>QLOH01000533.1:0-747619 GCA_026901365.1 Sesbania bispinosa
TCTTGATTCAGCCACAACTCCCAAAGATCTAGGTCGTACAATGTGTCCATCATATCTAAACATAATAAAATTTGTATGAGACTAACGTCTCGGTGAGTATAACCGGTGCACGCAGGTATAAGGAGGCATACAATGAGTTACAATGATGTATTTACATTAACAACTATAACTCGAACGTAGCATGAATAATTTAAAGTAAGCAAATGCAGCATGAACATGAATGAATGAATTAACATGAAACATAGTTGAACATGATCCTGAGTTACTTGATTAATGAAACATAACTGAACATGAACTGCTAAACCCAACAGCATGGGTCTTATCACTTGACATGAAATTAGACGTGACCTCAGACTACAAGGAACGTCTTCCTTGGGGACATACATTTGTCGCCATTACTTGAATCGATTACTACTACATTTAACATGATGGTCCAAGACCCGTGAGGTCGAAGCCGAAATCTTTAACTAGGGTTGAAACCCAAATGCTTTTATTCTCCATATAAATAATATAACTTACTTTTGTATGACATGAAACATAATTTCTCCAATGGAGTCTTACAAATGGAAATATCATGATAAACATAGGGTAATTTCTACAACATGTGATATTCCTATTTTACTTGAGTGACATGATTCATATTCATTTAAATTGAAGACCATGGTAAAATAAATTGCATGATAACCCTAGTGAAATTCATACAAGTAGTTGATATTTCCCAAAGAAATATCCTTATTCACAATAATAAGGGAAACCCTAGGTTTAAACATTACAAATTCAATATCCAACACTTAAACCCTAGGGTAGACATAAATCAATGCTAATGAGGCATGAACCATAAGCAAAAGGATCATTGGGATGAAAATGAGCAAACCCTAACATACATAAATTCCTAACTCATACTTCTAGCACGTACAATTCATGCGTATGGACATAGGTAGGGAGAAGCATGCAATCAACACAAACTCAAACTAAAAGAAGAGGGGATAAAAGGATAGCGCTCATTGAGGACCTTCATACAAGTTGAGAGTGTGGGTGTAAGCTATACTCACCTAAATAAGCTCCAAGGGAAGTAAGGAGGCTATTGAAATGTGGTGGTGGATTCCCCTTCCCCTTCTCCTTCTCCACCTCCAATCGAAAACCCTAACACATTATCTCTCTCTTCTTCCTCTCTCTAATATTGAAGGGAAAGTGAGAAATGAATGTGAGAAACCCTAAAAATCTATTTTTAAAAACTGGCCTTGCCTATTTTCGCTCAAGAGAAATATTTTCGATTAAGCGAAAACAAGACATATGCATTCTGCCAAATTTTCCCTTGAGCGAAGGATTTTTCGCTCAAGCGAAAATGACAGCATTCCAAACCCCTGTTTTTGCTAATATTTTTGCTCAAGCGAGAGATCTTTCGCTTGAGTGAAAATGAGACAGTGTTACTATCGTATAACATATCAAACTGAAGCCTCAAATCTTAAATTTCTAATGCTACTAGAATCACATAAAGTGTCCACTTGCAACTCTAGATATCATCAAATCAGTGCAAAAAGATCATTAGGCTTAAAATCTGAAATTAAGCAACAACTTTAATTGAAGCCCAACGGGTTCATTCCAAGTGAAACAATGATATAAATCCCAAATTCAATTCAATAAGACTAAGATTAAAAGCGCTAAGTGTCTATAAAAATACGTTCATCACAGTGTTTTTCCTCTATTTTCTCACTACTAAAAACTTACTCCCCATGTCCTAACTTAATTTTCTCCTAAGTTCGTTTATGATTGGAAACGGGGACTTAATATTGGGCTTTACGTTTAGGATTATCTCTAGAACTCATAGCCTTTCTTAAATTTCTATTTTCTCCCTCTGAACAGAGTCTTTAACATGTCATTTCTCTTACATTTCTTAGAGTCCTAATTTTTGGGATGTTACAATAACACTAATAGAAGAAGAAAAGTAAAAAAAAAAGTAGGTAATGAGAATAATGTTTAGAATCAATTATTAATAATTATTATTGATGAGAAGAAAGAGTCATAATTAGAGATGGAAGTAGGCCAAGCCAAGCTCGGCTTTGCAGGGCCCAAGTCTGGCCTGCATTATATTTTTGTGACCCAAACCTGACCTGTTACTTATCATAGGCCATTTTTTCAGGTCTGTAATGACCTATTTCAAAGCCTGATTCGACTTATTAGCCTCTTTAAAAGCCTATTTCATATTATGACATTTTAATAGGCCAATAAATCTATCTCTAAATAGGCCAATGCGTTTACAAACTAATAGGCTTACTTTTTTATAATGTAAACACGTCACTACATATACCTTTGAATAAGCCAATAAGCCTGTCTCTTAATTGGTCAACAGGAGAAATTAAAAAATTATATATTATTATACTATTTATTATATACAATATATCCATATATTTATTAAAAATAATATTATTTATAAACAGGCTAACCTGTCAAGCCTAATAGGCTTTTTAAAAAGCCTAAGTCTGGCCTATTTAATTAAAAAAGTTTTTTTCAAAAGGCTAGGCCTGATCTTTTTATTAAACGAGTCAAGCCAAACTAGGCCTTAAGTAGGCTGGGTCGTAGGCTCCCGACAAGCGGTCTGACCTACTTCCACCCCTAGTCATAATAAAATGGGGCCCTTGATTTAAAAAAAAATACTTATTTACTCTTAATAATTATTAATTATTCTTTATTTTTTAAAATATTAATAGTAAATAATTTTTTGTGACTTAAAATAAAGGTATTTTTTGGGGCCTAAAATAAGGCCCTTATTGGCCTGGGGGTTGGGTTGGCCCTGTTGATTCATTCTTATAATAATTCACTAGGTGTTGTTATGACCGTGATTGTGACAGGAGATAACAGGTCTGTCCATGAGCTAATAGAGAAATTTACAAATACCAAATGTGGTTTTTCACCATATACTGGTCATAACCATTGCACTAGAAGCTCCTCCTCATAATCCTTACCTTCCTTTGAGAGAAGCTCCTAAACTTGTTTCCTCATCATTTTTTAGATCACTCATCTCCTTCAAACTAGGTGAGGATCATTATCTTCCTCCCTTACATTTTTTCCATTTTGGTTGATGATAAAAGATCGATGGTGAAAATAAGTCGGATTATAACAAGTTTTTAAAATTGTAAATGTTATTCTTGTACTAAAATGATGCATGCGTGTTCCTTTTTGAATGAATAAAATATGGGATTGGCTAGGGTGAAACACTGAATGGGTATTTCACCAGTGTGGTAACATTTTTCACCTATATTTATAGCTTTTCATGATCGTATGAAATTAAAATTCGAAAATCACCATTAATCTCTAATATTTACATTATATGCAAAACACCCAATATTTTTTCCCGTTGAATTGGGAGAAATAAAAAAACAAACGGAACAACGACAAAAGAAAAAAAAAGCATAGACTAGGAAACTCTTTACTTTGTCTCATTTGTGGGTCGAGTTCTATTTTTGTTCCATTCTCATGTATGTATTCACTTATTCCTACTCCACTCTGTATTATGTTTTTACTTTTTTCGTCATCATTGAACCTAGACCAATATACTTCCTTTACCTAATGTTATTATTTTCTCTCTTTTCCATTTGTTTGATTTTTCTATTTTTCCAAATCCATGATTGTATCTCGTTAGGAAATCCTTCCTCTGTCATCGATTCCCAATCTCTGGTGATCAGAAAATGCTCTCGTTCCCTCCCTTTGAATATCAGCATAGGAAGCCTTAACAACAGTGTCAACTGTAAATGTTGTTGCCAATGTCATCGTCACCGCCAAATTCGTCGTCCAACCCACCCCGTGTCGGTCTATTTATCTCTCTTTCTTTTTATTGAATATTCTTATTTCTTGCTCATGTTCGTTTTTTCTTGATTTTTTTTTCTATTTTCATTGCTCTGTTTTGGTTATTTGTATGTGTTCCTCTTGTCTTAGCTAATGTTGGGTGGTGAAAAGAGATGGTTATGAGATACCCAACGGGGAAGGAAGAAAGTGAATCTTTGGGTTTACAATAACGTGTTTGGTTTTGGTAAATACCTATTAATGAAGGAAAAAAAAGTTGAAGTTGGTGGTCTTTTTATGGTTGATGGCTTACTATGAAGGAGAAAATAAAGGTTATACTTATAGAGGTAAGTAGAGGATAAGTGGTGAAGATTGTTCAGCGGGTTATAGGAGGGACTCAGTGATAATTTTAAAAAAATTGGTTCAACCAGTTACCGGTTAACGATCTTGACCATTAAATAAAATAATATTAAATATGATGGTGAAAACAAATGTATCACTAGTGAAGAACCTATGTAGTGCTTCATGTTAGATGCACCCATGAAATATTATGATGATTATTCAATTATAAACTTGTGTTATTTCTGCTTTTGAATTATTTTGTTCTCTATTCTGAGTCTTATAAATGCTTAATAAAGTTAAATGAAAATATACTCATATGAAAATCAAAAGCTTAAAATAAAACTTAGAAGTTGAGTTATAAAACTAAAAACTAAAAAGGCTATCCTTGAACTTAGTAAAAAATTGAACTTGATGAGTGAACATTCAAGTATTCTAAATCTAAATGTTAAAGTACTAATATTTTCTCTTGAGAATGCTTGAAATAATCTAAGAACAACTTGAACAAAATTGAGTGGACAATAGAATATAGCCCTTGTGTTAAGAAAAGTCATCCAATGAAAGAGCAATGCAAAAGAAGATTGCTCCCCTAAAAGTTTTTTGATAAAATGGATTAAGATCATTATGAAAGTACTCATTTTTATAACAAGATAATAAAGATTCTTCTCCAAAAGCTACAAGAGAAGTAACCTAATTACGAGCAACATAAGCCTAAGAAAAGCATCAGAAGCTTACTTAAGATCATTAGAAAACATAAGACTGTTGTGTTGAGAGAGGAACTCTTCTGAGAGTGAAAAAATATACAAAACTACTTCAATAATCTCTATTGAATGGATTAAATGATAAAAAAAGATGCATAACAAAGCATAGAGAACACTTATAAGAGAGTGTGAATGCCTTAGAAAGCTATCATTATAAGATTGCACTCATAAAGCATTATTCAAAAGGTTCAACTTTTTAAACAATTTGTCAACATTTAGAGGAGTAAAAAAAAAATCCTCACACATAGGCACACATCCTTAAAGAATTTCAAATTAAAGGACACATGTACTTAAAAAAAGCATTAGAAAGAAACTTAGCATAACTCAAGCTATTTATTATATGCGAATAAAGAAACAATGACAATATTGTCAAATCATCATCTTTATCCCTTTATAGGTCATTGCGGAAGTCTTTCCTTTTTACTAATTGAGTTAATTAAAAAACATTACTAGATTATTCACACGAAATATGTAAAACAAATACCATCACATAAGAAATTAAACCATTATCAAATAACACAAGTACCATCGTCAGAATTACATCATAAGATCCATTACTGAAATAATGTATAAACATAAATGAGTTATGGGCGTAGGTAAAAATAATGACTCCAACAAAATTCCAAAATAAGGAGCCACCCACTTAGAGTCGTGACATACTAGATTAAACACTACAGATACACATATAATCTCTTACATCTCATATAGTAATTTCCGCTGTGAAGCAACCCAATTAGGGTCCTCCTCAGGATCTTCCTCCAATGAACCATCAAAGACTAGACCTTTGAAAGTTCAAGGGATAGGGAATCCAGGTGGAACAAAATAAGTGAGTCATATAGAAGGCACCTTCTTTCCTCACCTCCAACTGACACGTATCCTTCTAATGTTGGCATGTAATTATGTTGATAAGGATGCTTATTGCTTGATTCCCATAAAGCCTACGAAGAGATAGAAGACGTGGGACAAGACTAGAATGCCATTTGCCTAATTATAAGCAAACTAGGAGCGACGAGAAACTCTATAATAACGAGAATAGAAAAAGACACTAGCGGCAACAAGGGTGGGCTAGGACAAGATAACTCTACGTGTAACCTCCCCAAATATATTGTTGCCACAACAACTCAGTATATTGCCACACTCCCTTAGGATAAAACATCGGGGTTGCACTCGTGTTGTCGTCCCCTCCATTGTGCAAATCAACTTCGCATCGTGAAAATGAAACAAATAAAGATTACATATATCACATAAGAGTGAGAACACTTTACATGGACTCATTGATAGTAGGATAGAACAACTAGAGTAAAGCATTAAAAAAAAACAAACAAACATGGCAACACAATTATCACGCCAACTCCATCAATAGTATAATATATGAAACGCATGTCTCAATACTTGATCTCTTAATTATTGCAACTAATGCGATGCATGTCAGCCTAAAGTCCTAACAACACATTGCAACATCAACAATTGTAAACCCTGGAAGCGATTAGGAGTTAGAGTTCGTATTAGAATCTAATATATTCGAGCCTTATGAATCCAAAATAAATCAATCAATAATTTCAAAAACAATCTCCTTTTGGAACATTCTCCACTAATCATCAAATCTCAAGAGCTTAGGGTAGTTAGACATAGCCCCAAGGAATCTGACGCTAGGTAGGGAGCCTATGTCACATGGTATCCCTCGAAACCCAATTGCACACCCAAGGTAGACATCCTTTACAAGACCCGGTTCCTAGTCCCAACCAATTTCTCACTGTACCATGTGTGGGGTTCTATTTTCGTCCTATGGCATAATTGCCTTTTGGTCATAAAATGCAATATGATACACATAAACAATTCTTCAATTAAAATTACACTTCTGCCCCAACTGGTAAAGTTTCCTCTGAATCATAACTTTCGACCACCACACTGTGGCTCAGTACACAAAAAATTAAGGATATCATCAATTGTTCGCTCTAGTCAAAGAACTTACATCCACACTTGGGGGGGGACTGTAACACCCTCATCCCATGACCGGTGTTACTCGACTAACTCGGTTGCGATTTGTTAATTTCTCTTTTAAAGAAGTGAAGAAAATCGATGATTCTTTTTTTTGTAAAACATATTAATAAACTATAATTAGGATGGAACCATGAGAACATATCAATGCAGCAAATATCATTTCATTGCTATTCCAAATTACAACAGAAGTAATATACATTAAATTCGAGTTTTAGCATGCTACATTACAGAAGAAGTGGACCCTCTATTTGACTACACTCTATCTATACAGGATATTACTGCTCGTGTACACCCCTAAACACCACCGTTCGACTTAAACAAGATCCGGTTCGACCTGAACACCACGCCTATCTTCAGAACAACGTGCATCCTTCCAGACTCCATGCCTTTTTAGGTGCCAAAATAATGACGGACAACAAAAAGAAAGACAAGGGGGTGAGAACACTTTACATGAACTCACTTAACGCAAGATATAGTGTATAGAGCACACACACAGGAAAATCCACACAGTTCAACCAAATAAGTACACACACGACATCATCATGATGCACACCGACTATTGCATGCTTTGCAACTACAATGCTATAACTAATGCATGAGGTCCCGGGGAAAAATCACCATCCACAGTGCACACAGCAACTGCCCGACCATATATGTACAAAGTATCAGAAGTTAGAGTCTCTACTAGCACCGGTACAAAGAGCATTGCTCAAATATTTTGGCCAAATCAATTTATCCGTCTTCCAGACAATCTCAACTGACCCCGAAACCTTGAGAGCGACATGATAGTTAAGCCTGATCCCCTTCATACTCGACAGTAGGGAGCGAGCCTACGTCACCTGAGCCTTTCTGGAACTCAACTATCCTCAGGGCTGGCGTCCCATTTCAGGACCCGCTGGAGTTCTTTGCAAAACCCAGTGCACCCGTCCCAACCAGTTTCCCACTGTACCAAGTGTCACTGCCATATAGGTCGTAAGGTTTTCAAACCTTGAACATCATTAATGCTTTATGATGCATGTCACACAATAGATGCTTTCCAGCATACACATCCTTACAGGCAAAGCCCATTGAATCATTCCACGTCACCACTCCCCGTGGTACGGCCCGATTCAATGTCTTCCCTTCACAAGGAGGACGAAACAATGTTTTCTCAGCATACACATCCTTACAGGCAAAGCCCATTGAATCATTCCACGTCACCACTCCCCGTGGTGTGGCCCGATCCAATGTCTTTCCTTCACAAGGAGAACCAAACCCCACCTCGGATTAATCTGCACTCTCTCACTAAGCTTCTCAAGTCTTATGCAAGAAGAGTGTGTTTGTTATAATTTTTTTAAGGTAATTGTACTCATATGTTTTCTCAAAACCAATTATCACTTCCACTTAAGTCCTATAGCTTACTAAGGCTTATGGTTGTGTCTTATGAATAGTGCTACATCTCTTAATTTACCTTGTATGTATAATTAAGGTTAAGTTCAATCCTTAATCATGATTATTCTTCCTTAATAGTTAAGTCAAATCTTTCTTAATAAGTCTTAATCTTTGCTTAAGATTCTAATTAATTCCTAATCATTCCTTAATCTCTTCCTTAATTTTGGATTAAGCTTTTAATTACGTTTGATTAAGGTTAACCATAATTAATTAGTTCTTAATCACCATTAAGTCTTAATTACATTATTAATACCACATTAATGACTAATGATTAAGATTAAGATTAATCTTCATTAGGGTTAATTAAAGTTAATCTCAATTTATTCTTCCTTACTTAATTAACTTAAGTGGATTGACTTAGTCAACTTAGGTGAGTTGGATTAATAAGCCCACTAATTAAACTTTGAGTCTTGATTTTGATGGGTAGGATTAGGGTTGGAGCCCAACACCAATCCAAGCCCAATGTACATTCAATGTTTTTTTTTTTGTTTGGCCTTAAGGTGAGTTCTATGAATTTTTTGAAGGCATTAGGCCTAAACTAGAGGCCCAATGGTTAGGTAACTCATAAGGGTCCATTTTCTCACATTACCATCAAGTTTTATGAAATTTAAGGTGACTTTTAGATGGGTTTATTTTTGTACCCGAATTTAACTTAGATATTTTACCTAAAAATGGTTTTCTTTTAATTTCACGTATCACTTTAAATGGTTACCCATTTTAACTTATTGGGCCACTAAGGCCCATAAACACATTAACACCAATTTCACTAACATTCCAAGATCAAACACATTCACTTCATGAGTTTCTCATGAATGTGAATATGAACACCAAAAACATGATGAACACCAAAAACACAAAAATTCCAATAAATTCTAAAAATTACCAAACTCAAATATGATGTTCTATAAGCATTCTAAGCCATCAAGCTCATGTTATTTTATCCAAACATACCAATTATCATAAAAAAGTTCCTATCTTTACACATAGTAAAAAATAACACATTTTCATGACAATTCAAGCAAACCAATTTCTTAAATTCAAACAACAACTTGCATGAGCATCAAATCATCATCTAAACATATTTCAAGCATCAATTAAATTTTTAAAGACATGCAGCCCCACCAAGTGGTTTTGACCGAACCTATTTAGGGAAAAAGGAGAAAAATTTTCAATCAACAACTATGGTTTGCATGCACTCAAAATCATCACACGAACACATTTTTATCAACAATCAAAGTTTTAGAACATGCAAGCAAGACCAACCACATATAGCCGAACCATTTCCTCAAGGAAATAGGTTCCAACAATCTATTTTTGAAAAGGAAAAAGAGTTAGGGACAAGGATCAAGGGTAATTCTTTTACTCTAGTCACCAATCCTACTAGAGTTCAAGGTTCTCCCCCCCTTTACCTAAGGAAAATTCTTCTTGAAAAGGTGCAGCAAAATCCCAAACAGCTCCTCTTTTGCACTCCTCTTGATCACCAAAACAAGGTTCTTCAAGGTTGGAGGGTAGATTTTTGTAGCTTAAGGTTCAAAAATGGAACCTTTATCTTGAAATGTGAAGGAGAAAAATGGAGAAGATGGAGAGAATGAGAGGGAGACTCACGATTGTTTTGGGAGAAAATGAAGAATGAGAAAAACAATTTTGCATGTAAGATTTAGAGAAAGGTGGACAAGTGTCTCTAATTTCATGAAAATTAAGGCTTTTCTTCGCTTTATGTCTTTTAGAAAAGGTGTGAAGCCAACATGTGTCACACATGCACACACACACCCACACGGCTTTGGGAGAGGGGAAAGGAAGGATGATGCAGATTTTTCTGGCCCGGATCAAGAGTATTCGGGCTTGGTTCCAGAAAAAGTAGGGGTAAAATGGAAATTTCACACCAAAATTCCAAAAAATTCTAGAAAAATTCCTATAATTGCCCTAACCTATTTTAAGCCTAAAAATATGATTTGAACTCACTTCTAACTTAAACTCTCTTATTTCCCAGTTTTCGCACACAACAGTCAATTTTTTAATAAGAGTAAGCAGATAGAAAATTATGGCTTTACACACAAAAATTCTATAAAGTTATAAATATCATTTTCAATCAACTTTTAAGGTCCAAAGTATATTTTCCATATTATTCTACAAATTTTCATATGTTGGTTAGGGTTACATTGCTAACCATGGGCATTTTGGTCTTTTTGCCCAAAAGTGCCAGAAAATTCTAAATAAATTTCTAAAATTTATTATTAATTATATTAAGACCATTTTGACTAGAAATATATATCCCTGTAAGTTTTAGCTATTTTTCATAATTAAATCTATATTTTCCGTAACTGTATAATTACTAAGGGTATCTTAGGTCATTTTCTCAAACACCTCTCTAAAAAAATTATTTATAATTATGGTTGGATAATTCCAAAATTTTAAATTTGATTGTTTATCAATAGTTCCAAATTACCTCATAATTAAATTTTTTTTCTAAACTTTCTCTATCTTATTTATATACTGGTAGGGGAAATTGTGGGTGTCACATCTCTCCCGTCCTTTAAGAAATTTCGTCCTCGAAATTTGAAGTTCCTATTATTGGATAGGGTTAAATCTAGTTTCCTAAGTTTTAAGAGTTACTCTTCTAGTTGGATCATATAAGACCTTAATGGTTCCTTAAAAGTTGGATAATCATTTTAAACTACTTGTGGATGTAGGGATGATATCCTGAATTAAGATCAACCTAGCTTTTAAAGTCTTACCTCTTTTCTAACAACCAGTAGCAAATTTTGAAACCTTTACCTAACACCTTACTAAAAATTCTGGTACGATCTAATATTCTATAAGATTTGATCAGGAACATAGAGCAGATCTTATCAAACTTCCCACCATCATTCATACTACCTTTTTTTCTAACTAGAGTGCTAAGTTAATCCTTTATGAGGTGTGCTACTACGCTACCCCGTCTCCTTCCTCGGATATTTGGCAAGCAACTAGACACTCCCCTTCAGCTTATAATCGACATAGAGTTACAATACCTAATGAAACGCACAGTTTCAATCCATAAGTCAAATCACTAATTTTTCCTATAAAAATTTTCTTAAGAATCACCAAAGTATGTTCCTTACGATAACTATTTTTCTTAACATTTTCTTCTGATTCCCAATGACCCCTCGCAATATCTTGTTTTCTTACAACTCTAAAATGTCCATTTTCCTTCACCATGTATGAATATCTAATTCCGCAACAGTTACAAGTGTTGTTTATTATACCTATGATTACATTAGTTCCCTTGGTCTTAATATCAACACTCTTACTGATCTAGTTAATCTTCCATCACTTCCTTATATAAAGATTCTAAGTTCTTTCTTTCTCAAGAATCTTAAATTCATCGCTATCCCATTAAGATGAAATCCTTCAACTCATGTATTAGTTTGTCTTTGCCCTATCTATCACTATTAATCGTTGTAGGATCTTTCTACCTAAAATATTAATCAACACTTATAATCAAGGCTTAACTCCATAAGTTGTTACTCCCAAGAAGGTCTCACCATCCATCATCACCTTGTATCCTTTTTACCGTAAAACTATGCCTTTTTATAACCACACATATCCTTTTCCTAAACAAGATGCATCTCAAGGGTTTTACTTCTATCTAACTAAGGTTCATAATTAGACAGTTCCACTTATAACCTATTTGTCCTTAATAATTAACCCCGAGATTGTTCCAAGGGATTCTGTACATACTGTTAGGTCCTAGGAATAGGTGAGAACGTTGCATGAAGATAAATTGGCTTGAATGAGGCTAGAATATTGGGTTCACAGAGGGGGAAAGGAACACCAATGATAACCGATACAAATGTAATTTCTAGACACCTATAGCATTCATAGCAAAATCCAAAAGCAGATTGTAAGATCACCTATAGTCTCGATATATAGTTAGAGGTAATCTATCTTTAAACCTATCTTAGAGAATATTATTATTTTTATTTTTATTCCTTATGGTCATTCTACTTCCATGGATTGTATTTGTCCCCTAGGGCATCCTTACGCGAAACATCACCTACTTATGTGTAGTACTATTCCAATCTTCAAAACCCTGCCTAAATATTTACCGATTGAAATACTCTTCTTTGAGAGTATAAGCCCATTAAGATCAATGCGTAAACTAATCTTATAAATTAGTATGATTATACTCGATCAACACACCCATGACTTTTACCAAATCCAATCTTAATCGTTTATGAGATTTCACTCACATACCTCTTTATATTTATAGAAGCGTCAATCAAGTATATCTCTTAATCATCAAGGTTAACACATACAACAATTCCTCATTGTTTTTCATATCTATTATTTCTACTATCCTCATAGAAGTGTTATCCTTACTTATTTCATAAAAATATAGTTCTTGTAGTGCCTACTCATACATCTAATTTCCTATTCCATGATTTCTTTCTTCAATCTCCTCTACGTAATCTTGATACTAACAGATCATTTGCTTAGTCATGTCCTATTATTCAACTAAAATTTCTTAAGAATCATATCTTGTGCTATTGGTCTCAACACTTCGACTTCCTTCGTCTTAAATCATGTTTTTCCAATTATTTCTATAAACCCTTATGTTATCAATCCATTAAAGATAGCAATCATACACTATTGTATCTATTAAACTTCAAGCATGACACCTATTCCATTCAGACTTCAAGTCAACCAACAAGGTATCCAAATATGCCTTAACTGCTAAGATCCAATCTCAAACCGCATATTTGTCATTCATATCCTTAACTCCATCACTATTTATCCTGAGTATACCCCAAGTCATCAATCACTTCTAACTCACTTTAACAAATCAATTTTTTTTTTCAATAATCGAATCCTCAAGAGCTATTAATATTAATCCCCAATATCAAAACCTTAATGATTAAACCTCAATGATCAATCATCTTAAACTTTGAATTAACAACCTTGAATCCATCATCGATCCCTTAGGTCATTCATCTAAAGGAATGGAAACCTAACTTTAGTGGTCATCCTACTCTAACTTTTGATATTTCACACATCACCTCAAATCACAAGTCAAATCAACTATTGGCTACACTAGTGTACAACCTCAGGACCTAGAGGTCTTAGAAAACTCGTTTTAGAAGCTTGATTACTTGGTTCGTTATGTAGTTCAACTAGCTTTAAATGGTAGAAATGCTTACGAGGGAAAGAGGAGAGACCTAAGGATAAAGATTAGGATAATTCAACTCACAAGGGAGAAACACAGGCATATCTAAGTGTTTATATACATACATATATATATATATTTAAGATTTTTAAATAATTAATACTCAAATACAACTTCTATATTCTTTCTCAAACTCAAAACTCAATTCAATTCTAAACAATAAGCATGCTGCAAACTACTGCATACGAGTAGGAAGTAAAGCTTGACATGCTAAAGTCACACAAAATAACATGAAGCAATCACTTGCACATCAGTTCATCAATCCAAACAAAATCATAAAAAGAATTACTTAATTCAGACACAGGGCTCTACTCATGACATCAACAAGAAGACGAAACTCAATAGACGACGTAACTCCATCTCTTTATAATTGCTTATGTTAAACATACAGATGACCAAGACATCATTCCTCATCTCCACAACTACTCAAGCTGAGATTATCAGCCTTGTGTTCCCAACACTCACAACTGCAAGTTGTAACACTTCCTCCTAACCTGAACAGGCCATTGGGGTGGTCAGTCCCACTGTCCTGTACCAGAGTATTTAGAATCACATCAACCTTGCAAGACTTCAAAACACCTAAACCGGATCAAACAAGACTCGATATAACCATCAGACCCAAACTCACAGTCCGATTGGACCAAACTGCTCTGATACCACTAAATGTAACACCCTCATCCCATGACGGGTATTACTCGACTAACTCGGTTGCGATTTGTTAATTTCTCTTTTAAAGAAGTGAAGAAAATCAGTGATTCTTTTTTTTTTGTCAAACATATTAATAAATTATAATTGGGATGAAAACATGAGAACATATCAATGCGGCAAATATCATTTCACTGCAATTCCAAATTACAACAGAAGTAATATACATTAAATTGGAGTTTTAGCATGCTACATTACAGAAGAAGTGGACCCTCTATTTGACTACACTCTATCTATACAGGATATTGTTGCTCGTGTACACCCTTAAACACTACTGTTCGACTTAAACAAGATCCGATTCGACCTGAACACCACGCCTATCTTCAGAACAACGTGCATCCTTCCAGACTCCATGCCTTTTTAGGTGCCAAAATAATGACGGACTACAAAAAGAAAGACAAGGGGGTGAGAACACTTTACATGAACTCACTTAACGCAAGATATAGTGTATAGAGCACACACACAGGAAAATCCACACAGTTCAACCAAATAAGTACACACACGACGTCATCATGATGCACACCGACTATTGCATGCTTTGCAACTACAATGCTATAACTAATGCATCAGGTACCGGGAAAAAATCACCATCCACAGTGCACACAGCAACTGCCCGACCATATAAGTACAACGTATCAAGAGTTAGAGTTTGTACTAGCATCGGTACAAAGAGCATTGCTCAAATATTTTGGCCAAATCATTTTATCCGTATTCCAGACAATCTCAACTGACCCCGAAACCTTGAGAGCGACAGGATAGTTAAGCCTGATCCCCTTCGTACTCGACAGTAGGGAGCGAGCCTACGTCACCCGAGCCTTTCTGGAACTCAACTATCCTCAGGGCTGATGTCCCATTTCAGGACCCGCTGGAGTTCTTTGCAAAACCCAGTGCACCCGTCTCAACCAGTTTCCCACTGTACCAAGTGTCACTGCCATATAGGTCGTAAGGTTTTCAACCTTGAACATCATCAATGCTTTATGATGCATGTCACACAATCAATGCTTTCCAGCATACACATCCTTACAGGTAAAGCCCATTGAATCATTCCACGTCACCACTCCCCGTGGTACGGCCCGATTCAATGTCTTCCCTTCACAAGGAGGACGAAACAATGCTTTCTCAGCATACACATCCTTACAGGCAAAGCCCATTGAATCATTCCACGTCACCACTCCCCGTGGTGCGGCCCGATCCAATGTCTTTCCTTCACAAGGAGAACCAAACCCCACCTCGGGTTAATCCGCACTCTCTCACTAAGCTTCTCAAGTCTTATGCAAGAAGAGTGTGTTTGTTATAATTTTTTTAAGGTAATTGTACTCATATGTTTTCTCAAAACCAATTATCACTTCCACTTAAGTCCTATAGCTTACTAAGGCTTATGGTTGTGTCTTATGAATAGTGCTACATCTCTTAATTTACCTTGTATGTATAATTAAGGTTAAGTTCAATCCTTAATCATGATTATTCTTCCTTAATAGTTAAGCTAAATCTTTCTTAATTAAGTCTTAATCTTTGATTAAGATTCTAATTAATTCCTAATTATTCCTTAATCTCTTCCTTAATTTTGGATTAAGCTTTTAATTACGTTTGATTAAGGTTAACCATAATTAATTAGTTCTTAATCACCATTAAGTCTTAATTACATTATTAATACCACATTAATGACTAATGATTAAGATTAAGATTAATCTTCATTAGGGTTAATTAAAGTTAATCTCAATTTATTCTTCCTTACTTAATTAACTTAAGTGGATTGACTTAGTCAACTTAGGTGAGTTGGATTAATAAGCCCACTAATTAAACTTTGAGTCTTGATTTTGATGGGTAGGATTAGGGTTGGAGCCCAACACCAATCCAAGCCCAATGTACATTCAATGTTTTTTTTTTGTTTGGCCTTAAGGTGAGTTCTATGAATTTTTTGAAGGCATTAGGCCTAAACTAGAGGCCCAATGGTTAGGTAACTCATAAGGGTCCATTTTCTCACATTACCATCAAGTTTTATGAAATTTAAGGTGACTTTTAGATGGGTTTATTTTTGTACCCGAATTTAACTTAGATATTTTACCTAAAAATGGTTTTCTTTTAATTTCACGTATCACTTTAAATGGTTACCCATTTTAACTTATTGGGCCACTAAGGCCCATAAACACATTAACACCAATTTCACTAACATTCCAAGATCAAACACATTCACTTCATGAGTTTCTCATGAATGTGAATATGAACACCAAGAACATGATGAACACCAAAAACACAAAAATTCCAATAAATTCTAAAAATTACCAAACTCAAATATGATGTTCTATAAGCATTCTAAGCCATCAAACTCATGTTATTTCATCCAAACATACCAATTATCATAAAAAAGTTCCTATCTTTACACATAGTAAAAAATAACACATTTTCATGACAATTCAAGCAAACCAATTTCCTAAATTCAAACAACAACTTGCATGAGCATCAAATCATCATCTAAACATATTTCAAGCATCAATTAAATATTTAAAGACATGCAGCCCCACCAAGTGGTTTTGGCCGAACCTATTTAGAGAAAAAGGAGAAAATTTTTCAATCAACAACTATGGTTTGCAAGCACTCAAAATCATCACACAAACACATTTTTATCAACAATCAAAGTTTTAGAACATGGAAGCAAGACCAACCACATATAGCCGAACCATTTCCTCGAGGAAATAGGTTCCAACAATCCATTTTTGAAAAGGAAAAAGGGTTAAGGACAAGGATCAAGGGTAATCCTTTTACTCTAGTCACCAATCCTACTAGAGTTCAAGGTTCTCCCCCCATTTACCTAAGGAACTTTCTTCTTGAAAAGGTGCAGCAAAATCCCAAACAGCTCCTCTTTTGCACTCCTCTTGATCACCAAAACAAGGTTCTTCAAAGGTTGGAGGCTAGATTTTTGTAGCTTAAGGTTAAAAAATGGAACCTTTATCTTGAAATGTGAAGGAGAAAAATGGAGAAGATGGAGAGAATGAGAGGGAGGCTCACGACTGTTTTGGGAGAAAATGAAGAATGAGAAAAACAATTTTGCATGTAAGATTTAGAGAAAGGTGGACAAGTGTCTCTAATTTCATGAAAATTAAGGCTTTCCTTCACTTTATGTCTTTTAGAAAAGGTGTGAAGCCAACATGTGTTACACATGCACACACACACCCACACGACTTTGGGAGAGGGGAAAGGAAGGATGATGCATATTTTTCTGGCCCGGATCAAGAGTATTCGGGCTTGGTTCCAGAAAGAGTAGGGGTAAAATGGAAATTTCACACCAAAATTCCAAAAAATTCTAGAAAAATTCCTATAATTGCCCTAACCTATTTTAAGCCTAAAAATGTGATTAGAACTCACTTCTCACTTAAACTCTCTTATTTCCCAATTTTCCCAGTTTTCGCACACAACAGACAATTTTTAATAAGAGTAAGCAGATAGAAAATTATGGCTTTACACACAAAAAATTCTATAAAGTTATAAATATCATTTTCAATCAACTTTTAAGGTCCAAAGTATATTTTCCATATTATTCTACAAATTTTCATATATTGGTTAGGGTTACATTGCTAACCATGGGCATTTTGGTCTTTTTGCCCAAAAGTGCCAGAAAATTCTAAATAAATTTCTAAAATTCATTATTAATTATATTAAGACCATTTTGACTAGAAATATAGATCCCTTTAAGTTTTAGCTATTTTTCATAATTAAATCTATATTTTCTGTAACTGTATAATTACTAAGGGTATCTTAGGTCATTTTCTCAAACACCTCTCTAAAAAATTATTTATAATTATGGTTGGATAATTCCAAAAATATAAATATGATTGTTTATCAATAGTTCCTAATTACCTCATAATTAATTTTTTTTCTAAACTTTCTATATCTTATTTATATACCGATAGGGGAAATTATGGGTGTGACGGGGACAAACTCTCTCTCCCGAGCATCTCAAGTCATTTCTTTTGTATAAAGCTTTTAGAATTTGTTATATATAATTAACTCTCAATTCCATTCTTTATTCACTGTTGTACTATATTAGTTATTAAAAATTATGCAGTTCAATTATGATATCTCATCAACCCACACTACTAAGTGTTCAAGCCTTAGCAATTCTTTTTATTGAAGGTTTATCACCTATTAGATTAGGCTTTACAACCTCAAATTAGAATATTAACTTACCTAATTGAGATGTTTATTACGTGTTAAGTCTTAATTATACCTCAATTAAGCCTGATCATTCTTAATTTAATTTTATATTCCCTAATGAAGCCTCTTAATTAGTTCTTAATTAAATGTGTTAGTTTAGTATTAATCCCTAATTAGGCTTGATTAAGGCTAATCATTCTTAATTAGCCTTTTGATCATTAATTTATTATTAATTAACTTAATCATTAAATTAATTTGGAACATTTAATTTAATAATGAATTATTAATCTAATTAATTAAATTAATCTAAACACTTGATTAATCATCTTAATTAAGTAAATTACCAAGATTTAATTACTAGATTATATTAACTATGTTGACAAAATAGGTTAATCTAAGCCCAATTAATTTTAGTGAGTAAATAAATTTTTATTTATATTTCCTATTAATTTAAATTGATATTTTATAGTCGCGCTTGACCTAATAATTAGACCTAAAATTCATCTTTCTTACCCATACTCATAAGAACACAAGAATTACTAAGGCAACTTAGTAAAAATGAAGCTTTTATCCACACAAACACATTGATGCTTTTTTTTTTTGGTCAATCACAAACACATTTATGCAAATTTACACATGATAAATTAGGGCTTCACTCATCATTTTTCTCAAGCCCACAACACAAGCCCATAAACACTAAATAAAAAACATTAATTTATATAATGATAAAGACATTTATGGAAAGCATAATTAGGAGAGACTTTATAAAAAATATAATAAATAATTTTTAATTTAATTTATTATCTTATGAGTAGAGAAACTTAAAATAAAATAAAGAATGAAATTTAATATCTAAAATATTTTACTCATTATTATTTTATTTATATTATTAACCTATATGTTTGAATGGAGGGGAATAAGGCCCCTGCCTGCCCCCTCTAAATTTGTCTCCACATTTAATCCATTCTATCAAGACTCATGATTTTGGGTAAATGTATATTTGAATTGGTGTAAACCGAAATTCAATCATGCTTATGAAAGTAATTCATTCCCATTTAAATTAAAGATATAATGGTAAAAGAAATTTGCACCCTTTTTTTTTCCTTATGTACTCCCACCATAATAAGTAAACCATCAATTTCATCCCTAACGTATTCCACAAACTTCAAGTTTGTTCCTAATGTTACATTAACTCATTAATAGTCCCTAGGGTAAAATATGTTTTTGGTTCCTATAAAATTAGCGAATTTTGTTTTTATTCCCTATATTTTTTTTTATTAAAGCGTCCTCCTAAATTTTTTTTTTGCAATTTATCCCTTTCTTCAATTAACGTGTGTCAGGGGCTGACGTGACACAGTTTCTCTTTCCTAGCTGTCAATGAGTTTTTTCTTTCCTAGGTGTCAATGAGTATATTTCTGGCTGTCTTAAACCGTCAGAAATTACCCAACCAAGGTCTACGCTTCCTCTTCTCCCCCACTCCCTCTTCTCCCTCTCCCATCCTCCCACCCACCCATTGCTGCTACAACCCACCCACATACCTTGATCCCTCCTCTCCAAGACCCTTCTCTTCTTTCTGCCCACTGCAACAATCGCGAGAGGTAGCATGCAATACTGATACTAGACTTAGAAAAGTGATACCCTCGAGATTTTCCCGTTTTTTCTTAGCTTCCTGTGTGGTTATCTCTTTAGTGTGATGATTACCTTCGAATTATCGTTATTCACAAATTTAACAGATAAAACCTTGCTTATTTTCTCGCTCAAGATAATCTCAGTTTTGAATTTATGGCATTTTGTAGTGTATAACGTTTGTAAGCAATTGACCATGCCATGCCATTTGCATATGCCCCTTGTTAGATATTTATCTAATATGTGGGCCTACATATATCATTAATTATGAGTTGTAAATTATTTAAAGAATAATCCCAATTGGAGTGATCTTATAAGGATTAAATTTTGGGATTAATGACATCTCACTAAGTATGGGCTTTATAATGTGTAGATACCAAAAATCTTATTTCTATTTTTATGATGGGCCAAAATAAAAATAAAAAAACTACAAAGGATGCAACTCTTCATGAAAGGGTATGTTCCTATTATATAAGGTTATGGTCCCCAAGTTATATGTACAATTTTCTTTTCTGACATCCCATCATTAGAAAAAAGGAACTCTTTATTCTAGAGAGGAATTGTACATACAAGGCTTGGAAGATCAAACCTACAAGTTCATATACATCAAGTTTGCTAATGGATCCTGGTACGCTTCCGTCATTTATTTATCTTATTTATTCTCTTGGTGATTTGACATAAAAGTTCTCTAAATATAATGGTTATCATCTTAAGTTTCTCCATTAAATTTCTAACAAGTGGTATCAGAGCCACTTTTATGTTAAATCATTGGGAGATGAATTTCCTTGATTCATTATGCTTGTGTTTACAATTATGATAGTTTCATGTTGATTCTATTTAGAAGTTTCATGTTGAAATTGGAATCTTCTTCTTCCAAGTATTAAAAAAAAAAATTCGTTCATCTGGAACAATTCGAGTGATTTTTTCTTCTCTATTTTGCTGCGCAAGAATTGTTATTTTTTTTGTTTGAAATATGAAACACTGTATTGTATGGTTTAAATAATTTTTAACGGTCAATTATGACAAAATCGTGCATCTGGTGTGGTGGTTAAGGTGCCTGTTCATGTATCCTCATGTGTCGGGTTTGAACCCTTTGGCAAACATTTTTTTTTTCGTTTTTTGTTTTATTTACAGTTAATAAAATTAAATTTCAAAATGTCAAAATGTGGGAGTTGAACCAGTGTCCTGGATGTAACGATCAAGCAGTTATACCACCACACCACTTCAGTAACTAATGCAATGTTTGAATTTTAAATGTCTATATTCTGTCAGCTATGAATTTTTTAAAATTCAAACTTTTAAATTACATTTTCAGTCATGCATTAGAAATTCGAATTTTGGTGTTAATTTTCCTTAATTTCTAATACTCTGAATAATTTAATTGAAACATGATATTACCAAAGTAGCCTCTCTTGTGTAGATTAATTTATTTGGAATATTAAGAAAATTGTATGTTTGTTATTTATGCGAGTAATGATCGGCCCAAAGGAAGGTTATTATTTGGACAAATTTCAAACATACCTGTGGTAATAAATATATGATAATTATTAAGTTTTCCATGTGAACAATATATCGATCCAAAGAAAGGCTATTGTTTGACAGGACTAATTATCATTATTTGATTACTGCATTAAGAGTATCACTAACAAATTAATATTTCTATCCAAAGATTGAGTATTAATGTTGTGCTTGGTATCTTGTGATAGGCCCCACCATTATTTGAATTCATTGCATAAATTAAGTATATGTTGAATGTGAGATTAATTATTATTTATTCTTTGTTCAGTTAATTTCTTTGCCTTTACAATATCTGCCAATATCAATTCCATACCTTTGTTAAATGGCACAAACTTCAAGAATTGGAAAGAGAACGTTATGATTGTTCTCGGTTGCATGGATCTAGATCATGAACTTCAGGAGGAACGACCCATTGATCTAACAGTTGAAAGTTCCATTGAGGATAAAAGGAACTTTGAGAAATGGGAACATTCTAATCGCATGAGTCTTATGATCATAAAGGGTGCAATTCCAGAAACATTCAAGGGTGTTATTTCTCAAGAGACTAATGCCAAGTTGTTCCTTGAGGAAATTGAAAAGGCTTTTGCAAAAAATGATAAGGCTGAAACAAGTACATTATTGTCTAGTCTTGTTTCATTGAAGTATAATGGACAAGGGAACAGAAGGGAGTACATCATGGAGATGTCTCATCTTGTTTCAAAATTAAAAGCATTAAAGTTAGAGTTATGTGAGGATTTGCTCGTGCATTTAATTTTGCTATCTCTTCCTGCACAATTTAACCAATTTAAGGTCAGTGACAACTGCCAAAAGGATAAATGGACTCTTAATGAGCTCATTTCACATTGTGTACAAGAAGAGGAAAGATTGAAACGAGAGAAAAATGAAAGTGCTCACTTGGCAACTAGATCTAAAGACAAGAACAAGAAAAGGAAAAGGGATACGGAAGCTGCAGGTGGTCCATCGCATAAGAAATAAATTACTTGTTTCTTTTGCAAGAGTAAGGATCACATAAAGAAAAGTTGCCCCCAGTATCATGCTTGGCGTACAAAGAAAGGTATGCTTCTCAATTTTGTTTGTTCTGAGGTTAATTTAACTTCTGCGCCTAGACACACTTGGTGGATAGATTCCGGTGCTACTACTCACATCAGTGTGTCTATGCAGGGTTGCCTGAGTTGCCAAAACCCAACTGATGCAGAAAAATATATTTATGTTGGTGATGGCAAATCAGTTGAAGTTGAAGCAATAGGAACTTTTAGGTTATTGTTAAAGACTAGTTTTTATTTAGATTTGAAAGAGACATATATTGTACCGTCATTTAGACGGAATTTAATTTCTATTATTTTATTGGACAAATTTGGTTATTCTTGTTCATTTGGAAATGGTAAATTTAATTTATGTCAAAATTCAAATCTTGTCGGCACCGGTTCTTTATCTTTATATGATAACCTATATTTACTTGATACAATTGTTTCATTTAATGAAACCTTGCATTTGAGTTCATGTGGCAAGCGAAAATTAGCCAATGAGAATTCTGCTACGTTATGGCACAAGTGTTTAGGCCATATATCTAAACAAAGAATTGAAAGACTTGTGTCAAACAGAATTCTTGATCCCCTTGATTTGACAAACTTTGAAGTTTGTATTGAGTGTATAAAAGGGAAATAGACAACTTTAAAAGATTAAGTGCCAACAGGAGTACATATGTCTTAGAATTTATTCATACTGATATTTGTGGGTCATTCCCTACGGCCTCTTGGAATGGTCAACGATATTTCATTTCGTTCATAGATGACTACTCCTATTATGGCTACTTATATTTAATTCATGAGAAGTCTCAGTTAATGGATGTGTTCAAAAGGTTTATTATTGAAGTTGAAAACCAACTCAATAAAAGAATTAAAGCTGTCAGATCTAACCGTGGTGGTGAATACTATGGTAGATTTGATGGATCAGGTGAACAACGTCCATGACCTTTTGCTAAATTCCTTGCAGAGTATGGTATCGTCCCACAATACACCATGCCGGGTAACCCTAACATGAATGGTGTTGCTGAGAGACAAAATAGAACACTTAAAGACACGATGAGGAGTATGATTAGTCATTCTACCTAACCAAAATCACTCTGGGGAGAAGCACTAAAGACTGCATCTTACATACTAAACAGAGTACCAACTAAAGCAGCAGCTAAAACCCCTTATGAATTATGGTTAGGTAAAAAAGCCTAGCATAAAACATTTTCACATTTGGGGTTATCCAGCTAAGGCGAGGCCATACAGGCCAAATGAAAAGAAACTGGACTCAAGAACAGTTAGCTGTTACTTTGTTGGATATTCTGAAAGGTCAAGGGGTTACAAGTTTTACGATCCCATATCTAGATCCTTTTTTGAGACAGGGAATGCTCGATTCTTTGAGGATGTTGAGTTTGAGATAGGAGATAAGGTTAGAGACATTGTCTTTAAAGAGAAATTTGTTTCTCTTCTTACATCTGTTATTAACAGTGATCAAGTTTCTATTCCTGACATTGCTCAAATAACAAATCCAGAACAAGACAATGTCAATGAACTCCCTATTCAAATTCAAGATTTTACTCCTGAAGAACAAACTCAACAATCCCAAGAACAATTGTCATTAAGGAGATCCACTAAAGAGAGGAGAAATGCAATTTCAGATGACTATATTGTTTTTCTCCAAGAACATGAAGCTGAAAGTGGAACGATGGAAGATGACCCAGTCAACTTCTATCAAGCCATGCAAAGTTCTAGCTCTCAGAAGTGGATTGATGCCATGAATGAGGAAATAAAGTCCATGAAAGACAATAACATTTGGGATCTTGTCACTTTACCTGAAGGTGTGAAGCCCATTGGTTGTAAATGGATATTTAAAACCAAAAGGGATTCTATGGGTAATGTGGAAAGATATAAGGCTCATCTTGTTGCCAAGGGCTTTACTCAAAAGGAGGGCATTGATTATAAAGAGTCTTTCTCTCCAGTTTCTTTGAAAGACTCTTTCAGGATTATAATGGCACTTGTGGCTCATTTTGATCTTGAGCTACATCAGATGGATGTAAAGATCGCGTTTCTCAATGGAGACATTGATGAAACAATATATATGGCACAACCAAAAAACTTTATGTTAGGAGATGCAAAGAAAATGGTTTACAAATTAAAGAAATCCATCTATGGGCTCAAGCAAGCTTCCCGTCAATGGTATCATAAGTTTCATCAAGTTATCACCTCATTTGGTTTTGAGGTGAATTTGGCCGATGATTGTGTGTACCATAAATTTAGTGGGAGTAAATACATTTTCCTGGTTTTATATGTGGATGATATACTTCTTGCCAGTAATGATATAGGATTCTTGCATGAAACTAAGAGATTTCTATCAAAGAAATTTGAGATGAAAGATCTTAGAAATGCATATTTTGTATTAGGGATTCAAATACACCGAGATCGTTCTCGGGGTATTCTTGGATTATCTCAAAAGAGGTATATAGAAAGAATTCTAAAGAGATTTGGCATGAAAGATTGTAAACCAGGTGACACCCCTGTAGCTAAAGGAGACAAATATAGTCTCAATCAGTGCCCTAAGAATGAGTTTGAAGTTAAAGAGATGCAAAAGATTCCTTTTGCATCGGCTGTAGGGAGTCTAATGTATGCTTAAGTATGTACGCATCCGGACATTGCGTACATTGTTGGAATGTTAGGCATATATTTAAGTACCTCGGGAATGGATCATTGGAAAGCAGCCAAACGGGTTTTACGGTACTTACAGAGAACAAATGATTATATGCTCACATACAGAAAATCGGATAAGTTAGAGATCATTGGGTATTCTGATTCAGATTTTGCTGGATGTCAAGACAGTCGAAGATCCACTTCTGGCTATATATATTTACTTGCTGGAGGAGCTATTTCATGGAAGAGTGCTAAGCAAACACTCATAGCTTCTTCCACTATGGCAGTAGAGTATATGGCTTGTTATAAGACATCCAATTAAGCAACATGGCTGCGGAATTTTATCACTAGGCTACAAATTTTAGATGGTATTGAAAGACCAATAAAATTATTTTGTGATAATAAGTCTGCAGTATTATTTTCTAACAACAATAGAAGTTCATCTAAATCTAAGCATATAGACATTAAGTTCCTTGTTGTTAAGGAAAGAGTTCAGAGTGGTCAAGTGTCTATAGAGCATATTGGTACAGACTCCATGGTTGCGGATCCACTCACTAAGGTTTTACCACCCAAGGTTTTTCATGAGCACATTGCTCATATGGGTGTTGTGTCATCGGATGATGTATTTTTCTAGTGGGAGTTTGTATTTGAATGTTTGTTTATTAAAGATATACTTAATGAGTATTTTCTGCAGAATAAAGTTTTCTTTTGGTTAAAGTTTTCACTTTGAATTCATTTGTTATGATCTCACTAAAGAGTAAAGTTGGACCAGTTGGAAATAGGCATGTTTGGATCACATTGCATGTAATTTCCATGCTACACATCTATACTTGATCTATGTCATTGGTTATATTGATATTCGTGACCATTGATGGGTCTAGTTACGATGAATGTAACGAAGATCGCTTTGATCCTATGTTGATATGATTAATGGACCAGATTGTTAGAGATGTTATTTAATAAAGATAATATTTTAGAGATCATAAGGTTATCTTATAGTACATGATTGATTTAATGACATATGTGGCCCAAGTGGGAGATTGTTAGATATTTATCTAATATGTGGGCCTACATATATGATTAATTATGTGTTATAAGTTATTTAAAGAATAATCCTATTTGGAGTGATCTTATAAGGATTAAGTTTTAGGATTAATGAAATCTCACTAAGTATGGGCTTTGTAATGTGTAGATACCAAAAGTCTTATTTCTATTTTTATGATTGGCCAAAATAGAAATAAGAAAACTACAAAGGATGCAACTCTTCATGAAATGGTATGTTCCTATTATATAAGGTTATGATCCCCAAGTTATATGTACAATTTTCTTTTCTGACACCCCATCATTAGAAAAGAGGAACTCTTTATTCTAGAGAGGAATTGTACATATAAGGCTTGAAATATCAAACCTACAAGTTCATATACATCAAGTTTGCTAATGGATCCTGGTATGCTTCCGTCATTCATTTATCTTATTTATTCTCTTGGTGATTTGACATAAAATTTCTCTAATTATGATGGTTATCATCTTAAGTTTCTCCATTAAATTTCTAACACCCCTTTCTTTGTAGCAAAAAATTATATGCTTATTTTGATTAAGTAGTTTGTAATTTGTAATTAATAAACCGTGATATTCAGAGATGAGATTCTTTGAATAATTGAATCCTTATAAGATTCTTTGAATAATTGAATCCTTATAAAAAATCTTGACTCTTTTTTACCCCTTCACTGAAAGGATCAAAGACAAGCTTTCCATAGATTGCAATGATGAAGGGGTTCACTACGTTGAGGCCAAAGCAAGCTATAGTCTGGTTGAATTTTTTAAACCAATCTAAAGCAACCCATATGGGAACAAGAACCAACCAAAGGATATGTAGCTATGTGATACAAGTGACGTGCTTTCCATGTGGTGGCATAGTGATTGGTGCCTTAGTGTCTCATATGGTACAGATGGAGCTGGTGCTAGCTTCATTTTGTAGAGTTAGGGTGCTACCTCTCACAAGGAATTTCCATATGAGAAATGTTGTTTGTACATGTTGTACAACATAAAAAGGGAAAGAGAGAAAAAAAGGAAAAGAGAGAGAAATATGGGATGTGATGGGTGATATTATGGAGAGAGATAGAAAGAAAAAGTATGTTGTATGAGTTGTTGTATATTTTTTGTTGTATGAAAAATTTATCTCTTTCCATATACATTTCCTAAATTTAATTCCCCTTTGAGTGATTATTAACTTTTGGACTTGAGCCTAACTCAACCCCAAAAGCTAGTTTGTAGGGTGAGGATTGTAATGTCCTAATTTCTAAATCCAAGAATAATGTCCATTGGAAACACTATTCTCGAATTTTAGAAATTATTTCGTGTCATTTCAAGTATCGATAAACGAATCATACAATCGCTTAGGTAATCCAATGCTTACTTAAGCCTTCACAACTCCTCACATCTATAAATACCACATAAAACCTTAATTCAATACTTAGGGAATGAACCTAGACACGGAGTGTCATGATTCACCAAATCCCTACCGGAAATCCGGCAGAGTTTCCCCTAAAAACTGGACGTTACCAAACTTTCCTACTGAACCTGAAACTCAGAAAAGTCCACCAGTGCAGTTTATAAAGTATACTACAATATCATCGACAACTAGCCTCCATGGCCAAATTAAAACATCCACATAAATACATTCAGTACCATGCGATCATCTATATATATAGCTCAATAATTACATTCCCATAGTCCACAACGCAGAATCAAACATAAGCATAAACATCTTGCTTCCCTTGTGCCTCCAGCTCTAACATCAGGGATCGGGGCAACCTGCACAACTAAAAGTGATTTCCCACATCGTGGGATGAGACTACGTCCCAGTGAGTGTGATAAAGGTGTGTACAGTGTGGGGAGGTAAAACACATGACGTACAGTAATATAACATAACTTGATCCATTCATATGACTATCCATAAAGGCAGATTGAGACATGGAATGTTAGCCATCCAATGACAATCATAAATGCAGTGTTAGTCATGAAGTGTTTTGACCCAAACACCCAGGGTTCTTTTCTCTTTAAACATGATTGAGCGCTCGGTCATGTGACCAAGGACCGTCGTCCAGGGCCACCCTGATTAAGTTTTATTAGCAAACAACATGAACTTTAATTTGTTGAGGAACCCCCATTTAACCCCTATGCCATGGAGCAAATGAGGATCACCTCTCTTGTACATGATTTGGTCCGAAGACCCCTGACTTGGTCCGAATACCCATGATTTGGCCCGAAGACCCATGATTTAACTGATTAATCTTTTTGGCCCAAGGCCCATGAAAACATAATACATGACTTGGAAACATGATACATGATTAAGTAACTTAATACATGGTTAAGAAACATGATACATGATTAAGCCTTTCCAAAAACATGAGAACATGGTTTATTTAGTGTGAACATGACATTTTCATGGCTAAAGAAAGGTTCATAACAATCCAATGCAATACACACGTAAATCCTATTTTTAACAACAAATAATCACCAAATCAAGGTTCAATCATCAATCATACAAGAGAATTCCTCAAATTCCCAATTTCCTAACCTAGGGTTTAGGCAACAAAGCCAAACATGCAATTAGTCCAAGATTTCACCCTAGTTTTGCATAAAACCAACTCTAATAAATAATAATAGCAAGGGGAGAAAGAATAGGGATCATACAATAGAATAACAATCAAGAACACAGTGAGTGAGAACCACACTCACCACAAATGGAGAAATGGAGGGGAAGAGGATGAAGACCAAGCTCCAAGGGGTGGTGGAGAAGCCTCCCAACCAAGATCTCCTTCTTCTCCCAGCTCCCTCTCTCTAGAATTGACCCTCACTCTCTCTAAAACCCTAGAAGTGAAGAAAATGAAGAAGAAGAAGCTGAAATGCGTTTAAAACGGACCAGGACGCGTACCTGCGCTCAGGCTGCGCTCAACGCAGCTGGAGCGTGATTTTCCTCAAATCCTCTCTGTTTCTTGCGCTCAGGCTGCGCTCAGCGCAACTGGAGTGCAGAAAACAGATTGGAATTCCTCAATTTCTTGACAGCTTTCTCGCCTGAGCAAGATTGTGTCTGTTTGGGGTGCAAACGAACTCAGAATATTATCGTATAGCTTATCAGACTGAAGCACCGAATATTAGCTTTCTAATCCAAGTGGAATCACCTCAATTGGACAACTACAACTCTAGATATTTGTAATTTAGTGCACCAAGGTCATTAGGCTTAAAACCCGAAATTAGGCAACAACCTTAGTTGAAGCCCAACGGGGCACACTTCACCTGAACCAAGATGTAAATCATTAATTCACCTCAATGTGGCAAAGATCAAGGGTTCTTAAGCTTTCATGAGACTAGGCTCCTCTATTCCCTTGTTCCTTTAGTCTACGCCTTTCCCTTTTCATTTTCGTCAATTCGTTCAAGCTTAGTTCCTACCGTCTCAATCTAATATCTAATTTCCTTGTTCCAATGTCTCTACTTCCTTCCTCACCTCCCCACTGTACTAGCATTTCTACTACCGGGTCTGACTTCTCATATGCTAACTATACGGTCAGGTTTGGCTTAATACTCAGTTTCTCTCTTCTCGGTTCCCTCAAAAACTCATAACTCTGAATCAATTCCTTAACTCTCATCTTATTTTCCTTTCCAACCCCTAAGTTCTCGTCTTACTTCTAACTTCCTCTAAATTCTTCTTAGGTCAAATCTTCGGGATGTTACAAGGATTAACCAAAGCTTATATATTTTAACTTGGTCTTATCTCTAGGCAATGTGAGACTCTAACACACCCCCTCATGCCTAGGGTTGGACATCTGGAGCGTGGACAACTTTACAGGTGACAACCCAATGACAACGAAGCGTGGACAACTTTATGGGTGGCGGCCCAATGACAACGAATCATCTAGGATAGGCTCTGATACCATATTAGATTTTGGACCTGGGCCTAACTCAACACCAAAAGCTAGCTTGTAGGGTGAGGATTACCCAAAGTTTATATATTTTAACTTGGCCTTATCTCTAGGCAATGTGGGACTCTAACAGTGATGCATGCTACCTATCGCGATTGTTGCAGTGGGCGGAAAGAAGAGAAGGGTCTTGGAGAGGAGGGATCAAGGTAGGCAGGTGGGTTGCAGCAGCAATGGGTGGGTGGGAGGATGAGAGAGGGAGAAGAGGGAGTGGGGGAGAAGAGGAATTGTAGACCTTGGTTGGGGTAATTTCTGGCAGCTAATGACCGCCAGAAATATACTCATTGACACTTAGGAAAGAGAAATTGTGTCACGTCAGCCCCTGACACACACCAATTGAAGGGAGAGACCAATTGCAAAAAATAAAAATAAAATTAGGAGGACACTTTAATAATTTTTTTTATAGGGACTAAAGCAAAACTCACTAATTATATAAGGACTAAAAACATATTTTACCCTAATATCTAAGCTATATAAAAATTCATCAAATTAATCCATATACTTTACATTACTTAAACAATTTAGTTCATGTACATGGACTAATTTGATGATTTTTTTTATGTAATTTATGCATTATTAATGAATTAATGTAATGTTATGAAAGAATTTGAGATTTGGGAAATACGGTGAAGATGAAATTGGTAGTTTATTTCATTGTAATATGTAATTTTCTCTTTTCTCATATATATATATATATATATATTATCCCTCCTCTGACCCGTTTATACAATTTTTCACGTAGGAAATACCAAAGCCCATAGTTAGTTAATTATTCAAAAATGTTGAACAGCAGGATTAGCCTTGGCAAAAAGGTCAAGCCCATAACGTGTACTAAACACTAGCAGTTATTTGAAGGGGACCCCACTACATTTTCCGCGCACATCACTGCATTCCCACTTTCTTATTTCATTTCCCACTTCCCAGCAGTGAACTCTCAACAGAACTTCACTCAGCATTAAGCCATTCACCAAACCAAACAGATAGATAAAGACCAAAAAAACAAATAAATAAAAAAAGCCAAAAACGCGTGGACGTGAAACGGCCTTCTCCATCGCAATTCATAGCCTCTTTCACATCCGCGTCTCTATCACTTTGAATTCCACAACATTAACAACGACACAGTAAAAAAAATAAAAAGGAAGTAAACGACGACGTTTACCATCTCCTGCCTTGAAAGTTGAAAGTTGAAAACTCTGAGTGAAGTAAAGTCAACATGCCTCTCGCATCGCTATTTTTTCTTCTTCACTTCTTTTCTTCCCCTTCCGTGGCTGTCATCGTTTTCTCAGAACAGAGAAGCATGGCCGTAGCTGACCCCAAGCCTCACTCCGAACCTAAGGTCTGGAACTTCTTCAAGCTTCCGTTTCGTCATTCTAGCTCTGGCGCCAATTCTTCCGGCACGACGTCGTCTTCTGCTAACCTTCATCACCATCATCACCACCATCACAACCCTAACACTCACAATCTTCCTCCCCTTGAGGGTTCCACTTCCCATACCTCCAATTCCGTCTCTTCTGTTGCCAGATCGCTCCTCCCAACACGACGTCGTCTCAAGCTTGATCCTTCCAACAAGCTTTACTTCCCTTGTATGTATTTCCCCCTTTTTTTTCCCCTTTTGTGTCTTTGTGTGCATGCAGTTTAATAATTGCTTTGATCATGATCTATTTCGGCTCTTTGTTGTCATTTCTATTTACTAATTTTAATTTAATAGGGGTCGTTTAAGGGCTTTAATTAGACTTTCTCAAAAATAGAAACTTTTTTTCTTTTTGATTTGGGTAAAGATCACTGCCTGTTGCTTTCAATATGCCTTGAAAAATAGTGGTTCTTCGAGTTGTTTATCACCGTCGAAGTCTTTCTAAAATGGAAAATATTTGACAGAAATGAAAAAAAGTGGAGCTTTGGTGGTATAAGAATGTGTTTTAACTTTTAAGAGTGAAAATAGTTATTCAATGTTGTTAGCTGCTGCTGTTGATGTGTTTATGATTATGGTTGTTGGTGTGTGTTTTTTAGTTGGAGTGGGTTATGTGTAGATGTGGATGTGATGACGCTAAATAATTGTTCCCATGAAACATTTGATGTTAGTTCCAGGGTAAGTTTTGTTCATCTTAGTGATGAAGATACTTCTGGTAGAAAGAAAAGGAAACCATGTTTTGTTTTTGTGTCTATTTTTGGTCATTTATTGTCATTAAATCATTCCCCCTGTCTTCATATAATCTGGGGGTTGAGGGGTTGCTTAGAGTACAATAGGCTAGGGAGGTAACCATCTTGAATTTCTGCTCACTTGTTTAAGTCTTTATAACAAAATGGGTCCATCTAAATTTGTGGGACGGATGCTAAAACTGGAGTATTTTAAATATTACTTACTTGCTTCTATATTTGTGTTTTTCTTTGTATTAAGCAGTTAAATTTGAATGATAGCAATAATGCCTTGCATCCAATGCAAATTGCTAAGTGTCTGCTATTGAATTATTAAACATCTGTCTTTCTTAGCATGGCTATGTTTCCAATCATAAGTCACATGGAATGGAAGCTTTTAATGGTGTGGAAACTATAAATTTTGAAAGTCAAACAAACGAGGTAGACAAAAAATGAGATAGACAATTCCCTTTGTTTCCCTTAATCCTTTCAGTGCCTGCAATTCTAGGTACAGAAATACATACACAGATATGTGCTCATTTTTGTTTTATAGATTTCTTATTCTTATTCTCCATATGATAATGATTGGTCATTTTAACGTATCCTTGTGTTATGCTATTTGCCCATTTTTCCTTGCTATCTTTTGTAGATGAGCCGGGCAAACAGGTTAGGAGTGCCATCAGGATTAAAAACACCAGTAAATCACATGTAGCTTTCAAGGTAAAGTGAAACATGTAAACCTGTTTATTTATTCCCCTGTTTTATCTTTTTCTTTTCCTCACTTGCAATTTTTTGTTAGAGGTACTTTGATTGAATTCAACTGTCTATTCTTGCTGTGACTATGTCACACTTCTACAGGAGAATAATTCATTTATCCCTGCATAATTCTAAATCAGTACTGGAATTAAACTATGTATTCTGACAGGATTTCTTTGTTTATCATTTAATATGTATATTCAGTTTCAAACAACTGCACCCAAAAGCTGTTTCATGCGTCCTCCTGGGGCTATCCTTGCACCCGGTGAGAGTATCATAGCAACAGGTAGACAGGATTTGTTTTGTCTATATGTTTCTTTTTCTGTGAAACAAAACATGGTCATAAATACAAGGTATAGTTATCTCACTAATTTGTGTTATGTTTGCTAGTGTTCAAGTTTGTAGAGCAACCGGAAAATAATGAAAAGCCTGAGAAAACTGGACTGAAATTTAAAATCATGAGTTTGAAGGTCAAAGGATCAATGGATTATGTCCCTGAACTGGTTAGTTAATCACAAACTTTCAGTTGTCCTAAAATAAAAAGTTGCTGTTGATTTTGTTTTTGATGCTGCTGCTGTCTCACCTGCATTCCGCTTTCAACATAAGCATCTTACACACACACTCACACACACACACACACACTCACACACACTATTTATTCTGCTGCTTTAAATATTTTGTCCCTTAGTTTTAGTTATAATGGATAGAAAATGGTGTATATTCTTATTTGGTTTTAATAAATTACACTATGCACATAGATTTCTTCTTTTTAAAAAAACCTTATATAGCCTTTTAGTGGATTAATAGGCATGGCAGAAAGGAGGACTGGAGGTTTTTATTATGATTAATAATGAGAAAGTTCTCTTTCTTTTGGATGATTAACTCTCTCTGCCTCTCAAATTAGTACAAAATGTGTGCATAATCAACATTTTACTTTCTTCTATTGTATATGCTTGGTTTTTACTTTTCATTCCATCCACTCTACTGTCTCCAATTCTCTGCTTTATATGAAGATATCTTCCTGACTGTGGGATCTTGTTTAGAATTATTTTCAAACACAAGTAATTTTTTCTCCCTGGAAACAGTTTGATGAGCAGAAGGACCAAGTAGCAGTTGAGCAGATTCTGCGAGTTGTTTTTCTAGATCCAGAGCGTCCTAGTCCTGTGAGTACTGAGATTTTCATTTGAGCCAATATTTGTGCCTTTTACACAGTCCTTTTTTCCCTTTCTTTTCACTCTTTTTCTTCACTTATTCAGTTATATATCTGTTACGTTACTGTGGTTTTGAGACATTCAGTATCAGTTATGAGTCTTTTTTTTACTTTTTCATTAAGGCTTTGGAAAAACTGAAGCGGCAGCTGGCTGATGCTGATGCTGCCCTTGAAGCACGTAAGAAACCTGCAGAAGATGCTGGTCCAAAAATTATTGGGGAAGGGCTTGTCATAGATGAATGGGTCAGTATCTTTACTTGTCTTTTGAATAAAAATTTGTCTTGCAATACGGTACTTTAGACAAATGCTTCATCTATATATAATCCCTTATTGTGTTTTCAGAAAGAGAGGAGGGAAAGATACCTCGCAAAGCAGCAGGGCGAAGTGGTAGTAGATTCTGTATAGGGTGTTCATCTTGGACTCTGGAATATGTATGTTTGGATAGGAAATTATATTGCAGCCAAAGAAGTTATCTTCAGAGAAACAGTTATTAAATCACAGCGTCTTTTTTCTAGAAAAGTTTCAGGTGAATGGCAATTGTAATTTGGAGAAAAACTATGCGGGGGTGTGCTGATCATCCTCTATGTAGATAAAATGTCATTTTGTTTTCAGGCCTTTTGGTTTGGGAATAATATTTTGATGGATTGATGTGAAATAGGTTATTCAAGTTTTCATATATGATCAATGAATGATTTGCTGTCAATCTGTTATGCTATTATTTTATTTAGATGCAGATGGCCGAGATTGTCCACAGAAGAAGATAAAAAGATTTTGATTTTAATGGTAAGTTTGGTATTGCCATAAAATTGGGTATACAAATTTTTAAGAATAGGTTGACATCGAATTTATCCGATGTCCTTAGTGTAAGAAATTTTTTATTTTTAATAATTATTTTTGTGAGCTATATATCAAATATTAAAACATTTATATTAGTTATTTTCGTCTATTGGGCTGATTGATCTGCGTTAGGTGAGTCTGTTTAGATTACTGTAGGTATTGATGTGAGTCCAAATGAGTGGATACAAGACTTAACCTATTTCGGCATAGTGGAAACCCTAATAGGTTGGTTAAAATAAGTCGCTTTAGAGGTGTTGGTCCGCAAGACACTAAATCTTTCACAATCTCCATACTCATTTCTGTCAGGATTCTCAGCATTTTAGTCCTAATTTTGGGAATTTAAGAGATTTGGTGGAGTAAGATCATAACACTACATTTTCTCAAACCCTCTTGTATTTGCTCCTTGCCACATTTTCTCGAGTGTAATTGATACTAGTATTTGTCATTACCATTAACTCTGTAATTTGACACCTCTATTGTTTAATAAAAAGTTTCTATTTGGCTCAATAAATTATACCAACACTTATGCTTAGTTTGATTAAGTAGAAATTTGAGTGGAGAGAAGAAAAATAGGGGGGAAGGGAAATGGAAATTGTGTTTGGTAGAGTGAAAATTACAAAAGGGAGAATTGTATAGGCTGTGGGACCACCTAACTGTTAGTATTTCTCCGCAAAACAGTGGAGAAATACAACGAAGAAAGAGAGAAATCTGTCAGAGGGAGGACTTTTCAGCCTAGAACTTGGAAGTAGAGGCCATAAACTCATATAATTCAATTTTTATATATTATAATCAAATTTTTCTTTTGTATTTTTCTCCTACCAAATAAAAATATAATTTCTCTACCCTATTTCATCACTATTTCTTTTCTACCTCACCTATTTCTTTTCATTCCATTTCTCTCTTCCTTATTTTTTTTCTCTACTCTATTTCTCTTCACACTACAAAGAAAACTTGTTTTAATTTTGTTAGAGTTTTCGTTAGGTCTCATCTGGGTGGTTGGAAACTCATTTTTTGGTTTTTAAAAATTTTCGATAACTTTTTTATAGTTAAAAATCAAACTTTTTTTGGTAATTTTCATAAAAAGTCTTTTTTAGTTTTTAATTGTAAAAAGTGGATTAATTTTTTAAAAAATAAAAAACCTGAAAACCCACATTGCAAACGGGCCTTAACTTTCAAAGACGGGAGTTGAGGTAACTTTGTGGTAGGGTGGGTTTCCTTAAGGTTTCCCAATCGGCCAACACAAATGGGGAGTTGGGTATCATTTTTATCCCCACCTCTCAAAACCCACCCCCTATATCTTTGCCCTCTTTCCTTACTCTATGGCCAAATTTTACCCCTAATTTTTCTAATTATGATATTTTACAAGTTTGCGAAGTGTGTAATAACATTACATCATGACTCATAAATGATTTAAATGTAAAATATCTATTAACATATAACTTTGAATTAATTAATTTTAAAATTAGGTATACAGGTAGCAGTTTACAGGCTAACTCAACTTATAATCAGTGAGGATTTGGATTGTTAAATTCATGACTTGTTTAATTATGAGGTTATGTAAGTTGGCATGTATAGCCGGTAAGTTAAACTAGTTTAAGGATGCCTTCTGGGCAAGGTACCATAGTGCCTGTTCATAAGCTCATAATTAAACAAGTTAACCTACGGCTCATGCATGCCAACCTACATATATAAACATGTTGGTACGAGCTTTTTCACAATTAATATATCTCCATATATAATTATATATGATATTATTATTAAATAATTATATATATATAATGTAGGTATGTGGCGAGCTGGGCATCACATTGCCCGTACCCGCGCCCGTCTCCATGAAAAATGTGGGATTTTACCCTTGTACCCACACCGGTTTTGCGGGTTTTTACCCTAATACATTGCGGGTAATTTTTGTGGATACCCAAAAGGTTTTGGTTCAATTGTCATCCTTAAACAAGTTAGATCCATATATTTGTGAGCTAATCCATTTATCCGTATAAAAATAAATATAATTTTTAATTTTTAAAAATAAATAAAAATAAAATAAAATATATTTTATAATTATTTAAAAATTAAAAATATTGGACCAATCCAAGACCAGCAAATTTAATACGCAGTCCTATACATATATAACTTCAAACGCAATTTAACATTTTTTTGAGGATAAAATACATGTTGATCACCCATAAAAAAACTAATAGTCAATTTTTGAATTAGTTGGTCATATGTGGTTGAGTTTGAATTGGTGAGAAAAAAAAGATGAAATCTTTATCTCTATCTTTATCTTTATATATATAAAAGTAAGGTAGTGAAAGTGGCCAATGAAGTCTAAAGTGAGGATACAATAGTAAATTCCTTTAAGCAAAACTTCTAAAAATAGAAAGTATCTTTGATATTTTAAATGATTAATATTATGCATCACCATTAATTAACTATAGTAATTATATTAAAGTAAATATCACTATAAAAATAAAAATTTATGATAATAAAAAATATAAATAATGATAATTTAAAGCATATCTAATAATTTTAAAAAAATAAAAATAATAAGAAATTTAAAACATTCTCAAACACTTAAAAATCTAATTTACAATTATTTTTTTATGACATAAAATTTAGGGTGAGAGGATGGTACCTTAGTCCAAGGCAGAGAATGTCTCCGGGCTCAAAGAGCACTTACAGAGGTAATTACATTTTACCTCACTCCAAGGGAAGTGGGGGTTCGAACCTACGACCGGTCAGATACGAGACCCTGTCTTGCTCTACTCGACCAACCCCTTGGGGTTAAACTAATTTATAGTTATGTTGGTAGTAGTTATAGAAGTTATTTAGTTATAGTTATTTTATATAAAAAGATCAATATTATTTAAAGTCCATTTTAACAATTTTAATATTAAAAAGGAAAGGTTTATAACATAAATAAATACATAATACAAAATTTAAAACATAATAAAATAATTTCAAAGAGGTAAAACATTATTTTAAAAAATAAAAATATAATATAAAATTTGAAACATGCTCAAACACTTAAAAATTATTTAATAATTATAATAACGGTAATTATATTAATTATTTAGTTATAGTTACCTTTATTATATCAAACATCAATATTAAATCCAATTTTAACAATCAATATTAAAAAAGAGTTTATAACATAAATAAAAACATAATACAAAATTTATAACATATTAAAATAATTTAGAAAATTATTTCAAAAAATTAAAAATGTAATACGAAATTTGAAACATGCTCAAACACTTAAAAAATGTACAACTTTTGTTATAATAATTATAGTGAATTATTATATCAAAATATCAAATATCAGTATTAAAGGTCATTTTAATAGTTTAAATATATTATATTTAAAAAAGGTTTTTAAGATAAATAAAAATATACTATGAAATTTAAAATAATATTAAAAAATATTTTATAATTACGTTAATAATAATTATGATAATTACTAATTAGCGTTCTTACGTGGATTTCCTATTTTTGTTTATAGGGTCTTTGTGACCTAGGATCAAGCATAACGTTTCTTAGTTTTCATGTTTTGCAAATGTCAAAGTCCCAATTAAATATTTGAAAAAATTAAATTGTGATTGGTTATGACCATCTTCATTTGGTTTTCGAGTTTTATTTATTTTTTCTTAATTTTGTTGTTGACAATGATAAATGAAAGATTGAAAAATGTTGCAGAATTTATTTAATTGGTGACTTATCTTTGTATGTGTTGCAACAACTTAGTTGTTTTGCAAAATTTCACTTGATAGGAAAATTAAAATTTGATTTGGTTATGGGTAAAACTAGCTAACATAGTTTTTAAGTGATTGATGAACCGAGCAATTAATGCCTATAACCCATAAAGTTTTAATTCTATTCATTTGTATTGTCAAATGCGGGCATATATATGTTGGCAAGAAAATTATTGGTGTTTAGAAAGAAGTATTATAGTTCGGTCTATTTGAATTTAAACCTTAAAATAAAAAAAATGAACGTTATGTGTGAAAGCAATTCCAATAATCTTAAAGTTTTATATATCCTATACAAGAGGCATTCTTGGAGCACAAGAAAGAATACTCTAAAAGGTCATTCATGTTTTTTTTACATCATGTATATACTAGAGATATTCCATAAGCAATAGAAAAAATCTCACTAAGGGGTCATTCCATAAGCATTAGAGATAACATATTATATATTATATTGTATGAATTTTTTATTATAGATCTGATAACAAATCAAATAAAATAAAATCTTTTCAAATAAATAAAAAGATATAAAAGACTATAAGATATAAGAGTGTGTTAGGAATAAAAGATGTAATCATTTAATTTAAAACTATTTGATAAATGAGAACGAGGAATATTAATCAGAAGTGAATCTCTTTGGAGGAAAATTCGTTTGGTATGAAAGGGGGTATGAGAGAGAGGTTTAAAAAATTGGTCAATTTCATGGATACGTACAAAAAATTTAAATATGACTTCCATGGAAAAAGAGTTGGTAGAGAGTATGATTGAAAATGGTGGAGATACATATTTTCAGTTAGATAAATGGGTTAGGGGGAGCAATTATAGGACAAATAGTTATCAACCTTTAGAAAAAGTTAGGTATCTCATTAAAAATGTAATATATAAAAAATTCTTTGACAAACTAAAAAAAAAATAATAGTTCCTTTTTAAAAATGTATTTTTAAAACTTTTTAGAATGTTTAGATAATCATTTTTTTGGAAAATATTATGTAATCAATAAATTAAAATAATTTTAAAACTTACTATAGTTTTTAAATTCTTTTATAAATATAATTTAAAATAGGATTTAACGGATATACACAAACAATATAAAATAATTTACATGTTGGGGTGGAATAAATGAGAAAGGGAAATAGCTTGAGTTTATTAATGTTAGGATATATTGTGTAAATAAAAAATTGAGGTAGGGATAAGAATAAAAGATGAATACATAAAAATAATTATTCACACTAATATGTAATTTTTAACTTTCATATATTATGAATTCTATTTATTAAAAATTTGTTATATGTCTTTTATTTTTGTCAAATTAATTTGACAAAATGCCCATGAATGACACGGGTACACGACTAGTTAAGTATAATAAAATTGAATAATTATAGGTTCCATTATTTGAATATTGTTTAGAATAGGATAAAAGGAAATGGAATATCTTGAAAGTTTTTTTTTATCCCTTGTTACCAATTTCATTCTAGCTAGTAATTGAATACACCGGAATATTGGAATACTCTAAACTCAAGTTTCCCTCAAACGAATTACTTGACTACATCTATAAAAGCCATGTTTTTTTTTTTTGTAAGAATATATGTATCCTTCCGAGAGATAATTATGTTTAAGTCGGGTATGATCTTTATAGACGGTCAAACTCTTATCCGAGTATTTAACGTAATTGCATATATACCTTAAGATCATTGGTTAAATTGAAACAACCCCTTACCAATTGATCCACACACTCGGTAATATATGAAAACCATGTTTAGGATTAAAAAAAAAAAAATTCTGATTCCTTTCTTGAGTATAGTTTGGAGTTGTTCTTTTTCATAAACCAAAGCAAAAGCAAAAGTTAGAATAACTAAAAGAAAATGAAGTGAAGAAAAAGGCACCCATCAGTATTATTAATATTAATTAATATTAATATATACATATATACTCGTTCATAACTGCAGAAAGGAATAATTAATTAAGCAAGTCCTATATATATAAGCATGCATATAGAAGATAATATCATATGCAATTTCTTACGGCAAGTATCATCACAGGTAAGAACTATATACATAAGACCATTTTTCATTGTTTGCAAATATTTGTTTATGAGCAAGAAATTAATGAAATAAAAATTTTAACTGTGAGATTTTCTCTTTTCCTGCAAGCAAGAGGCTTAATATTTGTTGTGTACATCAAATCAAAACAATGGATCAGTTGCCGGGAATAATATGGGATGCTGCTACTCGTTTGTTCAGTTGCACCAAAGCACATGCTGCCTATGTTTATAATGTGGAGGAAAATGTAGAGTTATTGAAAGGAAAATGGCAAGAACTTGAAAACATGTACAAGGATGTGCAACTAAGAATTCAGACCGCTGAGAGCACCGGAGAGATGCAAAGGAAAAATGAAGTTGATGGTTGGCTGCTCCAAGTTCAAGATCTTGAAAAGGTATCTTTCTTACACAAGCTTTAATTATTTGCCAATTGCTCATGTCTTGTTTTTATGCCAAATTACTACCTCCGCTACGTTTCTTATATATAAGAAAATAAAGATCAAATTAAAATTACATATATTAAGAAAAGTAGTTAATATATTAATTTTAAAAAATTATTCTACAAGATAACAAGTTTACTTTTATTTAAAATTAAACTTCACTATCATGATAATTGTGTCAATTTAAATTTTTTAATGGTTAATAAGAACAAAAATAAGAATAAAATATTAAATACTTCTAAATTTGTGTGTTTTGTACTATAAATAGGACCATAAAAAATTTCAAACGCTATCTTATAAATAGGACCGGAGGGAGTAGTAAATAATACTATCTCTGCTACTATTTATAAGAAACATGACTAAATCATCAAAACTAAGAAAATGTTTTGAAATTTGTAGTTAATTTTAATTAATAATGTCATAATTGTAAATTTCATTCCAAAAACACCCTTAATGCTAAATAATTTAAATAGTGGTAAAATTACTCCTAATTAAAACCATAATTAAAGTAGTAACTCATGCTTTAATAGTTGGTCATTGAAAATAGCATAATACATCCACTATAATAGGAAATAGGTGAATAATGGACAATAAATTAAGAATATATATAAAAGAGACTTGATAATTAATACAACTCAAAATAATATGATGTTTCTTATATTAGGACCAATAAAAAAACCTTTTTGCTTCTTATATATAGAATTTGAATGCATTATATCCACTTCATTAACATTTCACAATAAATGAATGGTATAAAAGAACTTAATAATTAATGCAACTGAAAATAATAAAATGTTTCTTATAATTAAGTCAACAGTGTGTTTAGTAAAGCATGTCGTCTAGCTGAAAACTAAAATTATAATAGCTAAAATCATTTTAGTTGTGTTTGGTAAGATAACTTTTTCATTAACTACTGACTTTTTAATAGTTTTTTTTTTGAAAAACTACTTGAAGTAGTTTTTTTTAAAACTATATATTTATTACAATTGAATCCCTCAATAATTCTCACTCATCATTATTATTTAGTAATTAATGATGTCTTTATATGTCATTTTACCAATTTCAGCTAGTTTTACCAAACACTTTCAATCAAATCAACTAGCTTTTATCTTTCAGCTAACTTTTCATCATCTAGCTTTTCAGCTAATTTTACCAAACGCACTTGAAAGTTGAAAAGCTAGCTAAAAGTTGAAAGTTGAAAAACTAGCTGATTTGATTGAAAGTGTTTGGTAAAACTAACTGACAATATATAGTAAAATAACATATAAGAACAATATTAATTATTAAATAATAATGACCGTAGGTTGTTGAGGGATAATCATGTAATAAATTTTCAGCTAATAGATAAAAAATGAAGCTTTTTTAAAAAAGCTACCTCAAATAGCGTCTCAAGAAAAACTAGTAGCTATCTAAAAGACCTTATCAAACACTGATGAAATGTTTCAACAACTAATTTCAGTTTTCATCTAGTAGAAATGCCTTACCAAATACATTTCAAGAAAAAAAAAACATTTTTATTTCTTATTAAATATTTTCTCCAAACATGAATATAAGTAAAAAAGATTCCACATATGGCGGATCAAAATATAACCAAATCTTAACTAATTTCACCCTATTTAATGAGATCATTTAAAAATACCATTTATTTAGTTCATATTTTATTTTTCAATGACTCTATTTAATGAAACATGTTTCAATGAAGTTGAAGTATTCCATGAATTAGGACAATTTAAAAAATGTAATTCAAATTTTAGACGATAACAAGAAAATTAAACGTGATTAATTAACTTTTTTTAATTAGTATAAATTTATTTATTTTTTATTTATATTCAAATCTAAAGAGTATATTCATTTCTTCAACCTACTTAAGCTAGCCCCCTTTATTCAACCTTCTTCAACTTTTACTTTCATCATACGTTAACAACACCTAATTACTTTCTCTCATTGCCCATCAAATTACTTTCTTATCTATAATCTACATTCTCTAATTAAATTAAATAATTGTACAAATCAGATAGGTTGCGTTTTTATTATACGTGCCATTTAAAGGAAGCATGTCCCATTTCTTTTTCCTCCATTTAAATTCATTTCTTTTTTAATGTATTTATTCAAATTTTTAGACGATAACAAAAAATATATTTAAATGAATGGTCAATTATTTATTAGATGTTTTGCTCATCATGATATATTTTTAAATATAATCAACTAAGAGTGTGTTTGTGTAACCAAAAAAACTAAGAGTGTGTTTGGTAAGACTACAAAACTAATTACAAGCTTATTTGACTAGTTTATAAGCTAGTTTTACTAACATAAAAGTGTTTGATAAGATACAAGCTATTGGCTTATTTTAGGAGCTTCTAGCTTATAGCTTATTTAATTTTTTCCATTTTTATCCCTCATATTTTAATACAATTTTCAATTTGTTTTATTTTTACGTCTTTTTATGCTATTTTACATTTATTACCTAGCTTATCAGCTAATTTTTCCAAACACTTTTAATTTAATAAACTAGCTTATAAGCTTGAAGCTTATCAACTAATAACTAGCTAGCTTATCAGTTACCAACTAGTTTTACCAAATACACCCTAATAGTAAATATTACCTCTCGTCTATAAAAGACAAAAATGTGTTTTGTTAGATCCTAAATATAAGAACGAATTTTTTAACATGTGCACCATTGTATAAGATAATAAAGCAAAAGTGGATAATTTTTATTAGAAATTACAATTATCACAACATTCAATGCATTGATAATATTAAATTTTTTATTTTTCAAAATAAACTTTTCACTTTTGATTTATTATCTTGTGCAATGTTGCACAAGTTAGAAAAATCGATATAAAAAATATAATACTATTTTTGAATTGTATTAATTACGAAATTTTTTATACCCTTAATTTATTTCTCACCTATTTCTCATGATAGTGGATGTAATACGCTATTTTCAATCAAATATTAGAGCATGAGTTACGTGACTTTATAAATCGAGGGTAGTTTTACTACTATTTTAATTATTTAATATTAAGAATATTTTTAAAATATAATTTAAAATTATGGCATTATTAATTACAACTAACTGGTTTCAAGATATTTTCTTAATGTTGATGATTTAGTTTTATATTTCTTATAAATAGAACTAGAAGTAGTATTTCATAATTTATTGATGCCTAAAACATTAAAAATGAACATAAGAATAATTCGGTGAAAAAAAATAACATAAGAATAATTCCTTGGATTGGTTGGATATTTCAATTTGCCCATATCAAGGAATTTTTTTTAATTAAACTATCATTTTGGTCCCTGAAAATAATACTCACTGTCAAGTTGGTCCTTAAATGGACAAAAATTAAAAATTAATTCATGAAACTCTTTTTCATTAATGAAGTTAGTCCTTCTGTTAACAGAAATTACTTAATGACGTCAATTGTGCTTGTGTGACACGTAAAATGACACCCTGGCAGGCAGCCCACATGGCATCCTTCTTGGAGTACAATGACCAATTTGAAGGTGAGGTGGTATAAACCGGGACCAAAATGAAGGAAGAAAAAATGTTTTTATCAAACACCAAATTTTTACCAATTTCAAAACTTACAATTTCTATACATATAGTAATTAATTAATTTTTTATGACACTTAGGTAACATATTTCTACAGTAAAGTATTCAAAATATGAAAATAAAGGTTAAAATGTTGTTATAAGCAGAAAAGATCAAATAAATAATGCAGGAATTAAACAAAATTATGAAAGGACTTGATGTCAATGTTGTTAAACATTAAAATATTTTTTCTAAATTATATGTGATCAATATGATTAACAACTCATAATAAAAGTTTGATAGTATCGTGATCATATTAATCACATGTAACCTTTATTTACAAAAAATGATAGTAGTACTCCCTCCCCGATATTTTACTTATCATTTTAGGGTCTCTAATTTGTGTTTATATAAGTGTCATTTTTAGATATTAAGATAATGATAAATGTTATTTTTTCAATTTTACTACTGTTGTTATAATTTAATTCTTTTTTATTTTAAATATTTATTATAAAATTATATCATAAATGTTTCAAAATATTTAAAGTTTTAATAAATGTATTTTTTATATTTTGAACGTAAACTTTATGATAAGAGATAAAAAAAATGTGAATATGAACCGATGGTGTTTAGGGGGAGTTCTTTTCATTAAAAAAAATAAAGATATTAAATGTGTTAATGAGGAAAAGAGAAATATCATATAGTTGAAAATAAATAGGCTAAAAAGACACAATTATACATTCCTTAATGTCTGTGAAAAAACCTTAAATGAAAAATTGGAAGGAGTATTAAATTTTAATTATGATTAACTACTGTATGTTCTCACAGGAAATGACGAGTATTCTAGATTCCCCAGAAATTCATAATAATAAATGTCTAAGTGGGTACTGTTCAAAGAACTATGTGTTGAGCTACAAATTTGGGAAAAAAATTGTTAGGATGCTTAATAAAGTGGATGTCAAGTTGACTAAAGGTAGGAATTTTGATAGTATTGACATTGCTCACAAGCTACCACCTAAGCCAGTGGACGAGATGCCTTATGTTGAGACTGTAGGCTTGGATTCGATGCTGGATAAAGTCTGGAATAGTATTCAAGATGAAAATGTGAGCATCATCGGTTTATATGGAATGGCTGGAGCTGGAAAAACTACCCTCCTAAAAAGAATTCATAGTGAATTTGGAAAGAGTACGCATGACTTTGATCTAGTGTTATGGGTGGTGGTTTCAAGGGATTTTAATATCAATAACATTATGAATGATATCCGAAATAGGATAGGGATAGATGATAATATTTGGAACAAAAGTAGCAGCCAAGACCAAAGAGTGGCAAAGATCTATCAAGTCTTGAAGCAAAAGAAATTTGTGCTGATGTTGGATGACCTTTGGGGAAAGTTAGAACTAGAAAAGGTGGGAGTTCCAATTTCAAAAGATAAATCCAAAGTATTATTCACAACAAGGTCTGAGGATGTGTGTGCAAAAATGCAAGCTCAAAAGAAATTCAAAGTGGAATGTTTGAAAGAGCAAGAAGCATTTGATTTGTTTTGCCTGAAAGTAGGTGAAGAGACCTTAAAGTGTCATGGAGAAATTCCAAGGCTAGCATGGGATATGGCTAAAGAATGTGCAGGGTTACCACTAGCACTTGTTACAGTGGGAAGTGCCATGGCTGGAGTTAAAAGCATTGAAGCATGGAGGCAAGCCAAAGGTGATTTAAGGGGTTCTCCTTGGACAGCTTCAAATTTTGAGGAACAAGTCTTTCATATCCTGAAGTTTAGCTATGATAGATTGCCAGATGTAACCCACAAAAACTGCTTCCTGTATTGTGCACTATACCCAGAAGATTATAAAATCATTGTTGACAATCTTATTGATCGATGGGTTGGAGAGGGATTTCTTAGTAAAAAGAGTATATATGACATGTATGAGCAAGGGAAATCAATCATTGAAAAATTAAAGCTTTCATGTCTATTAGAGGGTGTTGAGGATTCTGATGGTGAGTGGAGGTCTGCGATTAAGATGCATGATGTGATTCGAGAAATGGCACTATGGTTAGCCCGTGATCAAGATAGAAGCAAAGAGAAAATTGTAATTCAAGGGGAAGCATTATCAATGTCAGAAATGGATTCTGAAAGATTGAATGTTGTGGAGAGGATTTCAATGATAAGTTGTAGAGGATTTTGGCAAGTACCAGCTTGTCCAAATCTCATCACCCTATGTGTGTTGGCTAAGGTGGTCATTATTGACTATTCAAATATCCAATCCATGACAAGATTGAAAGTCTTGGATCTATCAAATACTTCAATTAAATGTCTCCCAAAAGAAATAGGCCAATTATTCAACTTGGAATACCTTAACCTATCAAGAACAGAAATAGAAGAATGGTTGCCGATTGAATTGAAACATTTGAGGGTTTTAATTATGGAATATTGCAGATTCAATCTTGGATTAATTCCTTTGGAAGTAATAGAAAGCCTTGAGCAATTAAAAGTGTTCAGATTTTGTGCAGATATCAAAAGGATCATTTTTGACTACTTTGAGGGGGAGGAAACATTCCTAGAGAAGTTGGAGTCCTTACCGAAATTGGAGGAATTGTTCATCAAATTAACTACCATAAGTGGCATTCATAAATTACTTCAGTCTGCCAAATTGCGAGCTTGCTCAAGACAAGTGTGGTTTAATGACATTTTTAACCCCCTTGAAATGTCCTCATTACTAGAATCTTTATCGAGAATGAAGCATATGGAACATTTAAATCTATCACGTTTACCTCGTATTAAGGAAGGATCATCCATTACCAACACATGCCATCTTAACAAGCTTCGCTCAGTGAACATCAGTGTTTGTGGTTCAATAACTCATTTGACATGGCTGAGGTATGCTTCACTTCTTGAGTTTCTTGAGGTTTCCCATTGTATTTCAATTGAAGAAGTTGTGAAGGAAGCAGAGTATGAAGATGGTGGCTCGGACAAAGACAACACCAATGGTATTTTCCCAAATCTTAAACAACTCCGCCTTCAACATTTGCCAAATTTGGAAAGCATCTACAATGGAGCACTGGCTTTACCTTTGTTGAAATATATTTATGTTCAAAGTTGCCCAAATCTAAGGAAGCTTCCTATAAATTCTAGCTCTGCTTGCAAGGACAGCTTGATTGCAATCAGAGGAGAGGGGAGGTGGTTGAACAATTTAGAATGGGAAGAGACAGACACGACCATTAAAGATCTAGTACACTCAAAATTTCGATATATCTATACTTATACAAGCGTACAAAATCATGGCACAATGGTATTCCATGCAACGCTTATTGACATTTAGTTTAGTTCCCATTTTTTTCATTTAAAGTCATGCTTAGCTATTAATTCCTTATAAGAGGGCACGTGTGTGCCTTCTTTTAAAGTGTGGAATGTTTTTAATGCACTAGTTGTATCAGTCTGTTTGATGTGAACCTTTAGGTTTGAATTTTCTCGACTTTAGAAAAAATAGTCTGATAGTTGAATTATTTTGTTGAAAACCTGATATTTTTCCTCAACACTTTTCTTTTCCTTTTTTTTCTATTTTTTTTTTAATTTTCTTTTCTTGAATTTGATAAACGAAATAATTGAAACTTGAAGATAATAAACTTTTCTCAACAAGAAATGTTACCCATCCTTTTAAACTTGAATAGTAAATCACATACACTCAAGCTTCCACGCATAAGATTAAGATTCTTGTCAAAGAAAGAAGAAGAATAACAAGAAGAGAAGATAGTTGGACGTCACACTTTCAAGGCTTGAAAGATAAGTCCTTGAGATTACACACAAAAAGGTAAGGAACCTTTGATAAATCTCGACTCTTGGCTAAGCAAGAAACAAAGAGAAACACTCTCAAAGATAAGGTAATTTTCTGCATAAATCATTCTAACCTCTTGCATGCATGAAGCATGGTTTTTATAAGAGTTACAAGGTAAATCAAAGGTCATGCAACCAGCTAGTTTACACGCCCAAACCTCCCTAAAATACCCCTCATACATTTCCCATGCATTTCTAATTACACTACTAAAATTAAATTAATTAAAGAAGTAAAATAAGCTAATAAAACTCAGCCTAATGTAGCTTATTGGCCGCACAATCCAGCCAGTTTTTCTTGACACATGTGGCCGCAATAAACCTTGGAAAGTAACCACCAAACATGAAGTAAAGTGGTTATTGATTCAGCAATAAAGTGGCCGCACAAAACAACCATATTCATCAAGTTTCCAATCAATTTTGTAACCTCCTTCTTCATGGTGTTGGCCGCAACTTGATGGCACTTCATTCAGCCCATTACAACCTTCTTAATCCTCTTTGATGACACATAACTCAGTCATTTCAAGCACATGCTGGCCGCAACATTGATGGCATATAACTCAACCATTCAGGCACATGTTGGACGCAACCTTTGGCTAGTTTAAGGATCTCCATGTAGCTTCAAAGAGGACCAGATTCATGCATAATAAGTAAGCCTCCCTAACGGCTATTAGACAAGGTTTTAATGCAATTAAACAACATTATAACCTTGTCTTGTAACCACCAGAAAATTAACTCAATGTTTTTGTAACTTCCTAATTCTTATTGAAAGCAAATAAAAAAATAACTCAGCAACATTAAAAGTGAGTTGGCCGCCCGACATGGCCTCCTCCATGGCTCTTGATTGATCTTCAACTTGCAATTGTTTTAATGGCAACTGAAACTTCACCAATGGCTTCATCTTCTTCCACTTGAATGCAATTAATGAACTGATCACTTTCATTAATGCTCTTGATGACTTGAAGTTAAGCATCTTTTATGACAAGTTGTAGAGCCTCCTTTGCTTTCCTAGCTTGCGCCCTTGTCATGGATCCCCCTAGCCTTTTGACTGCTTGACTAATGTCCACATCACTATTGATGACTATACTCCCTTCGTACCTTTTTATAAGAAAAAAATTAATTTTTTTAGTCTTATTTTTAAGAAAAATGATACTATTTTTAGTTATATTAATTACTAAGTTCTTTTATGCCTTTAATTTATTATAAAATTAAATGTTAATGAGTTACTCATCCATTCCCTATGAAAGTGGATGTACGAAGCATTTAATCTTCATTATTTCAATCATTTAATATTGAGTTTTTTGAAATAAATTTTAAAATTATGACATAATTAGTTGAAATCATTTTTTATATAAAAAGTATTAAATGGAGTATATGTAATGCCACTTCAATGGTGGTGCCTCACGTATCCACACATTCTTTACCCATGAGTTGAACCCGACATTGTTCAAATCAATTGATTCTTTAGTAGGCCTCATTGTATTTTAGGTTAGATTTATTACATTGTATTTAAATTAAGCATTGTACTTTAGTAGGCCACGACAATGGCTCCCTCAATTGAACTTTCTAACTCATAATTTGCACTGAATCTCCTCTTGAATCACTAAAAATCATAATACCCAATTGAGTTAAATGAGAAAGAAGAAGAAGACCCAGCTGAAGCCTTAGTTGCACAATATCATGAACCACCCTTCAGAAAGACCTCCTGTGGTTACTGAAATCTAATACTCAACTTAATTCCCTTTGTTTAGTGTTGGAATATCATTTTATAGCCAACTGGCAAGTTACCCGTGCATTCGCACGGGTGCGGGTGATGCTGATTTTTATATATTATCAAATATTTTTAATAAAATAATAAAAATAAATCTGTCGAGATATTGACAGTCCTGATCCCGTCATTATCAACCCTGGCAATGCCTTCACCAATTGTAATGATCCAATCGGTAAATTCATGAAGTTCTTCGCATGATTGATCGGGTGCTAAACACTGAAGTCTCATGTTCGTTTCTAGCTTCAAAACCTTGCAATTTTTCCATAAAACTAATGAATTAAGTGTAGCCATAACAATGTCAGCCCTACTACCACGAGGCACAACAGGCAAGATTTGCCTAAAATCCCCACCCAACACAACAACTTTACCCCCAAAAGGCTTGGCTAAACTATCAGGGATACTAAATCTTATGATATCTTTCAATGTTTGATCAAGTGCTTCAAAAGCCAAACGATTGATCATAGGTGATTCATCCCATATTATAAAGCTAGTCCTTTAAAGTAATTCAGCCTTTGCACTGCCCTAGTGGATTGCGCAACATGAATCCTCATTTAATGTGAGGGGTATACAAAAAAGTGAATGAGCAGTTCTTCCACCAGGAACTAACAAAGATGCAATACCACTCGATGCAACGTTCAAGACATTTTTTTTCTCTGATCGCAACTTATATGACAATGTTTGCCACAAAAATTTCTTGCAAGTCGATCCCACCATGACCGTGCACAAAGAAGAACCCTCCTGCATTTTCATTTACAGCTGTAATAATTTCACTGTAAACAACCCGCTGATTTGGGTAAAATAGGTGAACATGTTCGTTATGCAATCTACTCATCTCAGCATCATCATAGTTGAGTTCATTCATGATCAAGGCATTTACAACGATGCTTGTGGAGTTCAAATCAACAAATCGCATATCATGGTAATCCTTTAGTGATTTCCCATCCAACAACAGCATCCGCTCAACTTCAATTACACACATATTATCAAGGTCTTTGGTTGACATTGTGTGTCCAACAAAAAAAAATCAATCGATTGAATATAAATGATAGAAGCAACTAAAATGATTGAAGTAACACCTACCAGCCAGCTCATGCCCTCATAGCCTACTCGCGCGTGATGCACACATATGAGACCTCACATGAATAGTGGAAAGACGTCCCAAAAATTAGGCTGGACCCCTGCGAAATGCATAACCGTGAAAATGGAAAGCTCATGTCCTTCGGCACTTGGGCGTGAGTAATGTGGCAGATCCTTAGGAATGAATGGAATATCCAACGTGGAAATAAAATAGCATTTTAGGGGGATAGCCAATAGAGACTTAAGATGAATAGTGAAAAGTAATCTTGCAACTTACGGTGTGTGAGATATAATATATTGAAAAATACCCATACCCCACATTGCACACAAATGATACATTGAAAAAGTGAAAAAAAAATTAACATCTTAAGTAATAAAAGAATTTAAAGAGTAAGAAAAAGAAAAAATCTTTTGTTGGAGAGAAAATTTTAAAAAGGAAAAAAGAAAAAAAAAAGAAAAGGAAACAGTTGTTCCCGTGTTAAAAAAATAGAATAGATAAGAGGGATAATAAATAAATAAAAACATTAATGAATAAAATAGAAAGATAAATTATATAATGATACAAAAAAGTATGGATGAGTAATGAGATAAAATGTTTTAATATAATAATAAAAAAAGAAAATTAAAGTGTGGTAAAAGGGGAGGAAAGAAAACAGTTAGTAAGAGCACAACTACCCTGTGGAGGATACTCGTGATTTATAAAAACAACACTCTTATAATCAAACATATTAATAGAAACGAATAATTAGAGGAAATATTTTAATATAAGAATGATAAAAAAAATGAATATGTGATAAGAAAGCAAAAAAAACAACACTCCTGTGGAAGATACATGGCCTTCATAAAAAATCATTTTACTGAATTTGAGAATCAGTGACATGTGTATTGGGAGAACAATTTTAGGATAGAGAATAAACAGATAAATAGAACAGATAAAAGAGATAATAAATAAATGAAAACATTAGTGAATAAAATTGGGAGATTAATTATGTAATGATACAAAAAAGTATAAATGAATAATGAGATAAATTGTTTTAATATAATAATAAAAAAAAGAAAATTAAAATGTGGTAAAAGGGGAGGAAAGAAAACGGTTGGTAAGAGCCCAACTGTTCCCTTGGAGGATATTCGTGATTTATAAAAACAACACTCTTGTAATTAAACATATTAATAGGAATGAATAATGAGAGGAAATATTTTAATATAATAATGATAAAAAAGAGTATGTGATAAGAAAACAAAAAAAGAAAGAAAACGGTAGAAGGAGGAATGTGTCCCGTGGAGTATATACATGTGGTTTATAAAAAAATCACTTTATTAAAATGATAATGAAAAAAGTAAAAGAATGTAAGTGAGAAAACATGACACATGGGAAACAATTTTAATATAGATTGAATAGATAAGAGAGATAATAGATTAAATTATTAAAGAATAAAATAACGAGATAAATGATACGTTGAAATTTAATATAAGAATGATAAAAAGAATGTGATAAGAAAGCAAAAAAAGAAAGAAAATGGTAGAAGGAGGACTGTGTCCCGTGGAGTATATACATGTGGTTCATAAAAAAATCACCTTATTAAAATGATAATGAAAAAACTAAAAGAATTCAAGTGAGAAAACATGACACATGGGAAATAATTTTAATATAGATTGAATAGATAAGAGAGATAATAGATTAATCTATTAATGAATAAAATAATGAGATAAATATGTTGAAAAAATGAAAAAAAAAATTAACATCTTAAATAATAAAAGAATTCAAAGAGTAAGTATAAAAAAACTGTTGTTGGAAAGAAAAATTTAAAAAGGAAAAAAGAAAGAAAAGAAAGAAAAGGGAACAGGTGTTCCCGTGTTTTTTTTTAAAAAATAAATAAAATAGATAAGAGAGATAATAAATAAATGAAAACAATGAATAATGAGATAAACTGTTTTAATATAATAATAAAAAATAAAAATTAAAGTGTGGTAAAAGGAGAGGAAAGAAAACAGTTAGTAAGAGCACAACTGCCCCTATGGAGGATACTCGTGATTTATAAAAATAGCACTCTTGTAATTAAACATATTAATAGGAACGAATAATGAGAGAAAATATTTTAATATAAGAATGATAAAAAAAGAAAAATGAATATGTGATAAAAAAGCAAAAAAGAAAGAGGGCACAATGGTATTCCATGCAACGCGTATTGACATTTAGTTTAGTCCCCATTTTTTTCATTTAAAGTCATGCTTAGCTATTAATTCCTTATAAGAGGGCACGTGTGTGCCTTCTTTTAAAGTGTGGAATGTTTTTAATGTACTAGTTGTATCAGTCTATTGATGACTATACTCCGTTCGTTCCTTTTTATAAAAATAAAAATGATTTTTTAATCTTATTTTTAAGAAAAATGGTACTATTTTTAGTTATATTAATTACTTAGTTCCTGTTATGCCTTTAATTTATTATAAAACGTTATTGAGGTACTCATCCATTCCCCCTAGGATTTGGATTCCCAACAGTCGACTGCTGGGTAGTCACAAAATCCGAGCCGTCCGATCGCCTAAAAATAAGAGACCCAAATCACATCTCGGTTTCTAGGTCGTCCGATCTAGATCGGACGACTCAGATTTTGTGACTGCCCAACAGTCGACTGTTGGGGATCCAAATTGTTCCCCCTGAAAGTGGATGCACCAAGCATTTAATCTTCATTATTTCAATCATTTAATGTTGAGTTTTTTTAAATAAATTTTAAATTTATGACATAATTAGTTGAAATCATTTTTTTATATAAAAGTATCAAATGGAGTATATGTAATGCCACTTCAGTGGTGGTGCCTCACGTATCCGCACATTCTTTACCCATGAGTTGAACGGAGAGTTGGTAACACGAGGATCGAGTCAATGAAGGTAATCGTTGAGTCTGACCAGGGTCAATTGCGGCGGAGGGAGAGAGTGTAGTCGCAGTGAAGATGGTGGCGTCAGGTGGAGGAAGGTTCAGGCAGCGGAGTTGAAACCGCTCTTTGGATCATGTGATTCTAGCGTCTGAATGGAGCATGGAGAGTCACTCTTTTGCTTTGAAGAATGATGAAAATTAGAAGCTGATCTGGTTTGGTTAGAGCATTGGTTCATGTACTGTTACTGAAAATGGTTCAGGTTAATGAATTCAGTTTCAATTTTCCGGCACGGTTCATTGAACTATGGTAATGGTACCATTTTTTCTTGTCTAGTTCAGTACAGTTCACAATTTGGTACGGTTCACGGTTTTAATTTGGACAGCCCTAGTTGAACCCGACATTGTTCAAATCAATTGAGTCTTTAGTAGGCCTCTCTGTATTTTAGGTTAGATTTATTACATTGTATTTAAATTAAGCATTGTACTTTAGTAGGCCTCGACAATGGCTCCCTCAATTGAACTTTCTAACTCATAATTTGCACTGAATCTCCTCGTGAATCACTAAAAATCATAATACCCAACTGAGTTAAATGAGAAAGAAGAAGAAGACCCAACTGAAGCCTTAGTTGCACAATGTCATGAACCACCCTTCAGAAAGACCTCCTGTGGTTACTGAATTATAATACTCAACTTAATTCCCTTTGTTTAGTATTGGAATATCATTTTATAGCCAATTAAATATTAAAATCTCCTTAATTAATGAGGCATGCTGAAAAGGGACATAACATATTGTAGTTTAAGTAGTGCATGGAAGATCCGTCTACGGTTTACAATTTTAAAACTTGGGTAACAATACATAAGTCAATTTTACTGGATGCAGTAGGTTTGGTGGTTTTGATTTTTTTACGCTTCACAAAATTTTGAAAGGGCTCATTATTTTCTTATGAGTGTTTTTTTCTGTAATTTCTTAGTGTTACAGCCCCCAGTGTTCACAAAATTTGTGTTATGTTTGCTAATGTTCAAGTTTGTAGAGCAACCGGAAAATAATGAAAACCCCGAGAAAACGGGACTGAAATTTAAAATCATGAGTTTGAAAGTCAAAGGATCAATGGATTATGTCCCTGAACTGGTTAGTTAATCACAAATTTTCAGTTGTCCTAAAATAAAATGTTTTTTTTATGATTTTATTTTTTATGCTATTGTTGTCTCGTCGCTAGCATTCCGCTTTCAACATAAGCATCTTACAGATACACACACACATCAAACATTATTTATTCTGAGGAAGAGGAAGAGGCGTTGTTTGGATCAAGAATAGCAAGACTGTGAGGTTGTAGGGTTGGCGGATTTGTGGAATGCCACATAAGACATATAGGATTTGTGAAATTCCACATGATATTACTGGCTAGGAGAGAGGAAGTATCACATCATCTTAGAACACACATTAAATGAGGGGAGAGACTAGTAGCAAAAAACATTTTGGGGGAACGTTTTAATAATTTTTTTATTGGGATCAAATGCAAAATTTGGTCATTCTACAGGGACCAAAAACATATTTTACTCTAATCAAAATTTGAAACCAATAAATTATGTTATCTTGCCAGCTTTTCCAGGATCTCATAGGAGTTGTTGTTCCTATGAGAATTCCTCTTAGTTCGCTTTTACCAAAAATTTAAAAGCAATAATTCCATAAAATCAAGTTTCCTTTTCACTAGGCATTGATAATAAGATTTGAACCACCCAACCTTGACTCGATCTTAACAAGGAAAACTCATTTTGATTTTGTTAGAGTTTTCTTTAGATCTCATCTGGGTGGTTGTAAGCTTAGTTTTTTATTTTATTTTTTTAAATTTTCAATAATTTTTTTTACAATTAAAAATCAAACTCTTTTTGTTATTTTCATAAAAAGACTCTTTTTAGTTTTTAATTGTATAAAATGGATGAAATTTGTAACATCTCAAAAATTTAGAAATCTAGAATTATAATAAAAATAATAATAATAATAATAATAATAATAAAATAAAAATACTTATAACTGTATTTCGATAATATTGGTTATAAAAAGAGTTATTTATAATTATAACAGTAACTATTAATAAAATAATATTATAATATTAATGATATAATAATGATACGATAATATGGATACTAAGAGGGAGATATAATATAAGATTGGATTTTAGAAGATATAATAATTTTTATTAATATAACAAAATAATAATAAAATTATTAGAAGATAAATCACATTATTAAGGTTTCAACTAACCTTAATTGTTATAAATATCGTAATTTTATATTATTAATATAATAATATCAGAATCGATAGGGATAACCTTAGGAAAGAGATATGTTCTAGTATTTTAATTTAAGATCATATTTCAAAATAGAAATGATGACATCACAAGAAGTAGAGATAGGAAAGTAATATCAGTTTTAGGATAATGTTTAACTATAAGATTTGAATTTAAATTTGAATGTAGATGGATAAGGAAAAGCTTAAGAGGCAAAAATAAGGATTTGAGATTCTGGATATCTCGATTGAGCGAGAAGGATCTCGCTCAAGCGATAATCTTCCAGAGAAGGGTGTATTTTCGTGAGCATTCTCGCTTAAGCCAAAATTCTCGCTTAAGTCAAAATCTTCCAGAGAGGGTGTATTTTTGTGAGCATTCTCGCTCAAGCCAAAATTCTTTCTTGAGCCAAAATGTCAATCTCGCCTAAGCAAAAAATTCTAGCTTGAGCCAGAATGATTGTTTCAGCTTTTTTAAAACACGACTGCAGACAGTTTCCACTCAGTTTCTCTTCCGTTTCTTCGTCTTTTCAGAGAGAGAAAGAGGGGTTCTAGTGAGAGAATGTGCCGGTGAAAGTCAAGAACGGTTTCTACACTCCAAGATCAAGTCTTTCATCAATCTTTCCTCCCTCAACGCCAATTACTCTTCATTCGTTCTTCGTTTTCTCGACGCTCAAGTCGGTGTGACTCTCACTTGTTTGTCTTGATTGATGCCATAGCATGACCCCTATTCTTATTTCCCTTTCTTTCATGGAATAATGATGTATGTATGAGATGAACTTAGGAAATACGAATGTATTGATGATTGGGTGTATTGATTTGCAAAACCATAGGGTAGAGGACTTGAATGATTATGTATTATAAACCTTGAGTATGTTATTATGAAATCATGGGCCTTTGGCCATCACAATCATGAATTATGAGTTAAGATATCACAAGGCTTATAGCCATCACAGAGCCTCCGGGCTATCACAGGGTCATTGACCGTCACAGGCCTTCGGGCAATTTATTTAAGAAAGACGGGGTAACCACATCGAACTCAAGGCCAAGAGGGAGATGGGGTCCCCAATCACAGGATGAATTATGATTTAAATATTATTTAAGATTTAATCATAGGTAGCCCTGGACGACGGTCCTTGGTTACATGGCCGAGCGCTCATCACAGTCACGTTACAGAGAAAAGACCCCGGGTGTCGGGTAACAACACTTCACAATCATGCATTGCATAATAAACATTGTTTCAATAATGATATATTATGTGTAATTCATTTATTCATGATGCTCTAGATAGATATGTGTAATTGTGATGATTCTTGATTGTTTCCCTACACCGCACACACTTGTTACGCTCACTGGGACGTTGGTCTCACCCCATTCCATGGGAACAATATTTCAGTGGTGCAGGATACTCTTCAGGATTATAACGAGCAGTAGAGGACTCATGGAGGATAGTAGTATAATGTTTAGTTACATTGATGTACTTAACGTTGCTTAGGACCACTATTGTTATTTGTTAGGATTTTCTTAGGAATTATCATGTTATTTTAATGCATTGGATTGGAGCCTTGATGACAACCTTGTATTGGCTTTTCTTTGATTTATGTGTGTAATGTTGGAGCTTTAGTAATTGCTAGGTTACTCAAGCGACTATATTTTATTTTGATACGCGAAATTGATGAATTAATTTCACGAGTTTGGAAGTGGTGCTCCCCACAAGCATTATTTCTGAATTTAGAAATTAGGACGTTACAAAATTCATTTAAAAATAAAAAATACCTGAAAACCACCACAGTAAACGGGGCCTTAACTTGCAAAGACGGGAGTTGAGGTGACTTTGGTGGTAGGGTGGGTTTTAGGCATGGTAAAAAAACCCGAACACGCAAGAACCCGCCCCGATTTTGACTGGGAAAAACCGAGTTGATTGGGTTTGGGGTTGGGTTCGGGTTTTCCTCGATTAGAATAACCGTGGTCGGGTTTGGGGATGCTGATACTCGCCTCGCCCCCGTCCCTGAACCCGCCCCGAACTATAGAATTTTACTAAAATTCCCTTATATATATACACACATATGTATATACGTTTAGGTTAACATTTCTTCAAATCATTTCCCACTCCCACTCTAAGCCCTAGTTGCTAGGCCTGTGCAACGGTCGGTTACGGTCGAATTCGGACCCAAATGGTCCAATCCGACCAAAATCGACCAATACATTCATCTGGCCCATTTTCGTCTGTTTATTGGGTAGGTTTGATCGGGTGGCGGGTAAGTCGGGTAACGAGCCTGAACGGGTGGGTTAGGTTAGTTTATGGGCCTTTTATTGGGCCGAGTATTTTTTTTTTGTTTAAGATTTCTTTTTGTTTTTGAAATTCTTGAAGGTTCTTGACAAAAAAAATCTTGAAGGTTTGAAAAACACATTTAACACATTGGGCCTTAAATAATGCATTTAGCCAACAATTTTTTCCTAGATTAGTCCAAACTAAGAATTAAAAAAATCATGTAACAGATCCATTAAAAAAATACGTTTGGCAAACTAATATTACTGATAAAATTTGGTGGGTACCAACATGCACCATCAAATGTTCTAGAATTTAGCTAGAAATATTTATAAGTATGAGTATGACATACACATATTACAAACAGTCAAACATCATTATATATAACACTATTTTAATTGTCTTCTCAGCTTGAGAACCCAATAGCCTTCTTTGTCAATCCTTCTAAGTCATTATAATCATCTTTCAGTGTTGGGCAGGGACGTATTCTGTCTTAGGAAAATGTGACAATTTTAAATAGAAATTAGAGTTTTGAAATTCAGGATTATATAATAAAATAACATGCACTTTGTAATTGATCAATAGAAGTAATTAATCTTACAGTGAAGAAAGAAAAGGTTGTGTGGGTTAGCATAGACCCATCGTTTACATAGACAATCCAAAAGCAATGGCGTTGAGAGTGTGGACTAATAATAATCCTCAGAAAAAGACAATTTTGCAATAATAGTCAGTCATGAATACACACATCATTAGAGAAAACAAGAAATTAATTAAGAAGACAAAATGTGCAGGGAATCAATATACTGATTTGCCAATATAATATACTGCATGCTTAGCTCAATACTTACAAAGAAGATTTTGGTTTTATCCAACTCCCTTTGATTTTTCAACAATTAATTAGCCTATACAGGATCCTGAAGATTTGAGAATAAAATAACATGCATCAAAATCAGATACTTTCCATCATGTACATATTAAGAAAGTTTCTATATTACATATAGTTTTGCCTGTTGCAACTCCGAATGTCCCAGGGATTGAAATTCCTGCCCCACCACCCATGGTAATGCCATTTAGAAGAACCACCTGTATGAAGTTTTACTCCATAACTAACTAGTAAACATGAACATTGATTTTACATCCTCTAATTACTTGCTTGCAGCCAGTATGATGTGCACAAAATTATAATATTTTGCCATGTATGAAAAATGCACAAGAAATAACTAAAACAGGAAATAACTACAACTTACCCAAAATGAATTCACCCAGTTTGCACCCTAAGCAAAAAATGGTTTACTATTATCCCAAAAAGTATTATGCCAAACAGATTGAGTTCCATGACTCCAAAAAGCAAAAAGTGGTACAACTGAAAAAATAAAAACAACTCAATTAGTAGATGTTCAAAATAAAGAAAATAAACTATATATGTAAGGGATATAAGTTACAGTTTAGACTTTTCTCAATCACAGCAGTGGTTGTGATTGAGATGATGGATCACATTCAGTTGCTCCACCACCAGCACCTGCTGCACTTTCACCAATCCCTCCAAAAACCACGGCTCCTCCTCCAAATTCTAGGGTACATGCATATAAAATAAATGACTTTTCTTAATTATATAAAAGGAATAATACAAAAGAAATTGAGATGCTAAAATTACTAATTAACTACCTGAAACAATCTTCTTAGATATCTCAAACTCCTCATTCAAATTAAGGTCTTTCAATTGGGAAAGTGATGGCTTCAACCAGTTTTGAACGCATATGAGGGCCTCTACCATTTTTGGATTCAAGGAGCTTCTAAAAACATCTAAAACTCTACCACTAGTGCTGAATGCACTTTCAGAAGCAACAATGGAAATAGGGGTAGCCAAAACCTCCCTAACCATGACTGATAACATGGGGTACCTTGACGAATTTTGCTTCCACCAAACAAGCAACTCAAATTTATCATCTCCATCTAAACATGGTTCACTCAAGTACCTTTCAAGTTCATCTTTCTGATCAATTGAATTTTTATCTCTCAAGTGTTGTTTAAAGGCATTTGTCCTTGCTAAATTTGTTAAATTTTCAGCAAGAACGGATGTTCCTCCATGAGAAACACCCTCAACATGATCATGAGAAGACTGCCCATAATTATTTTGTTGGTCATGTGCTGACTTGTACCAATTATACATTCTAGACAGGTTTTTTTTGACACTGTTAGACAATTCATTAGCAAAATTTGGCCGATCTCTATACATGTCTTCAAAAGACCATTCCACAGATCTCAATTTGTATCGAGGGTCAAGAATAACACCAAAATAGATATGTTGATTGATGTTCAGAATATTCCTCCAATATTTATCATACTACTTTTCCATTTCCAAACCCATAGAAGCATAAAGAGTATTCAAATTCATAGCTGACTAACTAAGCTCACAATATACAACAACTAATTGATGAAAAACATAATGTAAGCTCACATGCAAAGATGTAGAGAAAACCCTGGTGGCCTAAAAAAATATTAAGAAATTTCACAAAGGCGCGGGCTTTGTCCCGATTACGTTTTGTAGGTCGACTAGTAGTCCCCATAAATTCCCCTTAAGATGGCTCCTTAAAATCAATGCTTTCAAAAGCTGCCTGAAACTTTTCAGCAGCATCTAGCATTAAGTATGTTGGGTTCCACCTAGTTGGGACATCCAGACACACTAGTTTTTTACAAGATATTCTAGAAAATGCAATGCACTCTTTGAACTTAGCCAACCTTAAAGGTGAAGACCTTACAAATCTTACAGCATTTCGAATGCTTGTTATCAATTTGTTCATTTCCTTTAAACCATCATTGACTACTAAATTCAATATATGGGCACAACACCTCATGTGGAAGAACTGCCCATCCAACACTAACCCATTTACATCGTTTAATATGTTCTTCAAATATGCTACTGCCACATCATTAGATGATGCATTATCTACTGTGACTGTGGACACATTTTTAAGTCCCCATTCCCTTAGAACTTCCTTAACCTTCATACCTATTGTCTCCCCTTTATGATTGGAAACTATTGAAAAGCTAATGATCTGTTTTTTATATTTCCATTCATTGTCTATAAAGTGTGTGATGAGTGTCAAATAGTTAAGGTTTTAAATAGAAGTCCAACAATCAGTGGTAAGCGCAACCCTACTGCATTCCGATCTAAACAAAGCTTTCAACCTCACATTTTCATCAACATATAGTTGAAAACAGTCCCTAACCGCAATATAACTTGAAGGGACATTGAATTAAGGCCGCAATTGCCTACACAAGTACTTAAACCCTTCCCCCTCAACAACCTTGAATACTTGTTCATCTAAACTGACAAACATTGCTAGCGCTTTTCTACAGGCTTCAAAATTAAATCTTTGGTTTGCAGCAATGAAACCACAACCTTCTAAAGTGCGAAAGTGATGGTAGTTTTGGTGGGGTCAGTTATAGCAACATGTGGATATTTGGGGCAGTGTTTTAAATGTGCAAGCAAGCCCCAAAAAAGTAAAAGATATGGAATCACACAATTGAATTTAATATTAATGAATTTAATTATAAATAACTATTGAAAGTAATATTTAATCAACAAGTACAAATAAGCTAGCACCATCAAACGAAATTTCCTTAGTTGTACAAGATAAAAAACAACAACCATGTGTTTGAAGAAAAAGAATTGCTATTTGAATGATACTAGCCAAAATATGAAGAAAAATTTAATGTCCTAATTTCGAGAACCTATAAATAATGTCCGTTGGAGACATCTTTCTAAGTCTATGAAATTATTTCGCGCCATTATCGATATCGACATACAATCGACCACATAATCATGCTTAAGTAATCCAACGTTTACATAAGCGGAAGTCAACCTTACAAACTCAAGTGTATAATTTGAATGCCACCCAGTGGCTTTAAATACAACCTCACTATTCTACATGGAATTTCCAATTAACATAATATAGATATACTATAAGTCTCATTCGGAGAGCATAGGCCAACCGAAGGGCCAATCCCGCCTGGTAGGCCTTCAAGCCGTCTGACTCTACTTCTGACAGAAACTTCTTGCACACTAAGATTAAATCCACAACGTGTGGTGAGACTTACGTCTTAGTGAATGTGATCATGCATACAGTGTAGGGATTATAAGCAAATGGAAATGCAACATCTCGACAAGTAAATAGCTAATCATACAATCATGTATACCATAACAAGTAAATCAATCAAATCCCCCTTTGGGGAAAATCTAGTGTTTACCCACACCAAGGGTGTCTTGTCAGTGTTACGTCTTTTGAGCGCTCGACCATGTGACCGAGGACCATCGTCTAGGGCCACCCTTTTAAGTTTTATTATCAAACCAAGATTATATGCATATGGTTCCTTTTTAATTGAGGATCCCCATTTACCCCTTGGCCTAAGGGTAAATGTGATTACCTCGTTCTTCTTTTCCTCTTTGGTCCGAAGAACCCTCTTTGGTCCGTAGACCCATGAGATTCCTCTTTTTCCTCTTTGGTCCGAAGACCCATGAAATTCCTCTTGGCCAAAAGCCCATGAAAACCTTTATACATGAACAACGTTTCGAAAGGCCTACAAAGTGTAATCTGGTTCTGGTTCCTCCAACAATGCAAGGAAAATCATCAGTGGAAGAGTCAGAATCCAACTCTACATCAGATGGGGGGACTTCAGAATCCAAAAACTTAGATTCTTCTATGACCAAAGGTGGTGGAGGTTCTTCATCAGAAGAACTTCTGTTTCTGACGATCATTTTCAGTTTCTTGGGTTTGGTGGTTTCTTTGTCCTCTGAATCCTTCCTCAATAGGTTTAGTTTCCTTTCTTCTCTATTCTTTTTCTTTATTTCAACAACAGCAACAACTTGAGCTTGTGCAGTCTCAACACTTGCCCTTCTGGTGATCCTCTTTTCAACATATGGCTCTACATTAAGAGTGAGAATTTTGGTTCTCTTCCTCTGAGTGTATCTTGTTGTTCTTTTCTGAGATCTTTTTCTATTCTTCCTTTGAGCAGATTCCTCTTCTTCTCTTCTTAGATCCTCAACATAAGCTTCTTGAGCTGCTTTGGCTAAGGCAAAATCATGTTCTTCTTGTTCCTTCTTCTTCTTTTTCTTTTCTTCTTCCTCTTTCCCTTGTTTCATCTCTGGGTCTGGATAACTTTTAGATATAGGTAGCGCATTGAGCATCTTGATCAACAAAAGTTGTTATGCCCACCAGAACTACTTCCTATTGATTGTTTTCCCGTCCCTCTAATGTTGAGGTAGGAAAAGATTCAGTAGGAATAGTTTCCTTAGAGATCTTTTGAAGTTTTTCAGATTGCCTTGTGGCATCTGTCTGAACTTTTGAAGATTTAAAGTTTTAGATTCTAGCATCAGAGGTTTCACAATTACAGACTTTAACTTGGATTTTTCAATCTTCTATTTCTTGGAGGGGGTAGGCTCTTCAGAACTAGCCTTGTTATTCTCAAAATCTTCTCTTTTAGGATCTCCTCTCGGTTTATTCTCAAGAATGTTTAGAGCACTTCTTCCAATTCTTTGTGCCTTCATGTTTGCCAAATCGACCTTAATAGAAGGCTCTGGAGTAGGAGGCCTTACTTTGAGTCCTAAAGACTTAATGTTCTTTGCGTCAAAGCACTTAGGTGCTTTCTGCAAAGTTGTTTGATGAATGGGAACCTTAAAGTGGTAGAGAATTTTTGGATTAAGGTTGTGTGAGGGAGACTGGAGGCTGAATCGCTAATCATTTTCACCATGTGAGAAATTAGCAGCTTTGGAAGATCAATATTCTCCTTCTTCAGCAAATTGATCATACAAAACCTTTCCATTTTAGAGACATGATCTCTGCTTCCAGTTTTGGGTAAAATCAGACAACCCAAAATACATTAGATGATTCTGGGTTTGCTCAGCATGTCCTGAGACTTCTTCGTCTTTGGCTCTTCAACTCCAAAAAGCATTGGGTTGTACTTCACACCATCGTTGCTCTTCTCCCACCCAGTGTAGAAAACTCGCCCAATGGATTCAACTCCAGTTATAGTAGAGATGATACTATCATCTACGAAGATATTCACTCCCATCACATTGCTGGTAATGGAGCAATAAGTAGAGTATTGTTTTCTGAACTCCACTTTGGCATTCTTCTAGAACTCAATAACTCCTTCTTCTGACCATTCACCACACTCTTTCTCCAAAAAAGGTATCCAACCAATAGCTTCAAACTCTGGTACAAGGTCAACACCTTCGTCTTTGAGACTAAACATTAACAGCCTTGCTTGGAACAATCTGTCCTCCAATAGTCTTCTAGGAAGCCATTGATGAAAATTTGAGAGAAAAGGTTGGAGTTGCAGAGAAATGTAGAGAGAAAAACTTGTACGAAAAGATTCAGTAGAAATGAGAGTAGTTCCCTAAACAATGTTCTCTCTCTAAAATATATAGGAGCAGGCATTATGATAATTATGCCATGATTGTGCAGACATAGGAAGTGAAATTGGTTGGATGTCTCTAGAATGGGGGTTGAATAGAGACTTAAAAATTTGTTCCTAAAATATTAAGATCAATCTAAGCTTGTCTCTCAAACCTATTAGCTTGGAAACTCAAATTGACTTATAAAAACAAGTGTTACCAAAGCTCAGTTTATGCTAAGACAAAGGAGAGTAAAGATGAGATTTCGTATTAGCAAGATTCCTTTTTGAGTAAGTTGCTTAATTCTCAAGTCCAGTTAAGATCTTGACAAAATTCCAAGCATCTCCAATAGTTATATTGACTGCCATTTGCTATGAATAAGTGCCTCATTTAAACTCAAAAGACACACAGACCAAAAGAACCATATAGAGCATAAGATTTACCATTTCTACCTTCTGGAGAAATACTTCTTTCTGTTTTATCATTATTCTTGTGCTATAACATTTCAGAAATACATAAAGAGTGTCATTAGGCTCATAGTCATTAGATTGTGCTCATTCATTGATACATCTTGAGCCTTTGCTTGTAATTTTAATATCAATCATTAGTTGTGACTCTCAAGACTCACAAGGTTGTATTAGTGCTTCTTGAGAGACCTGTGTAAAGCCTTTTAGGCTTTGTTGCTGTACTAAGTTTGTGAGCCTGTAGAGGCGTAAGAATATTGATTTATAAGCCTGTAGATGCAAAAGAATACTAAGCTACACCAAGGAGCCCGAGGAAGCTGTGGAGAAGAAAAGAATACATGTACATTAAGATTGATATAGTGAAAATCCTACTGAAAGTAGGGACTGGACATAGCCCTAACATCTAAGGGGTGAACCAGTATAAATATTGTGAGCATATCCTTCTTCCCTTAACTCCTTACATTTAAATCATATCTGCTGCATCACTTTGTTAAACCATTCTTCTGAAAAGGTTAGATATATCCATTGAAATCTCACACATATACTCCAAGAAGATATAATCATCTTTTATATAATAAAATCTCTGCAAACTGCATAACAACTATTTTCCATATCCTACTTAATACCTATGTTTGTGATTTCATCAAATCTATAAGTATATTCTACTAAGGAAACTTTTCTGAAAGAAAGGACTTTATTTTCAAAGGTATACACTACTTATCATATAATCACAACTTCATAATAGAATAATATTATATTGTGATTTATCATTTAGCCTAATTACAAAGCTTCTAAATAAGCCAAGAAGAAATTCTTGAGTATAGTTAATTTTAGAAGCTTCTACAAAAATTCCTTGGAGTTTTATCAGGTCACAATTCTACCCCCTTTTTGTAACTACTATATTCACTTGATATGAGACATGATGTACAAATTTTTCTTGCAAATTCCTCAAAGTGCATTTTTGCATGACTGCGTTTAACTTTTCTTTAATATTCTTATTTCTTTTGCCAACTGATGAGTTACAATAGTCCAATGAGATTACAGGGATGAGATTATAGGGATCAGCTTAACTTATTCCCTTAACTTATTTTCATTGGTTCCTTGGCTATCCACTTGATATAGCTTGAATGAATTATTTCACTCTCTTTACCCTAAACTATATTTCTCATGTTTCACAAAAAAAAGTTCTTCACCTTTATATACAAATGACAATAAAGCTTGAAATTTTTATAGTGTTGCCAATGCTTAAGAGATCAGCTCTTGTTGTAGCATTTGAATATTTTATCCAGCAATGGTGTAACAATTATATGTTGGGAATGAAGGGTTCATTAAGGTCCTAACCTTGCATTAATATTTGAAACTAATATTTATAGACCTAAATGGTAACTATTAACCTACTAACGGGGGTTGGTTCAAGTGGTACATGCTTAATTTCCCTTAAGCAAGGTCTCGAGTTCGAGTCTTGTGGATGGAAAAAATCCCCGCTGGGAGAGCTAGCCCCACCATGATGTGGATGTTCCCGGCTCAATCAGGATTGCCTTCAGTGGATGATACATGTGGTTAAACAAAAAAATGGTAACTATTAACCTATATGTTGTGATAGTTGTAATTTCTAATAAAAACTTTCCACTTTTGATTTATTATACGATGCAATGTTACACATGTTAGAAAAATTGATATATGAAACATAAGACTAAAATATCAAGACCAAGTGGATGAATTGGAATATGTTAATAGTAATTAATAACGTCATAAATTTAATTTTTTTTTCCACAAATGCCCTTAACTAGTGTCCGACCCATGTGATGCATGAGTATTATTATTCAAATAGATTGTTTATATTGAATATTATAATATATTTAATTTAATTAATATAAATACGTAAACTTTAGAAAATGATAATGACTAGTGACTTTTTTTTTATATTAAAATTTATACTTGTTTATATAGAAAGAATTAAAAAAATTAAAACATAGAAAATTTATTTGAAACAACAACTTTCAAACATTAATAATTATAAATGTAAAATATACCATATCATATCATTTATATTTTTTGAAATATCCCTTTATGCACTATATTTTTCGTCAAATTATAACGTTTAAAAATATATTCACATATAAAAATTCCAAGTCCTTGTCTAGACCTCACTCTAGATATAGCAACATATAATTGACCATGAGAGAAAACAGTTTTTGGTAGATAAACACCAACGTGTGACAATGTCTAGCTTTAACTTTTATTAATGGTCACAACAAAACAAAGAAAAATGAAAAATTGTCTTCGTTGAAACTTTAATGGAGTGAGATGATCAAATAGAGAATTAAATTCATTCGAGGTGTCCCCAAATGTGTTCCGCATTTCTTATTTTTTTTGGAAAAAATGAAAATCTAGTTTATATACATTTAAATGGAAACAAATATAATATACTCCCTCCCTTCCTTTTTATAAGGCACACTATATTAAATCACAAAGACCAATAAAAGTAATTAAAGCTAGTTAATTATTTTATTTGAGTTTTAAAAAATAGTTTAATTTTCTAGTTTTGCCCTTATTTAATATTATTAACTAACTCCACTATCATTTGATAGTTGGAAAGACATTAAAGTTAATAAGGGCAAATAAGAAAAATTATAATTAACGTTTTCTTTAAATTGTAAAGTGACTTATAAAAAGAAACACAAAAAAAATTCTAAAAGGTGTCTGCCTTATAAAAAGGAATTGAGAGAGTATGTATTTAGGTTATTTCAATTCCTATTGTATTCATTTCAAAATATTTAGTGTTGTCTTTTTATTTGTGTTTACTTAAATTCCTATTAGTTATATATATTTTCGATTGCAACATGTAATGTATTTATGTATTTAATAGTTTAATTTTAAAATATATAAGAATTTTTCACACTTAATTTTTTTTTATCTCTCTTTCTTTCTTATCACATCAGTTGTCATTTATTTCACTCTCTTTTGATTTGTTTCTTTTTATCTCTTTATTTTTTCTACTTTCAACACCTAAAAGTTAACTATCAAAGTTTTAATACTTTTAAAAAAGAATAATAATTTTTTCACATTTTTTTATTTTACACTTCCTTTAACACCTTAATTTTCTTTTCATTTTTCTCTTCATTTCATATCACATTTTTCACATTCTTTCTCTTTATTATTTTTTCTTTCTATTTTTCTCCTCCCTAAACTTTCCATATTTATCTACCTACTATCTATGTATCTTATAGGTTAGGTTAAATTTAGAACTCTTAACTTTACTACTTATAGGAATTAAAAAAAATTAACCCTCTAATGAAAAGTGACAAAAAATCTAGCCAATTATAATAGTATAGATTAATATTAAATAATTGAATGAGTGGGTACTCCGTTAGTCAATAACCACACTCACAGTGTTGGCAATTAAAATAAATTGCCTTGATAAATTGTATATGCAAAAAAAAAAATTATGAACACTCAAGAACTAATTTCACTCACACACTTTTTATTTTGTTGATGAATAATACACTCACAAACTTGGCATTTGTTAATAGCCAATTCATACACTCAAGATGACACAAAAAACTTGTTGAAGTTTTTCTCTCAATTTCTAACACTCACCTTGATAATTAAACTAACTAATACCACACCTATTTATACTAAAACATAAACTCTAAAACCAACAAAACAAGCCACCTTTTGTGACTTTTAAAATCAAGCATGCATGGTTGTTAAATCACTAAAATGACAAGTTACAAATCTTGACTTTCAATAGCATGATAATCTAATTTTCATGCCATATAAAACCAAAACAAAGATTATAGCATGTAGTTGAAAATCTTGACTTTGGAGCATGATAATCTAGCATGCATTCCATATAGGAACAAATGATAGATTGTGCATATCAAGTTTGCCAAGTTTTAATTTCCAACATCCTCCCTAAAACTTGGATTGATCATCCCAAGCATATTCTTCAACTTCAAGAATGAATTGACTTTGAGTGGCTTTGTAAAGATATCTGCTATTTGATCTTCTGACGAACAATATTCAACCACAATTTCTTTATCTCTGACCAAATCTCGTATATAGTGATACTTGATTTCAATGTGTTTGCTGCGACCATGAAAAACTGGATTCTTTGTTAAAGCAATTGTTGATTTATTATCACAGAATATTTTCGTAGGACCATCTTGTTGATGTTGTAGCTCACTCAACATTCTTCGCAACCAAATCGCTTGAGTTGCACAATTTGTTGCTGCTATATACTCCGCCTCGGCTGTTGAAAGGGCAACAACCTGTTATTTCTTGGAGGACTAAGAAAATACAGCTGAACCAAGATGAAAAGCATAACCTGAAGTGCTTTTTCGTGTTGCAGTATCACCATCCCAATCACTGTCCGTGTATCCAACCAATTCTGGTTTGCAAAAACTTGAATAAAATATGCCTTCAGTAATTGTACCTTTAACATACCTTAGAATTCGTTTTGCAGCCTGCCAATGAGATTGTCTTGGCGAATCCATGAATCTGCTTATGAGCCCAACTCCATAAACTATGTCAGGTCTTGTTGCTGTCAAGTACCTTAGGCTTCCCACCAATCTTCTAAAATTAGTTGAATTAACCAGATCACCACCACTTTCCCTTTTTAGCTTCAATCTTTCTTCCACCGGTGTCAACATCGGTTTGCAGGCTTCCATCTTGAACTTCTTTAAGACATCTGCTGCATATTTCTTTTGAGAGATAAATATTCCTTCATTTGTCTGCTTCACTTCAATTCCTAAGAAATATGACATAAAACCCATATCTGTCATTTCAAAATGTGTGGTCATATTTTCTCGGAATTCAGCTAACAATTTGGAATTGTTGCCGGTGAAGATCAAATCATCCACGTATAGACAAACAATGATGATATCTCTAGCCTGATTGGTTTTGACATATATAGCATGCTCATATGGACTCCTGTGAAAGCCATGGTCAATGAAGTATGTGTCAATGCGTGTATACCATGCTCTCAGTGCTTGCTTTAGTCCATATAGTGCTTTCTTCAATCTGTAGACTTTATCTTCCTCTCCTTGTTTAAGATAACCTGGAGGTTGCTCTATGTAAACTTCTTCTTCAAGGACACCATTCAAGAAAGCAGATTTGACATCCATTTGAAATATTTTCCACTGATTTTGTGCAGCAAGAGAAAGAATCATGCGTATCGTGTCCAATCTAGAAACTGGATCAAATATTTCAAAGTAGTCAATTCCAAGTTTCTGTTTGTACCCTTTTGCCACTAATCGTGCTTTGAAACGTTCAATTTCTCCAGTTGGCTTGAACTTTGTCTTGTAAACCCATTTAACACCAATTGGCTTCTTTCCTTCTGGAAGAGTTGCTAACTCCCATGTATTATTTTCTCAATGGCTTGAATTTCTTCATCCATCGCTTTAATCCAATGATCATCATTGGCTGCTTCCTCATATGTTACAGGATCACAATCGGCAAACAGTGCGACACCCGTAGTTACCACTAAGAATGCCACATGTGTTACACGTGACCAACGAAAGTACTATATGCGGGTTGTTAGAAATGTGGATTTTTATTTTTTTTGAAATAGATTAGTAGTTGTCAACCTACTACATCTCTAATTCTGTTTTAAGTGTTTATCAAATATTCTTTCCTTACTTGTGAAACCTGTTTTCATAAAACGTCGAGAATAATCATCACGCCACGTAAGTGTACATCATACATACATTTGCAAGTCAACATATGGAAATAAACAGTGCATAAAGTTATATACAGAAATAGTGTACTTCTCGAGCCATACAATAGCAAAATCAAAATAAGAGTTCTAGAAGTGAACTGAAATAAATAAGACCTCAATAAAATGCAAAAGAGAGGTCGTCAACCCAGAGCTGCCACTAACTAGACTCAAACAACACTATCCTACTCGTCGCTAGAGGGGTCCTCCTCCGGATCCTCCTCCTCCTCTGACGTATCATCAATGATAATCAACTCTAACTCATCCGAGAGGGAGCGGCCTTGCGCATCAGCACGCAAAGGCTGTGGGCCTGAAGCCTCAGAAGTGGGTGAGTATCTGGGGGAGTCTGGCCCAACCGAGTCTTCAATCCTGGATGACCGTGATGCCACAGACGATGCAGGACGGTGACGCGAAGGACGAAAGGTAATATAACGCACTAAGTTAGGTGGTGTCTGGAACTCGAGAGTCACCAGTACAACGAAGTCTACTTCAGGTACTAACGGGAGGCCAGGGTGAGTGATGATGACTCGGACCTCTCCGGTAAAGACACATCTTCTAGGGATGTCCGTCACCCTCCAGGAACCCCTGGGCATCCAGCGTAGCTCCACCCTCATTGACGTCATATCGAGGATCTCCAATGCCGGTTATCGACGTAACGAAAGAGACACAGCAACCAGATAGTAGAAAGGAAGGGGTGAGAACACATCACATGAACTCACAAAACATAGGATATGATGTACTAGAGCACACACACAGGAATTTCACACAATTCAAGCAACAAGTAAATACACATAACATCATCATGCCGCATTCAAACTATTGCATGCCTTACAATTATAATGCTATATCTAATGCATGAGGGCCCGGGGAAAAATCACCATCCACAGTGCACACAGCAACTGCCCGACCATATATGTACAACGTATCAGGAGTTAGAGTCTGTACTAGCATTGGTACAAAGAGCATTGCTCATACATTTTGGCCAAATCATTTAAGCGTTCTTCCAGACAATCTCAACTGACCCCGAAAATCATGAGAGCGACAGGAATAGCTAAGCTGGATTCCCCAATCTCGACAGTAGGGAGCTAATCTACGTCACCTGAGATCTTCCGGGAGCTAGGCTATCCTCAGGGCTGGCGTCCCTTTTGAGGACCCACTGGCGTTCTTTGCAAAACCCAGTTGCACCCTTCCCAACCGATTTCACACTGTACCAAGTGTTACTGCCATATAGGTCGTAAGGTCTTCAACCTCGAATATCATCAATGCTTATGATGCATGACACACAACAAGGTTTCAAAGCATACACATCCTTACAGGCAAAGCCCATCGAATCATTCTACGTCACCACTTTCCCGTGGTACGGCCCGATTCAATGTCTTCCCTTCACAAGGAAAACCAAACCCCATCTCGGGTTAAGACCGCACTCTCTTACTAAGCTTCTCAAGTCTTATGCAAAAAGAGTGTATTGGTTATAAATTTTTATGTTAGTTTGTACTAACGTTTCGTTCTTTGAAGTGATGATCACTTTCACTTGGGTCCTATAGCTTACTAAGACTTATAATTGTGTCTTATGGATAGTGTTACCTATCTTAATTCGTCTTGTATGTCTAATTAAGATTGGATTTAACCATTAATTATGATTAGTCTTCATTAACTAAACTATAATTAATCTTAATTCTCCTTAATTAAGTCTTAATCCTTACTTAAGATCCTAATTAATCCCTAATTATCCCTTAATCTCTTCCTTAATCTTGGATTAAGCTTTTAATTACATTTGATTAAGGTTAATCATAATTAATTAGTTCTTAATCATCATTAAGGCTTAATTAGTTTGATTAATACTTCATTAGTGATTAATGATTAAGATTAAGGTTAATCTCCATTAGGGTTAATTAACTTTAGCTTAATTAATTCTTCCTTGCTTAATTACCTTAAGTGAATTAGTTTATTGAACTTAAGTGAGTTGGATTAGTAAGCCCACTAATTTAGTTTTAAGTCTTTGATCTTGATGAGTAGGGTTAGAGTTGAAGCCCAACACTAATCCAGACCCAATATGCATTTGTTATTTTTGTTTGGCCTTATGGTGAGTTTGATGAGTTTTTTTGAAGTTATTGGGCCTAAACTAAAGGCCCAATGGTTAGGTAACCCATAAGGGTCTATTTTCTCAAGTTACCATTAAGTTATATGAATTTTATGGTGACTTTTATATGGGTCTTTCTTTGTACCCGAATTTAACTTAGGCATTTTACCCAAAAAGTGTTCTTTTTTTTTTAACTTTACTTGTCACTTTAAGTGGTTACCCTTTTTAACTTATTGGGCCACTAAGGCCCATAAACACATTAACACTTTCCTCATCACCAATTCAAGATCAAACGCATTCACTTCATGAGTTTCTCATGAACATGAACAAGAACATGATGAACACCAAGAACATTATCAAGAACACATGAATTTCACCAAAATTCAATAAATTTCCAAAAATTAGCAAACTCAAGTATGGTGATCTACAAGCATTCTAATTCATCAATTTCATTTTATTTCACTCAAACATACCAATCATCATCATAAAGTTCATACTTTTCAAATATGTTCAAAAAGGTGACATTTTCATGATCCAATCATACAAACCAATTTCATAATTTCAAACAACCATTTGCATGTACTTAGATTCATCATATAAACATATTTCAAGCACCAAATGAATTTTCAAACACATGCAGCCCCTCCATCAAGCCAAGGCCGAACCAAAAACAATGAAAAGAGGAAAATTTTTCAAGCAACAATCATGGTTTGCATGCATTCAAGACCACCAAAGAAACACATTTTAAGCATCATAACAATTTTTAAACACACATGCAGCCATTATATATACATAGCCGAACCATTTCCTCCAAGGAATAGGTTCCAAAATTTCATTTTTCAAGAGGAAAAAGAGTTAGAGACAAGGATCAAGGGTAATCCTTAACTCTAGTCACCAATCCTACTAGAGTTCAAGGTTCTCCCCCCCTTTACCTAAGGAAATTAAACTTGAAAAAGGTGCAGCAACTTCAAATATAATCTCCTCTTGATGCTCTTTTTGATCACCCAAGTAAGTTTCTCCAAAGGATGTAGGCTAGATTTTGAGGTTTAAGGTTCAAAAATGGAACCTTTCACCAAGTGTGTGTAGGAAAGAAAATGAAGTAGATGGAGAGAAAGGGGAAGAAAGCTCACGGTTTGGAGGAGAGGAAATGAAGAGTGAGAAGTGGTTTGCATGCAAATGAGGAGGTATGGTGCAAGTGTAAGAAAGAATGATGGCTTTCTTACTTCTTTGACTAAGGAAATGTGCAAGACAAGTTAAGTGCCATACCATCACATGGCTCACGGTTTTGGAAGGGAAAAATGAGATATTTTTGCTAAATGTTGCAGATTTTGGTGATTCAAATCAAGGGCATTTTGGTCCGGTTCCAAAAAGTGTAGGGGTAAAAAGGTCATTTTGCACCAAAAATCCCAAAAATTTCCAAAAATTCTAGAAAAATAGGAAATTAATTTCTAACCTTTTAAAAACCAATTTTGATGATTAAAAATATTTAATCATTCAAAATTCACTATATCACACAATAACAACATATAAGCAAAAATGCGGGTGTTACAAACAGGGCATAATAAGTAACTTCTTCCTCCCCATCATCAGAGTCATCATCCCTTCCAACTTCATAATCTTGTAAATGAGCAGGTGGATGTCTTTCTCGTTGTGGATATCTACGAGTTTGAGTATCAGCTGTTGATTCATCTGAACCAATAGTTGGTGGATGATTATTTTGTTCTGCTTCTTCATTCACAGTTACTGGTACAAGCAATAACTCTTTTTCCTTTTCTGACCAACCCCACACTCCATTTTCATCAAAATTAACATCTCGACTGATGATTACCTTTTAGGTTTCTGGATTGTACAACTTGTAGCCTTTAGTTTCTTCACTGTACCCAACAAAGATACATTTTTCTGCTTTGTTGTCGAGCTTCTTCCTCAATTCATCTGGAACATGTGCATAAGCAATGCAACCAAAGACTTTCAAGTGACTTAGATTGGGCTTTTCCCCACACCATGCTTCTTGTGGAGTTTTATCACGTACACTTTTAACAGGACACCTATTTAATAGGTATACTGCACAAGCCACTGCTTCTGCCCAAAAACTCTTTGGAACTTTCTTGCAATGTAACATGCTTCTCACCATATCCATGATAGTTCTGTTCTTCCTTTCTGCCACTCCATTTTGTTGAGGAGTATACCTTGCAGTTACTTGGTGTTTAACTCCTTGCTTTTTCAAGAAATCATCACAAACAATATACTCTGTTCCCCTATCAGTTCTCAAGGTTTTCAGAGTATAACCACTTCGCCTTTCAACATACGCCATAAAACTTTTGAGCGTATCACAAGCATCAGATTTATTTTTCAGAAAATAAACCCATGTCTTTCTGCTGAAGTCATCAATGAAAGTAATGAAGTATTTATTACCACAATTAGATGGAACATCCACATAGCATAAATCAGAGTGCACAAGCTCAAGTGGTTTTGTGGCTCTCCATGAACGTCCTTTTGGAAAAGGATCCCGATGCTTCTTACCAACTACACAATTTTCGCATAGTTGTTCTGGAACTTGGATAACAGGCAAGCCAGTGACCCATTTTTTGTTTGCAAGAAACTTGATACTTTCAAAGTTGAAGTGTCCAAGCCGCATATGCCAGAGCCAATTATCATCGGTAACGGTGGCGTTACAACATAAAGCAGCATCATACTTGATATTCATCGGAAAAAGACGATTTCTTGACATGTTCGTCTTTGCTATCAGTCCCATCTCCACATCATTTATGGTGCAACCTCTTTTGTTGAATCGCAGATCATAGCCTTTCTCAGCTAGCTGTCCCACACTCAAGAGATTCTGACATATTCCAGGTGCATAGAATACATCAGAAATATAATTTAAAGATCCATCTTTCAATCTGATGGCAATTTTCTCTTTTCCCAAGACTTCAAGTTTGGAATTATCACCAAGCTTGACAGTGGTTTTGAAATTTTCATCTAAGTGAGAAAACAATTCTTTTTTCCCACTTAAATGATTGCTGCAACCTGTATCTAACAACCACTGATTGTCAATTTTATCAGCTACTGCATGACTTGTTATGAGCACCATCTTCATATTATCTTCATTTTTTGCAACTTGAGCATGGTTCTCTTTAATATTCAATCATTTGACACGACATTCTCGACTATAGTGACCATACTTGCTGCAGTTATGGCACTGGATATGGGATTTGCATTCAGACTGGAAATGTCCGAACTTCTTGCATTTGTGGCATTGAATATTAGATTTGTTTTGAAAAGAACCATTGCCCCTTGTACCTTGGCTTGAGTCAGTTTGAAAATTCCTCCCTCTTCCTTTGAAATTCTGACCCCTTTGATTTTGATTGGCCCTTCTTTGCACAGGTCCCTCTCTTCTAACATTTGTGTGCGCTTTCAATGCTAGTTCAATTGTGCCACTTGATCTCTCGTTCATCCGCATCTCACGTGACTCTAAAGACGCTTGTAAATCATTCAAGGTCATTTTGCTGAGATCTTTTGACTCTTCAATAGCTGCTACCACGTAATCAAATCGAGGTGAGAGTGTGTGCATGATTTTCTCCATGACTTCTTTTTCTGATATATCATCACCATTGTTCTTCATATCGTTGACCAGCTTATCCATTCGTGAAAAATAATCACGAATATTTTCATCCTTGCCTTGCTCCATCAGCTCAACTTGTCGCTTTAGGCCTTGCAATCTCGTCCGCTTGACTGGATCAGCACCTTCATATGTTTTGAGCAAAATTTCCCAAGCTTCTTTTGCTATTTTAGCATGGAAAATTTTTTCAAGAACAGGCAGCTCCACAGATTGACAGATCAAAAACAAAGCTTTTTGATTAAGTAGACGATCTTTTTCTACTTGTTGTTGCTCTGTTTTTTCTTTTCCTTCTCCGGTTGGTTCAACAAAATCTTTTTTGACAATTTGTTCATAGCCGCTAGTTGCTAAACACAGCTCCATTAAATGTTTCCACATGGAAAAATTTGATCCACCATCGTACTTGTAGATAACGGTTTGCACTTGTTGAACTTTATTTGCTCCTGTGCTTGAACTTGTCGCCATCTTGGTAAAACAAGCTCTGATGCCAGATGTTGACAATTAAAATAAATTGCCTTGATAAATTGTATATGCAAAAAAAATTATGAACACTCAAGAACTAATTTCACTCACACACTTTTTATTTTGTTGATGAATAATACACTCACAAACTTGGCATTTGTTAATAGCCAATTCATACACTCAAGATGACACAAAAAACTTGTTGAAGTTTTTCTCTCAATTTCTAACACTCACCTTGATAATTAAACTAACTAATACCACACCTATTTATACTAAAACATAAACTCTAAAACCAACAAAACAAGCCACCTTTTGTGACTTTTAAAATCAAGCATGCATGGTTGTTAAATCACTAAAATGACAAGTTGCAAATCTTGACTTTCAATAGCATGATAATCTAATTTTCATGCCATATAAAACCAAAACAAAGATTATAGCATGTAGTTGAAAATCTTGACTTTGGAGCATGATAATCTAGCATGCATTCCATATAGGAACAAATGATAGATTGTGCATATCAAGTTTGCTAAGTTTTAATTTCCAACACACAATAAATTAAGGGTATATAAAAATTAATTCACACTAAATTAAAACCTGGACTTCCACATGTGTTGCCAATTAGTGCTTCGAACCCGTAGTTCTTTAAGAATCAATCTCGATGTCCGTTGGTCTCGAACTTGAGGTCACTCCAAATTGACAAGGAACAATTTTGAAGCTTCACTCGGTTGACCATGCCTCACTTCAAAACTTAGTAAAATTAATAATTTTATCCCAATAAAAATTACTTTATTTTCATCAAAGTTGTGTAAAGAAGCATCTCTCTAAGCTAAAAATGCGGGTGGGGGACATGCTCCCCATGAAACTATATAAAGTTGGGGGAGGGCCCCAGAAAAGATGGCATATGATACCTATATAAGAAGAGGGGGGGGGGGGGGGGGGGGGGGGGGGGGGGGATAATGAGTGATCAATAAGAATAAATGAACTCCATTTGTTAAATTCTATCTTATCCAAAAACATATCCTTAGAAATGTTAGTTGAGTAGAAAATAATAAAAGAAAGCTCCCCAAATTAAATGGAAAAGTGTTGGCTCTCATGCTTTTCTCCTTTGCTTCAGTGCAGAGACCGTGACTGAATTGACCGATACCTCTCTTTTTGGCTCCCAAGATTTTGTTCCTTCTCATAAGTTGTGAATCATGATATCAGACATGTTGCATAATTTGTTTATTTCATGTTCACGCTTGTCCACCGAAAGGTCTTACACTCTCATGATTACATCAATGAGAGAAATAAATGGAAAAAAAAAAAAAGAAACGGTACACAAAAACCATGTGAAAGCTTGATTCTTCACACCCCAGTGGTACTAGCTAGCACTCAAGTTCCCATTTTTCAGCAAAAAAATAAAAAAAGTGAGTTCTATTGTGCGTTATACTTCAATTCTTAATGGATTTTAGAGCAAAAAGTGGCTTCAAAATTTCCAACAAGGTAATAATTTTGATCCCAAAACTTGGCCCATTTTATGTCTTACATCGCATTAGTACATTAGAGAAAATTTGGGGAAAGGTGAGAATTGAAGCTGTCTTTGGATTTTGTGTTCATTTCTGATTGGCACATATACACTTTTTTAAAATGCAATTCCAATATGTCTCCTAGAAATATGATTGAATGAGCATGCGATAAGTTAGTTGGTGCATCTATAAGCACCCAACACAATTTGCCACAACAAATGTCCAAATTATTCGTGAAGCATGTTCCATCATCAATCGTATGTGCAGCGAATATATAGTAATGTTAACTTCAAATTACTATCAGTTCCATTCCTATTTATTTGTTTATTTGAGAAAAATAAAATTATTTTTATTTATTTATCAACTTATAAGTGTAATGCGATATTTTAATTATATTTTTCACAATTTTAGATTTGTGTTAATTCTCAAATAATAATCAATAGTACTCCACTATTAGTAAGAGATAATGTATTTTTTATTGTTACACGGGAAGGGAAGTAGTAATTTATTTCTTTATTTCAGGTTGGGTCAGTTTAGATTAAATATCTTAAAAAAATCTTATAGGAGAAAAAAACAAATATAAAAATAAAATGAATATAACTTTTTTTATAATTTAAAACTAATCTTTATAATTCAATTTTTTAAGAAGTTAAATGGAAAGTTTTTAAAAAAGTCGATTTATAAAAACTGATTCATGTTTTTAAAAAAGTGGATTTATAAAAACTGATTCATCTTATAAAAAAAAGTTGAATTCATATTATTTTTTTGGTTAATTTTATTTTCTTCTTCAATAAGTTCTTTTAAAGAAATTAATCAAAATTGGACTTAAACCTTTTTGGACTGTGGTTCTAACTTACCAAAATGAAAATACACTAATATTAATATGGGTGACCATAGGAAGGTATTGTGACTTTGTACCTAAAAAGTAACATATTCATTTGTGATTTATTTATATACCATCTTACATGATTAATTCTTTCGGGTTCTATTTCTAGCTCCAACCTATACCAGATAGTTTTCCTTAAGAGAGACTTGAATTGATGTTAAATTAGCCAACACAATTGTTCATGCTGTGATCGTGTGTCATATAATAAACACATTTGAAGGAGACAGATAACTTACGCTGTAATTGGGTGATTGGGTCGGAGTTATTTATATACCATCACACATGACTCTTTCTGATCCCTAATGCCCTATATTGATGGAAACAGACACCAAACAGCTCTTTATATGGTTAATTATGACAACCACGTTACTCACTTAAACCTAAACTATTATGACCTTATTATAACAACATTTTCCATTTTTGCCAATGCTGCACATTGCAGGGTTTTGAACACAGAGAGAAAGCCAATATTGTCTCTGTTCTACAGAAAAGTTAGAATGTAACCATAGAAGCAACCTAATAAACATTAGTTTAAGTACTCATTTTAAGAAAATGGAAGCACATAATTTCAAATGCGCATAATAATTTCTGACTATGAATAAATAATAACATTGAAAAGTATCATGTTAATGTTAATTGTTTGTTCAATGAAACCAGGGGGAATAAGAAAAATAACCCTTTAATTTTCAAGAGCAATTCAATACATTTGGTACTGACCTTGACACAAATACTTTTTTCTTTTTTTTTTTACCATAAAAAAAAAATCAAAACTAGTTACTCAAGAAAAAGAAAATAAAACCAGGACTAATTTACACATTTTTAATAGCTCCCTTTCCCATCTCAACCCCATTGGCATAATCATCATGTTCCACAAATCTGGACCAATATGGGTGTTCCTTCCAAACCTTGCCCATCTCTTCAATTGGAATTCCCTTAGTTTCAGGCAGCATGAAGTATATAAAGATGGTCATCACAAACACAAAGAAGCCAAAGAAGATGAACAAGCCAAACTTCATGTGACAAAGCATGGTCAAGAAAATTTGAGCAACAAAGAATGTGAAGAGCATGTTGACTGATACATTGACACTCTGAGCAGCTGAACGAATCTCCAATGGGAAGATCTCACTAGGCACCAACCAACCAAGGGGACCCCATGACCAAGCAAACCCTGCTACATAAATGCAAATGAAGAGCACCACAACTACAGCATACCACTTTGGCAAATCACCAGGGTTTCCATCAATTCCAAACTTTGCTCCAATAGCAGCTGCCACTACAGCCTGAGCACACATATTGAATTAACCAAATGTCCAAATAAGTAACAAAAAGGGTACATTGAAGATTAAAAGAAAAAGGGTACCTGGCATATGATCATTTGAACTCCACCTTCAAGGAAAAGGGCTCTCCTACCCCACTTATCAACTCCATAAATTGAGACAACAGTAGCAATAACATTAACAAGTCCAGTGATAACAGCTGACATCAGAGCAGAATCATCCTTAAACCCAATTGAACTAAACAGCACAGGTGCATAGAACATTATAACATTGATGCCAGTGAATTGCTGGAAAAAGGGAATCAATGTGGCCATACTAAGGTGGGGTCTGTACTTCCTCTGCAACAAGTTCCTCCAAGGATGTTCCACTTGCTTGGAAGCTTCACTAGCTGCAACAAGGTCATTGAACTCTTCATCAACATCATCCACTCCACGGATTCTCTGAAGATGAGCCTTGGCTCCATCATGATCGCCACGTTCAATCATGGAATTGGGTGTGTCTGGAAGGACTAGTGATCCAATTGTGATTATAAGTGCAGGGACCATAGCACCACCCAAACTCAACCTCCATCCCCATCCACCTTTAATCTTGGCAAAGAAGTAGTTCAACACATTGGCCACAAGAATACCAATTGTAATTGACAATTGAAACCCAATGTTCAAAGCTCCTCTGTATTTGTAAGGAGCCATCTCAGAGAGGTAGAGTGGCACTGACTGTTCATCACAGAGAAATTAACAAAAAAAAAGGCTAATTAACTAGTAAAATCAAATAAACAATCAATTAATTAACAAATATAGTTCACGAGTTACTATGATTAAAAAAATGTCATAATACAGGACCAATCAACTTGTAACGTTTTTCTTGGTAAAAAAGATACAACCATGCAATTAATTAAAAACTTGGTTTAGGTTTTGATTTTATAAATTCAATTTTTTCTTTTTCAATTAATTAAACGCCGTGGAAAGTGATGCAAGAAGATGTTACATGCAAAGAAAAACGGGCACAATAATTATGGCACTATTAATAAAATAGTGAGAGCAAGCTGCCATTTGTGTCTAAATCCAGCTATCACTCTCAACTAATGTTGTGAAGAGAAAATAAGGGAGAAGATTCCTTCCTTTTCACAACAACCAAACAAGTCAATTTGCAGTTTCAAAGAAAAAAAAAAAAGGACAAGTCAAAATTAGGCGAAATCATAGTAGAGACGTAGAGTAGAGAAAATTCACACCAAAAAGCAATAAAGTAGAGGGAAAAAAATTCAAAATTCGCGGAACCCACAAATTAATCATGCCATAATTCCTTATATTTTAAGTTTCAGAAAAACTACAAAAATAAATCATTTACTAAAATTAAACTTAACCATACTATGTGCTAGTAACTTTATGTGAAAAAATTTCTACCAGTGAGCATGGTTTGACATTTTTTGAGTTGTATATATCTCATATTAAGATAAAGAGGAGATAAGAAGGAAAAGAAAAAAGAAAAAAGAAAAATAAGAGACGTTAGTTACATTATAATATAGCGTCATCATAATTCATATTATCCAGAAAAAAATAAATTAAAAATTATATATAATTTATAAACACATCCGGGGAAAAATGCAGTAAGAAAGAGTAGTGAAATAGTGCAAAACAGACAAATTAAAGGACAACACGTCTTCATTATTGGATCATTTTTTTAAAAAAAAAAAAGCAGCAAAACGGCAATGAAGGAATCAAACTCAAATGAGCTTGGTTTTATGTCTGAATCTGAAACAAACAAGGCTGATTTTATTCAGCGAGAGAGAATATCAGACACATGCCCATGTTTTGTGTGTCCTATATAATAATACACCGTTTTTTGACAATTAAACCAAATAAAAAATAATAATAATTAAAAACTTGCAAAAACAAAAAATAGAAAGGTTATATTATGAAGATGAAGAAGGGAAGGGAAATAAATAGTACCTGATTGGCGAACCCGATACCAAACCCGAGCAAGATCCGACCCACGATGAGCATCCAAACATGCTGTGCGAAGCCATTAATGAGGGCACCGACAAGGAAGAGAAGTCCTCCGAATAGCATGGAAAGTTTTCGGCCAAATTTACGCGTGACGGTGGAAGCCACCAAAGACGACAGAAGAGCCGCGAGGTACAGCGACGACGTGAACATCGTCAGTGTTTGGCTATCGTACTGACAATACTCGTTCGTCGACTTGTCATTGTGTTTCTTCCTATACACCGACGGAAAAAACTTCAACAGAAACGGATCCATTGACGTCACTCCACCTAACCAAAAAAATAAAAAAAAGTTATACACTAAGATCACACCATAAACATATCATCAAAATCAAATTAATTTCATTTTTTCTTTATGTGCCGCTAACGTTATAACTACTATAGCAGCTGACAGCAGCGTTGACTTGGATTCACGTTTATATACCAGAAATTCCAATATCGTAACCGAAGATTAAGCCACCCATGGCAGCGACTATGCATGTGACGGTGACGAAAGGAGTGAGGTTTCCAGGGTACTCCTTGTTCCCTCCTCCATTACTTATTCCTACAACGGCCGGCATTTTTTCTTTTCTCTCCGAGATATAACAGAATTTCAGAGACAGAGCAAAATAGAAGAAGAAAGAAGAAATTAAGAATAGTGAAAACAGAGCAAAAGAAGCTAGATGGAGGTTTGGGATGGGGAGTGGCAAGTGTTTATATAGAGGGAGGAGTTACAGTGTATCTTTAATTTTTATTTCAATTGCTGAGCTGTCAATGATTTAATTAATAAATTAATAAATATCTATTCATATGTATTTGAGACTTTGAGTTGTGAACGGAGGAGACTTGACAGAAAAAAAGGAACAGAGAGAGAAGAAAGAGAAAATTTTGATGACAAGCTAATCATATTAATGAATTGTGAACTAACCAGAGAGAAGGAGAGAATGGTTATGATGATTAGAAGATGAAAATTATGATAAACCAATCAATAGTGAGTCTTAGCTAATTTTATCTATATAATGAAATTTGATTAAAGATATTATTTCAAAAAAATTTAAGAGAAAAAGTAATTAAATCTTTTATTTTAGAAGATTCAAAATCAAATCTATTGTTTTGACTTTGAGTCTATATAAGTTAGAAGAAGGAGAGTAATGTAATCATAAGAATTGAAAAATTAGAAAGGGGGGGGGGGGGGGGGGGGGGGGGGGGGGGTTAATTAGAGACAAACAGAAAGGTTAGAGGTAAAAGATAGAAAGAATGATATGTGAACTACATCAACATATCATTTTAATGAAACTATGATATTACGAATAGTGGGCAATGGCATGCATACAACAATTAATAAGTTTGATTTCACTTTCCTGAACTATGTAAGCATATCACTGTCTTGTGAGATATGTTATATTCTAAAAAAAAATCTAAAGGATCAGATGAAAAAGTATAACTGTATAATATTTATTTCTAATTAATTAATGTATTATTTGAACAAGTCATTGAATACAGTTTATAACAAAAAAACTAAAATTTGGTTATGAAAGATAGTGATTGTATACAACATAATATCTTATCTTACGTACTTAAGAGTTCTGTTTTTTTTCATGTAAGATGTTAATTATATCTTAGAATGTAATTAATATAAATAAAATTATATTAACTACTTATATGGATAAACTTTTCTTGTGTGTGCATTGAATGTGTCTCTAAGCCCATACCGTGAGACTAATCTCTCTTTATATAGTTGAATCTTTATCAACATATTTAAGAGTTTTTTTTTTTTTTTTTTTGTGAAGCCATACTTCAGGGACATATTAAATATGATTCCCCTCTGTTGATTGATATTTAATTTTTCTATTCACATAACTCTATTTTATCATGTTTCTACACTATCATTTTTTAAGATTTCTGCTATATATGTTTTCAGTAAGCATGAATTTTAATATCTATGAAACATTAAAAAGTATATTTAATATTTTTATCTAATAATTTGTAATAAAAAACCAGTATGTGGGTTCAAATAAATGAATTTGGTTCTCACATCTAGTCCTAATCCTAAACTTATATGATAAAAAAACATTATCACATGGTTTTGATACTTGAACATAATTTGAAAATTTTAATTTTTATTATATAATAAAGATAATGGGATTTCAATCTAAAATCTCATATGAAATATTCAAACTCTCTCTACTAGGTGGACTGTTATGGCTCAATTTGAAAAATTAATTCATGACACCATATAAATAGATTAAGTAATTTGAAGGATTGACTATACAAGTTTATTTATATTTTTTATATTTATTTTAGTACTCTGCGTCGCTGGTTCTTTCTGTCTCTCTTTGTGCTTAAGTATCCTTAAGATGAGCACCGTTGGATGAGCCGACAAAATTTAATCCAAGTTCACATTTTAAAACCCAATCCTTTAATTTTTATTATAATCAAATCAAAGTCCTTTTCTCTTCAATCCAATCCCAATTGGCAACTGGTTTTCATTTTTACAAGTTAGACAGTTGGTGGGTTTCACACGTCAGATAATACTCAGATTTTGAAGGATTTGATGAGTTGGGGCGTGTTGTGTGTGTAATGTATAAATAAAAATTGATTCTTTTCTTGAGATTCTATTTATTTGAGGATGTGGTTGCTGAGTCAGCCATTATATTCAGAAGAAAAGTGGTAGCAGTAAGTAATTACGAGTTAGATAATGAAAATTTATCCATTGCGGGATATTAGGAAAGACTTGGGGGGTGGTATTGGATAATGTTGGATTAATTGATGGAGGAGCAGTTGGTGTTGGTGGATGATGTCGGTGTTTCATAGAATTGTAGTAAAAGTAGTCATGGTATTGGATCAGGATCCGTGACTTCAAAGGCCTTTACAGCAAAATTTGAAGACCCTTTAGGGTGTCGGAACATCAAACTCAATCCATTTTTCCTTTGATGCATAAGTATGTACATTCTTATTTCTCAGCCAAATTTTACACAAAATAGCAAGTTTTTTTTTTTAATAAATATAGGTATTCTCCAATTAAGACACTAGAGCCAATCCTACTCAATTCGAAACATTTATCTATCTATTATCTATTATAATATATTAAAGTTGAGCTGTGAAATATGATGTTGTCACTTGTATGTTATTGTCATCACCTCAACATTTTATTCTACGTGTCATCATTTTAATCTTGTATTCTTTCACTTTCTCAACTTGCAATAATCTCTTTATTCACTCTCTCTTTATAATAATTAAAATTTACATAATTTATCATTTAATTTCTTTTATATGTTATACTAATGGAAGTTGAAAGACTTTTACTCAACTTAATATAAAAACATAAATTTATATTATTATTATTATATTTGATATATTTATAAATATTATATTTTTTAGAATATTTATAAAATTATTTATTTATCTGCATTTTTTCTTTGATGCATCAGTATTACATTCTTATTTCTTAGCCAAATCTATATCTATATATTTACAATCCAACAAGTTTTTTTTTTTATTCTTTTCACTATTCATTCAATTTTTTAAATATTTTATTTATTATTTTATTATTATTTTTACTTTTTGTTATAAAAAATCGTGTCATCTCTTTTATTCAAAGTAAAATTATTTAATTATTAGATATTGATACATATGAGTACAAATCTAGGGGCCGTTCGGGGTGGCTGCGAGTTTTCAGTTTTTGGATTTTAAAAATTTTCAATCAAGTTTTTACAATTCAAAACCAAAAACTAAAAACTTATTTTTGTGGTTTTTAAAACAAAATTATGAAAATCACAAAAAGTGGTTTTCAAATTTTGGTTTTGAGTTGTAAAAACTTCATTAAAAATCTTAAAAAACCAAAAACTGAAAACTTACAACCACCCCGAACAGCCTCCTATATATATTTACAATCCAACAAGTTTAATATATTTGTTGAGATTGATACTAAAATTTGGATGTGGTAATATAATAAAATGTGTTGGTGCATTTTTAAAATATTTCATATGTTATTTTATTATTATTACTACTTTTTGTTATCAAAAGTCGTGTCATCTCTGTTGAGTCTCTAAATATTATTAAGTGATTAATAATGTTTTAAGTCTCTATTACCTGAAGTTTTAATGAGCAACAAATTTGTATAAAAAAGACAGATTCTACTTAAAGGTATATTTTTCCGTGATGCAGTAACTCTCTAAGAGCAACCCTCTGAAAAGATATATCTTACTAGGAGTAAACAACTTGCTGAAGCAAGGCAACCCTCTGAAGGTCCAACCCTCTGATGTGGAACAACTTGCAGAAGTATAAGGTACCTGTTGAGTGATCAAGACCTTCTGAAGTTGAGACACGTCGTACTGAGACTTGTACTTTTTGGAAAATTGCTTCTCTACTAATTCTCTTTGAAGACTCAAGTCAACTGTAGCCCTTCTCAGTTAATTGTGCCTTATGTTAGATTGTTTGTTAGATTGTTATTGTTAGTATATCATATGATAGATATGGGCTTGGGCCTATCACTATGTATATTTGTAAATACACTTATGTGTATATATATTATTTTCCGCTGTGTATTCTAGACACACGGATTCTATCATATGTCTCTCATTTTCTCTTCATCTCAACACCTTATATTCTTCTGGAAAGTCAGAACATCTGCTTTTTCGCATATTTCATTTTCAGCAAGTTGATCAAAACTATGTTTTTATAACACTGCTTGTTTTAAAAAGGTTTTCATATAACTGTAAAGAATTATAAACACTATTCAACCCCTCTTCTAGTGTTTCTTGTGGTTTCTACAATTAGTATCAGAGCTCAACCTCGGGTTGAGCATCTAACAAGTGCTGAAGGAAGAAGATCCAGATGGAAACCTCAACAAGCAACCTAAACTACATTGCTGAAGGTGCTTCAGTCTCAAGGCCCCCAGCTTTCAATGGTATAGATTACCATTATTGGAGAGACCGTATGAAGTTGTTCATTGAGAGCAGCAACATAGATCTCTAGGATGTAGTCACAAATGGTGATTATGTTCCTTCCAACAATGGTGTGCTCATTCCTAAGTCAGAATGGACTGGTGATCAGAAGGCGCGTGTACAACTTAATGCCAAAGCAAAACTCTATCTTGTCTGCTCATTGAGTAAGTCAGAATATGAGAAGGTGCATGGCTTCTCTTCTGCCAAAGAAATCTGGGACACATTAGTTGCTGCCTGCTGCCCATGAAGGGACGGACAATGTAAAGCAATCCAAAATCAGCATGCTTGTTCATTAGTATGAGATGTTTAAAATGCATGAATCTGAATCTATTGATCAGATGTTTGGAAGATTTCAGACCATCACAAATGGACTCAAATCACTCGGAAGAACCTATGATTCAGGTAATAATAATCGCGAAATCCTTAGGAGTCTACCAAAAATTTGGAGGCCCAAGGTGACTGTCAATCAAGAGGCAAAGGACCTCAATACTTTAAGAATGGAGGAACTCTTAGCATCTCTCAAAGTCCATGAGGTGGAACTTGGCGAAGATGCTCCCAAAAAGAAGTCACTTGCCTTGAATGCCAAGTCCAAACTGTCAAGGTCTAGAACACAGAAGGCAATGAAAGCTGAGGAGTCTTCGGAAGGTTCTAAAGATTCAAAAGCTAGATCAGATGATGATGATGATCTGGCTTTGTTAAGCAGGAAGATCAAGAGAATGCTCCAGAAAAAGGGAAAGTTTAGAAAGCAATTATCATCTGACCATAAATCATGTAAATCTAGTAAAGATTCTTTTTCTGCTGATAAAATTATTTGTTGTGAGTGCAGATAGCCTGGACATATGAAGTCTGAATGTCCCAAGTTGAAGAAATCCTCATTCAGTAAGAAGAAGTTCTCAAGAAAGAAGAAAGGTCTAATGGCCACTTGGGAGGACTTAGATGACTCAACATCTGAGGAGGAGGATGAAACTGCTGAAAAGGCCAACCTATGCTTGATGGCAAGTCTCCCTTCATCAGACAGTTCTTAATCTGAGGTAATCCCTCAAACCCTCCAAGATATGTATGATTATTTGTTGGAGAGCTCTAAGGAACTTTTTCAAGAGTATAAAGATCTGTCTAGAGCTTACACTGAAATTGCAAAAAAAAATGAAGCTCTTGAGACAGAGAATCTTTTACTTAAGGAAAAACTCCTTAGTTCTGAGTATTGTGATTCAGCAAGCTTAAAAAATGAAAATGAAAATCTTAGAAAACAAGTTACTGAACTCACAAAGGACCTAGCTGCTTTTGTAAATGGAACCCAGAACCTCAACAAAATGTTGGGTGTCCAGAAAAACTCCAGAGACAAAAGTGGCATTGGGTACTCAGAAAGTACTCCTCTGCATGATGTGAAAGTTAAACTTGCTGAAAATGCTAAGAAAGGTAGGGGATGCCTTTACTGTGGAAAGCCTGGACATGATGTGTCTCAATGCAAGCATAAAAGGAAAGGTAAACCTGCCACTAACAAGAAAGGACCCAAAAGGATATGGGTACCTAAATCTTTGATTATTCCTGTTGCATATGTGTTTAACAGGACAAAGGAAATGCCATAAATGGTACCTGGACAGTGGCTGCTCGCGACACATGACAGGAGAAAGGTCTTTGTTTCAAAACCTTAGACCTAAGGATGGAGGGGTGGTCACCTTTGGAGGAGACCAAAAAGGAAAAATCTCAGGTATTGGTTCAGTAGGTATTTCCCCCCTCTCTGTGATTCATAATGTTCTCCTTGTTGAAGGTCTTCAACATAACCTATTGAGCATAAGCCAATTGTGTGACAGTGGTTTTGTTGTTTCCTTTACAAAGGATGGCTATATAGTCAGAGACTCCTCTGATCAAACTGTTTTTACTGCCAAGGGACACAACAATGTATATAAGATTCATCTTGAGGACCTTGCATATTAAAATGTGACCTGTCTTATTTTTGTAAAAGATGGAAAACAGATTTGGCATCAGAAACTTGGGCATTCCAGCTTGAGGTTAATCTCAAAGCTTACAAAGCACAATCTTGTAAGAGGATTGCCCAAGCTTTCCTTCAAATCTGATATGTTGTGTGAAAATTGTCTTAAAGGTAAACAAACATGAAGCTCTTTTAAGAGTATAAATGTTGTTTCTACCTCAAGACCTTTGGAACTACTTCACATAGATCTGTTTGGTCCTACAAGAACAGAAAGTCTTGCTGGTAAAAAGTATGGTTTGGTCATTATTGATGACTATTCTAGATTTTCATGGGTAATATTTCTCAGAATCAAGGATGATACTTTTGAAAATTTCACAAAATTATGTAAAAAGGTGCAAAATGAAAAAGGATTTTGCATATCTACTATCAAAAGTGATCATGGAGGTGAGTTTGAAAACTCAAGCTTCAACATGTTCTGTGATGAGAATGAGATCTCTCACAATTTTTCAGTGGCTAGAACACCTCAACAGAATGGGGTTGTTGAGAGAAAGAACAGAAGCTTGCAGGAGATGGGTAGAACCATGCTCATTTCAAGCAACCTTCCGAGGTCATTCTGGGCAGAAGCTATTCACACAGCTTGCTATATCCAAGATAGAATTTTGGTAAGACCAATTCTCAAAAAGACTCCAAATGAATTGTGGAAGGGAAGAAAACCCAACATTTCTTATTTTCACATTTTTTGTTGTGAGTGTTTTATACTTAACACCAAAGATGATCTTGGAAAATTTGATGCTAAATCTGACAAAGGATTCTTTATTGGTTATTCAGAAACCTCTAAGGCATACAGAGTTTATAACTCTAGAACCTTATCTGTTGAAGAAACTATTCATGTTAGGTTTAATGATGCTAAAGAGACTGATAGGGAACTATCAGATCTAGGAGAGGATTTTGCAGGAATGGAGCTGAACTCTACTTCAGAAACTACAGAGGTAAAAATGAGGCACCTGCTGAAGGACCCTCTGAAGTACCTGCTGAACAAACTTCCAATCAAACTGCTAAACTGATTCTCTTCACAGAGTCAATGTTGAGTCTCAGAATGAGCCTGTATTCCCTCAAAGGCATGAGTGGAGATACAGAACTCATCATCCTCGAGAGCAAATCATTGGTGATACTTTAGAAGGAGTAAGAACAAGATCAAGACTTAGAGAAGTCAATAATCTTGCCTTCCTTTCTGAAATTAAGCCAAAGAATATTGAGGAAGCTCTGCATGATGAAGGGTGGATCCTAGCCATGCAAGAAGAGCTTAATCAATTTGGAATGCTATGGCCACCCTATTCCTTACGATTCTAATCAAAATTTTTATTCTTCATGAGGATTCTAAATGTCGTTGGGATTCTAAATGTCATTTTTTCCACCACTTTCTCTTTCTCCAGACATTTGCTTTGTGCTTTGATACTTACATTATTTTCTCCACATTTGCTTAACCTCGGGTGCTCTGCTCAGATGCTCCAAATCAAATTATCATTATATTTATCTATCTATAATTATACAATCTATAGGTATTTTAATTTTTTTTTCTATTCATTCAATTTAAACAATTTTTTTATTTTTCATTGGGATTCTAAATGTTACTTTTTCCCGCTTTCTCTCTCTAAACACATTTGCTTTGTGCTTGGATTCTCTGCTTGGATGTTCACTATCTTTATCTATCTATAATTATAAAATCCAATAGATATTTTAATATTTTTTTCATTATTAATTCAATTTAATCAAATTTTTTATTTTTAATTGGGGTTCTAAATGTCATTGGGATTCTAATTGTCACTTTTTTTCCACTCACGTTGCCCTCTTTTCGCTTTTGTTCTCCATTCAAATTTATTTCCTTTTCATCTTCTTTCCATCTTTCTCTCTTTCAACACATTTATTTTGTGCTCGGATTTTCTGCTTGAATGATCACATCTTTTTCTCTACCTCAAATGCTCACATCTTTTGCTTTATATTTTCGGAAGATTGAGGGCTCTTCCACTAGTTTTACACAAAATGGCAAGTTTTTTTTAATAAATATAGGTATTCTCCAATTAAGACACTAGAGCCAATCCTACTCAATTCGAAACATCTATCTATCTATTATCTATTATAATATATTAAAGTTGAGCTGCGAAATATGATGTTGCGACTTGTACAATGTTGTTACCACCTCAACATTTTATCCTACGTGTCACCATTTTAATCTTGTACTCTTTAACTTTCTCAACTTGCAATAATCTCTTTATTCGCTCTCTCCTTATAATAATTAAAATTTACATAATTTATCATTTAATTTCCTTTATATGTTATATTAAGGGAAGTTGAAAGACTTTTACTCAACTTAATATAAATGAGGAGGGTTCAACTTACACCAGTGTAAGTTACACCAAGTTTTACACTGCTAATAATTCTAGATCGAATGTGATTTTTATTAATCCAATCGTAGTGTTATGTTTATTCATCATCTTGATCATCTGTGTAAAATTTCATAAAATTTGAACACTAATAAACCGATAATCAAATGGTGCTTTTTTTCATATATTTCAAATGTATATATGACGTTAATTTTGAGACATCTTAATCACATGTCAAATAATTTCATATTAATGTAAAATTTTATATGTATGATCTATATGATAGTAACTTTCAATCCAACGGTAGATTATTTAATACGATGATCTGTTAAAAAATTATTCGGCGATATAAGACTTGGTGTAATCAGATCTCTCCTCAATATAAAAACATCAATTTATATTATTATTATATTTGATATATTTATAAATATTATATATTTTTTAGAATATTTATAACATTATTTATTTATCTGAATAAATCCGTGTAATGCACGGGTCCAAATCTAGTTTACATTATAGTGGAACTCATTTTCACAGTAAGAATTTTTACCATTCACATTATAACGGGACTACCACGTGAACCAACCCCGTTGATATATAAAATAGTAAAATTATATCGTTTCCTTTAAGTTTAATTTGCTTTACTTGTAAAATAAAATATTAATAATTTATAAGTTTGTTTCTATATATTAAATTTGACTCCTTGTTTTAATTTTCATAATTAAATTCATTTTACTTTCTCTTTTTATTTTCATGAAATTACAATGTATATCAATATTTTTTATAATAAATTGAACCAAATACAAAAAATTATTTTTCTAATTCGCTATTTAATTACTTTTTTATTTTTCTTTATTTATTTAATTAATATTTACATTTTCCAATCAATATTAAACATAATTTTTGGTGTTTTTATATTTTAAAAGCTTTAAAGATTTGTACTTTTATATTTTATTTTTTAATAGAATATTTTTTTGTCAATTAAATTTACTTTACTAAATATATTTTAATTTTTTTATATTTTTACAAGAGTGCTCGTGCAATGCATATGGGATATTGTAAATTTATAAGAATTTTAAACAAAATCCCTCTCAGGAATTTCTCACCAGCTATTTTTTAGTCCTGTCTATTTTGACTAAGGGGAAGACACATAAAGCCATTGTTTTAGACCTTAAACAAACCCCATAATTTTATACTTACATACTTATATTAATTATAATTATATTTAATTTTTATATAAATATACAATAAATATTAGAATATAACCAGATCATTAAAATGCTATTAATGTAAACATTAAATTTCTATTACGATAATTTAATAAATAATTTACATCCTTAAATGTTTAAAAACAGAGTTTAAATAAATTCTAGTAATTTTGGCAAATTATTTTAATTAATTTAAAAAATCCTAATTATTTTTGTTATTAAAACAAAGGTCTTATTTTTGAACTTTGCTTTAGGCCTTGATATGTGTTGGCCAAAGTCAAGCTTTTAATTATTTTATTATATATTTTTAATTTAAAAATGGATTCAATAAAATATCTCAATATTCTTAGCACTAAGTTATTTGGAGTTGTATTTTTAAAAAATAGGGTTAGGTATATGAGAAATTAATTGATCAAATATACAAATCCAAAAGTTGGTCGAGTGGAACAAGACAAGGTCTCACATATATGATATATCGCAAGTTTGAGTCTCCACTCGTCTCCTTGGAGTGAGGTAAATGTAAGTCCTATATAAGTACTCTATAAACCCCCACACGGTCAACTTTGTTTCACGTCATAGTTTTTTGGCCCTATTTATGGGACAAGATATAATCCTCTTTATGGATTTATTAACTTTCACATGACATGGCCTTTTTTATTTTTGGGAAACTTGGCAGGTGTTATACGTTAAATTTAAAGTGATAAAGTTCGAAAAGGAAAACAGGAAAAGCCAAAGGAAGGATAACTTTATTGATTGAAATCTTAAGTACAATAAGTCTATTCCTAAGTGGAGTTTCGCTATTCGAACTTCATGTCTATGCCCTAATCTATTTTGGCAGGTATTTGCCTCAAACTGAGGGGAGGAGTCCATTTCGAGCCTGGTGTTAGTGTCATGTCTTCGGAAGGGGGAGCCCGAAGAGATCGAATGCTGAAAAGGAAAGGATCGAAGCATTGGATCTTCCAAATAATCCAAGTGCTTCGATCCTTCATCTTTATCATTCTCCTCTTTTCTATTTTTCTTCCTCTGCACCTTCCTCTTCTTCTTCTTCTTCTTCTTCTTCTTCTTCTTCTTCTTCTTCTTCTTCTTCTTCTTCTTCTACTCCTCAAGATCAGAAGACTGGGTGCAGAGCAAGCATGTGATTTCCTGCCCTACACCTCAGAACAGAACCAGGGAGGTGGGGGGTAATACCAAACCTTGCATGGAGCTAAGGCCTGATAATTTGGCTGTACTGTTCGACCTGAAGTTTTGGTCCTCATTGAAGTGACCACTAATGTTGGACACTCTGACGACCTGAAATCCAAAGGGAATGGAGGCATCAGGTCGTACAGAGCAGCCAATATAAGGGGCCTCTCCATGGAGCAAAGGAAGACGATGATACAAACAACATGATACCATCCTTTATAAAGAAGAAGCACATTGAAGGCATTAAGAGTGCCATCCTTGTAAGCCAATGAGAAGCAGTCTTGTGTGCATTGACCAAGATGGACGGTAGTCAAACAAATCAAAGTGGTCGGCAGATAAGGTACTTTGGAAAAGGGATCAAGCTCGAAAGGAATCGTGAATACCAAGGAAGTCTTATACCCATTGCCAAAATGGTTCGAAGAAAACCTTAGCTCGAATAGGCTGATAGCCTAAAGGGTTCGAAGCTAAAGAGAATCTTAGCTCAAAGAGGCTGATAGCCTAAAGAGTTCGAATCCAACCTCAGCTCGAAGGGGATGATAGCCTAAAGAATTCAAAGCCTCTCTTGGATCAAAAAGGGGGATTGTTCTGTAAGTCAGATTCGAAGGATCAGTTATTCCTTATCAACTTTAATTATCAGAAGCTTGTGGCCACGTCACCTTGAGCAGTTACTAAGGGGATCCAGCAACGTTCATGCAGAGAACATGGGTTGATGGAAGTTGGAAAAGGAGTTGAGGGAAGTTATTCTCTGGGGCTGAGGACGGTTACCATGGAGGCTATAAATAAGGGAAGAAGAGAAAGAACAAAGGTCCGCAACCTGAACACTCCAAAGCACCCTGAAAAAAGCCGTAGCATCCACCACCGCGATCAAGGCAAACCAGCAAGCTTAGAGAGAGTAGGGACTCTGCAGACCAACTTTTATTTTCACTTCGTCTTCTTCTTCTTCTCTTCTCTGTGTTTTCTTTCTTTATGCTTTCTTTTGTTTTTCGTTCTCTGAGCATAGATGCATAATGTGTCTTTATGTTTCTTATAGAGTAGGAACCATTAAAACTGTAACTGATTCTCTTGGTTACGTTTGCTTTTAAGTTACCATTTTCGTTTAATGCAAGTAAAGGCTCGTTCAGGGGGCATCACTTCTTGTGCCTGTTTTGGTAGCGTAGCAATCTCTACGCTCCTCTACTATTTCTAGGATTTCACACTTAAGGTAGAACCCACACTAAATAAAAAAGGATTCGTATCTCATCCTAGACTACCCAGAGATACATTTGTTTGTGCAAAATTCAAGGACAAACAGCAGGATATGATTTAAGCTTGGTAACTTTTAGGCCCCGTCATGGACAGGATATCACTTATCATGTGTTTGTTGCACCAATAGGATATGATAGCTCTATCATGTGGCTTATCCTATCTTTTCCTCATATTGTAATCCTTATCCTAATGGGGGAACTGGGTTAGGGAGTGATAGAATAAGATACAACTTTTTCTTCCTCATTTGTCCTCTCTCTCCCCTCTCTCCTTTCTCTCTCCTCCCTCTATCTCTCTTTGTCCTCTCTCCCTTCCCCCCCACTTCCACTCCCTTTATCCCCTATTTGTGTTCTCTCTGTTTTCCCTTGTCTCTCTCTCTCATTTCTCTCGCTCCCTCTGCCTTCCCCTCTCTACCTCCATACACTTCCATCTCCACTTTCTCCTTTTCTCTCTCCACTTTCCTCCCTCTCCCCCCTCTATCTCTCTCATTTCTCTCTCTGTCCTCTCTCCCTTTCCCCTCTCCACTCCCTCTATCCCCTCTGCTCTCTCCTTCCTCTATCTCTCCCTTTCCCCTCTCTCCACTCCCTCTATCCCCCCTGCTCTCTCTCCTCCCTCTATCTCTCTCCTCTCTCTCTTCTCTCATCTTTGCATGAAAATTTTGATATTAATTTTAATAATTTTATTCATTTTTATTAAATTTAAATATTTTTTATAAATAAATAATATTTTATTCATATATATGATTATTGAAAAGTCAAAAAATTAAATTTAATTTGCTACAAAATTTAATTTAATTTTATAATAAGGATAATTTTGTCAATTTAATATTTTTTATATCCCATCCTATCATTATTTGTCTATTTCAAACATATGATAAAATAAAATAATGTTATCCGCCTTCTTATCCTGGTGTGCATCAAACATAAGATATGATAAGAGCTTATCATGATTTTATCTTGTTTCTATCCAACTCGTCTATCCTATCATATCTTGTCCACGGGCCCTTATCTTCTTTAATTCTAGAGGTGCATGTTAATGAGCAACATTTTTTAATAAATTAGGTTTTAACCGGGTTGGCCCATGTAAGCTTTCTACCCGCGCGCATAGGGCCGGGCTCATGCTATAATTTTACAAAACTGATTTTTTGCTTTTTTTTATCTCGGCCTGTAAAAACCCGCTACCCGCTCTAGGCTAGGCCGGGGCAAGTAGCTCATTTTGCCAGATCTATCGAGCCATGATTGCAGCTCTCTCTTTCGAGAACAAATTGGCGTTTATCGATGTTTCTTCCCCTAAACCAGATGACATTGATCCTCGGGTTCTCAATGCTTGGATTCGTGATAACAATGTTGTTATTTCTTGGATTTTCAATTTTGTCTCCAAGGAGATCCTTGCAAGCACTATGTACTCTGCATTGGCTTCTGAAACTTAGCAAGATCTTTAAGATCGTTTCCAACAAAAGAATGACCCTCATATTTTTCAGCTTCGTAAGGATTTGATGAGTCTTACACAAGGTAATGTTTCAATTAGTCAGTTTTTTTACCAAGCTCGAGATTATTTAGGACGAACTTTCTGATTACAAACCTTCTTGTACATATACAATTATGGAGGTCTTCGTCCTATGCTTGAATACTTTCAAACTAAATATGTGATGTCCTTTCTCATGGGTTTCAATGATTTATTTACATAGGTTTGAGGTCAGAATTTAGTCATGGTCAAAATACCACCTATTAACAAATATTTTTCTCTTATTATCCAAGAAAAAAACAATGTGGAGTCAATTCTTTAACTCTTTCTGTTATGGATCATAAATTGGCTCTTGTTGTGAAATCTGATGATAGGCAATAAGTAATTCCATGTAAGGAAAGAAGGATCGTCCACTTTGTTCTTATTGTGGTGTTCTGGGTCACACAATGGATTGTTGCTTTAAGATCCATGGTTATCCCTTGCTTTTTAAGCCTAAACCCAATAACCTTTCCACATCACATGTCATTGGCCAAGTTTTAGATGCTTTCAATGTTGGTTCATCCTCATCTACTGATGTGAGTGGTTCTCTCACGGCATCTCAATGTCAAAAATTAATTTCCCTACTGTCACATTACGTGGTAGTTTTCACTCTCGTTAATGAGATTCAAGATTCCTTCAATTCCTCAGGTTTGTGTTATCAGCATACCTGGCTCATGATATATCTCCTACTTGTTGGATTCTTGATTCGAGTGCCACCAACTTTGGAGAGAAGAGAAAATGAAATTCTCATTGATGAATGAATGGAATTCTGACTATATATACAATAGCTACCAGAAAGAAGCTAACATAACTAATTGTTAACTAACTGACTTTATAAATATATAATGTGTAATACTCACCCTCAAGATAGGAGGAAGACATTAGAAACACTCATCTTGGACAGTAAGGATTTTAATTGAGGAAGTGGCAGAGCCTTGGTTAAAAGATCTGCTAATTGATGATGACACCTCGCATGAACCAAACGAAGAAAATCAGAGTTGACCTTCTCCTGAACAAAATGGAAATCAATCTCTATATGTTTTGTGCGCTTATGAAATGTGGGATTGGTTGTAAAGTAGATGGAAGCCTGATTATCACAGTAAAAAAGAGTAGGTTGAGAAGGAACACCGGGATCAATGAGTAAATTGTTGATCCAAGTCAGTTCACTTGCATCTGCAGCAAGAAAGTGCGATATTCTTTCTCAGTTGAAGATCTGTTGGTAATAAGCTGATTTTTATACATCCGGGAAAATAGTCCCCAAGAAAAATACAAAATCTTGTTTTGGACCTCATGGTATCGGTTCAAGTGGCACAATATGCATCTACATAGGCATGAATTCTAATTAAGCGATGATGCAACTTAAAACACAAACCTTGGCTAGGGGATCACTTTAGATATCTGAGTAAATGATGTATTGCTTCTAAATGAGGCTCCCAAGGGTTAGAGAAAAACTAAGTCTATTCACTGCAAAACAAATATCTGGTCTATAGATAGTAAGGTAAAGCAGACGTCCAATAAGTCGATTTACATGGACTTACCTATTGCAACATAAGTTTGAAGCACAAAAAATTATCATGGAGTTTTTCACTTTTGTTAAGGTGCAATTTGTTGTTGATATTAAGACATTTATATCTAATAATGCTCAAGAATTGACAATGACCGAATTCTTAGCATCAAAGGGAGTGATCCATGAGTTTTCATGTGTTGAATGACCACAACAAAATTCAGTTGTGGAAAGGAAACATCAACACTTGTTGAATATTACAAGGTCCTTACTATTTCATTCCTGGGTTCCTATATCTTTCTAGGAAGATTGCTTGAGTATTGCAACTTTCAACATTAATGGAGTTCCCTCTCCAGTATTGTGCATTGGAGGACTTCTCTCCCATTCTAATTTCTTTCTTAATATACCACATGGTTTTTTTCTATGTTAGACATCTAATATCATAATTTTTTATTATATTTCTTCTCTTAAATACTGTTACTTAAACTTAATTAATCACATAATTTTTTAATTTTAACGTCAAACTTTCCACAATAATAAATTTAGGGTTCATAAATTCAGATATTAACATACCACATTAAATTGTAGCACTTAAAATGGTTACGAAAATATATCATATGAATGTGTTCACAAACCATATTTTATTGCATAATGGTAATTAAGAGTGTGTTTGGCAAGGCGAATAAGCTAGCTACTAGCTTATTTGACTAGCTTATAAGCTAGTTTGACCAACACAAAAGTGTTTGGTAAGGTACTTCAAAGTAGTTTATTTTAGGAGCTTCTAGCTTATAAGCTACAAGCTACCTCACCTAACTTCTAGCTTGTAGCTTATTTAATTTTCTTCCATCACTATCTCTTATATTTTAATACATTTTATTTATTATCCTTAATTTCTTTTTACCTATTTTCAATTTTAGTGATAAAAATATTTCAATTTCTTTTTAACTATTATTACCTATATAATAATTAATTTAAAAAATTTTGAATTAATTAAATTGCTATTTTCTTTTCATTATTTTATGAAATTATTTTTATATTATACTATTTATTCTATTAATTTTACTATTTATTTTAATTTTTAATTAAATATTTTATCACTAAAAGGTTTAATAAAAAATTAATTATTTTTTAAAAAATCTAAAATTATAATTAAATAATAATAATATAATTTTGTCTTGAAAAAAAGAATTAATAAAACTTATCCAATTATGTCTCTTTATGTCATTTCACATTTACCAACTAGCTTATCAGCTAGTTTTACCAAACACTTCTAATTCAATAGGCTAGCTGATAAGCTCCGAGCTTATAAGCTCCGAGCTTATCAGCTAGCCGCTAGCTTTTCAGCTACCAGCTAGCTTATCAGCTAGTTTTGCCAAACACACTCTAAAGCGCTTGTTTAAAAAATATGAAATATATACATTGTCACTATAAAAAAAATTTAGGGGTCGTTCGAGATGGTTGTGAGTTTTCAGTTTTTGTATTTTAAAAATTTTCAATCAACTTTTTATAATTCAAAACAAAAAATTAAAAACTTTTTTTTTGTTTTCAAAATAAACATTTTGAAAACCACAAAAAGTGATTTTCAGTTTTTGGTTTTGAGTTGTAAAAATTTGATTGAAAAATTTTAAAAATAAAAAACTGAAAACTCGCAACCATACCGAACACTCCCTACATAGTCCTATCTAATCATGTATTATTACTATCATTTTTAAAAAATGCTACACCCTTTATGTTTTTAAACTTATAAATGATAGTGTAATTTTTTTATATTAACGTTATATATTCATTTAAATCCTAAAAAAATTACCCTCACCATTCATGAATTGTGATATACTGCAGGGAATTGCTTTGTGTGACTCGACAAATTTATCACGAAATTAAGACGAACTTGACCGCATGTTTATTTTTTCTTTCCCATGTAGATTTCCTATATATGTTACCTCACTCATCTCTTTTTTAATGAATGATTATTTCATAATTATTCGTGTAGAATTTAGTCACGCATTGCTGAATTAATAAACACAAAAGATAGTTGTCTTGTTTCACAAAATTATTTTCATAGTACGTATATATTATTTATAATTTAATATCTTATTTATTTTTATGATTTACATTTTTTTATTATTCTAAATATCTTATCTCTTTAGTATATAATTTTAGTTTAAAAAATCCTGTACTTATAACTAGCTATTTGACTAAACATCTTTTAGCCTATTGGCAACCAAATATAGACGCAATAGGCAAGGTTAGGGATGTCAAAAAAACTCGTACTCGCGGATACTCGCGGATACATCCGTAATGGGTACCCGCATATTTATTAAATGAGTGGGGATGTATATTATATTACCCGTCTCTGGTACCCGCATACTCATTAAAACATATTTTTCTATTAAATATATTTGAATATTAAGATTTTTTATTATTTTATGATGAGATAAATTTTTTATAATATTTTTAATATATTAACATGTAATGGTATTATATAATGATTGTTTATATATATAGTATGATATTATAATTTATTATATAACATCTCCTCTATTTTTTTTAATAAAATTTAAATTCTTAAACATTAATGGATACCCGTGAATACCCGCGGATACCCATTACCCGCATGGGTACCCGTTAATTTTAGTGGGTACCTATACGGGTAGGTACTACCCGCACCCGCACCCGCCCCATTGACATCCCTAAACAATGTGCCATTCTTGGATATTTTATAGATCAATCAGCGGATTTTGAAACTGATTTTCACTTGCTTGTAATTATTTTGATTGGTTTTAACAGATAGTTGATCTCCTCGAGTCCATGAGGAGGGCATTTTAACTGCTTTATCAAAGTGAAAAGAAACGAGAATCTTTCTAAGGTAAAATAAATTCTCTTCGAATTAAGCATCTCATAAATAAGATGTGTACAAAACAAAAGTTGACTTAAAGAATGAACAGGAATGTTACAAGATTATAACATATAACATAGTAAAAGAGAAAAAGAAAAAATAACATATAGAGAAAATGTGAGATGTGATAGATGATATAATGAAAATAGATAAAAAAAAAACATTACTTTTTTTTGTTTAACCACAAGTATCCTCTACAGAATCATGTTCGAGCCGGGAACATCCACATCATGGTGAGACTAGCTCTCCAATCGAGGATTTTTTCCATCAACAAAACTCAAATCCAAGACCTTGCTCAAAGGGAAACAATCGTATATCATTTGAACCAACCCCGTTGGTTAAAAAAACATATTATATATATAAGTTGTTATATGTTTTAATGTTGTATGAATTTCATATATGAAAAAAAGAAAGAAATCGATCCCAATGTCGGAAAAGAGAAACCAAATGGATAATTTCTTCTTTTACACAGCTACATGTACACCTCTTTTCATTTTCACTATTCTTTTAAATTCTCCTTATTTTACTCTTTCTTTCCCTTTCCAAGACAAACTTCACTTTAAGCTTTCTTCGTTTTGTAACTTCTCTTCTATGTCTTTATAACATCATCCTTTTCCCTTTTACCTTTCTATCCCTTTTCCTTTAATTTCTCCTTCTTGTTATTCTATGCAATAGATTAACAATAGTAATTTTCTCAGCTAATTAATAAACATAGAGGCTACCTAGCTAGGCTGAGCTTAGAATTATGTTTATGGGTTTAAATTATTATTTCATTGTGACAACTAGGTCTTCATAGTGACGAATAAATGAGAAGGGATATGTAAATAAGCATTTGCAATATGTGAGATGTGACTATATATTAAATAACAATAATTTTCATTTCAAATTAAGAAAGTATGCACGTATCTATGTAAGGTAAGCAATGGTGTTCTTGTCCACATCGCATCGTGTATTTCGGCCTTTATTTATGGGGTCCCTTTCCTACAATGTAAAGTCACCCCGGCCCTTTCCCACGTGCATTGAAGAATTTCCTAGCGCATTCCCATGAAATATCATACGAAGTTAGGAAATTAAACCAACATACAGTTCAACGAAGAAATATTCAGCACACAATAATAGTAGTAAAACTAAACTAGCAGCACATCACTTATAAGTGATAATCAATTTTATTGCACTATTATATCCAATTTGAAATTTATTAACAACTTATTAAGAGATAGGGAAATACAATCACGCATGATATATAGAGCGATATAGGTTTAAATAGGTTTTTAATCTCTAAAATATAGTTAAAATTTGGTTTTAGTCTCTATAATTCAAAATCAGTAGTTTTGGTCCTTTACCTTGTGTTTGGATGGAGAATTTTAGAATTCTCTAAATTATAATAGACAATGTTGAGTAAGTTGCTAAAATGAGAAGAATTGACAATGACAATCTAAAAAGTTTGAACATAAAAGAGAAATGTTAAAATTCTCTCTCAATATTTGTCATTTGAAATTCCCCTATTTATCATAAAAAATCATCTTATTTGTCATTTGGAATTTTTTCTTCTACTATTTTAACACATGAATTCTAGTAATTTTAAATTTCTCTATCCAAAAAATTAAAAATACATTAATTTAATCCTTATTGTATAGTTTTACTGTAAATTAACTGTAAATATTTCCTGATAATTAAGGATTAAATTAATGTATTTTCAATTTTAAAATCAACAAAACTACTAATTTTAAATTTGACTATTTCAAAAACCCAAACGCAAATTGTTTACATCTCACTCAGCAATGCAAAAACTAGGAGGCGTGCAATGCAACAGCTAGTGTCCCACATTGGCTATTTTCATTTACAAATCATTATTAACAGAACCCACAACACAAGGCCACAATTATCAATTAGTCAATTACACGGTCACGCACTTTATCCTTTTTTTTAAGTGAAGTATTATTTAAGTAAATATAATTTTTATAATAAATCAATTATGAGACTAATTGTATTGGAGCCAATTAATGGCCTAAAGTTTATATATAAAAATTACTAATAAAAATGATTACAAAAGCAACTCAAATTAATTTAAAATTAAAAAATATAATTTATATATGTTCTCTATGTGTGTGAGAATTAATATCTATCTAATATATATAATAAATTTGATCTTGCACTTTCCATTGTGTGAAATTTCTCTTAATTTACTCTATGTCAGTGACTTCGTCTACATATATCTCATTTATTATTTTTTGTATTTTTTTATTTTTCTTAAATATCATTATTTAAATTTTGTAATCACATAAATATTTGGCTATTAAAATATAAATTTGGAGTTAATAAATTTAGCTTTTGACATAACACTATCAAAAACAAAATGATATGTCTTAATTATTTTGCATAATTTTTTTTAACTTTGTTTTTAAATTAAAATTTTTTATTGTGTATTATATATATATATATATTATAATTTTAAATATTTTATCTCTTACATTTTTTATATTATATAGTATTTTTTTAAAATTTTAAAAATTTCATTAAAATAGAGAAAATACTTAGCTTGTTTTATATATGTGAAAAGAGCCGTGTCATTTGATAACGATACTCTCTCGGCGCCGGCGGGCATGCTAAAGGTCAACGGCGTGAAAATCTCCACTAATTAAAAGTCACAGAAGAAAATCAAAATACAAATATATGTGTGTGTGTGTGTGTCAAATGTCAACCTACGCTGCAGCAGCATTCTTGTAGTTGAGATAATCATCAATGTTAACTGAATGCAGAAATTATGGAGAGGATATAGAACATAGAACATGGACCTATAGTTGGAACTTCTCACTCCAGACTAGCATCACCGTTGATGATCAAATTAATATTAATTTATTTATATTAATAATAATAATAATAATAAAGCGCCTTAATTTTATATTAATATTAATAGGGTTTTTTTGGTGTGAATCACACCTGATAATTATACCCCAGTTGAAAACATCCAAATTCTTATGATACTAGTTAATTTAATAAATTATTTTCATACACAAAATTCAAACCTCATAATCAATCATGTATGTGTTATTTAAACTAATCCCCTGTTGCTTAATATGAAAATAATTAGTACAATATTAAGTTGTCAATATTTTTTTGTTATTTTATTCGGGTTATTGTTTTTTACTTGGAAAACAGATAATTTCCATTCAAAGCAAGCATGTAAGGAAACTTTACATATATATATCCAACTATATATGGATATGAACTTGTCGCTTTACAGTATGCAAGAGCCAGCATAAGCAAATTGTAATTCAAACTATTTTATTCACATATTAACTTATCACAATTGTTTAGTCATATCATAACAAATTTTATGTTTCATTACAATAATATTAATTTACATTATTTCTACAACACTTTTTATAATATTTTTATATAATTTAATGACTATGCATTATCAGTATAAAAATATTTTATATTATTATCCCATTATGTACGTATTATCATATAATTTAATAATATAATATATTATGTATTATTAAATTTAATAAATAATATCACAGCACCTCATATGATAATATAAAACTTTTTTAATTACATCAATGTATATATTCAATAAATATATTTTTATAATACTAAATTTTTCTATCTTTATCATCACATTAACATTTTATGTTACATCTTTTCTCTTCTTTGTCTATCTCTCTTTAATATAAAATAATCAATACAAATACAATTTCGCATAATATTATATTATAGTATCGACAATTAGATGCACATTTACATCCATGCATGCCGTATAATCTTTTCACAAGCAAATGTTTTGAGTTAGACTTGTCTTTAGGGAGATAAGGATTGACCATAAATAATATGGTGCATGTAAACGCGAGAAATTTATTATCATAATGTTTACGTCAAGTAGGAGCCATATAAAAAGAAAATAAAACCAGGGAAATTACAAAATGGGAAACAACGGTGGTGTTCTATTGGACTCATCTGATAGCGTCACATCATGACTTTTTACAGTTAACGGTGTCTTCACGTCGTTGAGGGCAAATAATATTTAATTTCAAGCGAAAATGATTAATTATTATTATCACTGCATTTCAAAGGAATCTCATTCCTAAACTAATTTATTTGTAAATCATGTGCAGATACATCCGAATTATATCAAAATATTCCAAATTGATTGTGTAGATTATGCTCTTTATGCTTCTATTTTGTCTTGTCATAGCCATATTAGAGCCGTTCAGCCTATTCGTTTCCCTTGTGGTGTGTGATCTGAAAATAAATTAATATTTATATACTTTGAAAAACTGATTATTCAATATCACTAGCCGTTGAAGACGGTATTCGTTTCCTTTGTAAAAGTATTATTTTATCTTTTATGGAAAAATATATAAAATTTATTTGAGTATGACATAGATCTGATTTCTTAGAGTTAGTCCATAACCGAGCATGGCTGAAATATTTGACAATCATAGTAATGGAAGTAAAGGAGTGAAAATTTGAATGATTTTCGCTTACTATTTAGCATAGTGAGGTCTATAATTTTTGGAGGTTGATTTAAGCTTTCACGTGATCTCAGCTAATGAAAAAAGAAAACTATGACTATTCTTTTCTCGAGATTTTTTAAATATTTTAAAAAATTGAAATTATTATTTTAAATTTATATGTTACTAAATGGAAAATATTACTTTAATAGTATAATATTTTTATAATGTTTATGTTAAACTTTTATTCTGTTAACAAATAGTGTGAGTGAACGATGATGATCTTGCTTCTAATAATTGAATGTCGAATATCTCTATTGCTAGAGATGATGACAGAAGCAACGAAGAAAAGTATATGTGTACCTTTACGATATTCCAATATTCAAAAGTAGCAATAGATTCAAAAGAGAAGAAGGAGAATAACTGAATAACCTTGCTTTTGTAAAGGGAACAACATTATACCAATAAGAGTCTCCTTCTACGATGGATCCGGATGCTCTCTCGTGTGGGCCGTGTGGCAACCTCCAACGAAATTAGCTGCTGAAAAGTTAGGGAATAGCTACGGACAATGGTGGAACTTGAATGAATATTTGGAAAAGCCAAAATAAGATTCTAATGCATAAATAAATATATAATATTATAGGTTAAATTACACTTTTAGTCCCTCTAATATAAATTATGTGAAATTTTTTGGTTCTTAAAAAGTTTGTTTTAGCAAATTGAGTCCCTCAATTTTAAAAATTAAGCAAATATGGATTCTTTGTCAATTATCTTCTATATAAAACTTTTAAATTATCATTTTTAATCTAAATGTTATGTAGCTTATGATGAATTTAAGATATGAATAGTTTTAAATGTTCACGAGTAAAAATTTGAATAGAAATTTAATAAAATTGAATGATTTTGTAGTAGGTGAAATTACGGTTTAAATAGGGCGAAATTTGGGATTTTTTTTATTATAGGTTAAAATTAATATTTTGATTGATGAGTTTTGAAATTAATAACATTCAAAACAATTTAATCAAGTCAATTTGTCGAGATGCCAAGTAGAAAGTTATAATTTTAGGATTTTAAATAGAAGACAAATGACCGGGAACTAGTTTTTGTACATAGTTTACAAGTGCAATTTAGTCTTATAATATAATATTAACATAAAATTGACCATTAAAATATCATTTAAATTGATAAAATTATCTACAATTGAATAAATGTTACAAAAGTAGAACAACTTAAAACAATATTTAGGATATGAGAAATTCCATTATTGATAACTAAGATTATAAATATTTTTAATAATTATATAAAATGTATATATGTAAAAAATTAAAAAGTTTGGGGAAGCCATGGCTCGCCCCTGTCACAACAAAGGTCTGCCTCTGGCTACGAAATCATTTCGTAGCTTTTCGTAGTTCCAATCCATAGCTATTTCCTAGTTATTCCGTAGCTAATGTTGTTGCACTATAGTACGCAATCCTTACTCTTCTTTAAATCGGTTAAGTTGGGAAACGATATTAGTTAAGTGAAATATCATGTTTTGTGGTGATTAATGATAGGAGTATTATCATAGAATTTTTTGGGAAGTATCTCATTTAGCACCTCAAATTTAAAGGACTTTTTTATTTCTTATAAGAATGGGGATATGAGAAAAAAAATCACTTTGAGCAAATTAATTTGAGGATAGGGTTGGGATATGGTCCCTATTTTCAATATAGTATTACCTCCTTTTATAACTCAAAATTAATTTTTATTTTTTTACCTAAGACTCTCAATATATTAGAAGAGTCAGTTTCTTTATGAATGGTTAGTTTCTGGTTTCTGTTATAGTCAGTTTAGTTAGTTTAGAGTTAGTTGAGTATTCTACCATGGTTAGATTAGTTCTACAAATACTTGTTATGTATACCTCATCCCGAATATTTTATCAATTTAACGAGTTTTTCTCAATAATTAAGTTTACTTCAGAGCTTCCATTGGAGTCTCTATGGATATTAACTACTATGTTATATATGCTTCTGCTCAACCATCTCAATTTATGAAGATGGTATCAAAGCTTCATCCAAGGATCGCTCACCCTGCTTAAAGAAAGTTTGACGTCCTTCCAAGAAGGCCTTGTTCATTGTTGTGGTTCTTGCAGAGACATCATCATCTTTTATGTCTTCCAAGAACTCCACTACGAGTGATGATGAATCTTCAACTAATGATGATGATTCTCCTGCTGCCAATGATGATGATTCTTCTACAAATGTTTCATGTGTCGATTTGGTGGTTACTATTTATCCCTCAGCAGACTCATTTTCTCCCTCTCGTCAATTCTTGGTGCAAGAAACTCGAAAAGAAGTCTTTAATGTGCTCAACGAGTCTTAGCAACAGACCATATGTTCAATCGATTTGTTAGAGAGACAACATTATGATTCTGACAGTAATGATGAATTGGTGGTTTCCAACGAGAGGCATGTTCGTGATGTCGACCCCATCCAAAGCAGATTCATTGCGGGATAAGGATCGCGCGAGATGAAAGATGAAATTGTGATAATTCACAGGAATAAATGTTCTACTGTGATAGCACAAGCATGTATTTAGTTCTTTCAGATCGTTGCGCACGTAATGGCTATGTTGCGCGATGGGGATGCCAAATATAACTCGTTCGAAGTTCAGAAACTCAATTCCTTCATGACCCGTGATGTCGACACATTTTAGCTTAAAGTTGGCAAATCTAAAAACGGTGTGCAAAAAAATGTCATCGTCGGTTTCAATCTTGACTAAGTTCTTTTGTTGGTGAAATTATCGTGACTGCCTTTATCCATGATTGTATCTTTGGTTTGGCTCGGTCGATGAATGGGTTGTTGGTTTAAATTTGTAATCGGATTGGTGTTGAGTGGGGTTGTCATTGGTGCGATGAGCATGGAACTTGTGTCAGAGAGTAATGTGTCGACAGTGGAGGAGATAAGCCATGAGGAACGAGAGAGATAGTGGAAAATGGGATTGAAGTCTATTTCAATGGAAATTTAGTTGTCTTGTTTTTATTGGTGGCCAAGGGACTCGACTTTCAAGTTCATATTCAAAACGGTGTATCAATATTGGACTTATTGGACTTCTATTTGCAAAAATCACTTTTTCAACTTCAAGATGAGAAGAACATGCTTTTTTTTACCATGGCAGTGTTGGTTTTTCTATTGACTCTGATGAGTTTTTTTCTATGTTACTATTTTGTTGTTCTCTTCCATTTCTTTTCTTGGTTTCAAGCTAGTATTGGTTTATACCACAAACCAGCTTGCGGGAGGGTAATAGCATAGTTAGTTTTTGTTATGAATGGTTAGTTTCTGGTTTATGTTATAGTTAGTTTATTTAGTTTAATTATAGTTAATTGCAAGTCACCAAAAAAAAATTATAGTTAATTGCAGGAGGGTAATAACATAGTTTATGTTACGTTACATGGAAAGTTCACCTATTTATAGGTTTTCATTCTAACTTCTAACTAATGCCAACAAGACACATTAGCACCTATATTTGTGTTGGCACAATACAAGAATGACACGTATTCTAACGGACAAAAGTCACTTTAACTTCCTAAAAACTGGTTATAATTGTCCTACTGTAATCCTGACACTTGTTTTGAATATCAATCTTCCGATATAACTGCTCCCAACTGTCTTTCAGAACTTCATTTTTGAATAAGCCTTCTTGAACCTTCAAATTTCTTTTAAGTGTTTCTGAGGTTGTGTTTCTCTTTCAATTTCATGAAGTCTTTCTCCTACTTTCGATTTTCAGAGTCTCTCCTGTCTTTTCGATTGCACAATACTAAAAATCGAACAAGATCTTCAATTTTTGCAAGATTTTATAATCTTCAATACTTAGTGAAATTTTGAGAATTAGCTCATTAAGTGGCTATAAACTTCAACATTGACCACCTCTTATTATAGTCTTCCACGCATCATTATTCATTTGGCTAATTCGAATGCTGACTTGATCACCATCCATTCAACTATATTTATTATAACTTTATCAACTATTGGTCCATTTTGAGGCATATTTATTCATTATCCTTCTTATTCCTCCTATAAATAGGAGTCTATCTACAACTCCATTCTCATTCCTTTCTCTCATCTCAATGGAGGAGTTCTTGATATTGGCTACCCCGTTCGACCTAATCTCTATTAATTTCAATACTGATAAGGTCAACGGGATACCCAGTGCCATGAGCTTTTCCAACATTCTATAACCTATTTTTCTTAGGTCGAACGTTGTAGCCAAATATGAATTCATTAGGTATCTAATGAATTTCCTTTATTTCCTCCCCAGGTTTCCTTTATTTCTTCCCCAGGTAGACCAATTTAGTCATGGAGATGACTTGTTCATTTATCCAAGGGCGAAGAAGAAAAGGGAAGAGGAGAAAAGGCAGCAAAAAAAGGATCAGCTTCTGCAGACACATGAGTCCTTTTAATTTTCTACACATTATGTATTTCTCTTTTGTGTATTCTTGTAATCATACTCGAAAAGCTAATAAAGTCTTCAATTTGTGTTTGAAGAATCTTTCATCCTTTTAGCTTCTCAAATTTTATTTACTATTCGATGGGCTTTCTATTTCGATATCAATAAATATTTTACTCAAAGGTTTTCTTAAATTCGATACCAACGATTTGACAGTTTCTCATTCAAATATTAGCTACATAATTCATAAATTAAGTAAATATATGCAGGCCCTTTGATATCCTCGCCTTCGTGTTGTTCACCATTTATCGCAGTACCTGAAACATTCTCCTAGGCAAGGTTTGTTGTTTCCATCAACAAATTCTCTTCATCTTCTTACATATGTTTATGTTAATTGGGGCAATTGCCATGATACAAGGCGTTCCACCATAGGCGTTTGTGTTTTCCTTGTGATGTATTGCTTTCCTAGAAATCTTAGAAGCAACCAACTGTTTATTTTCTAAGTCATTTGTAGAGGCGGAGTATCATTCCTTGTCTTCTGTATCCAATGAGAGCATATGGTTACAATGCCCACTTCTTCACTTTGAAATCTCCATCGACTCAACCATATGACATTTTGTAATGATCACAATTGCAATTCATTTAGCTTCAAATCCAGTTAATCATGAACGTTCCAAACACATTGATATAGACGACCACTTTGTTCAAGAATTGGTCTAGGCCAACATTCTTAAATTAATTGATGTTAAAAGCCAACATCAACTACCCGACCTGTTTACTAAGACTTTGTCAATATCTCAATTTGCTAGTTTCATTCGCAAGCTAGGAATTACCAACATACACTACAAGAATTTTCGTTTTTATTGACGGCCATGGGTCGTCGCTACACAAGGAAAGTCGTCTCTACAGGCTTCGTAGCGACGGCGTAGAGACAGCCACATGGACGTCGCTACAGAGCTCGTCGTAAATACAGTAGTGACGAGTAAAGTGAGTCGTCGCTATGTAGCTATGTAGAGACGGCCTGGCCGTCGCTGAAGTTGTCTCTAAAAACATGGTCGTCGCTAATAATATTTCTTTTTTTAAAAAAATATTTTATCTAGAGATGTCTGTAGTGACGGCCACGGCCGTCGCTACAGGTAAATTTTTTTAATTTAATTTATTATTATTTATTTTATTTTAATAATTTTATTAATTTCTTAAATTTTTATTTATTTTATTATTTATTAATTTTAAAATTATAAAAACAATACTAAAAAACACACATATATATATATAATATACACATAATCTTTTAAAAAATAATACAATAAAACCATAATAAACATAATGAAAAGAAATCAATGGCGGCGGCGATGCTGGGGCTATGGTGGGGGCGACTCGTCCTCGTCATCCACCGGTAGGTCATCCAGGGAGGCATCATAATGGGGGGTGCAGCTGTGCCTGAGCCTGAGCAGCCTGAGCGTCCAACAACTCCTGCATCTGTCGTCGGAGTTGTCCTAACTCGTCCTCCAACTTTGCAGTCTTTGCCATGGCCTGCCAAGACCGCTCTTTTGCTTCATGGACTTCCTGGCGTAGCGCCTCCTTAGTAAAATGTCGTGACCCGGACCCATCAGTACTCTCGCCAGGGTGAGCCTGGGACTCCTGAGTCAAGCGCTGGTCACACCTGGATGAATGTTGGAGGCCAAGTCCCCGGTGCCATAACAACTGCCTCGGGTCTTGCCTCCCGCAACATCCCTCCAGATCTCCAGCTTGGTGGAGGCATCAGTCATGGAGGTGTCCCCCATCTGTGACTCCACCTCCCTCGTGCACTCCTTGTAATTTGTCTATTGAGGTAAAAGTAAAATTAGTTATTAGTTATATATCAATTGCATAAATATGAAATTATATAAAAAAAAACACTTATAAACAAACACTTACATAGGTGGATCGCGCCCCGGTCATCTACCCAGCCACCACCCTTTTTGGCGTCAGTTGGCAGCAAAGAACTCGTCCAACTCGACCTGCCGCCCAAGCTGTCGTCGCTACACAGGAAATTACACAAATTAATTAATTAACAACAAATAGAAACATATACAGAAGAGTGTTTGTTTATACATACCATATCCAATGCCACCTCATGGTGGGCCCTGTGGCATGTGGTGTGGACTGCCCCCCTCCCGTTGAGAAGCCGAGTTGCTCTTGTTACGAGCGGACTTCCCCTTGAATTCCGCAGAGTCCTAGTAGGTCAAAAGACCCTCCCAGGCCTCCTCACCACACCTCGTGGGCCTCTTCCCAGCCTTCCGAGCCTTGTTCATCATATCTCGAAGGCGACGAGCAACCCTCTGCTCGTACACCTCTTGATTTGGGCCTCATTAGAAGGGTCCAAAGTAACTCAGCTCTATAAAATAAAAATATGGTAAGTTCTGCCAAATTGACATATCTTAAGAAAAAATTTAAAGTGGATAGGGTTTTTAATTACCGTGAACTCCTCCCACCACCTGTCCCTAACATCCTTCGGGGTGACCTCCCAAAGGTAGTGAGGACCCCGAAACTGCGAACGGATCGCATGACCAATTGCTTGCAATAGGTGGGGCGTTAGGCACCAACCTGCAAAATAAAATATTTAATATTAACGGTTAAAACAATTAAAGATTCAATATTAATATCAATTCTAAAGAAGAAAAAAAACAAACTCACCCCTTGCCAAATGGTCAGATAATAACCCGACCTTGAGCGTCTGCCTCATGAGGTCTGCTTGAGTCAGCACCCTTGAACCGAGCTGGCTCCCCCATCAGACTCCTGGTCAGCATCCATATCCAGGTCATCCTGAGCGTCGTCATCGTTAGGGGGGCCAACGTCCTCCTACACTTGAGGCATCTGAACTAATCCCGGTGTCGGGATGAACCTCACACATTCGACTGGGCCGGAGCAGATGGTGGAGGGGTGGGAGAAGTCTGCATGGGCGGCCGCCTGAGTCGCTGAAGTAGATGGATGCTCCTGCATCTGATCAGAGTGTGAGTGAGAGAGTTGGCCCTCTCCCGCATCGCGCGAGCTACCTGTTGCCGTAGCTCGCCCGGAAGGATGGACCTCCCTCTACTCGGTGGAATCTTCTCTCCACCTCTACCACACATCCTAGGCACTAATGACTATAGACATTATATAAGAATTAAATAATTAGATAAATTAAAAAAAAACGAATAGATAGTACTAGATACTAATTAATAAAATAATTACTAATATACTAATTACTAATAAAACTAATTACTAATTACTCTAGACATTATATAAAAAAAATAAATAATTATATAAATTAAAAAACTCATTACTCATTACAAATTACTAATAATTAAATATTACTAATATATTATTAAAAAAATAAACTAATAATTACAAATAAATTCATTAAACTATTATTACAAATAAATCTAATTCCTATATCACATTAATAAATTAATAAACAAATAAACCTAAATATAAATAAATTCATTAAAGTTATTAATGACATATAAACTATTTACAAATAAACTATTAATTGCAAATAAACCTAATTACAAATAAATAAATTAATAAAAAATTAACTACAAATAAACTATAAGTACAAATAAACCTAATTCTATAACACATTAATAAATTAATAAAAATAAATAAACTATTAATTACAATAAATTGATTAAAGCTACAAAAAAACTTACTTGTTGCGACTCCGAATAAGGAATAACTCTGGACGAGCTCTAACGTCACCTCCAGGCAACTATTTTGAAAACTGATCGGTTCAAAACGATCCTATAAAGGAGGGGAACATTTTAATCGGTCAGTTTTTTCAAAATAACTGGAGTGAGGGAACAGAAATAGGGAGTGGTTGTATGTAGGGATGTCAAAAAAAACTCGTACCCGTGGATACCCGTGAATATACTCGCAATGGGTACTCGCATATTTATATAATGGGTGGGGACAGATATTATACTACTCGCCCCGCGAGTACCTGTATACTCATTAAAACTATTTTTCTATTAAATATATTTGAATATTAGGATTTTTTTATTATTTTATGATGAGATATAATTTATTTTATATTATTTTATGATGATATTTTTAATATATTAACACGTATGGTATTATATAATGATTATTTATATATAGTATGATATTATAATATATTATATAATATTTTCTCTCTTTCTTTTCATAAAATTTAAATTCTTAAACATTAATGGATACCCGTGGATACCCGACCCACATGGGTACCCGTTAATTTTAACGGGTATGTATAGGGGTAGAAACTACCCGCCTCCGCCCCACCCCGTTGACATCCCTAGCTGTATGAGAGGAAAAGGGGAGTTTGGAAATGGAGGAAGAGGGGTGGGGGAGGGGTTTTAACGCGTCCAGGTTTTTAACGTAGCGACGTCCTGGCCGTAGCGGCCGTCGCTACGTTTCAAAAAAAATGCGTGCACAAATTAATATTTTATTTTTAATGTAGCGACGACCTACCGTCGCTACATTTTATTTTTATTTTTTTCAGAAATAAATAAATAAATTATAATGATTACGACGGTCGAGCCGTCTCTAGAATTAATTGCATTGAACAATGCATTTAATGTTGTAGCGAACGCCATAGCGACGACTAGGCCGTCGCAGAATAGCCATTGCTAAAAACTAAATTTCTTGTAGTGATATATTTCCCACCTTGAGGGGTATTGAGAATTTAGTTGTTAAATTAGTTAATCAGTTAGTTGTTGGTTATGGTCATTAGCTAATTAATTATTGAGTTAATTGTAATTTTGAATGAGTTATACATATCAAGCTTTCTCACTCATGGCCGGAATATTCAATAAGGCAATTAAGGTCATTGCCTAGAGCCCCCAATTTTATAAGGCCCCCCAATTTTTTTTTAAACAGTAGTATTATTGATTTAAATTATTTTTTAAAAATTAATAATGTTTGAGATAGGGCCTAATATTTTATACAGGCCTATATATATATATATATCTTACATTTTTTAAATTACTTTTTCTTATCATTTAAACTACTTAAAGGTCCACAGCCATTTATTAGTTTTACTAATGAAAAAGTCACTCAACACTCAACTGTGAGTTTCCTTCCTTGTATCGGTAGTATTGTTGAGCCTGTGATCTATTGCCTACTTGTACACTTACCGCATTACTAATGCAATTAATTTCTTTGACAAAAAAAAGGTCACTATTTTTGTCTTTTACGGATCTTCAACCTCTTTGTTTCCTCTCATGTCTCTCTCTTTCTTATTCTCTTTGTTCTCAACTCTCTACTATTATTTGACTTTTCAACTTTCATATAGTCATATTCTAATTTGTGAATGGTATACCCCCACACCAAGTGACCAACTCCAAGTGACATCAAGTGGACACTCACACACGTTGCTAGCATCTCAGCAGGTTTGATCATTTCACTCATTTGTTTTGCTTTTTATAAGTAATTGATTGAGTTATGAGTTTTGAGGACCATTCTGATATTGATGGTCTTGATTTATTTTCAAAATTAAAGTTATTGAAAGAAATTCTAACAAATGAAATTAACACACCATTAAAAATATTGAACTATATAAAAAGATTAGGTTCTTTTCCAAGCACATATATTGCTTATAGAATATTTTTAACATTACCTGTAACTGTCGCGACCGCTGAAAGAAACTTTTCAAAATTCAAATTGATTAATCATATTTAAATCAACTATGCTACAAGATAGATTGACATGAATTAGCTATATTATCTATTGAGAGTGAGATGTTTTAAAATTACTTGATTATAAACCTTAGTAAATAATTTTGCAGCTCAAAAAGCCAGCAAAATATACATAAAAATTATTAGTCATAATTAACACGGGCCCCTGTCTTAATTTTTGCCTAAGGCCCAGAAATTCCTAGATACGACCCTGTTCTCACTATATGTATATGTGTGTGGACTGTGTGTATGAGACATGATTATTTTGACACTGATGTCAAACTTCAAAACTTACACCAATTAATAATTATTTAAAAAACGTGAAATTAATTAATACAATCGTTGGATTAAAAGTTTATTGTGAAGTAAAACAAGTTTATAAAATTTCATGCAAATAAAAAACTAATATTAGTACTCTACACACACTATTTTATTCTTAACGTATAATATGTTTCTAAAATATAAGTAAAAGTCTATTGCTAGATAACATACCTCCGAATATCTAAATTCATTTGAAATTTAAAATACACATGATATGATGATAATATATATGATTGATCAATGGTTGGATTAGCCAATTTCTCATTCTGCCAAAAGTTATTAATGTGTAAATCTTAAAGTTTGACACCTTGTGTCAATTGATCATGTCCCTGTGTGTGTATAGAGAGATTGGATCAATTGACACTGAATGTCAACTTCGAGACTTATACTAATTAATAACTTTTTGTATGATATGTGAAATTGACTAATTCAATTATTGAATCATGTTATATTACCATCATGACCATGCATACTAAATTTCAAATAATTTGGATATTCATAAGTATATCTAGCAATGAACTTTTTACTTATGTTTTAAAAATATATTATACGTTAAAATAAATGGTTGTTGAAGCACTAAATGGACGTTTTTTATTTGCATGAAATTTTGTAGACTTAATCTATTTCACAATAAATTTCCAATTCAATGATTACATTAGCCAATTTCACATTCTATAAAAAGTTATTAATTAGTGTAAATTTTAAAGTTAATTTGACATATGATGTCAATCGAATCCTGTCTCATATACAGTGTGTGTGTGTGTAGGAACAAAATTAATTGACATCAAATTAAATTTTATTGGTTATACACATATATGTTCCTCTGTACTTGGAGATCAATTAATAACACCAGCTCATCTATTCTCCTTGTTCATTTCTATACTTGATACATCTCAAAACCCAATCCTATACCAATTTAAGAAGGACTTAGATTAATTTCTTTATTTATAAACGCATTTCAAACACGAACAAAAATTTTATGGAGCTTCATTGTCTTTTTTTTTTTTTAACGTCAACCTTAATTGTCTTTAAGGTTTAACTAACAAGCAAATGGTTTCAATTAAATTAACTAAACTTATAAGAAAGTTAAATAATTAAAAATAGTTGAAACCATTAAAAAAAGAAATTAATTATATAAAATTAAAGTATAATTTACCTGCCTCCCAAATTCTAATTAAGTCTTGGTAGTTCCACACGAGACTCAATGAACATGTTCAACATATTATTAGCCAATTTATCTTCTAACGATAAGGATCACTTAATATAATGAAGTCACTTGTCGGGTCTCTACTCTAATGACGACTACAGAACATGGCCCACAGCATACTCTATAATTAAAAATAATGGTTTTATTATATTGTCATGGTGTATTATGGACATTAATTACACATAAGAAACATGCCACTTACTACTCTTGTTTTGTTAAATTTGTTGGAATACATGTCGGGAATTATTTTTATATGTTAATAAAGGAGCAGTGAAGAAAGTGGCCACTGATGTATTCTCAGACTGGCATTGGCAAGCTGCGACTGAGAACCTTAAAAGTCCTGTTTTGTCCCTTTATACATGTAGAGGCTAATCCTAATCAAACAATAATTATATAAAATCTTTTTTTAATCTCCTCATAAATACGACAACCGGTGAATATAATTAAACTGCTTCCAAAAAATTGAATTTGAACAAAACAATGACTTGTATGATGGGTGACAAGCCCAAATCAGTATTTAACAATAAAACAGAAAATATTGCTTATTTAATCTTAATACATTCTTATAGATATGTTGTAAATTAAATTTAAACATTCTCATAATACAAGTCTTTAATTTGCATATATTTCAAATATAAATATTGTTACGTCTAAACCTAAGGCCCAACAGCCAATATGGCCCACATGCTATATTATTATCATATCCATAAATATATAATATCCATGTGCAATATAATCATATCTGCAATTATATCTACGATATCCCACAAATATATGAAATATATTAGATATTCCTTAACTTATCTTATTACACATCACCTGCATACTTACTCCCTTTTTATACAAAGCGCCCACTTACCATATGTATACAGGGAAAACCCCTATAAATACGGCATCATCTGATAGATCAGTCAGGAGAGCGCAATCTCACTCAGTCAATCACTGTGACTGCCTATACCTATCTGACTGGGCGGTCGGCAGTCCCTTTGCAGGTACAAACCCCCGGGTTTCCAACTCGGATTCAGCTTTGTCAACAGCCGGACCCAGATCCGAGGTTCATCTCCTGCGCCTCAAGACCCAGGGTTCGAGTTCTATCCCAGAACATTTGCGCTAGAGGAGGGCCTTCCCCTTTACCAGCACTCAAGTCGCACCGCATTCAATGTCGAGGTAAGGACCATCTTCGACCCGGTGCGTTCACAACCGATGTGAGGAGGCATCTCGACCTCATTCAAAGCGGATGTGAAGAGCATCTCAGCCTCATTCAACCGATGTGAAAAGCATCTCGGCCTCATTCAATCGTAGGGTGAAAGACCAATCGCGGCCTCGTTCAAACCGGATGTGAAGAGCATCTCGGCCTCATTCAAACCGGATTGAAGAGCATCTCGGCCTCATTCAAAACGATGTGAAGAGCATCTCGGCCTCATTCCAAAACCGATGTGAAGAGCATCTCGCCTCATTCAATGCCGGAGGTGAAGACCATCTCGGCCTCATTCAAACGATGTGAAGAGCTCTCGGCCTCATTCAATGTCGGAGGTGGAAGACCATCTCACCCTCATTCAAAACCGGATGTGAAGAGCATCTCGGCCTCATCAAATCGGATGTGAAGAGCATCTCGACTCTGACAGCAACCAGATGTGAAGAGCAGCTTGCCTCATTCAATGCCGGAGGTGAAGACCATCTCGGCCTCATTCAAACCGGATGTGAAGAGCTATTCTCGGCTCTGTCAGCAACCGGACGTGAAGAGCATCTCAACCTCATTCATGTCGGAGGTGAAGACCATCTCGGCCTCATTCAAACCGGATGTGAAGAGCATCTCGGCTCTGTTAGCAACCGGATGTGAAGAGCATCTCGGCCTCATTCAACCCGATGTGAAGAGCATCTCGGATCTGTCAACAACCAGGATTGTTACGGACCAATACTATACTTGGTCCTACACAAGTTAGCCAAGTGCACAAGTCGGCCAAAGTGCACTAGTCAGCCCCAGTGCACAAGGTCAGCCCAAGTTGTCAAGGCGGCTTAAGTGTGCACAAGTCAGCTCAAGTGCACAAGTCGGCCCAGTTTTCAAGGCGGCTCAAGTGCACAAGTCAGCTCAAGTGCACAAGTCGGCCAGTTTTCAAGTCAGCCCCAAGCGTACACCAAGTGCACAAGTCGGCCCAAGTTTTCAAGTCAGCCCAAGCGTACACCAAGTGCACAAGTCGGCCCAAGTTTTCAAGTCAGCCCAAGTGCACAAGACGGCCAAGTTTCCAAGTCAGCCCAAGTGCACACCAAGTGCACAAGTCAGCCCAAGTTTCCAAGTCAGCCTAAGTGCACACCAAGTGCACAAGTCACCCCAAGTTTATAAGTCAACCCAAGTAAACAAGTTAACACAAGTACATATGTCAACCCAACTCAGAAGGCCTATTGGGGCGAACCAAAATAGAAAAGTAAAGTTGTCATGCAGATCATATTATAAGGATGTGAAGAACATCTCGAATCAACAATACTGGATCCTTGATCAACAACAAACTAACGTCTCGGTTCTTCAATAAGGATGTTGAAGAACATTCTAACTCAGAAGCCCTATTGGGGCGATGGCATTTGCCAAAGATTCGACATTGACTTCATCAAACCGGATGTGAAGAGCATCTCGGCCTCATCCAAATCGGCCTTCAGCTTGACCACCTCAGCTTAGAGAGTCTTATACCGGCTGACCTCTTCCCACAGGACCAGCTATTTGCGTGCTTGAACTGAGGTTGATATGAAACATCGTCCCTTGATCAGCGTTGGCATTGGCATTCTGCAAAGCCCTAAGTCGTCTCAATGCAGCGTTGGCATCGATGCAGCGTTACGCATCGGCCCATCTAAAATTCTCTTAGAACTAAAGACCCCACACTCTCGAACCGACTCAATTAATAAGCGCTTCACAGTCAAGTCTTGTGGGGAAAGACCCGGCAAGGCCACCTCGTAGTCGGACGCCTCATTGTCACAGTGCCTTTCACTCCAGTAAATATAAAAACGTCGTGTTAGACGTCCTCTCCTCCCAAAACGGCTTCACCCCATCAGCCGCCTGAATTCGAAAAAACTCTTTTTTGAAGACATTTCCCCTCTTAGCCGACTCTACGTACGGCTTCACCCCAGTAGGGCCCAAGAAGTCGAACACGTCGTGACCCTGTCAAAACCAGATGTGAAGAGCATCTCGGTCTCATTCAAAACCAGATGCGAAGAGCATCTTGGATCAACAAAAACCGGATGTGAAGAGCATCTCGGTCTCATTCAAAACCAGATGCGAAGAGCATCTTAGATCAACAAAAACCGGATGTGAAGAGCGTCTCGGTCTTATTCAAAACCAGATGTGAAGAACATCCGAACTCATTCAAAACCAGATGCGAAGAGCATCTTGGATCAACATAAACTGGATGTGAAGAGCATCTCGAACCACGAACGACAGCACCGTAGAGGCAGTTCAACTCGAACCGTCAGCAAGTCGTTCTCAGCGCGATGTCGTCCAAAGTACCTGCGCCTAATAAACACCCTCCTCAAATGCCAATGTCGTCCCAGCGCGCAGGAAAATACTTAAGCTCAAAGCCAACTTCATCAAGTCGACTTGAGCTGGGGGGGCTTCTGTTACGGTCTAAACCTAAGGCCCAACAGCCAATATGGCCCACATGCTATATTATTATCATATCCAAAAATATATAATAATATCCATGTGCAATATAACCATATCTGCAATTATATCTACGATATCCCACAATATATGAAATATAATTATAATATCTATAATTATATTATTACACCTGCATACTTACTCCTTTTATACAAAGGCCCACTTACCATATTTATACAGGGAAAACCCCTATAAATACGGATCACTAATAGATCATCAGAGACGCAATCTCACTCAGTCAATCACTTTGAGTGCTATACATATCTGACTTGGGCGTCGGAGTCCCTTTGCAGGTACACCCCCCCGGGTCCAACTCGGATTCAAGCTTGTCAAGCCGGACCCAGATCCGAGTTCATTCCTGCTGACTCAGACCCAGGTTCGAGTTCTATCCCAGAACATTTTATATACCATATATTTATACGGATCTGGGTCCGGCTTGACAAAGCTTGAATCAACAACCAGATGCGAAGAGCATCTTGGATCAACAAAAATCGAATGTGAAGAGCGTCTCGGTCTCATTCAAAACCAGATGCGAAGAGCATCTTGGATCAACAAAAACCGGATGTGAAGAGCGTCTCGGTCTCATTCAAAACCAGATGCGGAGAGCATCTTGGATCAACAAAAATCGGATGTGAAGAGCATCTCGGTCTCATTCAAAACTGGATGCGAAGAGCACTTGTTGATCCAAGATGCTCTTCGCATCTGGTTTTTGTTGATTCAAGCTTTGTCAAGCCAGACCCAGATCCGTATAAATATATGTGTCAGCACCCAATTTTGTCCGGAAGTTTTATTTCATTTCATTTCTTTCTTTCTATTTCTGTGCACGTATATATTTAATTGTTTCTTTAAAAATTAAGAAATTAAAATATGAAAAAACAAAAATGGATTAATTAATTAGTCAATTAATTAATTATTGGATAATCAATTAATGAATGGTTAATTAAACATTTTAACAAAAAAGTTTTTTTTTTCTTTCTTTTCAGAAATTGCATTTGGGCCAACTTGGGCCATTATTTGTTGAAGCTTGAATATATTTTTTTTTTCTTCTTCTTCTTTCTTTTCAAAATCTTTTTGGGCTTGATTTCCTTTTTTTTTTTTTCAGGCTAGGCCTTCAGCCCATTTTGTTTGATCATTCTACTCCAAAGAGAAAAAACAAAAAATAAAAATAAGAAAAGAAACGAAAAAGAAACATGAAACAGGAGGTGGAAAGTAAGTGGGAATGGAAAAAACAAAACAACAGCAGAGCAAGTTGTGCATCGGCGCAACAAAGCTGCAGGAAACTCAGAGCAGGGCAACTTGCATACTCAAGCAGAACAAGTTGCGATGGACAAAGGCGTTGTTTCCCTATATATACATGAACTGTAACCAAGAAAAGGGGATATATACAGGCTGAATTCATTAAAAAAAACACAGTGAAATTAAAAACTTAGAGCTCGCCATCTTGAGATCTAAGTTCATGCGAGATAGAAAATCATAGAGAAGAATTCCAAATTGAAAACAGAGGGAAGATAAACACATAAAAAACAAGGAAAGCTGTGAATGCAAATCATAAATGGTGCTTGATATCTAGTTGCTAATCCATTGAGAAGAGGAGAGGAGCGTGGTGCAACAAAACAGAATATCTTTCGCAAGTGGTTCTTCAATCTGGGTACATTCTTTTACTGTTTAATCTAATTACTTGGATGAATTCATGTTGTGTTTGCACACAGTATGCTACTGAGCAAAAATAAACTTGAAAATATTTGGAAGGTTATCTTAAAGTCCTCTTACATGAAATCAACAGCAACAAAGTCATATGTGAATTTTTTTATTCCAACCAGAAGCATATAAAGTTGATAACAAATCTCCCAAATTCATGAAACTCTACAGATGATGTCTCTTGCTTAATCTCACAATCTCACCAGTGTCATTGCCATCACTACCATCTCACACCCCCTGTCAAACACATGCCCAACAGTCCCTATAAAAATCAAAACCAGACCAAACAGAAAACACAGGAAATAAGGAGAAACCAGAGAAAGAAATGGACTCCTCACCTCTTCCTTGCCGCCGTCGCCGCCGTCAACCACCTACTGTGAGCCCTGCTCACGGCCCCCCGCTCCGTCACGGCGCTGTCCGCGCCTCCCTCACCAGGTCACAATGCGCGGCCATGCCGCCGTAGCCCCCTGGATGCGGCTCCTCGCCGCTGCTCTGTGCCGCCGTCAAAGCGGCTTACTTGGCCAAAGACCACAACCACCGTCGTCTCCTTCCGCGGTCGCGCGGTCGCTCCGTCGCGCATCACCTTCCATGGCCGCGTCACTGCCGCGGCTGCCAAGCGCTGCTCTCCGCTGCGCGCAGCCTCTCCCGCTGTAGCTCCGCCGCTGCGCGCGTTTACCACCGTGAGCCCCTCATGCGCCGCCGCTGCAATCGACGGCGGTGTTTGCGGCCGTCTCCCTAGCATGCAAGGGGGAGGCCGCCCCCCTTCTCCTGCCCCTTCCTTCTCCTTTTTTAACCTAACCCTAAAAGTGAGATGAAAGAGTAAATGAGAGAGTGAGAGAATGAGAAGCTTCTAGCTTCTCAAAAATGAACCGGTTCATTCCCCCCCCCCCCTTTTTCTTTCTTTCTTCTTTTTTTTTCTTTTCTTCTTTCCTCCTTTTCTTCTTTTATTTTGTGTTATGTTTTTTAAAAAAAATCTGGTACCAAGGCTGGGCTTCTCACCCAACCCAGCCCATTAAAATAATAATAAAAAAAAACAAAAAGAAAAAAGAAAAGATAATAATAATAAATAATGGTAGAATTTAATTAGTAAATAAATAGTAATTAGGATTTTTTATGTTATCTCTATTGTGTGTTTGGCCAATGATGCAATCTGAGGCCCAACTTTATTTCAGTGTGTGCAAGTTCTTTAATTTTCATTTTCTGTGTTATTGCTTATCTCACATTTTTCATAATTTCTTTTTGACCCACCATCTTGTATTATCAGTAAATATTTGTTTCTTTTATTTGGCCTGCTTTAAATAATTATGAATATTTATCTGCTGTGCATTTTAGCTGCTGTTGTAAATAGTACTCGTTTATAACATAGGACACGCGTAAATACGATTAGTTTAATTAACTTTTTTTCAAAAAAATAAAAATAACAAAAATATTTTCTGAAACATAATCGATTACGTTTATTGAATAGCATTTCTATCAATAACGTAAAAAGAAAAATATTGAGTATAGTCATTTACTAGCTCAATAAATCTCTTCCAAAAATAATTTTCTAAAAAATTTTACGTTAATTGAATAGCACTTCTATCAATAACGTAAAAAGGGAAATATTGAGTATAGTCATTTACTAGCTCAATAATGCGTGAAATTTCAAATTCATTTTCAAAAAATGATTCTTTTCAAAAATTACGTTAATTGAATAGCATTTCTATCAATAACGTAAAAAAGGAAAAATATTGAGTATAGCCGTTTGCTAACTCAATAATGCGGAATTTTAAATCTTTTCCTCAAAAATGTTTTTCTTCTCAAAATAATGACGTTTATTGAATAACATTTCTATCAATAATTCCGTCTAAACAATTTCAAAGGTTCGTTGTATAGCCATTTGCTAGCATCAACTTGCTAAAAAATAAATTTCTTTTTTTCTTTGAATTAAAAGCACTTCAAAAAACAATTTCCTCATTTCCTTTATTTTCAAAAATTAAAATCAATTTCTCAAAAAAAAAAAACAAAATCAATCTTTTTACAACACGTTTTCAGAACTACGTAGCTTTGATTTCTCCATTGCACCTGGGGATACGTAGGAGCGTGGACCAATCCCGTCAAGCCAAAATAAACAAAAAAATATTTTTTCTTTTTTTTCCTTTTTTAACCCAAATTCATTTCTTTTAACTTAGGTTATTTATTTTAAAAATAAAAAAATACAAAAAAATAAAAATAGAAAAGGGGGCAACAAAAACAATTTCCATTTTCAAAAAAAGGGTAAAATGAATATTTTCAAAGTTAACAAGTTTTGCACAATTAATTAGAGGTAACCGTTTTTTAAAACGGATGTTGTAGGGTGCTAATACCTTCCTTACGCATAAATGACTCCCGAATCCAAATCTGGTTTTGAAGACCATTTTTTCTTTCTTTAAGGGTTTCTCCAAATGTTTTCCCTTAAAATAAACTTTGGTGGCGACTCCATTGAAATTCGATTTTTCCAATATGTTTCGCCGACCCGTCGTGACCCCGGTTTCGACAATATGGTATATAAAATGTTCTGGGATAGAACTCGAACCTGGGTCTGAGTCAGTAGGAATGAACTCGGATCTGGGTCCAGCTTGACAAAGCTTGAATCCGAGTTGAACCTGGGGGGTGTACCTGCAAAGGGACTCCGACGCCCAAGTCAGATATGTATAGCAGTCAAAGTGATTGACTGAGTGAGATTGCGTCTCTGATAATCTATCAGTGATCCGTATTTATAGGGGTTTTCCCTGTATAAATATGGTAAGTGGGCCTTTGTATAAAAGGAGTAAGTATGCAGGTGTAATAATATAATTATAGATATTATAATTATATTTCATATATTGTGGGATATCGTAGATATAATTGCAGATATGGTTATATTACACATGGATATTATTATATATTTATGGATATGATAATAATATAGCATGTGGGCCATATTGGCTGTTGGGTCTTAGGTTTAGACCGTAATATATATATATATATATATATATATATATATATATATATATATAAACCACTCTAAATACTCTTTGAATACGAAGACATTTTCTATTTTAAAGGGGACACCATCCTTTTATATATCTTAAATTTTGTTACGAATATATGTATAATATCTCTTCACTCTGAATATTTTTAACTAAACTAGCAGATTAGTCCTTGAGTTTGTAAGGGTCGGGCAATTTAGTCTCTGATTTTACGAAACTCGTCCCGTAGTCCTTGACTTTACGAAACGTCTGTCGCTTTAGTCCAAAGTGTTAACTCCGTTATTTTGTGATGACTTGTCATATTTAAATGACACATAGAATGCTGAAAGGGTTCAAAACGGCGTCTATATATATATATATACCATATCACTTCCTCATCAACTATATATATATATATATATATATATATATATATAGATATATATATATATATATATATATATATATATATATATATCTACCATATCACTTCCTCATCAACAAAACGCCATATATCATGTCAGATCAACACAATCAATGACATTTAAGTGAAAAAAATTAAAGAAGTCTATTTCAGTACCATGTCCTAAAAAACAGGGGAAAAGGACCATTGAAAGTGTTCAAGGCCATATTATATCATAATGAAATTAACTGATGATATGTTTACAACATGAGCGTTGACACCCTAGTCAATTAATAGCTTTCATTTTTTTTTTTTCTGGTAAATAGTTATAGAGCATTTACTCTACACAGTGTTGGGAAACATATACATGTTACACAATTAAGGTTAAGTGTAGGGTCCCATACTAACGAGAATAAAACCTGGGTTGGACCACGTACCCCCATTCTTTTAGACTTTGAAAAACATCAATGAATCAATGAATCTGCGGTTCCAAAATTAGACTGAGACTGAATGATCTTCCATTCTCACTTGTCTTTAACTCTCAATGAATTAATCCACCATATTTGACTACAGAGTTTCTCACTTGAGAATAGACTGGCCAACATTTCCATAAATACTACTGCTGCTCCTCTCCTAAAGTCACCAAGTTGCTAATTTTGATCATTTTGCCTTTCCATGTTCAAAATTGACCAAAAGAGTCACCCAACTTGTACAGATAGATATTCTTGACTATGAAACTTGCAAGTGGAGAAGACCCATCTCATGACTTAGAAAAATGGATACTTATAAAAGAGAAGTCAACTATATATACGAGTTTTAATTATGATCATGGAGTGTTTATTGGTGACAATACTTTATAACTTTATTATTTAATACGATCATTTATAATTGCCCCATTCATCTGTTAAGAGTTAAAAGGACTTAATTCTTACAACTTGGAAAGTAAGTATATAACCTTTTAAGTGAAAAAGTATATTACAAAAAAAAAAATTTGAATTATGACAAAACTGAAGAGCTTGTTTAATTATATCTCTTAAGCGGTCTCGCTGCGAATAAAAGGGGAAATTAAATTAGACTTTCTGATATTTTTAGGGCAAAAATTATATAATTACCATAAAATTTCACCCAATTATAAATAGGTACCATAAATTTTTATTTTGTCATAATTTATTCTTAAACTTTTATCATTATTAATTGCAATAGTTACTTTCATTAATATAAATTTAAATAATTAATATATGATCCAATCTCAACCCTTCAAGATTTTATCTTAAAAATATTAAAATCATATAAAATAAAGTCTCAAAAAATAAAAAAATAGAAAAAAAATCCTAAATTAAAAGAATACACTATCTTGTTTCTCTTTTAGAATTACAAATTGAAATTTGATAGAATTCAAACATAAGAAGTATGAAATTTACTCTTTTACGTGTTTTTAATTTTTGAAATACAAACTCTTGAATTATACTACTTCCGGACTCAAATATATATAAAAAACTCATGTATGGTAGTTTAAAATATAATCAAATCTTAACTAATTTGACTTTATTTAATGATATAATTTTTAAAATACCTTTTATTTAATTCACATTTTATTTTTCAATGATCCTATTTAATTAATGAACCGTGTGCCTTTCAAAAGGGAGAGAGAATTCCATTTGAAACAAGTTCCAACAAAATGAAGTTTTCTATAAAGGGTAGAATATAAAACACATAAAAAATTAAATGGGGTTAACTAACATTTTTAATTAACATGAATTTTTTTCTTATAATTCACTCTCGATCGAGGGAATATATTATACTACCTCCATTTCAAAACTCTTATTATTTAAAATTATGCGCACAATCCAATAAAATTTTAAATGTGTCTTAATTTCGTATCATTGTTACTAAAATACCCCCATTTATTCTCCACTCATTTCATTTAACTACCCATTAATCCACACATTACACATACTTAAGAGAGAGAAAATGAGAGTGGTAGTTATAGTTGAAGTTATACTAGTACTCCCTTCGGTCCTATTTATAAGACAATACAGACAAAAACACACATATTGAGAAAAGTAATCAATGCGTTGATTTTCAAGAAATTAGTCTATAAGATTACAAGTTTACCCCTATTTAAAATTAAATGTCACTACCATGATAATTGTGTCACCTTGAAACATTTAATGATCAACACTACGCCAATTTGAGGATATTAGAGCACTCCCTTTAGGGCGCTCCCGTGCGGGCTAGCGTCTAAAACAATCGTTTAAATACCAGGGCGCTCAAAAGATGGGCGGGAGCGCCCTTATAGGTAGAATAGAGGGCGCTCCAACAGCGCGCCCTTGTTCCCAGCGTGATTTTTTTTTTAATTCTGATGAAAGGAGGGCGCTCCTAGGAGAGCCCTCATTGGATTTTCTGTTTATAATTCCAGGGCGCTCAGGTGGAGCGCCCTCTTTGGCCATTTTCCAGGGCGCTCCCAGGGAGCGCCCTTGTTCCCAACGTTAATTTGTTTTTTTTTTATTTCTGACGAAAGGAGGGCGCTCCTAGGAGCGCCCTCTTTGGATATTCTGTTTATGATTCCAGGGCGCTCCATTTGAGCGCTCTCTTTGACTACTTTCCAGGGCGCTCAAAGGGAGCGCCCTTGTTCCCAGGGTGATTTTTTTTTTAATTCTGATGAAAGGAGGGCGCTCCTGAGCGCCCTTGTATGTTTTTATGTTTGTTTTTCTAGGGCTCTTTTCTAGCACAAATTAATGAACCATCTATTCTTTTTTGTAACATTCTCTCCCGCGTTCTCACATCCCATTGTCTCTCGCTGTAAACCGTATCCCTAGCCCTTCGTCTCCCTCAAGCTCCTTCGTCTCCTTCCCTCAAGTTCCACGACATCTCCTTTGTCTCCTCCGTCAAGCTTCTCATTCTCTGTCAAGGTTCCCCTTCTCCCTCCGTCAAGCTCCTCCTTCTCCCTCCGTCAAGCTCCTCCTCCTTTTCCGTCCGCAACTTCTCCTTCCCTCACCGTGAGCAAGAGCTTCGAAGGGAGCAAGCTTTGAAGGGAGAAAGCTTTTTCCCTTCCCTCACTTTCGTTCCGGCGCGGCGTGGCGCTCCTTCCCTCACTTCCGTTCGGTGCGGCGGCTCCTTCCCTTCTCCTCACTCTCATTTCACGACCACTAGGGTAAGGGAAACCCTACCATACCTTTTTTTGCCGTCTGCACCTTTATTTTTGCTTGTGCACCCTTTTTCTGCCCATGTTTTGTTTTGCTATCTGCACCCACTTTTTTTGCTATCTGCACCCATTGTTTTTCTATCTGAACTGTGGTTGTGTTAGTAAGTTTAAATAACATTGAAATTTGAATATGAAAATTAATTATGTGTACATATTATTATTGAACACTTTTGGTTTTATTTCTGTTGGTTGGAGTTAAAAATGTGTTTTATAAATTTAGTAATGTTATATAAATATACATTACTCATATTGAACTCTTTTGGACTTGTTGCTGTTGGTTTAGAGTTAAAATTGTTTTTCCTTAATTTGGGAATGTTAAAGAAATAGATGAAATGCTGCTCAAATTTTCATAGACTAGGAACAATAGTCATAAACTAATATGAAAATTAGGCATGTAGTTAGTCATTATATCAAAAAAATATCATATATACTTTTCGAGTTAATTATTAATGATGTCATCTTATGTTGATAGAATATGGATCGTTCTTGGATGTTTGCAAACCGTCTGACACATGAGTATGAGGAAGGAGTGGAAATGTTTATAAAATTTGCCATTGACCATGCAACAAACCCTAGTAGAATTCTCTGCCCTTGTACGGAGTGTTTTTGTTCTAAGCGAGTTAGTGAAACAGAGTTGAGGGACCATCTTTTCTGTTTTGGAATTGATCAGAGTTACACATGTTGGACATTTCATGGTGAGATTAGGAGTGAACAAAGTGGTATGGGAGAGAATAATGTCAATGTAGAACCAAGTGATGATGACGTTGGGATCGGGTGGGAGGATTGCGACCGAATTGATGAGATTCGAAAGGTGGTTGAAGATGACCTCAGAGATTGTCCCCAAATGTTTGATACCCTAGCCAGTGATGCTGAGAAGCCATTGTACAACGGGTGCACCAAGTATACAAGGTTGTCAGTTGTGTTGAAGTTGTATAATTTAAAAGCAACAAATGGTTGGTCTGACAAGAGTTTCACAGAGTTACTCACCTTGTTGAAGGAGATGTTACCGGAGGACAATGTTCTACCTAACATAACATATGAGGCAAAGAAGATGTTAAGTTCTATTGGGATGAGCTATGAGAAAATACATGTTTGTCCCAATGATTGCATTTTGTTCAGAAATGAGCATGCGTCATTAAGTGTGTGTCCTAAATGCAACTTGCCTCGTTATAAGAAAGAGACTACACCAGCAAAGGTGGTTTGGTATTTTCCCATAATACCAAGGTTTCGAAGGATGTATCGTAGTGTCATTGATGCAAGGAACTTAACTTGGCATGCAAATGAACGAATCAAGGATGGCATGTTGAGACATCCCGCTGATTCTCCGCAATGGAGGAAGATTGATGATGAGTACCCCTCTTTTGGCGAGGAACCAAGAAATCTTTGCCTTGCTTTATCAACAGATGAAATGAATCCGCATGGTATCCAATCTAGTAGTCATAGCACATGGCCGGTGGTATTGATAATATATAATCTACCTCCATGGATGTGTATGAAGCGGAAATACATGATGTTATCTATGTTGATATCGAGACCCAGACAACCGGGTAATGATATAGATGTGTACTTGGCACCATTGATTGAAGACTTGAGGCTATTGTGGGATACTGGAGTACAGGTCTATGATGGCTACAAAGAAGAATCTTTTCAGTTGAGGGCGATGCTGTTTGGAACGATAAATGATTTCCCTGCATATGGTAATTTGTCTGGCTATAGTGTAAAGGGTCAGTGTGCCTGTCCTGTTTGTGAAGAAAATACTACTTGGATGTGCTTGACTCATTGTAAGAAGAATGTATTCATGGGTCATCGTAAGTTTTTGCCTTTATCCCATCGTTATAGGGGATGGAAGAAATCATTCAATGGCAACACCGAAGAGGGTAGGGCTCCTTCTCCATTGACTGGTGAGCAGTTGTGGGAAAAGGTGGGTAACTTGACCAACAACTTCGGTAAACCTTTTGCCGCATAACTCGTTACCGGAGGTTGGAAAAAAAAGTCCATTTTTTTGAGTTGCCATATTGGAAGACATTGTTTGTTAGACATTTCCTTGATGTGATGCATATAGAAAAAAATGTGTGCAAGAGTGTTATTGGCACGTTACTGAATGTTAAAGGCAAAACCAAGGATGGGGTAAATGCGAGATGGGACTTGTTGGCAATGGGTATAAGGAAAGAATTGGTCCCAGACAAAAGGGGATCACGTACATATCTTCCCCCAGCGACTTATACTCTTAGCAAGAAAGAAAAAGTAACTTTTTGCAAGTTTCTGCAGGCTGTCAAAGTTCCAGAGGGTTTTTTCCTCTAACATTAGAAATCTAGTATCACTAAAAGACCAAAGATTGGTAGGTGTCAAGTCTCATGATGATCATGTTCCGATGGGTCATTTGCTTCCGGTTGCAATACGCTCCATTCTTCCAAATAAAGTGCGTATTACAATTACTAAACTTTGTCATTTCTTCAGAGCTATTTGTAGTAAGGTCATTGACCCTAGGAAGATGCCCATTTTGCAAATACAAATAGTGGTGACACTGTGTGAGCTTGAAATGTATTTTCCTCCATCTTTTTTTGACATAATGATTCATCTCACAGTTCACCTGGTTCGGGAGACTGAATTGTGTGGACCAGCTTATATGAGATGGATGTACCCGGTTGAGCGATACATGAAGATATTAAAAGGGTATGTTAAGAATCGCAGTCGTCCTGAGGGTTGTATGGTTGAAAGGTACATAGTTGAAGAAGCTGTTGAGTTTTGTACAGAATACCTTAGTGGTGTCAACTCCATAGGGTTCACGGTCTCTAGACACAACAAAAGCTTACAATTAGGAGGGATTGGGGCAAGCGAAGTCATAAGCATTCAAAGAGAGGAATGGGTTCAAGCACACCTTTATGTCTTGCATAATGATGATGAGGTAGAGTCGTATGTTGAAATTCACAAGGAAATACTTCGGCACTCTAATCCTAATAGAGGAGACAATTGGATCACAAGAGAACACAATCGAAGCTTCATCACATGGTTTAAGTCTAGGATTTTTCATGACATGAACTAGAATAATTCTTCAGTCTCAACTAGGCTTAAATTTTTAGCATATGGTCCGAGTTTTAATGTGATATCTTACAAGGCTTACATGATTAATGGCTACACTTTCTACACAAAGGACCATGATGATAGAACAACGGTTCAAAATAGTGATGTCACTTTAATTGCCCAAGCATTGCATATGTCAAGTGCAAAAGATAGAAATCCAGTTTATGCAAATATGTCCTATTTTGGGGTCATTGATCGCATATGGGAATTGGATTATACTAACTTCCGGTTGCCTGTCTTCGGTTGTAAGTGGGTCGACAATAATAGTGGTGTTCAGGTTGACAATCTTGGCTTCATGAAAGTTAATTTTAGCAAGCAGGGTTACAAAGATGAACCATTCATCCTAGCTTCCCAGGCTCAACAAATTTTCTATGTTAGTGATCCCGCAGACAAAAATTCCTCCATAGTGATGTTAAGTAACAAATTCAATAACTCCCCAAATGTGGATGATGACCAACTGGAGGATGTTGAAGATGATCCTTTTGTTACGACAACACACATATTACAAGGTGACTCCACAACAGATGATGTTTGTTACACTAGACCGGACCACGATGAGGGTATTTGGATCAACCCATCAATTCGTATTAGAAATCGACCCACAAGTTCCATACCAACCAGAAAAAGAAAGAGAATGAGTTAGTTAATGTATGCATGTTTATACTTATAAAAATTGCATTTTTATTCTGAAAGATTTTGAATCTCTTATATTTTTGTAATTAATCTCTTATATTTTTTTATGCAGCTGTCATGTCAGGCGCGAACCAGGATAATGCTCAAACCCTGGATAGAGAGCACCGACGTGGGATTACAACAATGGCTCAAGTAGTTAAAGAAAGAAACAAAGGAAATATAATCAAGGTAGGCACTTAATTGGCACCATTGCTATAATTTATGCTTATTAAGTTGAATTATGTAATTATAAACTTAGTCCCGTTAGTTAGGTAGAGTGGAATAACAAGCGCCAACCTATTGGACCTGGTGCCACGACACTATCTAGTTACATTGGTGCCATTGCTCGTGAAAGGGTACCAATTACAATAAGGGAATGGAGGGACGATGAATGCAAAGGATACAAGGAAATGATTTGGGAGGACATTAAGGTATGTACTATTTCCCCTTAATTTATTAATAAGAATTGGAGGACATAAAGGCACATGACTAACTCATTATCTTATTATGTTTTGTTTTATATGTAGTCCACATTTAATGTTGAAGAATGTCATAAAAAATATGTTCTTATGTTGGCTGGTAAAAGACATAGATCTTTTAGGTCCACATTATCCACTGATTTTATGCATGACGAAGATGGCAATGTCATCCCACATCCTCTTAAGAGGTATGGGGATATAATATCACAGGAGCAATGGGATTATTTTGTTGCCATACGGTCACAAGAACATTTTAAGGTACTATATGCATTAATACATTATTTTTTTAAACATTGTCAAGTTAACCAACATTTTTACACGTTAAAGAGGTCTTTAATATATTTACCATGTGTTATTCCAGGAAAAAAAGTGAAAAAAACAAGGCCAGAGCTTCTAATCCTCAATACCCGTATAGAGGTTCACGTAAGGGTTATGCCAGACTTGAGCAAGAACTGGTAATTATTGTCGTTAACATTTTATCCCAATGTAGTATTTTTTAGTATTGATTGTGTCTCAATAATACTTTGCAGATACAACAAGCGGGGGATGGAACCTCGGAAGTTTCAAGACATATGTTATGGAGAATCGCTAGGATTAACAAAAAAAATGCGAACAATGAAGAAGTCGAACAGGTCTTCACACAATGTGTAAGTATATACTTCCTATCATTGTGTGTTAAATTTCATGTATTTCTTGATCGTGGAGTTTATATTTTTGCCCTTATCTTATTAGGAGGAAATATTGTCTCAACCTGCTAAGAGTGGTCCCTCTGATGATAGACAAGTTCTTGACCAAGTTTTGAAGAAGGATGTCTATAGGGGACATGTTCGGGGTGTGGGCTTTGGTGTATATCCCGGACAATATTATAATGCTCCTAAACCCCAACCAAATGTAGTCCCTGAAAATTTTCAAGACGTTCTTGCGGAATTGAGGGAAATAAGAGTCGGATACATGAACATGCAACAACAACTTGATGAAACAAGAAGAGAGCTTCACGAAGTTAGGACAGAACGGAGTTACAGAGATTCTACCTCTTTTACTAGACCTGGCTTGCCTGAGGTATTTCTTACTTCTTAATAGTTATGTTTTTTTTTGCACTAATTATCTATAAACTTGATTACTTGTGTTAATTATATAGGGTGTATTTCAATGTATACTGTACTTGGGAGACTCGGTGTTACGAGTAGTGGGTAAGGGACAAACATGGAATCTCCCAGGGCAGGATTTACATAATTCCCCACTTCCAGCCAACTCAATTAAGGTGATGGTTCAAATTGCTATTGAACCCCATGCGGCGCTTCCATTCCCTGACGCCTACGGGGAACTGAGCACTATTACTGAGGCATTAGGGTGTTTCATCGCATGGCCATCTTCACATGTTGGATTGGATGCATTAGTATGTCTGTATTTTATTTGTGTCAAAAGTGCATTTTTATTATTTCAGCTACAAATATTAATACGTACAAATTGTGGAATTTGTAGACTACACAATCTTCTGTTGTGGGGCTGCATGTGGAGACTCATTATTCACCACACTCAACTACGCGGAAGACTCCCGTTCGTGAATGCCCGCCAGAGGTGGTGACTTCAAAGCCTGCTGCATCTACCACAACATCGTTGCAAATATTGGATAGGTACTACTCTGAAAAGATGCAAGAAGATGGTGCTGTGATTAATTGCATGATAGGTGCAGGCATTGTTAGTACTGATAAAATGATTGGATGGATCGATCCCGATTGTCTTCATTCGGTTTTGACCGTGAGTGGTTGGGTGCCACCGTGATTGATGTCTATTGCAGGTAATTTCAATCCAAAGCATCTCATAGTTTGTTTATCTCGTTTTTGTTTTGCTTGCTTTGACATTATGTACATTTTTTCGTATAGTTATTTATATCATTCAGCCTTAGCTCCATCTGGATCGATATGTTTTCATATCTCCACAAACCACCACAACATTCCATGCGAACACCAAGCAACATAAGTTGGTGGGAAGGGTGTTGTACAATAGACGCGGGCAAGACAAATTGTTCCTGCTTCCATACAATCATGCCGGGTATGTTTAGTATATGTTTATGTCTCAATATTCTTGTTTTTATTAAACCATTTATTTGACATAATTTACATTGTGGTTGTAGCCGACATTGGGTTCTTATTGCATTGAGTCTCACTGGTTTTGGCAAGGTTTACTTTTTGGACTCTTTGCATAATCCCCCAGAACATTATGATCTCATCAAGGATATGATTAAAAAGTAAGTATTCCTTGGTTTAATATCACATTAACATAGTTAAGAGCTCTTATACAATGTACTTGTTATATTGCTTTAGATCTTTACAAAAGTATAGAAAGTTGAGTGGATTCCAGGAATCACAGAATAGTATTCTACTAGATCCCACATGGTACCGCATTAAGGTAATATTGATCTATTCTAGACAATTTGTTTCTTCATTACTAAGCGCGTAAGCATCACTTATTTTTAAATTAATTATACTTGTAGTGTCCTACCCAAACAAACAATGACCATTGTGGGCTCTTCGTAATGCGTTATATGAAGGAGATCATTGATCAAAACCAACTCATAATACCTAGAGAGGTAATTATGACTTGTGATAGCAAAGTACTTTTTTGAACCCTTATACACTAGTTTATATACTGAAATCAATTTTTTCCTTTTACAGTACTTTGCTAAGTTCCGATGCTCAACCTACACAACGGAGCAGCTTGATGAGGTTCGGGAAGAATGGGCAAACCATGTAGTTACCACTTATTTGTAGTTGATTTGTACATTATGAGGGTAAGTAAACATGTACATAATGTGAAAATGTTAAACAAAGTTGTATATTAATGACTTAACTAACGGGTTCAACAGAGTAGATATCATCACTATTCTTTTTGCAATTTCAAGAAGAGGCCTGTTCGTAGTTTGTGCACCTTTTCATATTACATTCCTGACTGGTTTATCACTATTTGACTTATGAATTCTGGCTGCTGGTATGGATTTGTACAGTTGTTTGATAAATTAGGAAATGTTGAATAAACAAAGCAAACTATGCCAAAAAAATTTTAGTTTAGAAGACTAGAGTTGTTAAACATATATATGAGATGCATGTATATTTACCAACTGAGTAGATTATTGTGAGATGTCATGTTTGAATTCTATATAGTTGTATAGGTACTTCATACTTTCACTACATTGTATAGCTTGCATAGGAAACTATTCATATTATGTCAAGTTTGAATTCTTATTTCAAGTAGATATGTGTGTTGTTCATAAAATGACTAAGTGTTTGAATTTTAAGGAATTAATATACATGTTTTTGGATTAAGTCATTGGGATCAGACTGAAATAAATATGCAGGTTAAAGTGGATTAAAAAAACAAAAAAAATTAAAAAAATGATAAAAGGAAGGCGCTGCAAGGAGCGCCCTTGTTTTTAAACAAAAATTTAAAAAAAATAAAAAAGAAAGGAGGGCGCTCCTAGGAGCGCCCTTGTTTTTAAACAAAAATTAAAAAAAATAATAAAAGGAGGGCGCTCCTAGGAGCGCCCTTGTTTTAGAGAACCAGGGCGCTTCCTTGAAGCGCCCTCCATAAGCATGTCTTGTGCTTAAGGAGGGCGCTCCAGTGTGCGCCCTTTAAGGCTGCACGGGAGCGCCCTCTTTTTGCTTCTGTCAAGGCACTCCAATGAGCGTCCTCGTTTTATTGACCAAACAAGAGCAGATTTTATTAGTGCGCACGGGAGCGCCCTTTAAGGCTGCATGGGAGCGCCCTCTAAGGCCTTTTTTGGCATAGTGCAACAAGGGCAAACATGAGAAAAAATAATAAATGTTTCTAGATTTGTGTACTTTGTCTTATAAATAGGACCATTAAAAATGTCAAACTTTATCTTATAAATAGGACCGGAGGGAATATTATATAAGGGTATAGTTGAAAAAATAATTAATTTTTCTTAGATTTCTAAAGCAAGAGTTTTGAAACATAAATAATATGTTAAAATAACAAAGAGGTTTAGTACGAAGGTAATATTATTATAATTTTAATATGATATTTTATTAAATATTATTTTAAATAACTTTAGTCGAGTTAAATAAATTGATTTAAAAGAATAATTTTTCTTGTAAAAATTAAATTTAAAACTTTATTTAAAAAATTAAGCTCTTGAATAAGGGTGGAAATAGCTCAGTCTACTCGTCGTAGGCCCATCCTATTTAAGATCTAGTTTAACTTGACTCTTTTAATAAAAATGTCAAGCTTAGGTCTTGCAAAGCTAGGTTGGTAAATCAACCTCATACCAATATTTTGATAATACATGACACTTTAAATAACAAATAACATTAACAAAGAAGGGCAAAGCAAAGCCATTTTTCCCATTGAAATATGTAAAGAGAATGATCAGTGACAAGAATAAATGTTAAATATAATTTAATGATAAATATCAACGAATATTTTAAGGTAAAAGTAAAAAATAGTTATTGAAAAGATAGTATTTATCTTAGTTTTTACAATTATAAGAATTGTTATATCTTATTTATTTGGTTTTTAAATATGATTTTTTTAACACGTGAAATATTACATAGGATAATAAATTAAAAATGAAAAAATTTTATTGAATAGTGTAATATTTAATATTATTAATATATTAAATGTTGTGATAATTACATTTTTCAATAAAATATTTTTACTTTTAATTTATAATCTCGGGCAATAGTGTTACTTAGATTTAAAAAACCGTTTTAAAAATTTTTGAAAGAAAAAAAAAAGAACAGAAACATTTAATGAAACCATTTAATATAGTTACGCGCTGCCAGGTCCACCACTCGACAGAAAGCAACTTTCCATCATCAAACCCGCACTTTCACATGCTCTAATGCTTTAAATTGATTGTTACATTTTTAGACTAATCTATCAAGTTGATATAAACAATTACTAGTATAAGTTTGAGTATCAATAAAGTTTTTTATTTTTTACATTTGATATAGCAAGTGGGACTTGAAAGTAAGAAACCACATTGGCCTAAATCCATATTAGATTGGTCGAGACAAGAAATTGGAAACTGATATTTCCAATAAGGACGATTTTGAGCAACGACATCTTAATCTTATTGGCTTGTTATGAGAAACCATTGATACCCTTTTAATTGAAAAATATTAGATGGCCACCACGTCATTTATGGTCCCGACCAATTAACATTTGACACATAAGTAAAATTCATGGTCCGACCATTAATTTATTTTTAATTTTAACCAATTTTTCTTACGTGTAAAATGTTAATTGGTCGGGCCATGGATGACGTGATGGTCCGAGACCATCTAATAATTTCTCCTTTTAATAATATATATTGTATTGATTACTACTCGTCTTTAAAAGAAGTCCAATTAAGTTAGTATTGATGAATTTAATATAATGTAATTGAGCATAAGAAAACTTTACATTTATATTCAATGAAGTAACATGTTGTCGCATTATTAACATGAAATATTTAAGCTAAAACCTAAAAGTGCTTCAAATTTAAACTTTAATTTGGTTTGAGAACAGTGAGAAATATTTTTTATATTATTTCACATAATTTTATGATATAAATATTTTTCTCTAAATATATTAAATAAATGAAATTATTAAATTTTGAGAACTTATAAACAATAAAAGTCAAATTTATATAAGAAAATCTTGTAAAATTTAAATACAGAAGAATTAATTGAATAAAGATCTTCCCATGTCTTCTTTGGGTATATAAAGTAATGTGTGATGAAAAAAATATAAAAAATATATAAAATTTAAAATGTATAAAGGTTAGAATTGAAATCAATCAATCAATTTAAAAAAGCAACACTCTTGTACATTTTTTCCATGAGCATCATCATGAAAGAAAGAGAATTAAACTGTGTATTAGGCCCATGTAGAAGCCATGCATGGACCCACTGGGCTTTTCAAAGTAAAGCTTAGAAAATGGGCGAAAGCAAGACGAAGCTTCCCAGTCCCCACCACGGAGTGACGTTAAACGGAAAAGAGGGCCATAAAAGAAAAGAAAAGGCTCATCAATCCACACCACTATTAGAAACATGACTTTTTTTTTTTTTTTGAAAGTTTGGAAAACTAGTTACTACTTTACTAGCTAGTAGTCAATTGCCGTCACGAATAGAGAAGTTGTACAAATAAATTTACAGCAAATTAATGGAAAAAAGTGTGAGATATATCAGAGATGTGATATAAAAAGATAAAAAAAATTGTGTTATATAAGTTGTTATGTTTTTATTATATGAATTTATTATCTCTAGCGAATATTAATATTGGTACATCAATTTTTTTTCTTAGAAAAAGGAAAAGAAACATTCAATTTTAAATGTGTTTGACATATTATTATTGTAGCCAATTAAAAACTGAAATTAATAACTGACTAATTCATTAAAAATAAAATAGTTTTTTTAGTAGATAATAGCTTTTACTCCAAATAGCGTTTTTAAATTTAGCTCCTAGTTAAAATAATATTTTATATTATGTTCTTAAGATTTTTCATAATTATCAAATTTCAAGTTCTACTTCACTAATTAATACTCTCTTCGTCTCTTATTATAAAATCATTTCAACCGTTTCATACAGTTTAAGAAAAGTTGGTTAATGTATTGGTTTTTAAAAAAGTTAATAGTATTCCAAATATACCCCTATTTAAAAGTCACTATATTTTAGAGACATTAATTGTAACATGGTGGAAACTCCAAAAGTCACTTTCTAATGGTGTAGTTGAGCATGTGGGTAAAATTTCATTAATTATTCACACTCATTAATATATGAGGAATAAAAAGAGTTGAATATTAATGAAGGGCAAATATGGAAAAAAATAATTAATTTATCTAAAAATTTACAAAGGGTCTTATATTAAGGGACACTTAATTCTTCTAGAAGGGGTCTTATAAATAGGGACGATGGGAGTATCTTATCTTTCATTTTATAGATATCACCTAATTTTATCAAACACGTTTAATTTATTCAGTTAGTTTATCATCTTTGAGCTAGCTTATTCACTAATTATGTCAAACACACTCTTTACCTTGATTTTATCAATATTCGTATTATGAATACATTTATCTCATACTAAGGGCTTGTTTGATAGATAGTATTGAGTCTCAGGTTTTAATGAATACAAACCTAAAATAAACTAAGTGATAAAATGACTTTCAAATGTGTTAATATTTCAGATATACAAATAGCTCACACTCAATGAATCATATGTAAATAGCTCACACTCAATGAATCATATGTCTGAAGAATTGCAACAATCTGAAGTCATCTCACAATAATTAAATTTTCATATCCAATTTACAATGTACAAGAAATCAAATTTTCATATCCAGTGTTAGATCACTGTTACTTTGTATTGTATACACAGAACAAGGAACTTATGTTCTGAGCTCCAACTATTTGTAGTTAATCAGATTGTATGAAGCCTGAAGAAGCTTATGAGAAAAGAATACTTGTTGTAAGAGTCTGAATAGGCTTGGTAATAAAGAATACTTGTTGTAAGAGCCTGGAGAGGTTTGGTAGTAAAGAATATTTGTTGCAGAGCCTGAAGAGGCTTGACCGAAAAAAATACTTAAGAGCTTAGAGAGGCCCTACAAGAAGAATACTTGTGGTGTTGCCTGAAGAGGTAGTTAATGACAAAGAATACTTGTAACTTTGAGAAGTTAGTGGAAAATCTCACGGTGTGTGAGGACTGGATGTAACCCAAGGTTATAGGTGAACCAGGATAAATTGGTTGAGTACTTTCTCTTTCCCTTAACTCTTTACTTTCAATTTATTCTAACAAGAAGAGGGATTTTAAACTAAGTTTATATAAGCACTTTTGAAGAAAACTATTTTCGAAAAGATCTTGATAACCTCTGTCTGAATTCAGACGAAGACCTACGCCTTCAGACAACGTCTGAATCACTGTCTGAAAGCGTTTGAAACTTAATTTTGTGAAAGGTTTCCATAAAAATGATTATTTTATAAAAACACTATTCAACCCCCTTCTATTGTTTTCATGTGTGTCCCTGCAGATAGAATAAATGACATGATATAATATTAATATCTTATCGTATTATACTTCTAATATTTGTTGTAGCAATGAGCAGGGCCAACCCAACACATGTTAAGGTCTAAAGCAGATTTTAAAAATAGCCCCTTTTCTAATAAATTATACCTGCGTATTAAATTTATTATAATTTTATTAAAAATTTATCTTTAAAAACTTTTTAGATATAAAATTATTTATTATGGTTAATTAATGTTTAAGATAGTATTTGGTGACTTTGATATATTCCAACATTTATTATATTACATAATAGAAAATATGTATTTTAATTAAGATCAATATAGTAGGAAAAGTCAACTAATAAAATAAATAAGGTAGTTATTAATTATGAGAAAAAATAGTAGTAAGATGAGGCTTATTTTTTAATTAAAAGAGGTTTTTAATAATTAATAAATTTTTAAGGACTTATTATATAATTATATAAAATATAAATATAAAATTATGAGGTCTATGTAACAATGGGAGTCTAAAGCAATGATTTTAGATGACTGACTCTTGAACCGGCCCTAACAATGAGATAAAATCAATCTATCATGTTTAATTTTTTTTTCTGTTAAATAAAAAAAATTAATTAAAAATGAGTAAAGTGGTGTATCATGTTTAATTATCTTATCCTTTTATCCAATGGAATTTTTATCCTCAAGGTGGTCTAGATTAGAGATTGAGGATAGATTTTTTTTTTTTCTTTTTCTTTTTGAATTAACCTCTAAATAGTCTTCTATCATGCTTTTATCATATTATTTCCTTGTCCAACAACTACCTTATTCCTTCTAATTCTTCCTATCCGGAATACCAAATGAGTGCTAAATAGCAAAGATTCTACAATTAATTACGACTGTGGCTAAAACGTAGATCCGCAGTTTTGAGTAACAACAGCAGCTAAACGTCTCGGCTATATTTTAAGAGACTTTCCTTGTAAAATAGAATAGGGAAAAGGAATTGAGAAGACTGAATAGTATGGTTAATTTGATTCATTTTTCAAACTAAAACTGGCAAGAAATCTCAAGAAACAAAAAAAAAAAATGCATAGCCATGAAGTGGTGCTGTCTCTCTTTCACATTATTTTATTCCTTTTCTTATAAACAAACTTTACAATGAGAAGGGATGAAACCTTAAAATAAAATACTATAATATGACATAAATTAATTAACTAGACCTAACAGTATACCATCTGCATTGACAGCAAATCTAACATCCTTATGTCAACGAAAAGACATGTATACCAATTTTAATATAAATCCCTAACTTGTCTATTAGCAAAGCCTTTCGTTTATCTTTTGCACACCTGCATTATAGATCAAGAAAAGTTTACACACTAGCAACTATAACATAAGAACACAACTTCAACTGCCATTGATTTTGGTTCTGTTTGGTTTACAGTAATATAGAATTGATTTTAATAGATTTTTAGAATTAATGGCGGGAAATGAATGAGGTAAGATTTATAGTGATATAGAATTGATTTTAATAGATTTTTAGAATTAATGGCAGAAAATGAATGATGTAAGATTTATGGAGTACGTTAGACGAAAATAATTAAAGTCAATTCTACGGAATTGATTTTAACTATTTCCAACCGGGAATGAAACATACACTATGTATAGCAATTATAAGGTTAAATATGATTCTTTCACATTATCAAAAACTTGCTATTGTCAACATCAATTAGTTAAAAGTTCTGGATATCAGTTTTTATCAATTAATTTTATTGGTCAAAAGGGCGAGAGAGGAGGGTGTTGATAACACAAAATTTGAAGGTAATGTGTAGCAATTTCACAACTGATGATACTGATTGACTGAACTACTTTTGTGATCCAAAAGAAGCTATTATTAATCAAACACTAGACAGACCTTAATCTTACACAACAATAACAAGTGAAAAGGAACAATTGCTCCAATTTCTGTCCAAGTTATACAAAATCAAGGATATTTGCTCTTGTGTGGAATGTTCAGTGAAGAATCAAAACATTTCAAAATTCATATATGCCAATCTCATAAAGTCATATCAGATGGAGGTTAGTGCAACAAAAGACTATTGATGCATTGATTCTGACCTGACCTGAGCTTCCTGATTGCACTTATAAAAGTCATCAAGCTAAGGCCTAAGGCTAATTAACATGGCAGCCTTGTCTCACCATAGTGCCAATCTACATGTGTCTGTGTGGCCCTGTCTCTTCCAGCCACATTAACAAAGTAATCATTTGCAATCATTTGTTCCTTACAGACAACCTGGCACCAAGCAATACTATTTATTATGGACAATTACTCTGAAATAAATGCACTTTCAAATAAAGGATTGAGGATAGACAAATAAAGATGGGAATTCTATTTATAGAAACTATTTAATCCTTATAAACTATATGTGATATCAAATTATAATAACAACTAACAAGTGCACTTGGTGAAAGTCTACTCTTAGTCTCAGATTCTTTATCATAAACTATAGATAAAAAAATCACCAGCCTTATACTTTGTCCATTCTTTCTCCTCTTCCTCAAATGCATACAGTTTTCATCAAAAAGAGAAAATATTCAACAAGCTTTTACATAGTTATGTACCTACAAAATCACAGAGCTTAGAGCACAGTAAGAATCACTATATGAATGGCCTTTTCAATAATAAATGACTTTGTAATAATTTTATATATCAAGGATGGTTAGTGTGGAAATGGAATGTGTTCAAAATGCATTAATCATAATAAAACCATCATTTCACAGTCAAGATTAAAATATAAACAAAAAACAAGAGCATGAAAAACACCCTGTTTATAGTCAATAAAATAAAAAATACAGAAGGAGCACATGGGGTTAGCAAATTATCAAAGCATTTAATAAGGTGTTGCTTGCTTTATTACTTTTTCCTTCACACAGAGCAAGGTGAATACTATTTTGTCATTCTTAACTTTCCTTGTCAACCAATTAGCAGCAAACAAAGTGGGTTTAAATTTAAAAAACAGGATAAGTATGTGCAAATTGGGAATAGATAGAAAATGTTGATGGTATAAAATAGCATCTCCGCCTGCACATATTGATAAAAATGGCACTATCTAGCAAGGGGACAACAGTGGGTCCAATGCCAGCTTGAGGAGAAAGTGCAATTTCAATATGAAATTATTGAGGATTAATAACAAAAGCTGGCAATGATCAACCAACACATACTAAGATAAATGACCATGTATACCCCATTAGCATTAATACAATGTATCAAGTCCAGATTTATGGATTTTGCAGTAAAGGGCTTAGTAAGTAAGAACACTGGAGAAAAAAATGTATGAATCAAGTGATAATGGCTTTGTTGCTTAGTGCCAATATTATATACAGCAGTAACATCATGTCTCCCTCATATAAGAAACATCAAAACTGCTATGTCTCACCACATATATACACCATGTATTATAGCAACCTCGAAATTAATAAAACACATGTTGAAATTCCCTCCAAAGTCGAATATAAGGGGAATAAAAACAAAAATAGAAGTTACACCATCGAATAATCAATGGATTTTTTAATATGAGTAGGTGAACTCAAATGTAGTGCCCATTTGAATGTTAACAATAAAAGATCACCTTAAAGAAATCACAACATTTTGTTAGTATTTACATATTCTTGCACCTGACACTAGCCATGCCAAAGTAATTTCATTAATTATTCAATTGTTTATATATATATTTTTATGATGGGAAAAAATGTAGCTTCATTTTTATACTACATATTGGAAAGAAAGAAAAGTTAGGGTATTATATGGAATGACAAAGAATATCTTCCATAATAATTCATTTTATTTTTATTGATACATTGGAGAGAATAATTCATTTTATTTCATCGTATTTTAAACAATTCGAGTAATAAAACTAATATTATTCTAGTTCATTCTATCTCCTTCAATTAATCAAGCATACCATTCACTCACTCTTAAGGCAATAGTGGTGCTAAATTCCCCTTTTAAGTTTGAACATCTCCATATTTTCAGTTCATACATGCATCTGGAAACAAAAAGAAAGAGACAAAACAAAAAATGCTTAGTAAAAAATATTTATCATAAATAAATATAATACTGATAAATAAATATTTCTTTGTTTATGATGAATAATTACTATATTTAAATATTTAATTATAATTTTCATTATTTTCCCGAAAACAAAAAGCAATAAAAAAAGAGTCCTTTAGAGCCTAAGGCCCTTGTCCACTACAACAGATAATGTGCCTAAACGGCATATAATCATTTTTTTTTTTGTCGAAAAACGGCCTTAACTGGGTTTCCTGTCCCTCGGGTAGGCCTAAGGTAGGCTATTGTTCTATTTGGGTCAAAGGGGTATTACTATTTACACCTCCATTTTTACAATCCACACCATCCCTACTTTTTTTATTATATACTATTTCTAAAATATCCTTCCCACTTTTTCTCTTTCTTTCTTCCCCTTAACACTACCAGAGTAACACATTGCAACCATTCCCTCGGCTTTTTTTTTTCCTGAAAATAAGCTTTCGTTATATAACTTTTCAAAATTATATACTGGAAATTTCCATTAAATAATTTAAAATGTGTACCGGAAATTTAATTTCAGTTTCTATCTCATTTATTAACACATAAAACTCAGTTTTCGGTTGTTGTCTCTCTATTATGCAACCTCTTTTTTATATAATTTTATTATATATTGTAAAACTCTTTTGATGACATGATGTGATGTGTAAGTTGGATTTTAGGTAGCTTATTGGTTGTGCAAATGGTGCTCCCAAGTCCATTAAGGGTAGAGTCAGCAAAATGGACTACCTCGATAGGGCCCGCACGAAAAATGTAGAGTTTTGATACTTATTTTAGAAGCTCGAATAACTTCCGAGCTTTTTAGTACAGTCCGATAAAAGCTCGCTACATGCAAAACCCACAAAAAAATCAGGCTACTCGCAAAAGTCTGCGAAATAATGTAGGGTTCGATTCTATAAGTTCAAATAACTCCCGAGTTTTTTAGCCCAATCCGATAAAAGCCGCTACCGCATCAGGTTGGGGTTGAGTAGCTCTAAATAGCCATCTCTAACTAAGGGAGAGTTTTTGGGTTGGGTTCTTGATAACTCGATCCTATAGGCTAGGAATGACAAGTCAACCCAAATGAACGATCATTGAGAAGACCATTAGATAAATTGGGCCATTCTAAGGAAATAATTAATCGATCATAAGTTCATCGATACTAATAAGCATATATAAACAACTCAAGAAATAAAGGAAAAAAATAAAAGCAAATAATTATAATCCAAAAATAAACTAAGCAAAACTGAATTAATTTTAATTAGATACAAGTTTTCTTATAATCAAATCTCAAATAAATACATGTTTTCTTATTATCAAATTCTATTCTACTCACTAACAAATGCTATTTTGCAATGTCTTATGGGCGCCACATTTCAATAATATCATAACAATTTATGAAATTTATTAATATAAAATATATTTATAAAAATTATAAATATTTTTTTTGTAATAATGTATAATTTTTTTTTTGGTCGGAATAATAATGTATAATTAACTTCTACTAAATTTTACATAATATTTTAGTGGGCCGAAGAAGGTAAATTGAGCTAAGCACTTGTTAGCTCATATGATAAATGGGCAAATGTGGTCCAGTCAATCAAACTTTCACTACAATGGGCCTTGACACATCCCCTTCTTTCTTCACATTCAATCCAAGTCCTATAGTTGACCCAAAAAAAAATACAAGTGCTATATGGCTATGCCCCAACTCCCCCAAGGGCAAGAGTTCTCATTTTATAGTATATTTTATTTCATATTTTGAGTGTTTTGTCCTTCTATTAAGTGACAGCACGATTAAAAAATCGAAAAGAAAAGAAAAAGAAGCCATGGTTATGAGAATTTAGAATTGATCTCAGGCCTGGTGCAGTTGAAGGAGACATTTCTGTCTGTAAGGGGTTTCGAGCCATCAGCAACCAAAAGTCATAACTCATAAATGTAACTAATATTATTAAAATCTATGGAAACCTTTGGGAGGAGGGCCACTTTGTTCCCTTTGTTTTAGGGTAAACATATTTTTCCAAACATATTCCATTTAAATAAGCTCTCGGTCTTTGATATGGAAAAATTAGCACTTCTTTAAAAAAAAAAAAAACAAAATTGTCGTTTGCTTTGGTGCATAAAAAAAGTTCAAAATATCATTTTTTTTTTTTTTGTATGTTTGGTGTAACCGTTAGAAAACTTTATTCAATTGTTATAATCCTTTCAAGGGAAGTCATTTTCCTATAAAGATGTTTTCACCTAAAAATAAAAGATCAATTGAAAGAGGAACCTCCATCATTTGGAGCTAACGGTTTAACGGATCATAATTTGCAACTGTCATAATCCACCCCTTCAACTAAAAACGACTTTTGCCCATAATATTTCTTGGTTTGTTATGGCGTGTTTGGTTAGCTCCGAAACCACATTTCAAACATAGATCATAGAGTAATGTTGGTATAGATCCACATTTAAAATATAATTTCGGGATAAATGAAAAACATACTTAAAAGTTAAAACAAGTGGAAGCCTAAAAGCACTAGAAGTAACCACAATATTCATAGGCATAGCTAAGAGGACAAGCCCTACCCTAATGCACAATTCTCCATCATAGGATGCTGTATATTATATAAAAGATTCTACTAGCATAGAATGTTCTAAGCACACTAAAAAATAGAAATAAAAAATAGAAAATATTTATTGAAAATTACAATATTTAACACATTAATAATATTCAATAGTATTATCCTTTTTTATCAAACAACACTTTGAAGTTTGAACTTTGAAACAAATTGCAGATTCAAGAGTTCAATTTGTGAAATCTTTGACTTGGAAGACTTGGAAAACTTGGAAATTGCTTCATGACTCATGAGTTTCATGTGCCTTCCTTACCCGCATTAAGGGCTCCAAAGATGACCCTAATTGATTAATTTGCATGTTCACATGTTTCTCATTCTACAGTCACCTAGCATTGGTTGCATACACACGCAAGAGCCAACACTCTTGACATCACCACACAACCAAAACCCATAGATTTCCATTCTTTCACACAATCCAAGTGCCTAAATCTTTACCCAGATTTAGGAACTTGCACTTTCACCATGTTATTTCACAACTCAAAATTGAAAAAACTGAAGAATAAACAAAAGGGTAATGATGTGAGATCATTCTGTTTTCTTATCTCAAAGAGTTCTTCTCGGGCAACAAGCATGTGAACAAGTGGCAATTGTACATTCTTCGTTAACAACTAGGAAGTAGCTATAGCAAAAAGACAGAACTTGCTAAGAGACAAAACGATACAGATGGAAACTTCATCTATCACTATCTTCTTTATATATAATGCTGGATAGAGAAAAGCAAGACTGATACTACTCACATGCTTACCATGGATTGATGTCTTCCCCCATGTGGTACCACAACACAATTCACAAATACATACACTAAAATAATCTTGAAACATTTCCAAACAAAAACTGAGGTAGGTGGATAAGTGTAACTAGTAATTTACCTTCTTTTTTTTTATATACCATCATATAATGTAATGTAATATAATATAATATAATTCTTTCCTTCTTTGGTACAATCTACCATAGCTAAAGGCCTAATAGCAATGGCAGAGTATCCTCAAGAAAATCTACAACAAAGCTTTTATGGTATCATCACTACATCTGGTTACAATCTCAACATAATGCTGTGCTACTCTTGTCAAGGCCAAGGCCAATGAAACAAAAACAGAAAGCATATGTAAGGGGAAAACAAATTAGCAAAACTTGTAAGACACTTAAGTAAATATACAGTTAAAAAAAGGGTGAAAAAAAAAATGAATTACATTCATGAGTGCCAGATTCCATTCAACATACTGCGGAATCTGTTTGTGGATAGCTTCCTGACAAGTCTTTTGGCATCAGAAGAAACTTCAGCTTCTGCAAGTTTCTCAATGTTTTTGGCATATCCAGAACTAACAATTTTTTTCCTTCCACTGTTGCAACTTGTCAATGACATTAAGATAGAGATTAAGAACTTTTTGTTACCTGAATTTCCCTCCTCTGGGTCAAGCAATTGTAGAAGAAGGGCTATGTTATGATCATCTTGCACAAATCTCTTTCTATTTCTAGGTACCATAACCATGCTAGAGAGTGCTTCAGCTGCCATTTCTCTAACCTCAAATGATTTTGCATTGAGAAACTTAACAAGCTCTGACATAAAACCTGCATCACCCATTGCTTTCTTAGCCTCCTCTGATGTTCCACACAATCTAAATGCTACTTTCAAAGCCAACTCTTGAATTGAAACCTCCCCATTTCGAACATAATATAGAAGCTGATCCACAAAGCCATAACTCATCAGAATATTTATAGAACTTGATGAAGAAAAACACAAATTCTCAATAGCCCTCATTGCTATCTCCCTGGTTTTAGAAGAATAGGACCATTTAGGATCCAAAACTCGCAACAAAGCACGGATTCCACCTTCTCTTATCACCATCTGCCTAACAATCTCATCACCAGAGGCAATATTCTGAATGAACCCAATGGAATTCACCTGAATAGTTTCCTCCTTTGATTTCACAAGCCCAATAAACGTGGACACAGCACCTTCCTCAACCATAAACCTCTTTATCTCCTCAACACCAACAAGATTCCTTAAACACCCCACAAGCAGGACCAACCAAATCCCCTTTACAATCTGCATTCCCACAAATATTCAACAAGGCAGTGACACCCCCATGAGCTGAAACACACCAAGCATTATCAGAATTCTCAGTTAATTTCATCAAACACCTTGCAGCTGCAACCTTCCCTAACTCACTACCACAATCCAAAACCCGAACCAAAGGTGCAATAACCCCAGCACCAACCAAAACCCCTTTATAGGAATCAAAACCCGCAACAACAGAAACAACCTTAGCACTTTCCTCTTGGATTTCCACCTCAGCTGAACCAAGAAAACTCACCAACAAATGAACAACATCACCAACATCCACAATCACCTTCACATACTTCTCATCCTCCACCACAACCTCTAGAAGGTTCCTCAAGGCCTGTTTCTTCATACCCAAATCACCAATCTTCATTCTTGTCAAAAGGTCTCTCACATAGAACCTCATGTCCTCTTTAGAAGCACCAAGACTCGGTTTTGACACAACCAACGCATACCCATTTGTCAAAATACCCGTTTTGTATATCTCTGAGAGCTTCTTCACGAGACCATCGAGCTTCGCAAACGCCATGTCCAAATCACTCTGCATCAGAAGCTTCCCACTGTAGGAGAAATCGACGCAGCGCTGACCCAGATCGTGACACTCCTTAACGGTGGCTAAAATGGAAGGGACCAACCGGGAAAGAGAAGGGTTCTCGCCGGAATCGCAGTTCTCGGCGGCGATTAGACCGGAGTGAAGCTCCTCAAGCTTGTTCCGAATGAGTTGCCATTTTCCGGCGAAGACCCTGATCGAGTGTGAGAGAGAGAGCAAGGAGCAGATGAGCTCCAGTGCTCGCCGGAGGAGGGAAGCTCCGGTGGGTGGTGCCACCGCCGTTTTGGATTCTCCGGCGAACTCTTCATCACCCATTTTTTCCGTTCTCAGTGGTTGCTGAAAAATCCCATTTTTCCGGTGAAGCAGGGGTGAATGAATATTCCGGCGAGATAACGTTGGGTTTGGAGAACTCAGAATCTTAGTAACGATCTTGTGATATCACAAAGAGAGAGTAACAGAGAAAGAGAGAGAGGGTGTTTCTGCAGATCTATGCTTATCCTTAGAATTGCAGTTGATACAGAATTGGACTCTAGTGTGTCAAATTACTGAAATGCCCTTTTGAAGTTCCTTGTAAAATGCAGAGTTTTGGTACCCTTTGTTGTTGCTTAGTGGAAATGATGATGAGCAAATGTGTCATTGCAAATGCTGAAAAGTGCAGCTCATGCTGTTCGGAAGTTGGATGTCATTTAAAAAAGGGGGAGATGGCTTGTGAGGTGCGTTGAAGGGAAACAAACAACCAAGGCCCAAAGAGAGAGAGGGTGGTGTCTCTAAGATCAACGTGTCTCTATTTGGTGGGTGTTCTAATTTGATAACATGGTTATGTATTTGTATTTGGACATATATACATTGCAAAATAAAATTAACAAACCAAAGGTAAGGTACAATTACAAAGCAAGGCATGCATTTTAAAACCTAATATTAAAATTAACAGTTATTTGGGAGCATATGTTAGTTAACTATTACTTTTATGTATCATCCATAGTGGAAGCCTCTGATTGCAGTAATTTCCCTCACTGCAGTTGGTAGCTTCATAACCCTTTTTTTTAAAAAAAAAAAAAACCTCTAATTAAAAGTTTGACACAACTAAAGGATCCTAAATCATTCCTGGAGTTGGGATTGAACATGATGTAGTTAGAAATGAATGATTTTAGAATTGATTTTAGAAATGAATGATTGAAATAGATGATACACATTTTATGAAATACGTTGGATAGAAATTATTTAATATCAATTCTACAAAATCAAGATTTTGTTCTAATAGAATTTAAAACAAACGGGATAGTAATAGTAGCTTTGGTTTTTTCATCTCAACTTTAATCCTGGCCTTTTTGGTGAGGGGGAAGAGGAGGTTATAGAATTGGATTTGGAGTCTTAAACAATAAGTGGCATATTAGTAATAATGAACTTATATATTAATGGTATATTTAGGCTCATAACCTCGTTAGCTATTATAATAAATAAAGTAACCCCTATTTTCCCAATTTGTGGACCCTGCATAATAAACATTATGCAATTTCTGTTTTACAGATAATAAATTAAATGCAATGTCAAATCAAATTAAATCAACCATTTTATCAGTTTCGTGTACTAGTCCATGTCTATTTATTAATAGTATTTCGGAGGATGGCAACAATATTATCTTACTATAAAATAAAACGACTAATATAAATTAAATGTTACATATTACTATTTTTTATTTCTTAATCAGTACCTCAAAAATATTCGTTAGTTTTTTTCCAAAATTAAATAATAGTTTCAAAAAAATTGTAAAACTTACATGCTTTAATAATCAAAATTTCATCACCTCACTCTCACATTCACAGAAAGAAATTTCCTTCAAGTAAAGTCTTGAATGAGTTTTGTGTATGAAAAAAAAATGTAGAGGGAGTTAACCTCATCATAATGTAAATATTCTCGACAGGAACAGAATTGTTTTCAATATATGATACATGTGGATACATGTGATGCGATTCACACCAAAAAAAAATAAAAGGATATTGCTCTAAATGTGTATATATACTTTCTTTATATTAGGTCATTGTGAGTTTATAATGTGTTCATTTTTCTTAAAAAACTAGCAATGCAACTTATAATATTTTTGTCCAGACAAGAAGTACCTACCTTCCAGTTGAGATAATTTTGTTTTTCTTTTATGCATAATATTATAATGTACCACATGAACCAACCACTTGTTAGTAAACAGTTTTTAATGAAACATTAGGTGGACTATTGGACAACAAAAGAGATTACCTTGAACAAAAAAGAAAAGAAATGCTATCGAGCCCTCTTAAAATATTTTGTTAAAAAATTTAAAAATAGAAATTTTTAATTTAAATATATAACATTTAATATTATAAAAGTAATAGATGCAATCACTTCCAATAAAAATTTTTTATTTATTAATTCTTAAGACACTCTCAACACAAGCCTAAAAAAATTATGGATAATGTTTTAATTGATTGACTTTAGGTAAGGAAATGGTTTACTGTGTTTATGTATAACCTCACCTCACAATTTATTACCATAACACATCTCCATCTTGAAATTGCTTCGATTGCATTGTTTCCATAAAATAAATGTGTGAACATCAAGAATATTATTTACATTTCCTGTCATTTTCATGCTAACAACTGGCCAAAGGCAAATCAATTCGAAGCCCCTAGAAAATAAGCAATAACTGTTATTAGAATACTTCTAGTTGATAGAAAACAAAGAGCAAAACAGAGTCAGAAGTGTGAATTAGTGCAGAGAGACTAGATGAAAGTGCAGATTGGACCACGCCTTAATAAGGACAGAGCTTTAATTACATGAACATAATAAAAGTAGGTAGCTTTCAATGACCTTGGAATAGAAATGACATGGCCACACTGTACACACCCCACCATGTGAAACTCTTTGTTAGATGCCTTGAGCAAGCAGTGACCTTTTGAATTGGAAGTGGGGAGTGAATCACATAACTAATTGAGAGAAAGTTGCTTTCTTTTCCAACACTTTTTTGTGGGTTGTAAACGTATAGCTAGCAACAATGAAAGAGTCCAATGAAAGCCAAAGGGGGTGACACTTCCATGCATTCAATTCCACCAAAAGAATGTCTTGCAATGAAATCTTAGCCACATGATCATCATCAGCTTCAAATCAAATGGTGCATATGTTTTATCTTAAAAAGTGTGCATGGTCTCAACTTTCAAGAGACAAAGGAGGGTTCACGAGAGAGATCATGAATAGGAGAAGGTCCAAATGGTAATAGCCAGAGCAAGGGCTCAAAGCAAAAGAGAAAAAAGCTGCCCATGTCATGACAATCCCAAATAAAAGCATATACCAAAGTATTGACCAAGAAGGTGAACTTTTGAAGAATTAATGAGGCTAGATTAGGGAAAATTGGAAGGGTAAAGAGGATCAAGGTGAATTTTTTGAACCTTGGTATGAGACAAATAAGATATTAGTACTAAGACAAAACAAAATTGAATGACCCCATCATGTCATTTGGTGTCTAATTTCTTATAAACACTGATTAAAGGTCAAAATACCCATAATTCTGTTGGTCACAGATTCATATCTTGTGAAATGTGACCACAAGTAGTATGCTTTAGACCAAACTTTTAGGCTTATAGTAGTCCTGAACTAGGCTTGTTTACAAGGCTAAGTAATTGTGAACATTGGACCAACCTGCTTCTGGTTGAGCCAAGAAAACTCATTCTAAAATATGAATTAATTATATATATATATATATATATATATATATATATTGCACCCTATGCAGTATAATTGCAATTTGAAGTATGCACATGCCTCAATTTAGGGGTCAGCGTCCCTTATCTTGCATGTATGTCACTCAAAAATAATGGAAGCAATGTGGGATATATCATTTGATCTAATTTGTGCACTTTATATGAGGCTAAAGAATCCAGATTATAATTCAATTTTAGTTGCCCACCTGTCACTTTAAGATCTAAGTTTAAGTTGAAATAATGATCACTTTTATTTGTTTGGTCTCAAATTTACTATTGAATGAAAAAGGGTTTACTGCCAACCTTCTCTGTTTGAGTCAAAAAGCACTGTGCTATTCATGTTTGTTGTTTTTTTGATATGTTAGGTGCAGAATGCCATTCATATACAAAATCCATACCATGCTAGCTACCTTTGAGTAGGGAAGAAGCGAAATTCAAGATAGTAGAGAGGTCTGAAAATGTCTTAGCTTTTAAGAGAAAAGTAGATATATAAAATAATATCTTATTTTGTTCATCAACTTCTGTGAAGGGGCAAGATGGAAACAACAAAACAATACTGCAAAGAGATTGCTTGATATGTTTATATGGATTTTCTATTATTTCTGTATATAATACAAAGTCACACAATCATTCCACCTATCATGGAATATAGGTTATATAAAAGTAGGTTAATTATTATTGCTCTTATGAAAATTTGTTTTAGGGTGTAAGCAATCAAATTTGGTTTGAAGAAAACGCCAAGGATTGTGTCATAAAATTAAGATCAAAATGCCTTTTCTTAAGCAATTGCTCATAGATTTATAATTTGAGATTAATCCATTATTTCTTTTGTACAATCAGAGATTGGTATCAAAATAGTAAAGATACCAACCAGGCTATCATCTCTTCGGTATTACAGTTTCTGTATTATATCGCTTTTGGGCTATTAAATAACATACTTATACATAACATTTCAATTAGAAAACGGAAAAATGTCAATTGTATCAAAACTAGTATTTACATAGCAAGGGCTTAGTTTAATTTTTTATTAATTTAAAAAAATTATTATATTAGATTACATAAAAAAAAAAAACTAGATGAGCCAACTATTTGAGGTTTGTAATTTTCCTTAGCTAACTCATCATGTTAACAGATCTCACTAACGGTCAGAGACCACAAATTGAGGGTTTAGAATGTTTAGGGACAAAAAAAGGTTAAATATGTTTTTGATCCCTAAACTTTGACCCGAATTTGGTTTTGGTCCCTATTCTTTTTTTTTGTTGTTTTTGGTCCCTAATGTTTTCAAATTATTGAAATTAGTCCCCGTTGTTACCCTTATATTTAACAGAGTTGACGACATGTACTAATTTCAATGATTTGAAAACGTTAGGGACTAAAAACAATGAAAAATAAAGATTAGAGACCAAATTCAGTTTCACGTTTGGTCCCTAAACTTTCACCCAAATTTGATTTTGGTCTATAATCTATTTTTTCGTTGTTTTTATCCCTAAAGTTTTCAAATCATTGAAATTAGTTCCTGCCACATCACCCCTAAATTAGGGACCAAAAACATATTTAACCAAAAAAAGATTTAAAGTACAAATATATTATAATAAAATGTGTTTGTTGAGAATGATACACATTAGTACAGATATATTTGTTGAGAATGATACTAAAGTTTAGATGTGGTAATATAATAAAATGTGTTGATTTACGTCAAATTTATTATGTATTTTCCTAATATATTATTTACATTAAAAAAAAATTAATTTGTAGATATTGATACACATGAGTACAGATATATTTGTTGAGATTGGTACTAAAGTTTGGATGTGGTAATATAATAAAATGTGTTGATTTACATCAAATTTATTGTGTATTTTCCTAATATATTATTTACATTAAAATTGTTTAATTTGTAGATATTGACACACATGAGTACAAATATATTTGTTGAGATTGATACTAAAGTTTGTGTGTGGTAATCAAAATTCAAAGAATTTTGTTAAGATCCTAAAATTTGCGGAAAATTTATTATATATTTTTGTACAACAAAGCAAAAAAATTTTATAGTAATAGTTTTATGTAAAAAGTTTGTAATTTTTTTGGAAATTTACAACACATGAATTTTCTAAAGAAAAAATCGCAAGAAATTTCCTGTGAATTTCTACCCGGGAAAAGTCGTAGTAGAATTGCGAGAGTGACTTAACAGAGTACAATTAATTTGAAGGAATAAAAACATGTGATTTTTAAAAATGGATGACCAAGACATATGAAAAAATAAATGAGGGACCAAAACCAAATTTCATCATATTTTCAGGGACCAAAAACATATTTAACCCAACAATATATAAAACATGGTACGACTTTTTATAAGAAGTTTACTTCTACTTTATTGAAAATAATAAATGATGATGATGATAATAATAATAATAATAGTAAATTCAAAGAAAATTTTGTTCAAATCCTAAAATTTGCGGAAAATTTACTACAGATCTTTGTATAACAAAGCAAAGAAATTTGATAGCAACAGTTTTATGTTAAAAGTATGTAATTTCTTTTGGAAATTTACAACACATGAATTTTCTAGAGAAAAATTCGCAAGAAATTTCCTGTGAATTTTTACTCGGGAAAGTCGTAGTAGAGTTGTGAGAGTGACCTAACAGAGTACAATTAATATGAAGGACTAAAAGCATGTGATTTTTAAAAATGGATGACCAAAACCTATGAAAAAATAAGTGAGGGACCAAAACCAAATTTCATCATATTTCAGGGACCAAAAACATATTTAACCCAACATTTTATAAAAAATGGCACAACTTTTTATAATAAGTTTACTTCTACTTTATTGAAAATGATAAATAATAATAGTAATAAATTCAAAGAAAATTTTGTTCATATCCTAAAATTTGTGGAAAATTTATTATAGATTTTTGTACAACAAAGCAAAGAAATTTTATAGTAACAATTTTATGTAAAAAGTTTGTAATTTTTTTGGAAATTTACTACACATGAATTTTCTAGAGAAAAAATCGCAAGAAATTTCATGTGAATTTTTACCTGGGAAAAGTCGTAGTAAAGTTGCGAGAGTGACTTAACAGAGTACAGTTAATATGAAGTACTAAAAACATGTAATTTTTAAAAATAGGGGAGCAAAACCAAAATTCATCATATTTTTAGGGATAAAAACATATTTAACCCAACATTTTATAAAAAATGCACGACTTTTTATAAGAAGTTAACTTTTACTTTATTGAAAATAGTAAATAATAATAATAATACTTAGAATAATATTATTAATACTAATAATACTTTAGTGAATAAAATATTTAAAAATAATCCAATAAATAATGAAAAAATTAATATTAAAGCTATTGAATTGTAATATTATACATGCATATTGCAAAAAGTTTGCTCCAAATTAAATCATATTAAACATGGAAGAAACAAATATTGACTCAAGAATTTTAGCTATATATTTCTAAAGTAAGTTCGAAATCCCTGTAGTTTTTTAGGGTTTAATTATGTGTTTGTTATCTAAAATATTATGATTTTTTTTTATTTGGACCCTCATTTTTAATTGTTTCTAAAATAGTCCTCCATAATTAATGTTTTCTTTTCTACCTCCATAAATGTTTTGTGTAAAAGGTCCCTTTATTTTTTTTCTACCATGAAATGCTTGTGTAACATAGAAAACAGATGGATCATTTGGTAAAGTTTTTTTAAGGGACTAATTTGAAATCATGATATTTTATTGGAGATTAATTTAAAAATTTTGATAATATTTTAAGAACCATTTGAAAAAAATAATTGTATAAAATGACATAGGGATAACTTTTAGAGAAGTTGAGTTGCAGAATAATTTCAACTTATGAAAGAAGTTAAATTCTTTTACCTTCGCGATGCCGATTCGTTATATTTTCTTTCCCTAGAAGTTCTTCTAGTGAAGCTTATCCAAATTGACCCTTAATATTAAGGATTCAAAGTTAGTTTGGATAAATTTCTCTAGAAGAACTTATAGGAGAAAAAACAAAATGAATCAATAAGGTAAAATGTATTATTTTTTCTCCTCTAAGTTGAAATTAGTCTTTACAATTCAACTTTTTTCAGAATTTCTCTTATTTAACTTCTTTATAATTAACTAATTTTAACTTATGGGAAAAGTTAAATTTATTTTACCTTTTTATTCATTCTATTTTCTTCTCCCTTAAATTATTTTAGAGAAATTTATGCAAATTAGCCCACAATGTGGTGGTTTTAGACATAGACATTCATTAATCGATGGTCTAAGACAAAAAAAATTACTTGATAGTGTTAGACTTAGATGAGAACATCAAAGTAAATGATAAAAAGAAAAGATTAAGAAGAGAAATAGGTACTAAATCTCTCATGATATTTATAAGTTATATTCTAGAAGTTTTTGCTGATCCTTTATATAAATTAATTTAGAAAATCTATAAAACATTAAAAATATTTTTTTCAAGTTTATCCTTAATATCTAATAAATCATATTTAATTACTCTACACTTTTCTATAACTATTTTTCACTTTAAGTATTTACTAGTAAGCTAGTAATTCTTGTAATTCATTGAAAGAGATCATGAGATATTAAAAATATATAATTATGATAGAGAGAAAAATAAATAAATATTAAGAGAGATAATTAAAATGGGGAGAGAAATTAATGGAATTAATGAATTTTCCAATAAGGATAGTTTTGGGAAATTATCCTAATCTTTGATAAATTTGACACTATATGTTAATTTACTTTAACTAGCTAACTTTTTTATAACACGAGTAAATTAGTTTAAAGCGACTTATAAATATGATTAGAGTGAGTATAATGGAAATGTTTAGGATTACTTTTAGAATACTGTTTAAAAATTCAAAAATAAAAAAAATTAGAAAGTATAATATTTAATGTCAAATACAATAAACGTTTGATTCCTCTAATAAAAAAATTATTTATTATTTTTTTAATCATTACCTCGAGACACTAATTAACAATACCAATATATAAATATGTAAAACTTAAAAAAAAAGGTTGACAAGTTATTGGACAAAGAATTTGTGACTTGTTCTCAATTAAGGGTGTGTTTGGTGGTGAATGTTAGCGTCTCCTTTTCGTTGTCTCACTCGTGAGTCACATTTTTTTATTTACAGTAGCCCGTCACAATTGTACGTAGGGATTAAAATATTATTTTATGTGAAATTTGTTGGAAAAAATTCAAATTCACAATGTTAGTCGGAAAACACCATTCACCAAAGCATTGTCCTGTTTCCTCTGTGGAACCTTGATTCATTTCCCTGGAACAATGTTGGTCATGAGGTGCCCTCTGTTTTGCGACCCTTTCTCTGTTGTGTTTCTTTAATATGAATCCCTCTTAAAAAAACACCACGAAAGATTTTGAGAAATCAACTTTCGGGTTGTTCATGTGCTAGCTCAAAATGGTTTACCATACGACTTATTGATGGGTTCCTCCTGCCCATACTGTCAAGGCTTATGCTCGATGGCACTGCTACTCGATCTCTATATAGAAAACCAGGATATTGTCGTTTTCATTATTTAAATCATTTTTTATAACAAGTTACCAATAAAACATCAACATTGTTCAATTAATTTATAATATATCTAATGGTGCAAAAGGATGACTCACCGGTGAGACACCATTTTGGTAGACTCACCCTAGTGAACATCGTGTTTGATTTACTGTAAAATCACGTTTCAAACGTGGACCCGGGCCAACGCTAGTCATTTGAAACATGATTTTGAGTAAATCAAACACACACTAAGATGTAGGTGTTGCAATCCAACCTCAAATAGAGTTGTTGGTACGGTGGTAATACAACTAAACTATAACAAAGAATGAGGTACCAACAAAAAGTCACTTCAACGCTCAAAGTAGAGTAACAATATGTCAAACAGTGTATAGTCATAAGTTAGGGCGACATTAACATGGTCCCTTCAAAAAAGGGACCATCCATGGTCTCAACATTTAACACTGTTAGATTAAATTTAAAACCTATTAACGGTTGAGAATGATAGCTCAATAAAAACTAAAATTTTGCAAATAAGACCATAACAAATCCCAATATGCATCTTTAGCATCCTCTTCCTCTGTTCCTCTTTTCATTTTCTCCTTAGGTGCTAGTACCGTAACGTCTTAATGCCGTGAACTTAAAAATAATGTCCGTTGGAGACATATTCCCAAGTTTATGAAATTATTTTGTGTCATTATCGATATCGACAAACAATCAAGCACATAAGATTGTTTAAGTAATCCAACATTTACATAAGCGAAAATCAACCATACAAAACTCAAGTTTGTAATTTAAATACCACTTAGTGGCTTAAAATACAATATTACCATTCCACATGGAATTTCCAACTACAACTATACGAATATACTAAAAATCTCTCTAACGGGTGGCACAGGCCACCTGGAGGAACAATCCACCGTTGAGCCTCCAAGTCGTCTGGCTTAACTTCCAATGAGGACTTCCTGCACATCTAAAATGAAATCCACAACGTGTGGTGAGACTTGCGTCCCAATGAATATGATCATGCATACAGTGTAGGGAAATCATACCGATAAAAATGCAACAATTCCAAATAACCACATAGCTAATCATGTATATCATACCAAGTAAATCAATCAAATTCTCCCACACGGCACAATGTTTAACTCACACCGAGGGTTTCGGTTATGGGATAATCCCTTAGGCCCATTAATCAACCCGACCCAAAGTAACCTTAGCAGGATTTATTATGATATTATTGACTTACCACAATTATATACCTGCCATCTTACTAATTTTATAATAATAACTGTTTATCATATTTACATAGGCTCAAGACCCTTAGAAGTACGAGGTATCAACAATTCACGAGGTACGTAATCTTGACTCAGTCAACCACTTTGACTGTTGCATATATCTGACCTGGGCATCGGAGTGCCTTTGCAGGTACTATTAGTGTATGCACTAGAGACTTATATGTTTTATTTTGAACATTCATCACTTGTATCATATTATTTTATAAAGGCAATTAAATTTTATTAATTCTTTTAGAATATAATTAATGTCCTTAAAATAGTAAGCTTGAACTTCATAAGAAAACAAGTAGATGACTTGATCGTGAGATCTTATGAAAAACTATTCTTAAAATAGTCTCTGGCCAAGCATCATCTTAGGACAAGAGATGCATTTAAACCAGTATGTGAGTTCGTTGATGATCACATCTCACGAACCATGGATATGAGATATCATGTGCTCACATAAGTACATATTAAGAGTAATGGTGTACTGGACTGACCCACCTTAAGAACGTTGCATGGATTGTTACATAAGTGTCATGAACGTTTCTTATATTGATAAATGTTATATGAAGTCCTTTGACCTGAAATCACTACGATTCCTACATAAGAAATTATGTGTTTTAAATATCATCAAACGTTGGCTGTAACAAGGTGATCATAAAGTTGGTATTTGGACATATAATAAATTATGTGGTGGAATGTGAGTGACCTAGATGGGATTTGTCCCTCCTATGTAACAGGAGTTATATCTGTAGGCCTCTTGATAAAGTTAGACTACAAAATGCATGGCCATGCTCAAGAGGATAAACATGAGATGTTTATTTTCTGTATAGTCTACTTGGGCATCAAGAAAAACATAAATTGAACTATACAAGGATGACACATTCCATGCCCTTGTGTTCAATTAGATATTTGGACAAAGGGACAGATCGTATAAATTATTATCATAAAATAGGATTCGTCAAAGTTGTTGACAATCTCAATATTTGGGTAGTAGTGATGTATTGCTAGATACCGCTCACTATTTATGATATTAAATATAAAAGGGTTTTATTTTAATATCATAACTAGATATTAAAAGCCTATTGGGTCACACCCATACAATAAGTCACTAGGAAAGATAATAATTCTAATTTGATTAGAATTATAACATAATGGGCCACGCCCATATGTGTTAGGGTTAATTGAGTGATGGTAAAACCCTATGTTAGAACCACAGGAAACACTAGAAGGGGGGTTGAATAGTGTTTTATAATTCTTTACAGATTTTTGAAAACCTTTAGAACAAGCAAACACTTTGTGAAAATATTTGAGCAACCTTCCGAAACTGGAAGCTTCAGCAACTTGCTGATTTGACTCAGGAAGTTGTGTAAAATTGATTTTAAAATATTTTCGCGTGATAAAGAGATTGACAACTTGCTGATGTGACTCAGCAGGTTGTGTAAAATTGATTTTGAAATATTTTCGCGTGATAAAGAGATTGATTTCTACGTGGATTTATAAATGCACTTTTCAAAACCCTCATTGGTTAGATAAAAACTGAATGTAAAGAGTTAAGGGTAGATAGAACTTAGCCACATAAAATTTATCCTGGTTCACCCACTAACTCAGTGAGCTACGTCCAGTCCCAGGGCAAACCACCACTGGATTTCCACTAATCCCGCAAGATTACAAGTATTATTTTCACACCTAGCCTCTCCAGGCTCAACACAAGTATTCTTTGGACACAGCCTCTTCAGGCTAAATAAGTATTCTTTGTACACAGCCTCTCCAGGCTAAACCAAGTATTCTTTGTTCCTCCAAGCCTCTCCAGACTCCCAGACACTTTATAGTGTTTACAAAGAAAGATAAGTTTAAGTTTCTAAGAAACTTAAACACAGGTTCTCTTGTACAAAGGAATGACTGAGTATAACTCAGGATACAGAGGATAAATTCTAAGTACAAGGAAATGAAATATAACAGAGTGTTTGGCTTGGAATAGATCTTCTTTTGATTTGGCCGATTCACTCTTTTTGCTAAGCTTCTTCTCTTCTCTTTTTTGGAGAACTTCTCTAGCTTTTCACACTTTCTTGATCTTTTCTTTTTAGCGTGCTTCTCTCTATGGTATTCTCTTTATTGTTGTTCTCTTTTCTTCAAAGACTTTCATGGAGCTATATATAGCATCCATAAAAGTAGCCGTTGAGCATAAAGACGTTGAGAGACAAACTTGTGATAGCTTTTGACTTGAATAGAGTAGGTGTTCAGAGGTAGTACTGCTCTGACACACAGCAGGTACAAAGGTTCCTTTTCCGTGTACGATGTTCCTTGAGACGCAGAAAGAACTCTGTAAAAACTTCTTTTTGAAGGAAAGGGCAGAAGACGTTTAGAGATCTTTAAGTCTTTTGAGCAGAAAGCCTTCTAACTTTGACAGATGCTATGTTGCATGATTTCAGTAAGACTTCTCATCATAAAGAATGGTACACGTCATCAGAGGGTTGAGAGAGTCTTCAGCAGATCCAAGTTCTTCATATCAGCAGGTTGATCAACTTCGGAGAGTTGCTTCTTTTAGAGTTGCTGAAATACAAAAAAAATATACCTTTCTCAGTAGAATATGTTTTTATGTAATCAAATTTGTTAGACATTAAAACCAAGGGTAATGAGTCTTGAATCCAATTTAAATACTTAAATTGATTTTGAGACTCAACACCCTAGCCACCACTCTATAAATATAGCATAAGATGCATTACCCTATACACACGAGCAATCGCTCTTACTCTCTAAATGGTACTAGCAGAGTTGAGGAGGGTTTCCTAGTTCGGATGTTGGTGTGGACACCTCTAGAGACGTGGCTGCTATTGCCTCGTTTGCAATCCGTAAAATGTATGTCATTATGTTTCATTCCTTTTATGACTTAATTCGTGTTTTCGCATTAACGATCATAATAAGGGAGGGAATCCATTTATTCCGCTGCACCTTGACCACATGCTTGATTCCCTTCAGGTACACCCCCATCTGTGGACAACCCGGATCCGCTCCCTGGCGATACCCAGATCCGAGTTTGACATCAAGCTCCCGAGTCCGAGTTCTACCACTAGAACAGTGTCTTTTCACTGTTTGTGATCTGTGATTGAGCGCTCTGCAATATGACCAAGGACCGTCGTCCATGGACACCCTATGATTAAGTTTTATTATCAAACAAGGATGCAATGCATGCTACCAATTTAGTTGAGGATCCTTATTTCCCTTTTGGCCTAGAGGCCCATGTGATTACCTCGTTCCTCCTTTTATTAGATGGTCCGAAGACCCATGAAATTCCTCTTTGGTCCGAATACCCTGTGATATTCCTCTTTGGCTATAGGCCCATGAAAACATTATGTACATGATTAGGGTTTCAAAACGTGAGAACATGATTCGTGGCGTGCTTACATGTTTATATATACTAAATGATGATTTCATGGCATTCCAAATCTCATACTCAATAATCTCATGAAAACCCTAACCTGTACAACCTAGGGTTAAGCTCATAATCAAGAAATCAAGACCAATACACACATAAATCCTAGATTAATCTCAATCAATCACAAGCAAGTAAAAAAAGAGGAAAGGAGGGGAGGGAACATGAGGGAGCTTCACACTTGATGGAAAGTGAGTGGGTGAACCACACTCACCTCAAGAATAAAAATGGACATGTTGGAGGGGTGGACGATGGTGGTTTCAAGCTCCTCTCTTGGTTGATGACCTCAAACTTGGCTCCTTCTCCTTCTTCCTCTTTGTTCTCCTCTGTTAAGGCAAGGTGGAGATGTGGGAATGCAATTAGATTGGGTCAAATGACCCTAAGAATTTGTTTTTAAAAATTGATCTCGTGTGTTTTCGCTTGAGTGAGAGAATTTTCACTCAAGCGAAAATGACAGCATTTCAACCCTTGTTTCTATTGATATTTTCGTTTAAGCGAGAAATTCTTCGCTTGAGCGAAAATGAGATGCTCTGGAGCGAAAAAACAGTAATATCATCGTATAGCATATCAAACTGAAGCTTTGAATCTTAGCTTTCTAATGCAATTTGAATCACCTAAATCGTCCACCTAAAACTCTAGATATCATCAAATTAGTGCACAAAGGTCATTAGGCTTAAAAAATCCGAAATTAAGCAACAACTTTAATTGAAGTCCAATGAGGTACATTCCACGTGAATAATGATATAAATCATCAATTCACTCCAATAAGGCTAAGGTTAAATATGCTAGGTGTCTATAAAAATACGTTCATCACAATGTTTTTCCTTTTTTTCCTTACTACTAAAACTTACTCCCCATATCCCAACTTAATTTTCTCCTGAATTCATTTATGTTTGGAAACGAGGACTTAATGTTAGGCTCTTGTTGCGGTTATGACATGCATACCAATATCGCAACAGTATAATAGTTTTATAAGTAAGGGTTGTCATACCCACGAGGAACTCGAACTACTATTAACTCAACACAATTTAGTTCGCTAAGTATTTACAGAAGAACTTTGAAATTGTCATTTTGGTTGTGGTGAAAATTTGGTAAAACAAGTTCATAAAACTAAGCAAAGGTAGTAAAATGGGTTCGAAAACAAATTTATAAAATGGGGAATGAACTCGTCGATCTCCCTCCTCAGTATTCTGTTAGTTCCTGTATTTATGATTTTATTGACATTGATGCAATACACTAAAGTCGCCTAGGTCGATCCCTCGCACCTAGAGACCCTAAGAATAATACACTTGAATATCGATTCCTCACATATCCAAACATATATTCCAGCTTTAAAAAACAAATATCCAAAAGCATTCGATAGATCAATATCTATTCCTAGTATATTAAACCCACCGAGTAAAAACGTTTAGTTCGAAATCAAAGAAATACCTTTCGGTCAAGACTAAGATTTTATAACAAGAACCATCTCGTAAAATAGATTCAAGTGTTAATACAAAACGAAACTACCAATGTCAAATGAAAGTAAAATACAAGAAATTTAAACTGAATACATCGGAGTTCGAAGACTTTGTTCAATCCCGGATGAGGAGGTTAGCCACTCATGGAGGAGGGCAACCCACAAGGTGGAGTGGAGGGGATGGAGGCCGAAACCCTAGCAGAGCTCCTGGAGAGGAAACTTGGAGAAGAGGAATATCCGAAAAGTCTTTCAAAATAGCTCCATTTCTTTTCTTTTAAGTGCGTTCAGCAAGCTGTCTAAAACGCACGCGCTCAAACGCCCAAAGTGGGCGCTTGAGCGCCCCTTTTTATTTTTCAGACAGGGTACACGCGTTTGGGCACTCAAGCACCCAAACTTGCTGCCAAAGTCATCTTTTTCTCCTCTTTTAACTCCATTTGTTTCTTAACTTTCCTTCCAAGTTTTAATACCTACAAAATATATACATTCCTCATCAAAATAGCATCAGAACTCCAAATTAAATTAAAAGCTACATAAAACTAAAATCAAGCAATAAAAGGGCAATTAGAGGCCAAATTAAGAACAATTATCATCTCAAAGTGCTAGAATTATACCTAAAAAACTACTAATTCTATGCACTTATCAACTCTAGGTTTAGGATTATCTCTAGAACTCATAACCTTTTTCAAATTCCTATTCTCTCCCTCTGAATAGAGTCCTTAACCTGTGATTTTTCTTACATTTCTTAGAGTTCTATTTTTTGAAATGTTACAAGTACCACTCCCCCTCCCTCTATCATGGTAAACTGGATTATTAGAATGTCCCCATTACCCTTAGAAGCTCTATAGTAGTTGTTGAAGACTTTCATGCCATGAAAACCCCTCCCTCTATCACGGTAGATTTGATTCTGAGATGTCCCCCCTCAGATGGACTTGTTATATTATACCATCACGTTAGATATGTCCCCCACAAATGGTACTGAGCAGTGCATTTGTGACTTGGATGGGAGTTTCCATGAGCAGTGTGTACTGTCTAGTTAGAGGAACATCGCTCTGTTCAGAAAATCATACCCCTTTTGCTTCATCACTCCCCTGCCCGTGTTCTCTTATCCTTTCCAACCCCATGGAACATAAACTAGTATAAGGCTCGACTGGGGGTGATTAATTGAGTAATGACAACTGATTGTGCGATAAGTATTATGTGAATTAAATCAAATCCAAAACCAATGCGCAGACCAATTTAACTAATTAATTTATTTGGAAATACTTATCTGAAACTATAGTTAATTTATGTTTATCATTGACAAAATGCTAATTAACGGATATCTTTAGGGCATTAATTGGTTTTAAAACAAAAAACTAAATGTTTTTATTGTTGAAACGTGTAATGTTTAATTGATATTTTTTTTAACTAGTACCTTTAGACACTTATTTTATCATTATTTTATTTTGAAAAGGGAAAAATATAAAACATCATCCGTACCAAAAATTACAAATTAAATATCATATTATTTTCTTTTCTTTTCTTGTTGTTTTTTATTTACTGGCCTTATTTTGGCATATGCGTGAAGCAAGCATGATGTCCATTCCAACCACTATGAGAAATTCCATGAGTAGAAGAACACCAAGTGTAGTAACCCCAATTCCTTTTCACTATATATCTATCTTGACCAATTAGTACGATAATGGCTGTGGACTATCTTGAGTGTTTTATTTTACGACTTAAACTGCAAGAAAATGATGTGTCTCTTTGAGATCATATATACATTGGTCCTGCATAATCTAAAGGCTAATATGGTTATTATAATTAACTACAAATTTTGAAGACGATGGCTTACCTAAACTTTGCATGCTCTCTCATTATTCACACAATCTAAAACTTATTTGCATAAAGGATTTGCTACAGATCGAACTTGGCAAAATAAAATAATAATAATAAGTGGACAAGAAAATTTTAGTACGTGTATATAAACTATAAAGTAAAAGATAATCCAAACATCTTGATATTTGTGACACATGTAAAGAAATTTTTTGTGTAAGTATTACTAATGTTCATTAATTAAGGATAAAGTTACTCTAATAAAGTAAATTTGATATATTTGTCCATTTTAATTTAATTTAAAGTTCATTAATTAATTAAGGATAAAGTTACTTTAATAAAGTAAATTTGATATATAAATAAAGATTTCCATTTTAATTTACACTATGATATTAATCAATTAAAATTTAAAAATAAATATATCTTTATTTATACACTTTGTATATAATTATAAGCTCTTCTAAAAGAACATTTTCCATTCACTAGATAACAAGCACCGTCCTACTTATAGATATATAATTAGTTGCTGCATGATCAAATACTAACTAAACGTGTACAATAAAAAATAGACCTCTTACCAAACATCACTTATTATCGCTTTATATTGGAGTTGGAGAATGGGACTTGTGAAGTGAAATCATAATGGGGCCAACTCAATAGAATCCATGACCCTGCATGTATTAAGCATCGCAAGCAATCATTGAATGAAAAGTGCTTGATTAAAACAGTGTTTAGTATGTATTTGTCTCTGTATATTTGACTCACATGGGCATATGAATTTTCATAACTAGCTAGAAACTGACATTGTAACCGTAATCGATCAAAAATTTTATGTTGCTGCTCAAATTGGGGATGGGTATGTTAATTTGCTATTAAACAAAAATGCCTACTTTTTATTGCTCCTCTATTGACGGAAAAGAAATCATCTCACATGTTGCATATATTTGATTCGTAAGGTCTCGAATTTGAGTATTATGGAGGGATAAAATCTCCACTGGGAAAGTTAGCTCCACCATTATGTGGATGTTCCCACCTTAAACATGATTGTCTCCCGTAAAAAATATATCTGTCGTTAAACCAAAAATATATATAGTATAGTGCTACTTTCACAAACTTTCAAATATATACAACGTTTTCAAAGTCAACCTTTTATTCATTCATTTTTGCATAAATTAAAAAAAAAACATCATATTTATTTAAACTTATTTAAACTTAATCTATTCAGTCTTTCTAAACCAATCCACAAGTCAAAATGCTTGTTTTGTCTTTCACTTAACAATTAGTTATGAGAAGATTATATTAAAATTAATGTGTTAAAGGCAGCATTTTTCCATGTATATTTATACATTAGTTAATGGCCGACATTTAAAAATTTATAATATACTTGTCTAGTAACAGTTGAATGTAGATATTTTCTTATGATTAATGGTGAGACACTCATGTGAATTAAATGGCCAAGTCCCTTAAACAGAAATTTTAATGTAACAACCATTGTCCTTTGTGTTCCTCGGCCACCCTGCTTGCTGCTTCTAGTTTCTATAATCAATTAATTTGTTGGAGTATGAGGGGCCATTTGAATCTCACTTCCCCCACATCTTGAAGTTAAATAATGGACCAAGGTGAATACCCTCTTATGTCATTTCATTTTAGGGCTATCCTAATCTTATTATTAGTGATAACTCATAACCCTTCTTTTTTTTTTGGTCGAGTTATGATAACTCATAACTCATAATCCTAATCTTCTTATTATTAGTGATAAACTCATAACCCTTCTATCGAGTTCTAGTTGTAGATGATAATAAAGAAGCCTCTTCTAGCCCAATTCCACAAACGTGAGCTTTACGAAGTAATGGGCCATAGCCATCCTTGGGTTTATGCCTTTCAAACAATTTTTTGGGCTTTGACCAAAACTTACTCGTTTGGGCTTTGGGGGACAAAATATCTCACTATTTTTAACCTTGAGCAAGTCAATAATCAGGCTTTTAGAAGCGTATTATCTAGTATAGATTTGGCTTATTTTTTCAGATACTGTAATTTTCTCTTTTGGACTTTTGGTCCAGATCCTTGTATTATCCTTCCTTGATATTTCAATGCATTGAACTTCTGACCCAAAAAAAGGGAGAAAAAAAAAAGACTGCATCATAACGCCATAACCATATAGTTTAAACTTGATATATTCTTTTTAAAAGAAGTAAATCAAATTTGAGTAAATTTCAGCATAGAGCATGGGATTGGGACACTTTTGGGAATCGAAAACCATACTTCACATTTTGTGTGCAATACATACGGTTGTGTAGGTTAAAGCAATATTTTGAAAACTGAATCAGTAATTGAACTTTGGTGAAGACATTAATTTATGGTTCTTTAGTTTAATCATGATAGAATCAATATTAATTAAATATATATTTTTAATATTATATAATATTTTAATTAATAAAATAACAAAATTATAAAAAAAATTAAGATATAGAAAGTTATAAATTAATATAAATAGCTTTATTATATGTTTATAAGATAAATATTAATAATAATCTTGATAAAATAATGGATATTTATGTGTAATTCTTTAGCATGTCTTTATATATTTTAAAAATATTTTAAATGGGATAAATATTTATAAAATTTTGAAAAAATATCGGTTCAAACTAGTTTTTTAACACCCATTTTGGACTAATTCGACCGATTTTGTCAGTTTTGTAAACTATCTATTTTTTGTAGTTAAATGGATTGGTTTCTAGTCAAATAAATCGATACAATCCGATTTTAAAAAGTGTAGTTGAGAGTATATAGGCATGTTTAGTTTACATTTTCATTTCCTGTTTTCATTCTGTTTCATGTTTCGTGAAATTTTACAAAGAAAAAATTAGAAATGCTGGAAACAGCAAATTTTTGTTTCCGACATTTCTAATTTTTTTTTTATAAAATTTCAGAAAACAGAAAACAAAAAATGGAAAAAGGAAATGAAAATGCAAACCATTAGAAAAGGAACACGGGTTTTTTTTTTTTTTTTGTGCGCGCGCGTACAATGATAGCAATGGGATATAAACCATGATTTCATACAAACTAACCACTAACCAAATTCTAGTAGTAGCTTAATATGAGCCTCTTTTTAACATGAGCTTCTTTGAATTTCCCTTATGTAACTACACTCACAATAAAGGACAGACGAATTATGATTTATGCCTTTGATGAGTTGCATGTTTATATGATTTTCGACCACCATTTTTTGTTGAATTTAAGAACACCAGAATAATACAAGAAAACAGAAGGCAAAAAGAATATAGTTTTATTTCTTTTTGTCACAGCAGGAACCAAAAAAAAAAAAAATACAAGAACCAAAGAAACAGAAGAAGCAGTTCCAAATCAGTTGGAGGAGAAATGAAACTATAGCATAGTCTGTTTATGTTGCTAGGATACATTTGGTTTGCTCATAATGCTTTAGCTAAATCAACTCTTGCCAGTAAATTATCTTTATATCATGAAATCATTTCATTATCACAATCCAAAGAATTTGATCTGCATATAAAAAAAAATGCTGCTAAAATTTTTATTCATTCATCCATGACTCTTTTAATCTCATTTATTTCCATGATTTCTTTCCACCATTATCAGAAGGGAAAGTTGTCTTTTCCTGAATAGATACTTCAATCAGCAGCAAAATGTCTTCAGCATGCAGCAAAAGGTCAGAGATATCCATAAGTACAGAATTGGCATGCTAAAGCAATCATCCATCAAATTCCTTCTGCCATGATCCACTGGAAGTGAAGAACTTTCTATCTGTAATCAATACCAGATTTTCACGTCATCTGGAATGGATATTGTTGACAATGATTGCTCAAGAACCTCTCTATTATGCTCACATTTGCTTATCTGCATTGGACGGTTGCATTATTTCTCTTGGGTGGGCCCAGCTTGTCTCTCAGGAAGGCAAGTTCATTGCAATTATAGGATGTCAAAAGCTGACTTTTTTATTGTGTGTCTCTGGCCTTCCTTATCCTTGGCATTGATGTGCCAAGAGAACTTTCAAGCATTGCCAACATGATTGATTGAAGTTCAATCTTGCAGAATCCCCCTTCCACCTTCCATATTATTGAGGCTTCATGTATTATCTGTTTCTCCAACTGCATAACTTCAGTTGATAAAAAAAGTTGTTGGTTCTACTGAAATCAAGGCCATATTTTTTACCAATCATTTGGCTTTCAAGGAGCATAATAATATTTTTGAGAAACAATAATTCATGTCACTTCTAAATGTGTGTTTGGTTTATTCAAAAACCACGTCTAAAACGTGGATCCAGGCCAGATCCACGTTTCAAACGTGGTTTCGGATAAAACCAAACATGCTATTATAGTCATGCATATTTCAATCTGAGAGAGAGAGATTACCAAGGACTTTTTAAGCTTCAACTTAGGAGTAGAGATAGGATTTCAGAGAGTGAGAACAAATGGAGGGGCATCCCTTCTTGGCCCAGCAACAGAACGATAGACATAAACTCTTTCAGCCTGACTATCATCACTTCCTTCTTCCTTTATAACTTCAACATTCAACCTAGGCATTTCTTTTGCCAACAATCTACAGCCATTCATTGTCACCTTGCAATCTGACATCCACAGTGACCTCATTGACTCATACCTCTCCAAACCTGACAGAAGTGCTGCATTGCCAAATGGGCAGTCTCTTATCTCAAGTTTTCTCAGCTTTGGACAGCCTTCCAGCACACACTGCATGCCCCAATCACTGCTTCCAGCAAAAGCCACTGAAAGAGTTTCCAAGTTTTTAGCATACTTCCCTATATACTCAAATGTTAGGTCAGTCAGAAGACCTGATACTGCAAGCCTCTGGAGTTTAGTGCAAGTCCTAACAACTGCTCCAAAAGCCTCATCCATAGGTTCATGTGTCAAGGAATCTGGCTGACCAGGGTTCATGATGCATAGTCTGAAATGAGTGAAGTTAGGGCAGTTTTGCACAACAGTAGCAACAGCAGCATTGGTCATCTGACGGCAAAAGTAGAGGACATAATGAAGCCTCCGGCATCCTTGAGAGACAGCAACAAATCCTGATTCAGTAACCCCATGGCCAATGCCCTCATTGAAGGGATCTGCAGGAAAAACACGCAGTTCCTCAAGCAATGGACAGTATGATCCAACAGCTTCTAGTCCCTTGTCTTCAACTGTGTCCACAACCTGTATCAGTTACTTAATCAGTAAGGTAGATGTTTCCAATACACTTTCATTAGCTGGCATAGGAAACTAAATAAAAATCCTCCATCCCAAGTAAAATTCACCACCAACTTGCTGAAATTTAAATATCAATGAAACCATAGAATGAAGAGAACACACACAAAAAGAAAGAAAGAGTTGTACCCAGAGGCGTTGAAGCTTAGGACAGTGAACAAGAAGCTTAGTAAGATCATCACTGTCAAGAGGAGCATAACTAAAATTCAAGAAAGTCAAATTTGTGCAAGCAGGGAATAGAACTGGGAGATATTGTGTTCTAGCTTCCCATAAACCAGAAAGGGTATGAAGATTTTTACAATTGTTGAACGCACTTTCAAGCTCTGAGTATGGCTGTGTTGTCAGCTCTTGTGAAAATGAGCCGCTGCCAAGCTCACATAACTGAGGAGCATGAACGAGTAGTCTTTGTAACTGTTCCAGTGTTACACTTTTATTAACCTTCAAAGTCTTTAATGATTTGCACCTACTGACAAGTTTCTCAAGTGCATCAAAATTTACATCATTGTGCAGGTTGGCAAAGTTCAATACTTCCAATGATGTAAAGCTTTCTGGGAAGCAACTCAACCAATTACCACTTTTATCATCAATACCATTCTCTTGTATGTCAAGCTCAGTTAAATTCCTGCATAGAATTCAGAAGATTATTTATTGGTCAAATGAAAGATTAAGCAATAAATGCAAAGATAATACCTATTTGTCCATTTACTCAATATGATTCTATCATGAAGAGAGATTTTGAGATTCATAAGAAAGAATAGAATGCTTGCAAAAAAGTATTAGTTATAGTTAATGTAATCCAATTTCCATACTGCTTATGCTTTCAATTATAAATTTGTTCAACTTTCAGATTGTCCCCGACAAAGCATAAATTTATGGTCAACCATCTAAACGCAGAATTTGAAGGAAGCCATATTAGGCTATTACATCACAATATAAGTATGTAACTGCAAGGAAATTCAAATTCTACAGAATGTTGATGGGAAATTGTCATTCTTGCATATGCATTATAGAAATACTCATAGTAAAATTGTCATGTAAACTTTTCTCCAGCGAAAGAATAAGTAGCATCTAAGGCATACAACAAATCTTAGCTAAGCCTATCCTCATTCTTGGCAGCACAGGTAAGAACCACCATCTAGAGAAATAAAAGTTAACTGATTCCCTAAGACTTAGCCTCTCCCTCTCTCTCTCTGTTGGCATTAAAAGGGAATATTACCATGTTCCCACTCAAATTCATCATACAGAAAAGAAGTGGCCCTCAAAAACACAACCCTGTAGTGGGATTCTGTTTCCACTGCCAAGTGCCAACATAATTCACAAACATCTTCTATCCAATAGGAAATTGTAACAAAACACAGCATGTGAAAATGGCAAACAAGCAAGGCACTCAAGGAAAAGAATCTAAGAAAAGAATGAATCAACAAACAAAGGGGGAGATAAAACTTGGAAGTCAAAACTAGGAGTAAATATCTATAGTAGCATGGCCTATTATTCGAATTGGTTCGAACAGGCAATTTATACTAGAGAATCAAAATTTAAAATTGATGAAAAGTAAACCCCACCGAATTAACTGTATGACATCATTCAAAAGTTAAAAGCAAAAATTTCATATCAAAACAGTAACTAACATCACCAGATTGGTAAAAACTGAAAAGAAAAGCATCCCACCAGTGATTCATTAGAAGAACACTGCTCTTTCTTAGACATTAGAAATGAAAGATTAAAAATAGCTAAATCCAGGAACCAAAACTGAAAAGTAAAATAAAAGCCAAAAAACAGTCTCAATTATTTGCCTTTTCTGGACCAGTTATAGAGTTTCAAGACAATTGAATCTTACTTGCAATTAGTGGCAATTGCAGTCAAGCCATCAGTGCTAAATCCATCACAACTGAGAAGGGAAAGAGCTTTGAAATTGGGAAATGAAAGAGCCAAAAACTCCAAGCTCTCATCAGTAACAGCCATCCTCTTGAGCCTCAACTCCTCAAGCAAAGGGTACTTTTCAGCAAACACCACAAGCCATGAATGAATATCAGCACCCCAATTGGCAGGAACCAAGTTAAAATCTGAGAAACGAGGCTTCCCTTTCAGTGTAACACTGCGTATGTTTGGGAACCTGCGGGTCAAGATCTCAGGAGACACAGAGTAGCAGTTCCCTATGAACACATTCCTCCTTGACCATCTCTCAGCGTTGTACCACTCTTTGCAAACCAATGAAACTGAGCTTCTATCCTTGCGTGATTTCAGCATGCCAAGAACACGTTCCAACACCTCATCTGGAAAAGCTGAAGCTCGGTTCAAGTAGTTTGATTCTGGAGATTCCCTCTTTCTCTTACACTCCATATTCAACCCAGAAAGCTCAAAAAACCAAAGACACCAAAACTAAAAAATCAAACTTTAAAACACCCTTATGAATCAACAATGAGATATGAAAGCAACCACCTGGCTAAATCATGGTAAAGACCAATAAAGAGGAGTTTCAATCAAAGTGAAACAACATGTGAAGAAAAAGTAGGCAAAATGAAAGGGTAAAGAAGTTTCAGTTGGTTTATGTGAAGCTACATGATTTAATGCATGTTTTCTCTTTCAACATAGAATTGAAGAGGATTCAGAGAAGAGCAACTCAGGAAAAAACCCAAATTGGAGACCCAATAGATCCGTTAAATGGGAAGAGGTAGAAGAAGATCCATTAGATATATATTTATATGGATATATCAGAGGAAAAAGAGTGAAGATAGAGAAAGTAAAAGATTGGGGTCACTCAGAGGTGAGAGATCTTTCACCATAAACCAAAGTTCTCAAATCACTTTTACCTGATGATGAGATATTGAGACCAAAGGGCCATACGCACTTGCACCACTGGCGTATTATAGCAAAAGCAGAGGAAACCATAGGAAGAGAAACGAAGGAAGAAAATAAATTTTTAATAATAATAATAATAATAATAATAATAATAATTATTTCCCTTCACATTGTTTTTTTGACTCTTGTTATTAGTCTTTTATGATATTATTAAAAATTGTATTTCATCTCAAAAGCTATCATGCATGCTCCCTACAATTACAATATAAGTATAGAGAATGAAAAAATAATGAATAATGATATGCCTTAAATTAAAATGGGATTGTGGAGAAAACCATAGCTCACCAACATACTATTGTTGTGTCCCCTATCCCATGTCTATGCTTAAGCCACGTAGCCCCAATGAGGCAAAGTATGTGCTTCATCTAAAATCGATGGGGCTGGTGACTCTGGTTTTTTGGGTGGTTAGAGAGAGAGAGAAAAGTGGAATTTGTATGTGGAGAGAGAAACAAAGAATTTTAAATAATTTTATAAATTAAAAAAATAATTTTATAAATTTTATTAATATTTGTGAAACACTGAAATTATATCTATAATCTTTCTTTATATCACTTACCTATCATTTGCATGAGTAAAAATGAGAGGATATCATTAAATGAAGAGAAAATAAGAGAAATACAACATTTTATTTCATTTCATCATCGAAAGAAAAACAAGAGATTCACATTAAAAATTTGTTCTCCTAAACAGGAGAGAAAAACAAATTTTGAGAAGACAATTATAATTCACCCCTTTCAATTTTAACTATCTACTATATTATTATTTTAAGTTAAAAATATTACATTAATTTTATTTTTTTCTCATTTTTCATTCAACTAAATAAATAAAGAGAATATTTTATTTTTTAGTAAACTAGCAAATCGGTCGCTTATTCTGGATACCATGCAGTTTCGTCCCTGACTTCGCTAAAATAACACTTTAATACAGACTTTATTAAAAATACATGCACTTTAGTTCTTATGTCACTAAAAAACTGCACTTTAATCCTTTACTTTATTAAAAAACATGCACTTTAGGGACTTAAAGTGCATGTTTTTTAATAAAGTTTGTACTAAAGTGCTATTTTAACAAAGTCAGGGACTAAACTGCATGGTCTTCTCAGAGTCATGGATTAATTTGCTAGTTTACTCTTTTATTTTCTATATTTATTCAAATAATGTAAAAAAATTACAGTTTTTTTATTTTCTCTTTACTTTATTTTCTTTCTAACATTTATTTAATTCATTTTATTCAAATGACGCTTTAGAAACTTCATTTTATCAAAGATGCACATGTCTTCTTGGGATTCTCTTTAGTGGCGTTATCTCTTTCATCTTAAGCAATTTAGTTACAAAAAAGTTAGAAATTAGTTATGTATTTTAGATTTTAAAACTATTTTTTAACCATTTCATAACTTATTTTACATAGGCTAGACTAGAAGAGTAGGTCCAAATTGTATGTGTTCTCGTGATAAAGATAGATATTATAATTCGAATTGATATTCATACAATAAAAATATATAATAATTCAGCCAAATTGATATCCTACATTCTCTCTTTATTTCTCCTTATATATATTTTATGTTACACACGACTTGAAACAATTAACATCACTCTCATTCGAATGCAAGTGAAGAAATTTGGAAAAATAAATTATTCATTGTAACTCGGGTCATCTCAGATTGATTGATTTTTTTTTGTTTTTGTTAAAATAATAAAATAGGGACATTTCACATTTTGTGGATAACGTATTAACGGTATAGATGGGACAACTCAGCGGTGGATTATTTTTCAGCCAGCCATCATGGACCTTTCCTTAACCCATTTTTACCTTTTCTTTTCTCTTGAGGTGATTTCCCCTCCACTTCTTTTTCAGCATCACTTCTGGAAATTAATGTTTTAAAAATTAGTCTGATTTTATTATAAATAATTTGCTTTTAGTTTGAATATTATTTCAACTACATTTTTATCACAGTTTGTTAATCAATTAAAGTAACGTTTTGTTTTTATTTTATTTTTAATCTTTAAAATAATTATTGGGGATATGCTGTATGCCAGAGTAACGTTTTTGTTCCTCTACAAAATCAAACACCAATTATAAAAATTTTCATTATTAAAAACCAGATTGTGTGATTGTTATCAAAAATAGCAAATTTCTGAATTACATCGTTTGTTACTGCATGTGAACAGAAAAAAGGAAAAAAAAAATAACACCATTTCAGCGATAAATAAGAAAATTTCGAATATGCAGGAGCAGGTATATTCAGGGGCAGATATGAACTGAAAGTTGTGGGGCACATGTCCCAGGCTAAAAAAACAATTTAATGACTCGAATGAATTGTCACCCTCATCTTTTTATTTTTTAAATAATTCTCTTTGTGAAAAGATTGCTAAATTATTTGTATGTATATAAGAAAATCTAAAATTATTTTTGTAAAATATTTTTAAATTTAATATATAAAAATTATCAAATAAAAAGTACATGTATTTGATATTTAAAAACATGGAAATTAACTTTTTATTAATAATTTGCATAGCATTAAGATAATTAAGTTTATTTCCAAAACTCCTGGTCCTCACTAGGGGTGTTTATGGGACGGGTTGGGACGGGTTTTACCTGTCCCTAACCCGGCCCTATTTTTTGACCGGGCCAATTTTATGGATCTGAACCCGTCCATAGACCCAAAGAGACCCGATGAAATGTGGGTCTACGTAAGATCGGGTCTGAGTAGGGGATGACCGGGTTGGCCCGATATATAAGCGAAATATAATCATGAAATGATCATATAACAATGTTCAAAAGAAAATAGTCCATACAATTGAATATCTCTTAATGTATGCAATATTTTTTTCTTTTTTAAAGTTTGGAACATTACTAAACCAAGAATAACATTATATCACTATATAATTTTATGTATAGGATGTATTTTTAAAGTTAAATAGAGGAAACTTAGACTCAAAAGCCCCATCTAAAATGAAAAAAAATAAGGTCAGTACTTTACATAATAGAAAATCATAAGTAATAAATATTATATTTATATATAAAGGACGGGTCGGGTAACCCGAAGGTTAACCCGATCCCGTCCTCAACCCGATGTCGGGTTAAAAAATGAGACCCAATGAAACCCAGTCTGGTTCTATTTTTTTTTGTAGGACAAGAACAGACCCGACCCGAGTAGGACGGGTTGTGACGGGTCAAAGGGACGAACTGGGTCATGAACACCCCTAGTCCTCACACTTGCAAAAGGCTTCAATTACAAAATATCCCTAAAAACAAGGTGACTCTTTTTTTAGAAAAACACACAAAAAAAATTAAAAAAATTACTACTCTAAAGTTTATAATTAATAATTAATATTTAAATAATTTCTTTTTATTTACATATACATGATAAGTTTAATAGTTATTCATAATTAATGATTACAATTCTTAACTTTTTAATTAAATTCATTATTTTAATAAATGTTAAATTATTTTTCCTTTTTATATGATTTGGTTTAATTTCTAATTTGGCTAAGAAACTTGGAGAGATAGTTTGTATTGTGATTCAAATAGATTCTTTCTATTATTTTCTAAATCATTAAATTTTTTATATTTTCTAAATATTGAAAATTTTAATTTAATATTATAATTATTAAGAAAAATATACTTCATCCGGTCTTAAATATAAATAACTCAAAATTCAAATTTGTTAGTCTCAAATATAAGCAAAATATAACTATTGTATACCTTCACCCTATTAAAAGTTAGTATCCTCACAATACCCTTATTTTATTTAAATTTCCTTTTCAATAATCCACTTTATAATAAATATTAGAAATGATAATTTAGAAAATGCAATTCGCTTTTTATGTGAATTTAAAAAATTTAATGAGCTCAACTAATTAATATTCTAAATTAGCGTAAAATAATTAACTTTTACTTATAACTAAGACCAAAGTAGTAACATATATCAATACTCTTTTATATATATATCTTATAAGTCTTTTATACTTGTCAATAAAACAAATATCATGCTTATAACTTTTACAAATATTGTATTAATTGATTAATGTTAAGAAGAAGAAGAAAGGTTCTAACTTCAAACCAAAGAAGACAAATTATAAATACACCCGAAAGAGCTAAATTATTTGGTATAAAAGGAGTATCTTCTTCTACATAATATATGAATAAAATGATGATAAGTAAAAGCTACAGTGGCTAAAAAAAGGCCACCATATATATATGGTCAGTGCTTTTAGCATATATGCATGAATATAATTAATGAAGTTATTAAAGCAAGATAATCACGAGCAAAGAAATGCAGATAATTTGTATTATTGTCTCTGATAATTTAAAGAGTTGATTAGAGGTCCCTACAATCCGTCTAATTAAGCAACAATGTGAAAGAAATATATGCCATGGATCAATTTAATCCTCATCTTAAGTCATGGCTTTCGTAACTGTTATGTTGAAAGATGTGATGTAGGAGCCACAATGTTTCCCTCCTTTATCTTTGATTAGTGATAACCACTCTCAAACCATAAGTCGCTTCCTCATTATTTTTTATTAGTGATATCCAAAAGCATATATCAACTCATTATTTTTTTTATCAGTGATGCTGAAATTATAAAAATCTTGCGAAAAATGGAAATTCGTGATCGTAAAGTAGCTAGTAGAAGTACAAGACCTGTGTAGGGTGGTGTTAATGATATTGTTGGTATTTCAGGTGTTTATTCAATTTTAAATGATAGTGGTTTCTTTAAACATAAGGGGGTTAGGAGGAAGGGTAAATAAGCAAGAGGCTAAGAAGTTAATGACCAGTGAGAAGGTTGATATTATTTTTCTGCAAGAGAACAAAAAAGAGGTTATTGATGATATCTTCTATGCATCTTTAACTGGTGGGGATGATAATTTTGGGTGGACATTTCAACCTTCTGTTGACATGTCCGGAGGGCTTTTGACTCTTTGGAGGAAAGATATGTTTTTTCTGCGTGATGTTTTTCTTGATCATAATTTTATTGGAATCACTGCCTTGTGGAAACAGAATAATGTGGTATGTTCATTTGTAAATATTTATGCTCCTTGTGAGTTACAGCGAAAAAAAGAATTGTGGAGTGTTCTCTTACATACAAAAGAAAGTCATGGAGGTGGATTGTGGTGCTTTGGTGGGGATTTTAATGCAGTAAAATCGGAAACGAAAATGAGAGGTGTGTCTACTTATTGGAGAGGCGATGATATGAGAGTTTTTGATGAGTTTATTAAAGATGCTGAGTTGATAGATTTGCCTCTAGTTGGAAGAAAGTTCACTTGGTATAAATCTGATGGTGCATGTATGAGTAGACTAGATAGATTTCTGGCGTCTCCTGATTGGCTATCTTTTTGGCCAAATACATTGCAGTGGGGTTTAAACAGAGGTGTGTCTGATCATTGTCCCATATTATTAAAAAATGAGGTGGTGAATTGGGGTCCCAAGCCTTTTAGGGTCCTTGATTGTTGGAGGAAGGATGCCTGGTATGCTGAGTTTGTGAAGTCTCAATGGAAGGAGATCTTGGTGGTTGGCAGGCCGGTTTTGTTTTAAAAGAAAAGCTAAAAGAGTTGAAAAATAGATTGAAGAAGTGGAATAAAGATACTTTTGGAGATCTAGATAAGAAAATTATTGAGGCGAGGGAGAACATGAACAAACTTGACCTTAAAAGTGAAGAATGTTTTCTGCAGGAGGATGAAGCTAGTCAAAGGAAGGAGTGGAAGGCCCAAATGTGTCATTACATGTCTCTTAAAGATATTTTGTTGTTCCAGAAATCAAGGCTAGCTTGGCTTCAGGTAGGGGATGCAAATACTCAATTTTTCCATGCCTGTATAAATAGAAGGAAACTTAGAAATGAGGTTCGATGTTTGGAGGTTGGCAATGACAGAGTTTCTGATCCTATAGCTTTAAAAGAGGCAGTAAAAGGTTTTTTTGAGACTCACTTTGAAGAAAAGTCTACACCTAGACTTCACCTTTATGATTCTTGTTTTCACACTTTGCAAGATGTTGATGCAGAATCTTTGATAGTGCCTTTTTCTTAAGAAAAAGGTAAAAGCAGTTGTATGGGATTGTGAGGGTTCAAGGTGTCCAGGTCCAGATGACTTTAATTTCAATTTTATTAAGGATTTTTGGCAGGAAGTGAAATCTGATTTCATGGAATTTATTCAGGATTTCTATATCAATGGTAAGCTAGTCAAGGGTTCCAATAGTTCCTTTATCGTTCTTGCTCCTAAAATAGATAATCCTCAGAGGATGGAGGAATATCGCCCCATCTCTTTGATCGGTTGTATGTATAAGGTGTTGGCGAAGTTTCTAACAAATGGATTGAGGAAAGTGATTGGGAAAGTTATATATGATTGCCAATCTGCCTTTGTAAAGGGAAGATCAATTTTTGACAGTGTTGTAATAGCTAATGAGGTGCTGGAGGAGGCAAAGAGGAAGAAAAAATCATGTCTTTTCTTTAAAGGTAGATTTTGAAAAGGCATATGATTCAGTCAGCTGGGATTTTTTACAGTTTGTGATGGAGAAAATGAATTTTACCTTGAAATAGAGGAGGTGGATTGCAAAATGTTTGTCTTCTGCCAAAATTTATGTCCTTATTAATGGGAGTCCAACAAGTGAGTTTGGTGTAGGTAGAGGTTTGAGGCAAGGCGATCCTTTAGAACCCTTCCTATTTTTACTTGCAGCAGAGGGCTTGAACTCTATGATGATTACAGTTGTTTAGAGGCAGGTGTTTTCAGGTTATCATGTTGGTCAGGCTGGTGTCTTGATATCACATCTCCAATATGCTGATGATACTATTTTTCTTGGAGAGGAATCATTGAGCAATATTTGGGCTATTAAGTCTGTGTTGCAATTGTTTGAGTTAGTGGTTGGGTTGAAAGTTAATTTTCATAAAAGTAAACTTTTGGATGTTAATGTTGATATGGTTTGGCTAGAGTGTATGGCTCAATTCCTGAATTGTAAGGTTGGCACTTTTCATTGCTCTTATTTGGGCTTGCCCATTGGGGCGAATCCTAAGCGTCTTTCTACTTGGCAGCATGTCATTCAAAAGGTGGAGAGGAGGTTGGTTAGATGGAAGAAAAAGCTATTGTCCTTTGGAGGTAGATTAGTTCTTCTGAAATCTGTGTTAAATTCAATCCCGATCTACTTCCTTTCCTTCTTCAAGACTCCCACAGGTATCATTTCTCAACTCGAATCCTTATTTAAAAATTTTCTTTGGGGTGGGGATGATGAGCATAGGAAAATAGCTTGGGTTGCTTGGGAGGATATATGTAGAGAAAAACAACATGGAGGTTTAGGATTGAGAGATTTAAGAGGTTTTAACTTGACACTGTTAGGTAAGCTAAGGTGGCGTCTCTTAGTAGAAAGTGATAGTTTGTGGGTTAAAGTGTTATCATCTATTTATGGAGTGGGTTGTATGGGTAGGAAAGGTGTGAGAGGGGGAGCTTCTAGGTGGTGGCTAGATTTGTGGAGTATTGAGGAGGGTGAAAATATATCTTTTGATTGGTTCTCTAATGCGTGTGTAAGAGTGGTGGGAAATGAGAGGAATACTTCTTTCTGGAAAGATCCTTGGTGTAATTCTATTCCCTTTTGTGAGTGTTTTAAGAGACTTTTTTTTTTCTATAACCACTAATAAAGAGGTGTCTGTGGAGGATATGTTAGTGAGTGGGGAGGGGGAAGTTGGGTGGAATTGGAGTTGGAGGAGGCAATTGTTTCAATGGGAGTTGTCCCTTTTATCTATTTTGTTGCTAGATTTAAGCTCTATTCATGTTAATGTAAGCAATGAAGATACTTGGGGGTGGATACCTGATCTAGGTGGCTCATATTCAGTTAAGTCAGCATATCATCAGATTAGAAATGACTCTATTTATGTTGACCTTCCTCTTCATCATTTTATCTAATGCTCCTATGTTCCCTCCAAGATCTCTTGCTTTGCTTGGAGGGTGATGTTAGACAGAATACCATCAAAAATTAACCTCGTCAAGAGAGGAATTTTACAATTATCTTGCAGTATCTACTGCAAGATGTGTCTGGTGCAATCATGGAGCAGAATCTTCTTCTCAACTATTTTTTTATTGCCCTTTTGCTTGTCAGTTATGGATGTTGTGTATGCAATGGTGTGGTTTTGCCTCTATTCATCATGTTAATTTTACTGCTCACTTTGAGCAATTCTTGGGGCTGCCAACTTGTGATCTGAAAAACCGTTATAGGTGGGCAGTGATTTGGTTATCAGTTCTGTGGAGTCTGTGGCTAACACGAAATGAAGTGGTATTCTCAAATAATTATCTAACTCCTCTTGAAGTGTTAGAATTGGTAAAATTGTGGTCTTGGAAATGGCTGAATGCTAAAGATAACAACTTTAAGTATCAATTTTCTTGTTGGCTAAAGGAACCACCTGCTTGTCTCAACCTTTATTAGGGGAATATGTGGGCTTTCAATCTTTCTTTTTTTGTAGTATGTGCAGGGGTGTGGTTTGCGTTTATGGTTTTGGTTTTAGCTTTAGGTTGTCTAGAAAGTTAGTTAGTGGTGATATTTAATTTTGATTTATCTTTTGTATTACTTTTATTTGGTTGTATTATGGGTTTGAGTACCCCTTGTACTCATAATTAATTTTAATTCTTTGCTTATAAAAAAAAGGGTAACTGCCAAACCCGAAGAGTTTGTTAGAATGAGCATCACCTTTGAAAAATTTGGGTGAGGGAATGGTGTCCCAGTATAAGGCAGGAAAAGTTGCAAGTTCAAATAGCATTTACAAAGATACTTACATTTATTTCATCTTTAAGGGACAAATTGAGGTTCAAATCTATGACCTATCATATGCTAAATCCTATCTTGCTCTACTCAACCAACCCTTAGGTTGTATATTTGCTTTTAATTTTTCATATGTACAAAGGAGTAAATTAGCAAATTGGCCATTGACTTATTCAGGATCATGCAGTTTAGTTCCTGAAAAAGTGAAAATCACAAAAGGATCCCTGATTCTTTGCTTTGTCATATTGTATAGTCCAAATTGGTGTTTTCCCTTTAATCACTGGATGACGTGTCACATTAAGTGACATTGTGTAACACAATTTTACATTGTGGACTCAATACGAGTTGTTTTTAGACAGCAGTGAGGCTGTAAGGTCGGTCGGCTGACCAGGAAGGCTAGATGGTCGACCGAACAAGAAGGTTGGAAGGCCGACCGACCAGGAAGGCTAAAAGATCAGCCGGCCGGCTAGGAAGACTTTGAAGGTCGGTCGGATGGCTTCCAGCCTTCCTGGTCGGCTCGCCTTACAGCCTACGGGCTGACCTTCCTGTCTTCCTGACCGACCGACCAACCTTGCAGCCTCCTTACCGCCTAAAATCGACGTTGTATTGAGTCCGCGATGTCACTTAACGTGACACATAATCCAAGGGTTAATGAAAAACACCAATTTGGACTATTGAGCATGACGGAGCAAGGATTCAAGGATCATTTTAAGATTTTCACTTTCTTAGAGACTAAACTGCATATATGACTCTGAATAAGTCAGAAACCAATTTGCTAGTTTACTCATATACAAAGTGATTACTAGCATTAGCTAAGATCACCACATGTGAGATACATTGATCCTCAAAATGAAGCTCTGTTTTTTATCAACTAAATATTACGATGATGAAGAGAAAAGAAGGGGTTATAAAATTTGAGTAAGATAATATATATTTTGAGATATTATATATTTTTTGTAACAACAATATTAAAAAGGACAATAATTTTCATATATCTACCATAGAGTACGTGTATCAGCCGATAAGGATTGTTCTAGCTTGTGGTCTCGAGTATGCAGCCAAGTTAAATAATCAGAGTGAGTTTATACTTCACAAAGAAATCCTACCAGTTTGAATAGAATTATCTTTCGTGAAAAATATACCTGGTCTTACACCAATTTTTGTTTTCTATTATCTAAAATTTAACTTAAAAAATGCACGGCACCATTAATTTCCATTTCCTTTCTTTTTAATTCGTTTTATACTTTATTTATGAGGATGTTGACCTTTGGGAGCCGAGTAAAGTCATCGTTATTGCTTCTCCTTCTGCTTCGGCATTTGTGCTTTTATATGTATTGAAAAATGTAATCATTTAATTGGTACAGCTAATAGCCTCGAATACCTATGATTAAGGATAATAACTTAATTATAAACATCGTATTAGTAATTTTTTATTGAATAATTTGTTACCACTGACCTTTGCCTGCTATAGACAGCTAGTAGTAGTACTTTCTTCTGGTTTAGCTGGAGATACGTTGTGTTTATTAAAAAAAGAATAAAAAGCTGAAAACACGTGGTGCTCATCTACATTTTATTTTCTTATTCTAATTATTATAATAATTTTCCGGTCTTTCTAACTGACCAAATGTCAGTTAGATGTAAGGCACATATTAACTATTGCATTTAAGATATTTTGTTAAGAATTTTAACAATAAATAAAAGTTAAATTTTTAATGTAATAAACAATAATAATATACTCCTATAAAAAATATATATACTATTTTTAAATATTTAATATGCATTTGTAAGATCCTCGTTAATAAGAATTTTAACTAAAATATAATTAATCAATTTAATTAAATAAAAAAACATATAGTATTCCCTTTCACCAAAAAATAAATAAAAAAAAACTTATAAGTTTGCTACCTTGTGAGATAGAGTACAGTTATTAATTATTAATTAATTAAATAAAAGTAGAAAGCTTATACAATCTATAAAATAAATAGTTCTATGTGTGGGTTTTGCTCGAATGCACATGAGTTTTGGTTATATATGCATGTTGTTCAAGTGCTATACATGTCTTCAAAATTCACACTAAGAATCATGATGTTTGTTTTATATACACCCTCCAATTCAAAACTTTTAAAATTAAAGGTTAATTATATAAATTAAAAATACTTAATTAATACTCAATCCATCTGCAATCATTTTAGAGTCTCAAATTTATTTTTAAATAAGTGTCATTTTCAGATATCAAAATAATATTAAATACTATTTTTTCAATTTTTTCAATTTCTTATTCCGATTCTTTTTGTTTTAAATATTTATTATAAAGCTATATATATCATAAATGCTCTACACGTTAAAAGTCTTGATAAATATATTTTTTATGTTTTCAACAAAAAATTCATGGTGTAGTGGTAAAATAAATTTGAAAAAAGAATTCATTTTATTGTAAAAAAAGAGATAGTAAATGCATTAATATATGAAAAAAAGTGAAAGGATATATTTGAAAAAAAAGGCTAAAAAGGCATAGTTATTACATTTCTTATTTCTTGTGCAAAAACCTTAAACGACAAATAAAAAAGAAACGAAGGAAGGGGAGTATAATATATTATTATATATTTTTTACTGAAATATCCTCATTTAATTTTCACTTATGTCATTTATTTTTCTCTAACTTTTTTATAAATAACCAACTAAGAAAAAAAGGACAAATAAGATTAATAAAAGGAAAAAATGATATATAATTGGAAGGTGGAGATGATATGTGAGAGATATAATTATAATTAATTGAGATAAATAAGAGGTTTTAGATTTTTTTACTGAAATAATTATCCATATAATTATTAAATGAAGGAATAGTTAAAGGAATAGTTAAAAAGATTTGATGGATTTTCAAAACGTGAAAAGTTTTGAAAAATAAAAGAAAAATATAAAACCTAAAAAAGTTTTAGTGTACAACGATAGTATAGATAAAATACAAAAGAAAAATCAGTATGATTTCTAAAATAAAAAAAGAGAGAGATTGTAAAAATTTAATTTCTTTTTGTTTGAAACAAAATTAAAGATGACTATTTACTTAAAAACAACCGGTGTATTTTCTCTTCGGTCCTATTTATAAAACAATGTTTGAAGTTTTTTCATGGTCCTATTTATATGATAAAGTATATAGATCTCGAAACATTTATTGTTTTTTCTCATATTTACCTTTGTTGATCATTAAAGATATTAAGGTGATACAATTACTATGGTAGTAGAGTTTAATTTTAAATAGGGATAAACTTGTAATCTTATAGAGTAATTTTTTGAAAATCAACGCATTAATTATATTTCCTAATATGTGTGTTTTTGTTTGAATTGTCTTATGAATAAGACTAGATGAAGTATTATAGTGAGATCCAACAAACAAGGAGGTTTTGAAAATTCTAATGTATTTTATTTTACCATTAATAAGTTTTAATAAGATAAAAAGAACATCAGTTTTGGTTTTATTTTCCGGGAGGGGCAAGTAATTTCTCTAAGCCTTCATTTTCTAAATTTATGATTCTGATGGCGGCAGATGAGGCAGTGATGGTAGTGTTTCATAAATGTAATTGTGATGAATATGACAAAAAAGGACAAAAAAAATTGTTGAAGACTGAAGAGTCTCCACTTCAAACAATAACATGTACATAAGAAGAGAAATAATAAAAAATTAGAAACTTGGCCAGCTGAACTACTAAAGATTCACGTAATCTCTTGAAATAAAAAAAAATTAAGGCATTGAAAATTGAATGTTCCATTAAAAAGAAAAAAAAAAAGAAAAAGTACTGGGAACTGTGGCATATGCAATGTGAACTCATGTGGGGGTGGTGGGGGCTTGGATCCACATTGAATTGGGTAGGGTTAGGTTAAAGAAAGCACATGCACCCAACCTTGTTTGGAATTCTATGTTCTTTCCCTATAAGATGCGGAAAAGATCCATCCTAATTATTATTCACAGATCTATATATAATTTCTTTTGGGGGTAAATTTTTAGTGGTGTCAGCGATCTTGCTTGCTAAAATCATTATATAGCACTTCTTCACTTAACCAAATGAAAACATTCTATAGTTTTGCAAGTTGGAGCTCCACTATAATGGTGGTCAAATATATTGCCATCCTTGTTGCTTATCAAATCATTCATTCTTGTAGCTAGTTTTAAAAATTATATATTTAAATTAAATCACTGTAGACAACGCAAGTGGTGACAAAAAAGCCTGTGTGATCTCCTCATTGACCGATTGGAATTGGCATCATTTTTTGTTGAGAATTAGGTAACACAATTGAATAACATCTTCATCAACACTATGGGATAAGGTCTAAAACAAATTGAATTGCAACTCCTAATTCTAATTCCAACTTTAATTAATTAATTAGTTTGTAACAATTTTTGTGGTTATTATTATAGATATTATAAGGCTAAGGCCCATATATACTCTCATCACATTGAGGCTAGCTAGTTCCAATTAATTAATGCTTTTGGTTTGGTTTAAGGGATAAGATATGAAAAGGGGTTTATTGCATCAGATCATTGACCTTATATAGGCAGAAACATCAATACGCTTCTAAATAGTACTAGGTACAAACTATTGTAAAGTAAAGGTTATGGTTCACTTTCAATTGGGATGGACCCCTACCAATTTGTTCCCCAAAGCTTAAAAACCCCATGTTCTTATACTTCTGCCTGACCGTCCCTCTTCCCTTTCAATCCATATCATATCCAATCTAGAAATATGGTTTAGTTTGGGGTTTAACACGTGGCAATTTTGACTATAGGATAAATAGGCCCCTGCCTAATTAGCACATTCATCCCCTGTCCAGCTTTTAACACAGTATTTATGCTATTCATGTATGTCTGTACATCTCTTTTCTATATATGTTCATTGGATTTTTAATTAACAGTGTATTAGATAAAAATCCTGAAGTAAACTATATCTAACATTTTGCATAAGAAGTTTATTTTTTTAAGAGAAGCTTAAGGGTACAGATAACCAGTGCCTGATTGGTGGCGGCACTAATTGTTGTTTGAGGTTAATCAAAATTCTGATGTCATCTGACAAAATTCTGATTGATGAAAATGTTATCTTTCAAAATTGTCTTTAATTTTGAAGAATAATAAGAGCATCTACCCTCAGCATCCCACTTTTTTACTATTCACATATCTTAAATGGGTCCCACCATTATATATCATTAAATTATTATTAAACACCTCTCATCTCTATCCCACAACTCAATATTTTACTATTCACATATCTTAAATGGGTCCCACCCTTACACATTACTCAATATTTATATTATTTAATTAATCTAATTTAAAAATATTTTTATTAGTGAATAATAAATTAATTTTAAATTATGAAAATCATGAATAATATATTTCAATCCTAAATTAAGTTAAAAAAATAAAAAATTAATTAAATAATAAAAATTACAAACAATCTATTACAATAAGAAAATTATTTAAATAAAATCATAAATGCTATTTTTTAAGCAATAAAATATTTGAAAATTAAATAAATAACGAAGCATGGGTAACATTAATTTATTTAAATTTGAAAAAAAACCAACAATTACATAATAAGAAAATCAATTTTGGTTATTATCACGCCCAAAACGTTCCCAAATATGTTCGACAAGGTCCGCTTGAAGTTGATGATGAATTTGCCTATCCCAAACTGCGGCTCTTCTTTGAAGGTATGTTGTAAGATTCGGATGAGGACCATTACGTACATCAGTAGTCGAGACATCATCGTTAGGATGATCATAAGAATAATCAACATCACCATCATATGTGTGTCGTTCATCTTCAACAATCATATTATGTAATATAATGCATATGTATAGTATATGCTTGATTGTATCCATGTGCCAAGCACGTGCTGGGCCACGTACAATTGCGAACCGAGATTGCATGACTCCAAACGCACGCTCCACATCCTTTCTTGCAGCTTCTTGATGTTGGGCAAACAATTTTCTTTTATCTCCCTGAGGCATTGGGATACTTTTGACAATTGTAGCCCATTCGGGATAAATACCATATGCTAAATAATACCCCTTGTCATATTGGGTTCTATTTACCATGTATTGCACCGCAAGGGCCTCTCCCTCCAAAACGTCATTAAACACATCAGATTGATTTAGCACATTTATGTCATTATTTGAACCTGCTACCCCAAAAAATGCATGCCAAATCCATAAGTCTTGAGATGCCACAGCTTCGAGCATTATTGTGGGTTTCCCATGGTCACCACGACAAAATTGACCTTTCCAAGCTACTGGGAAATTTTTCCATTCCCAATGCATACAATCAATGCTACCTAACATACCTGGAAAACCGCGTGCCTCCCCTATTTGCAGTAGGCGTTCAATGTCATTATTATTTGGCCTTCATAAGTATTCACTCCCAAATACCTCATTTATGCCCCTTACAAACTTGTTTAAGCATTTCACTGCAGTGCTTTCACCTATTCGCACATAATCATCCACACTGTCAGCAGATGATCCATATGCCAATATCTGAATAGCAGCAGTACATTTTTGCAGGGGAGAAGGACCCATTATGCCAATTGCATCAACTCTCATTTGAAAATACTCATCATGAATTGTCAGGGCTTCTACAATGCGAAAGAACACATGTCTTCGCATTCGAAATCTTCGTCGAAATTGCTCCTCTGTATACACTGGATTGTTAGAGAAATAGTCATTATACAATCGATCATGTCCTTCTTCACGATTTCGTTATATGAAAGATCTTTTACGCTTATGTGAAGCGGAGTTGTTGCCTTCTCGATGCCCATGTTTCTCCATTATCAACCTCCTACATCGTTCTCCAAAGTCATCATGTATAAAATCTTCAATGATTTCCCACTCAACCATTTATTCAAAGTCTGAATCATTGGGATCCATTTGAAGAATAACAATCTTGTTAAAGTATATAGAGAGAGTATGATACGAATACGAGAAAATTGCACAATTGAGAGGTGCAACAATCCTCCCATTTGTTGATATATATATATATATAGAGAGAGAGAGAGAGTGAATAATGGCTAGTTTGATTAACGGCTACTTGTAACGGCTAGTTTGAATAATGGCTACTTGTAACGGCTAGTTTCAATGTGTTTCTCTAATAAACCCTAATGTAATCAGAGTATAATGTCTTCCTTTAATAAAGGTGCATATAATTAAGCTACAACAATCCATGTTTTTCCCTTATCATTCTACATAACATCGCATGATCTTCTAGTTGTCTCTCTGTCATTGCAGATGTATCCTAGAATAGGAACGCCAAGTCAAGCTGTCTCTCCTTCATGTCTAACTCCCGTTTCTTCAACTTGTTTTGTTCTTCCTTGACACGTGTTATTTCAAGTATACTGGCTACTTTCTCCTTCTCTAACGCTGTCACTGCAGCTAGTTCCTCATTGATAGCAGATGGTTCTTGTGCTCCAGATTTTCCCTTTCTTTTTGCTGCCTTTGTCCCCATTGGACGAACCAAAGTGGGTGGAGTTGGGTTGTACTCGTTGGTCATTGGTGACTCGGGATTAGAAGATGATGAGTAATTCCCACCTGTAGAAATCTTTGTTCTTTTGCTACCTCCTTCAACTGACGCATTTGACCATTTAGGTTGATTTTTCAACAATCTCCATGCATACTCTAACCTGAATTGTTCGCCAACATCTTGCTTGTAAATCATGCATGCATCTCCTACTGTGTTAGTCTCGGAGCTACCACTTTTCTTTCGTTGAACGGCTTGTTTATAACATCCTGCAAATTTTTGAATGGTGGAATTCAACTTCTGCCAACGTCATTTCAGTTGCGATAATTCCCTTGCTTGCAAAGTACCACGATACTCATTGTAATTTTCTTTAATTCTCTACCAAAAAGAATATGCTTTTTGGTTAACCCCTACAACCTTATCTTTTGAAACATTAAGCCATGATTGGATTAGGAGTATATCTTCCTCCATGGTGAACCTTGCTCTTTGTCTCCTTTGAGTTGGTTGTTCTTCTTCATTGAGTGTGATATAATCCAAGCCAACTTCACTGGAAAACACTGGAGTTTGAGTTTCTGACGCCAACTCAGATGATGCATCATGATCCTTGTTAGTAGATTGGCCACCACTTGCACCTATTGAAGTCCCACCTACCATGGTGGGGTTACTTGGTGGTGATTGAAACATGGGATTTTGATAAGGATATGGGTATGGAGGAAAATTTAGATTTTGTGGATTGAATGGAGGAATTTGAGGGTTTAGTGGGTTTTGATAATTTGGAAGAATTTGAGAAATTTGTTGGTTTTGAAAATTTGGAGGAATTTGAGAATTTTGTGGGTTTTGATAATTTGGAGGAAATGGATAATTTTGTGGATTCTGAATATAATGTAAAAATGGGTTGGTATTGAATTGGTTTGGATCCATTTGAATGAGAAATGTATTATGTGAGTAAACAATTGGAGGATTGGAAAATTTATGAGACTATAGGAGAAGAAAAGAAGGAAAGTTTGGGAGAATATGTGAATTATGTGAAAGAATTAAGAGGTTAAAATTACCAATTGGGTTATTTATAGTAAAAATAAATTATTTTTTATTTTTAACGGTTTAAAAAAGTAACCGTTGAATTATTATCGTTTTAATAACGGTCAGAATTCTTGAATTTGTATATTTATTATTTTATAATAAATATAAAATAATTCTCATTTCACTCCAAGCACCCGGTTTTCTTTCACGCCATCGCGGGCATACACATTTTTACTATGAATTTGTCAGAAAAAGCAAATTAAGCATCCGCGATGCGGATGCCCTAAGTATTTTGTATATTTATTATTTTATACCATATTATATTCTAGAGAAATAATTCTTTCACACTCTAAAATTTAATACACTCATTTGACACTTCTAATCTTTTTTTATTGATTTTTCTCTTCTTATCACATTATTTTCGTATGTATCATTTTTTTCTCCTCTCTTCCTATCTCTACTCGGGTGTTCAAACTAGAGGTGTGAATTTTTTGGTGAAAGAGCACATGTATCTTCAATGGGAGACAATCATGTTCGAGCCCGATAGAATCTCTATGGGTGGCAAAGCTCTCCCCTCTAAGTATTTAACACATCTGCATGCCTAGGGCTTAAACCCGAGATCACTGATTAAGCTGGATTAACTTCTTATGATCAGTTGATCATGTGCTCGGTGGTAACTAGAGCGTGAATGAATATTTTTTTTTTCTTTCCACGATATAAATGTGAATTTGAAGGGGAAAAGAGTTTGAAATCATATCATGTGTGATAGAAAAAAAAAAGAAAAATAATTTTAAAAAATGTGAAAAGAGATATTAAGGTCATCTCCCATTCCCCAACACCTCTCTTAAACCAATATTTTATATTTTTTCACACTTTCTCATATTACTATATTATTTTTATTACTTTAAGCAACTCAATCACTTTTTTATCTCCAACTCAACGATTCTAAACAATTTCTTAAATGGACCCCACAACCTACCTATCAACAAATTCTATAGCATACAACAATTATTATCTTTTTAAATCTTAAGAACATGTGCTTGTATAAGCACCATGTGCTAAAATAAGATCCCAACAAAAAATGTTTTAATTGTTTTTGCTAATTAAGCAAAGAAATTTAATAAGAGAGTGGAAGGAGTACTCCAACCTAAAAAAAAATACAAAGTTAAGGTAGTACAAAAATTTTAACAAAAAGTACTTCGTTGGCCTTTTTTAATGCGTCGGTGCTAAAATTTAAGATCTGAGTTATTCTTTTATGAATTAAAATTTATGATGAGGGGATGGTGCCCCAATCCAAGGCAGGGAATGCCTTCGGGCTCAAAGAGCACTTACAGGGGTACTTACATTTTACCTCACCTCAAGGGGACAAATGAGAGTTCGAAACTGTCAGATACAAGACTCTGTCTTGCTCCACTCGACCAACCCATTGGAGTTATTTAAGATCTGAGTTTAGCATCAGCGATGCAGATGCTTTAGGTGTGAATCTGAGTGAAACTTATTGTATAGAATTGATTTTATTTAAACGAGTTCAAAATTATGTAATTTATGTTTGAATTTTTTTAAAGATAATAAAATTCAATATAATTTTTTTAATTCAATAAAAATTGTAATTATTCTCTCTCTCTCACACATGTATAGATCATACACACATACAGGGACGGACGCACGTTACTAACTGTGGGGGCAGCTGCCCCCACAAGATTTTCAATTTAAGTTTTTATATATAATATTAGTATATGTAACACAAACCAATATGTATTAAAAGAATATGTTCAACACCATATTTTGTTCCCATTCTACGTTTTAACCCAGGAATATAGCAACTAATTAATAGATAAAGAGGTGATGAAAGTCGACACTTACACAGACACCCTTTTTTAATCCATTAAAGCAATTAAACAAAATATTTCAAGCCTTATGTGAGAGAGAACTTGTTAATGAGACACACATTTGTTCCAATTTTTTCACTTTGCTCCCATTTTTTTTCACTCGAGAAAAACTTGTAATTTTTTTTTCTTATAAAACTTTTGTCACTAGATAATCGGTTTTAAAATTTAAATAAATATATGCTTTGACAATACATGCATTTTCACAATATAGGAAAATGTGTTATTTTTTCATAAAACTTGTGGAAATCAAGAAGCATATTATATATCTTTTGGTGTGTTTGCTTTTAGAGTTATTTGCACTATCTCTGTGATCCTGTAACAATTGAAAGAGTTTTTTTTACTATAAATATCATCAAAAGTTGGATGTGAAACTGTATGGGAGATGAATGATTGTTTAATTACATATATAAAGAGAGAAATTTTTTAAAGCATTGAAAATGAGAAAAAAAATTCTGAAAAACTCACATAGAACAAAGATGATGTATTTTTATACTTTTAATTATAATATGCTATATTATTAACAATGTAAATTTATATGTATGTCTGCCCCCACTACTTAAATTGTCTGGATCCGTCACTGCGCGCATATATATATATATATATATATATATATATATGGAGAGAAAATCAATTTTAATTATCTTGATATTTGATTTTAGATGCTGATTAAAAATGTTATAAATTAATAACTAGCTAATTCTGAGGGAGAAACATTAGCTTTGCGTTTGACTGCATCATGGGCCATTTGCTGGGTAATGTTTGACGTCAAATAGTATTTGTTCATAATATAAAAAAAAAAGTATTTGTTCAATTGTTCATGCTCTCAAACAATAACAGGAAAAATGTTGATATTATTATTTTTTTGACGTATCTAATTAATCATTTCTTTTTGGTAATTTCATTGCACAAGGGGCGTTCAGTCTTGTGAATTCAGTCTTTCTGACAAAAATATCGATAATTAAATTAATGTAAATGCAACCCTAATCAATGACTTTTGCGAGTCAATTTAAGGTCATAAATTTAAAACACTTTTAGCTTTAAGTTCTACAACTTTTGCGGAAATTACAATTCGACTCATGCGATGCTTTAATTAATTCTATGTACCTTATGTCGTATTACGTATGGTAATTAATTTGCAAATCTAATGAAATTTTAATGACTTTAATATAATAATTTCCAAACAGTAAGTTATATGTTAATGGAGTCTTTCCACACACACACCCAAAAAATTAAGAAAAGGTCACAATCAAGATGGAGGAGACAACTTGGGCTGCTCCGTTGCACCATTGGCCTAGATGTTAACACTGGGCTTCTGCACTATTGTCCATAGAAAATGTCTCTCTCTGAATATAGACCTCTTGCCTACTCTTTACACTACTCTATCATTTCGCTTCGCTAGTAAAAATATTTAAGAGTATATAACTATTTCAAATTTTAATTTCTTAAATAAATATTATAAATTTAAAAAAATTAAAATCCTGTTATTTGATCTTTAAATTGTAATTATTCTACCAATTATTTCTTTCATTAAGTTAATGTTAACTCACTAATAGAAGATTCTTTATTTAACAATTAACATTTCATTTGTATATTGGTCGGCTCAACCCTAAGACGGATGAGTCCCGCGCATTGACCCCCAATTTTTTTATTAAGTAAATAATTTTTTAAAAAAATTCTCCAATTTCTATCATGGTTTTCTCTCTTTTATTAATATTAATTATAATAATTTAAAAAATAATTTTATATACAAAATATTAAAAATAATTTTTAAATTAAATTGTAATATTATTTATATTAATTTAAAATACACTCATTTTAAAGCTCGCTTAAATCTGGAAAAATGTTGGACCGGTCTTATTTACGTAATATCTATATGGTCTATTACATTAATTATGAAAATATTTATTTCATATATTTCAATATTTTATCATATTATTATTTTACTTCATTTTTATTTAATATTAAAATTATTTAAAAATCTAATACTAAAATTTGGCCACTTATTGATGGATGATGCAAAGATCATGCAAATGATCGGTTAGGATTGTGCTACATCATAATTTCTTTAGTTGGTTAAAGGTAACTAAACGAAATGATGAATTAAAAAGAAAAATTTTAAGACTATGTAATATGTAAAAGTGTCAAAATTTTGAACAATTATATATCCTTTTCTCAAAATTGATATGCATTAAGTGCATTATATATAATTGATCAATGAAACAATGACATAGCAAAACAATTAAATGTGAATGGTCATATTCATTTTCAGAGTGAAATATAAGCTTGTAACAAAAAAAAGAGTGAAATATAAGTTGTCGGGTGTGACACTGTAACACACTTGCTGCACCTATGAATTTCTCCTTGGCTAGTTTAATTTTCTTTCTTTCCTTTTTCTTTTCATTAATTCTTGAAGTGGTTGAACAATTTGCATTTATAGGTTAATTACTAGAATCATCCACAGTAGTTGCAAGAGCCTGTAAAGTCTCTGCACCATCCATATTCTTCTCTATGTTCATTGACCAGCGAATATGCAGCTATAGCAATGCAAGCTTCTTAATTAATTCTTGGTTCCTCTCATCACCATCCATACTTATATATCCCACTATTTGTGATTGACAAGACCCCATTCATCAACATCATCAATTGTATCTTTTGCAAATTGGCCGTACATTATAAGTGAAGTGGACAACCTCTATATATGAACATATTTCATGGTTTACGGAGGTTGTATCCTTTGTCGGCCCTTGTCACAGTTTCCTTTAATTTCTTTGGCACCTTTGAAGAAGGGGACTCTTGTATTCTCTCATGTATAGATAGATGCAGCATGAAGAATCATAAAAAATAAAGCACTTAACTAGCAGTAGCACCCACTCTAAATAGGAACCAATTTTTTTTTAATATTTATCAAAGGAAGTTGTGTCATGAACCAATTATCCCAAAAGTTTAAGCTATTGGGTGGAGGACACATAAATTGATATATTTCTAACACGCCTCTAACGCAAGAACTCATTGGGTTTGAAGCGTGGACAATGTACAGGTCCACCTACCTTGTGCTGGAACTAAACCTTTTTTATTGGAATAATGGGAACGACAATGATCGAACTCTTAACCGCTTGGTCACGGAGGATCTGATACCATGTTAGATTTTGGACATAAACCTAACTCAACCCCAAAAGCTAGTTTGTAAGGTGATGATTGCCCAAGACCATACGGGACTCTCTAACACACCCCCTTCATTCACATGGTTGGACATATGGAGCGTTGACATCTACGGGTGAGAGCCCAATAACGGATCTAAGATAGATTCTGATACCATATTAAATTTTGGACATCGGCCTAACTCAACCCCAAAAGCTAGCTTTAATTCCAATAAAAATGTTTAATTTTAACACAAGATAGGTGGACCCTGTACATTGTTCACGCTTCAAGTCCAATGAACTCTTATGTAAGGGACATGTTAGAAATATTATCATTCATGTGTCTTCCACCCAATAGGTTAAGGGTGGAGGATATATATTTCTATAACATGCTGCACCACCAAATTAAATATTTATGTAATTATTGAAGCTAGCTCGATCAGTCATGTTTACATTACACCATTGCATTTGTGACAGGTATTTATGCTTTTTGAAATATTTTGAGATGGACACCAATGGGTTTCCTGTGCGTTATTCAATTAGCACTGATTTTAACTGTTAAATTGAATCTGAATATGAAATTTTGCCGGAACTCTGCTAATTAACTAGCCACGGGTAGCAAGGAATCGCTTTTACAAGGCAAAGCCAAGGGGTAATATTACAATTTTTTTTTAATTAATTAGCTCATCCTAAATATAATTTTATTATTTTATACATAAATTAAATATGAAATATGATAAGTATTCATAGTTTATGCATACATACACATACATAAATACAGTGTAAGTAATTTAAAATATTTATGAATTATTTTAATTATTGTTTTCTTTTTACTGTTTATTTTATATTATTTATTTTAATGATTTCATTATTTATTTTAATTTTTAATAGAATATTTTATTATTAAAAATTAATAAAAACTTAAAATTTATAAAAAAAATATAAAGTTATAATTACCAAACATTATACTTTTTTATCTAGAAAATAAAAATAAAATTTATATAAAAAAACTTATGTAAATATGTCCTTTATATTATTTTACATTAACTCAACCCCAAAAGCTAACTTGTAAGGTGAGGATTGTCCAAGGCTTATATACTTTAACTTGGCCTTATCTCTAGGTAATGTGGGATTCTAACACACCCCCTCATGCCCAGGACTGGACATGGACATCTGGAGCGTGGACAACAATACGGGTGGCGGCCCAATAACAACGGATCATCTATGATAAGCTCTGATACCATCTTAGAATTTGGACATGGGCCTAACTCGACCCTAAAAGCTAGCTTGTAGAGTGAACCCAAGGCTTATAAACTATTAAATGGCCTTATCACTAGTCAATGTGGGACTTTCCAACACACCCCCTCACGCCCAGGGCTGGACATCTGGAGCGTGGACACATCAAGGGATTGGGGCCCAATAACAACGGATCTAGGATAGGCTCTGATATCATCTTAGATTTTGGACCTGGGCCTAAGTCAAACCAAAAACCTTATCTCTAGGCAATGTGGGACTCTAACACACCCCCTCACGCCCAGGACTGGACATGGACATCTGGAGCGTGGACAACAATACGGGTGGCGGCCGAATAACAACGAATCATCTAGGATAGGCTCTGATACCACCTTAGATTTTGAACCGGGCCTAACTCAACCCCAAAAGCTAGCTTGTAGAGTTAGGACTGCCCAAGGCTTATATACTATTAAATGGCCTTATCACTAGTCAATGTGGGACTTTCCAACATAAACCAAACACTTTTAATTGAATAAGTCAGTTTATCATTTATCAATTAACTTATCAACTAGCTAGTTTATATAAAAAAATAACATAATATCTTCTTCTAACTATATTTCCACCATATAAATTTATCCAACAAATATAAATATATATATATATAAAGAAAAGAAAAATTGAGGGGTATCCATGGCCCCCCTTTGGCCATAATGTAGCTTCGCCCTGCGCTTTTAGATGGATAAAATTTGTCAAGGATAAAAATACATAAAGAATCTTCATAAATCAATCCAAAGGCATCAGATTCACACTATAATAATATGTGTTGGGAAAAAAATATCTTTCTATACCCCATTATGGATTTGGTGCAGTAAAAAAATGTGCAGTCATTATAGTCAGCTAATCGGAACATGATTGGATGAAGATTAGACAGCTCGGATCCGACTTAGCCTTTTGAGTTTGACTTTAATGATGCTACAATATGAGTTGTTTGATCTTCATCTAACAGCTATGGATAGTTGACTGCACCATTTCTTTACTATAGGGAATTCGGGTTCCTCCTTTTGGGATGTAGAGGTGGAGAAAAGAGAGAGATAAAAAGAAAAAAAGGAAAATGAGAGAAGGAAAATGGTTGATGTGATTGGAGAGAAAGAGAGATGGTATGAAAAAGGAGGCGAAAAATGGGTTGTAATTAGTGATGTCAACGGGATAGGGTGGACACAGCTAATAGGCACCCGCTACCTGCACCCTTGGGTAAAAATCCGCCCGTACCCACTAAGCGGGTTTTTAACGAATTTATGGATGTCCGTAGGTACCGACAGGTATCTATTAGAAAATAAAAAATTAAATAACTAAAAAACAACTTAATTTAAAATATCCTTTTATAGAATTATATTTAAAAAAGATGGAACACTTAAAATTCAATGGCATTATAATTTTAAATATAATTAATCAAATAATATATATAAATAAAAAACCATATATTGTTTGTGTGTAGCATGTACCCACAGACACTTGTACCCTTATACTTGCACCCATCTCATTAATAAGCATGTAGAGAAAATAATCCATTTTTTCACCCGTAGACATGTGTAATTTTTGCCTCGTGACATGTTTTACACGTGAGTGCGGGTAAATTTGCCACCCCTAGTTGTATGAGAAAGTGGGTATAACAAAATCAGAGTTTTTATATGTTATTATCATTGGCTACTGTTGAGATCTTGGCAAACGTACCAATATCGCAACAACATAATAGTAGAAAAGTAGGGGTTGTCGTACCCACGAGGAACAGTGCAAAATAAATTCTTAGAACTCACACTTATTGAGTAAGAAAAATTGTGAATGATTGAATTTGTTTTTTGAAAAGTGAATTTAAATATGAAATAAAAGAAATTGAGACAAAGAGAAATATGGATGAAATTGAGCAATAGAGAAACTAGGATTGAACTTCGTCTATCGCACCCTTTTTGTATTTTGGGTCTCAATAATATTTAGGAATTTGTAGTTAACAATATTTAAGCACAAATAAATTTCATTCACATTGATTCCTCAAATTTGAAATTCTTAGAACAATTCCCTAAACATCGATCCCTCGGATATTTAACAAATTGCCTAGCTTTAAGAAAAGTTGTTAAAAGCTATCAATAAATTGAATCTTATCCCTAGGTATTTAACCTATTGAGTGTTTTTACCCAAATCAGATTTAGAGAACAACTTCCCAGCTAATTCAAGAAATCAGATCATAACTCCGTTACAAGAAGGAAGTTAAGCATTAAGAATAGAAATAAAAACACAAATTTATTGATAAAACAAGGTTTCCTAATTATTAATGATCCAAAATACATTCGGGGATTGAATCGACTACATTCAATCCTAAAGAGAAATTTAGCTACTCATGGTAGCACTTACAACCAACAGAAATAAGATGAAATAGATCCAGCTAAGCTTTCCAGCTTCGTTGAATTCCCCCTATCTTGTTCCGAAATGATTGCTTCGTCCCCCAAACTGTATTCCCCCCAAAAAAATCTCCCTTCAAAACCAGCAAAAACTCCCTTAAAAATTGTCTGAAAGCTCATTAAATGCTAGGTTTACGAGTCCTGAGTTTCACCTGCGCTCAGCGCAAGTGAAGCGCAGGAAACAGAGACAATTGAGCAATCTTGCGCTTCGTCCTACGCTCAGCGCAAGTGAAGCGCGGGAAACATAACCAATTAAGCAATCCTGAGCTTCACTTGCGCTCAGCTCAGGTGAAGCTCAAGAGACAACATCCTTTGAAACTTGCTATGCACTGCTCCTGTCTCTGCTCATTGCTCACTGCTCACTTGATGCTTCAATTTGTACTTCAACTTCTCATCTGTAAAAATCAATAGTTTATTCATCAAAATAGCATCAAGTTCAAATGAGATTCCATTAATTACAATTGCCACAAACTAAGCAAAGAAGGGTGAAATTGGATTATAAATTCAACAATTCATTACCTATAAGTGCTGTAATTACATGGAAATTTACTCAATTCTAGAACTTATCAACTCCCTCCAACTTAGCTTATTGCTTGCCCTCAAGCAAGAAAATCAAATACAGACATTTAATGACAATTCCTAACTATGAATTTGACTGACAAGGATACAATTTCAACATCTCTTGCTAGACAGTTATCACTTTTCAAATTTCAGATTAAAAATTAGAATCAAATGGTGACTCCAATCATCAATTAAAATAAGATAAAAGTGCATTCAATCTCTTAAGAATAGCAATTGTAAATACAAATGATAAAATCAAGGAAATTTTCTCAATTCTCACAGGTAAGTGTTTCCCTCAATTTTTCCACTTTAGTTGAACAATTAAAATTGCTAGTTGTTTTCAGTTAATATACAACACATAATCAACATGGATCATAAGGTCTTTCTTAGGTTGTAATGAGGCCTGGCTATCAAGAAATCATGATTTTTCAGGATATATCAATAAGCACAACTTCAGAGAAAAGAGAGCATAACTACAATTTAAACAATGTTCTCAAATGACTCTCAATTCACCATATCATTCTTGGATTCAAACAATTTTTTGCACAAATTTTTGCCTCTTTTGGTAATTCACTCCTTTATACTTATGTAGTTTTTTTTATATAAGGAGTGAATTCCACTACTCACTATGCCCTTTTCAATTACAATCAACCAACCAATACTCGTTCTCATTGAATAAAATGCATCTATGCCCTCTATCCCTAAATGTGCAATGGACAAGGATTATGATTAATAACAAGGCTATGGTGCAATATCCAAGAAAAGTTTCAAGCTCAAATGGGTTATCAAAAACAGGAAATATTATTCACAGGTTGGCTATTTGGCACTGAGTAATTTACATTTTTAACAAGTTGCCTTAGTCACTTCCATGCTTTTCATGTGCAGTAATAAAACCAAAAGCTCAAGCAATAGCAATTGGCAAGCAACAGTGAAAACTCTCAAAGTGTTTGATCACACAAACTCACAGGCTTATGGTTGTTTTCCTTGAGTAAATCACCTATTGCACAATTAACTATCTTAATTAATTTTCCTGCACAAAAATCCCAATCCTAACTAATTATGAATTCAACTACTTAATTCAGTTAGTTTGGCTGTACTAGCTTTGAGACATTCAGTTGAACTCCAATCATCAAATTCTATTCCTAATTCCTAAATCCTAAGTTAAAATTACTAATGCTCAAATGAAACAAAATATCAATCCTAACATAAGTGTTGCAATATGTACAAAAATATCAAATAAAAGAAAAAATTAAGAAAAGAAAAGAGAAAATAAAAGAAAGAAAACACCGTGTAAGAAAAAAATCAATCATCCTCTGCATCCTGTATCTCCTCATCATGTCCTGCTCCATCTCCATCTGCTGCTACTGCTCCACCTCCCCCCAGAACAATAGGCCTGTCCCCAGGCCACTGCAGATATGCCTGAAACTCTTCTGGTGGTATGCTTGGGTTAGGTCCTCTCACATTCTGGTACAAGAAGTCCTGGAGGTGAAGTATCCCTCTATGAACAGCTATGTTCTGGCGACATAGATGCTCCATGAAAATGTGGAATGGAATGTCAGCTGGTGGTGCCTGCTGTGGTGGTGGAGAGTGGAGGTCATCCTGGGGTGATCTCCTGGTTAAACTCAGCGAACTCCTCTGCATCGAATTCTACTCGCCTCACCAAGATGAAATTACAGTTTTGAATGTAACTATATTTTGTCTGAGCCTAGGCATCCTTGAATCGCCCTGCATCAAAGGGAGGGTCATTCCGTGCCCTCTTGCCTTTACTTCCTCTGGAACTGGATGCATTAATGGCGTTGGTCACCTTTCTGCGAACAATCTGCAGAAGTTTAACAGTGACACATCATCAGTTCAATGCAGATAAACTGAATTTCACAACCCAATTATCAACAGTAATATCAATAACAAACATTCAATGCATGAACAATCAATGGAAGCATATTCCTCATTTGAACCAACAAAACTCAAAAATAGAGCATTCATGTGACAAGTATTATCAGGCTTAGTCAAACAGAATTGTTCAAACATTCAACAAAAAATATTCCTAAACATCATTTAGAATGGTCAGTGCAATTATTTAAGCAAAAACAGAGCATCACTACATTTGACCATATCAAAATGCAAATTCAAAGAGCACACCAACAATCTCAGTTTAAACCATAAACCACGGCCATATTATCACCTAAAGGCTACATTGATGAACAATCCTAAATACATGCAACTCTACAAGCCTAAGTCTACTAGCCTAAGGTTCAATCAATCAAAATAGAGAAACAAAGGATTTTAATCGGTAAAACTTAAATAAAAGCTGAAAAACATACCTTATATACCACAAGAACTAAGAATGAGGAAGATTAATGGGTGAAAAAGGAAAGAACAAGGAGAGAAATTGCAGAGAAATGTCACAAGAGCTCTGAAGAAAAACACGGGTGAAGGGTTGAATGACCCTTCCCCTGTTTCAGATTTGAATATAAGCTGTAGCCCATACCTGCACTTCACGCTTCACCTGTGCTCAACGCAGGATACAGTTTTCTCTGTAGCGCAGAAAAAAATGTTTAATTGAGCATTTATGCGCTTTACCTGCGCTAAGCGTAGGTGAAGCGCAGAAAACATAATGAAATTTCTGCAACACTTAGTCAATTTTTCTGCTACTTCCTAATGATCAAGGTGTTCACTTTTCTCTTCCACACAGTTACTCAACCAGTTCCTAACAATTCCTAAACTAAACAAACACAAAAACCTAACTAACACAAAATATATACATACCACAACAAAAGTCAAAATGAAAACTGTAAAAATTAAACAACTAAAACACTAGGTTGCCGCCTAGGAAGCGCTCGTTTAACGTCCTATAGCTTGACGCCTGTTTCATTCAAGGTGGCTGAAACTGGAATCTTTTGGTGAGCTTTTGTGTTGCACCCTTGATTTCTTTGAGCAGTAAACCTCCCCATACTCTTGCCTCGGAACAATTTTTAGTGTGATTTGAGTCTAACCATTTGGACTTCTTTCTGGAATTATACCATGATGCTGACCTCTTTGGCCTGACTTTTCTTTTTCTTGGCATCTTATCCTGATATGCATGGGTCTTCTTCTACTGAAACTTGGAAGATTTACATTTGTTCGCTCTCAATTCCTTTGCTTCACAAGGGTCTTTGATAGGAAATACACCTGACCACTTTGTCCTCAATCTGACTTTAGGCCCTAAATTTGATTTTTTTGGCCTGCTTTTTCTTCTCCTGCTCTGCTCATGTCATTGTATTCACATGTCTTTCTCTTGTGAAGGTTGGAAGGTTTAACACTTGCAAAATGCCATCCTTTATCTTCCTTCGGAGAACTTTCAGGATATGGTAAGTTCTTCAATCTTAGGACTACTTCCCCTCCTTTCTCTATCCTTTTCTCACTATCCTTTTTTTTTTCACTCTTTTTCTCATTTTCTTTTTCTTTCTCTCTATTTACACTCTCACATTTATTGTTTTCTTCCTCCCCTTCACAATCACTCTCTTCTTTACACTCAATCTTTTCTATGTCATCTTCTTCTTTCTCTTCTTCTACTACTGCTTCATCTTCTTCTTCTTTTTCTTTTTCTTCTTCATTTTCTTCTTCTTCATTAGTCAGATTGTCATCAGTTCCCTTCCCATGAGGAACAATTCAAAATAAATTCTTAGAACTCACACTTATTGAGTAAGAAAGATTGTGAATGATTAAATTTTTTGTGAAAAGTGAATTTAAATATGAAATAAAAGAAATTGAGACAAAGAGAAATTTGGATGAAATTGAGCAATAGAGAAATTAGGATTGAACTTCGTCTATTACACCCTTCTTATATTTTGGGACTCAATAATATTTAGGAATTTATAGTTAACAATATTGAAGCACAAATAAATTTCATTCACATTGATTCCTCAAATTTGAAATTCTTAGAACAATTCCCTAAACACCGATCCCTCGGATATTTAACAAATTGTCTAGCTTTAAGAAAATTTGTTAAAAGCTATCAATAAATTGAATCCTATCCCTAGGTATTCAACCTATTGAGTGTTTTTACCCAAATCAGATTTAGAGAACAGCTTCCCAGCAAATTCAAGAAATCATATCATAACTCCGTTACAAGAAGGAAGTTAAGCATTAAGAATAGAAATAAAAACACTAGTTTATTAATAAAACAAGGTTTCCTAATTATTAATGATCCAAAATACATTCAAGGATTGAATCGACTACATTCAATCCTAAAGAGAAATTTAGCTACTCATGGTAGCACTTACAACCAACAGAAATAAGATGAAACAGATCCAGCTAAGCTTTCTAGCTTCGTTGAATTCCCCCTATCTTGTTCCGAAATGATTGCTTCGTCCCCGAAACTGTATTCCCCCAAAAAAATCTCCCTTCAAAACCAGCTAAACCTCCCTTAAAAACTGTCTGACGGTTCATTAAACATTAGGTTTACAAGTCCTGCGCTTCACCAGCGCTCAGCGCAAGTGAAGCACAGGAAACAGAGACAATTGAGCAATCTTGTGCTTCATCTTGCGCTCAACCCAAGTGAAGCGCAAGAAACAGAACCAATTAAGCAATCCTGAGCTTCACTTGCGCTCAGCTCAGGTGAAGCTTAGGATACATCATCCTTTGAAACTTGCTCTGCACTGCTCTTGTCTCTGCTCACTACTCAATTGATGCTTCAATTTGTACTTTAACTTCTCATCTGTAAAAATCAACAGTTTATTCATAAAAATAGCATCAAGTTCAAATGAGACTCCATTAATTACAATTTCCACAAACTAAGCAAAGAATGGTGAAATTGGATTATAAATTCAACAATTCATTACCAATAAGTGTTGTAATTATATGGAAATTTAGTCAATTCTAGCACTTATCAGCTACCATATCATCGATAATAGAGAATTACTCACAACTAAATTGACAAAACAAGAATGCTAACTTCCTTAGTTTTTTTTATCTTATTTTTCATTACAAGTACTAACAATAGAGTGATGAAAATATGATACCAAGTTAAACACACAACAGTTGTGTTTATCTAGCCAATAATAACTTTGAAATCAATCGGCAACTAAGACATCACTACTCTCACCATCAGTTAAACTCGCCATAAGAAATGTAAGTTTCCTTTACTTAAACCATTGGTATATGAAGGCCATCATTACCTAACCTTATAGCAGAATACTTCTTTAAGTGAAAATAAAAATAGTTTAAATATACCAATGAAAAATTTGAGGTTAACTGACAACTAAAGTCAAATATTTTGCAACTAGTATGTTGGTAAGTTTATCGTCTACTTAATTGTTATGAATGTGAATTAGCAAGCGTTAAATGCAGCCTTATATCATCGATGATTAAGGTAACAGTAATATGGTTTGTAATTAACGTGTCATCCTTTTACGGGCAATAATGTGGTTTGTAATTAATGTGTCATTATTTCATCGATAGAAAAATTATAGGCAATTGTTTTTAAAAAACTCTTTACCATCAATTGATTTGACGGTAAATTGTTTTCCCTCGATTTCTCTTACTTCTTCCATCCTCTTCCAGTTGTTCTCTCAATAACAAAGTCCTTCTAGTTGACTAGAACTCTTTGATCATTGCCTTCACTGTTGCATGTAGTAACTGTTGTGTTGTCCTCCAATGGACACCATTCATATTATTTTTGTTTTCGATGTAATTTTATTTTATGGTTAGGTTGAGCTTTTATGATTTTTCATGTCAATGATCAGTTTATGGTAATTTTCTTTAGTTTTCTTCATATCACGGATAAAAAATGAATTATGGATGTTGATTCTAAAATGTATGCTTGTGTTTCCAAACATATCCTATTTATCAAGTGTTGATACATAATAGAAGTAGAAATAAATTAGGTGACCCATCAAAGATTTTTAACCCAATTTATTTTCTCAATAAGTTAGATGAAGACTTTTTTGGGATGTGAACAACATTGCTTGCAACAACAAAGGGAACTAACCACAACCTCCTAGTTTGGCTTTACAACTTCCATGGATTCTGTATCCGCAAGTAAGGGACATAGGTTTCATTTGTGTTATTGTGGAAGCAAGGCGATTGTACGAACATCAAAAGTCCATGTTGGCATTGAATTGGGAAATTGTTGTAGACTTTGTGCATTCCAAAATTGTACCTCTCATACTTAAGTCCCTCCATTGTTAATGAAGTTCTTCCATAGATGCACTGTGCAGAGCCTATGAGACAACCTAGGCACAATTCCTGCATTACTGGAATTAGACCGTTTAAGTAGAAAATATTTAATGGTCAATTTGGTCCATGAAAGATCTCAGTAATTATCAAATTAGTCCTTACAAGATTATTATAATGGTCAGATAAATCCCTAAAAAATTACTAATGAATTCAAATAAGTCCTTAATGCCTTCATGCTGTTTGCAGCAACATTCTTTCCCTCCATGCTCACCGTCTCCTCAATGTCTTCATTGTCACTTTCAGCACTTTCAGTGTCACATGGTGGTGGTTTGTAAGGATTGTCTTTTGCACTTTTGTAGTCATCACCGCCATCATCAAATTTTGGAAAAGTGAAGCAATTAGTTCTTCTTTTCTAATACATCTTCCTCAACATGCGCTTCAATTTTTGGTGATAAGGGTAGGTAGGTTCTATAGAAGGGGGTGTATTTGGTTATCCCTCCATAATGTGATAAGATTATATGATTACAAGTGGGTCTTGCTCTATAAAAATTGGGTCAACTACAATAGGATGAGTGAAAAACGCATTATGGGTGGGTCTTCCTCTTTGCAACCCCAATCGCTCACAGTCTCACACATTTGGAGTTGGTTTTAGAATTGAAAAGAGGTAGGTTTTGGGGGGTCCAACTCGTGGTTGCTTCTGTAACAGTCAAGGAGAATGTGGGGGAACTTCTATTGGTGACTCTTCAATACCACAAATCAAAATGAAGTGTAAGAATGATATTTGACACATATTCATACACATTGGCACTTAACATGATCCACTGTGCAAATAACGTGCCACATAGATACTTTTGTTAAGTTTAACTGACTGCAAGTAACAGAATGACTAACTTGACCAATGTGAGTATCTTTCAGAGACAATTTTGTTAATTTCTTTCTTTCCGTGACTAACTTGACTGACTACCAATGTCTCAAGATCAATTTGAGGTATTAGTCTAAGAAAATAGTATAAGCAAGTGAAATTGAATGGTGATAGATGAAACTGCACCCTGCATTTATTTTCGCAACTGCAGGGATTCAAATCCGCATGATCATCACTTCATCCCTAGTTTCCATGACTCCAAGCCTAGTTTACCAAACTATCATAACCATCTATGTTGAACTGCAATGGCGTTTTCCCATGAGCTCTTTCCCTTGAAAGGTTTTCTTTTTCATTTTTCTTCCCTGACCTTCAATTTGTAAAACTAGGACAAATTATCATAAAGGCATGCCAAAATTTATTGTGGTCGGCAAAATTTGATTTTGACTTTCTATATTTTATAGACGGTGACGGTGCCCTTTTTATTTTAATTTAAAAAAAAATAAATTGAGAGTAGTAAGTAGTAACTACTATAAGAGCATTGAAGATTTTTTCCCTTTCAAGATCCCAAGGAGTGGCGAATACTTGAAAACATATGAATGTGATTAAAATAGCAACTGAAATAGCAACTATTTTAGACTTCAATGTGAATCCCAGACAATACGAAGGATGGAAATTCAAATCAGGTAACATGTGCTTACAAATGTCGACTTGTTTCAGGACGCACTTCTGGAGTCTAGACTCACACAATTGACAAGAAACGCAATAAGTGATTATTCTACCGCTGTTCATTCCAACAAATGCAGTCGTATAAATTGCTAGAGCAGAAGTATAAGATTAATGTTTAGGCATGAGAAACTAGCATCTCCGAAATAGATCTGCAAAACTCGGAGATACACTAATGCCGCAATTCCAATACTAGAAGCATGAAAGAAAATGGGAAGGGGTACGTAAGAAATTCACAACGTGGAAGTTAAAAGTGGCAAAGCATGATAACAAATCCTAACTGTGACATCTCGGCTGGGAGTCTGCTTGTGTTATTCAAAGAATCGGGAATGAAACAAAAATTTTCTTACATCAAAATAAATTCAAGATTGAGGAGCTCTTCAATATTTCCATTGCAAGACTCAGCAAAATGCTAAAACTCTTTCAGATTTGACTTGAGTCCCTCCCAAAAATAAAGCGTCTTGTCCAGTCTGATACAACTAACGCCCTTGTGCGCCAGCTGACTTGCTTGCTGTTCAAAGCATTAAGTGAAGCTTTAATAACTTGGTAATGACTAATGAGAATGCCTCATGAATCTTGCAGTTTTAAGAATATAATTAAGCGAAAGCAAATTCAATACCTTGCATAGATAGAATACCACAGCCATTGAGTGCTGTGACCAATTGAAACCCAATCCCCAGGAAGCTGTGCAGCTGTCTGCTCTCCTCCTAGAGGAGCAAATTGACCTAAGTGCTTGTACCTTGAGGAACAATCAACCATGCACTAATGAGGAAACATTGGCTAACTAATGAAAATATTTAATGTTGAATCATTCATCACCACTATGGTAAAAGTGAATGATAAAAGCAAAAATGCTATAAGTTAATATGATCATGTTACCTAAAGGGTTTGAACCGATGGCGCCCTTCTCCTCTGAACCTGAGAGGACCTTCTGGATTTTTTTCACACTCTTCCATCCGGTTAAAGCACTTGGCCAGGTAGGTGCCTTGCTGAGATGCAACCTGATATTTAGTTTCAGAAACCCAAAGTCATATTACTAAGACAAAATCAGATAGATACTATTAAAGAGAATGCAACAGGCAAATAACATGACATGCACCTGCGCTGTAGCAGGAAGAAATTTCATCTGTGAATCCACTTTAGAAAGTGCGGTTTTGAGTTCTTCGATATTGAGTTCAATAGATTCTCTTTTAACATCTCCTTTGGATTCTTTCAACAGATCAGCAATGTCATCCATCTGTTTACTCTTCAGATATAACTCCACCTGAGGGTATCTTTCACAGATGTCATGCAATACCTCTTGAAATTCTTTGACTGTAAGTGTGCCTGAATTGTCTGCGTCAGCCTTCTTAAATATTGCCGCAATATCTTCCTAAAATGTCAAAATCCAATTTAACAATTAACAGGAAGGAAAATAACATTTGAAATTCAGATCAATGTCACACAGTTACACTTCATTCAAAATCTTCAGATCGTCTATAGATTTATCTTTATTTATAATACATTCATATAGCCTAGAAAGGCAGGCATAAATAGTGGTGTGCACACAGTTATTAAGCAAGATGTGCCCTGTGTGTATAATTCTTAGCAATATGACAGAAATTTTACTATTTCATTAAAATTAAGTATATATTACTCTAATGAGTAATGAAAGAACAGAACAGAGAAACTGCAAAAGTAAAATCCAATCAATGTAAATTGCAGTATTGATACTGATAAAGTCTATCCAAAAGAATGGAAGTGTCACACACGTGAGAGAACATACTCACTAATAAGAATGTCCAATGTTATTTAAATAAATGATGGAAAAGTAGTATTAAGTACCATGACTTTTCGCTGGTTTATTGTAGCACAATCACCTAGCGCATACACATTGTTGGTTCCCTCAACTCTCAACCATTCATCAGTAGCTACAGCACGTCTGTTAGTCTGTTTAGAAAATAATCAATGTCAAGTAAATAATAAATGAATGTAAACTTGATTTGCTAAACAATAAATACAAAGTACAAGAGAAACATCATATGGAATTGTGAATCAGAATCAATATATTGTCAAATTCCCAAAGACACACCTGACCAATTTGTGTCATAAAATCTTTTATAAATGGACGAGTGCCGATACCAGTTGACCAGACAGCCATTCCATATGGAATTGTAGTAATTTCTCCTCCATTTTTCATTTCTTTGGTAGAAATTTCTTTCTCAGATACCTTCACAACCATGGATCCTGTTTTTACATTAATACCATCTCTTCCGAACTTATCTTCAGCAAAAGCAGTGATTCTTTTGTCAAACCTGAAAAATGAGCATGAAAATAAAAACGTAGGAGTTCATAAGTACGTTCTAGACAACAAAACCATCCATCCAGCACATATACATGACTGAATCAAATAATTTCACATGCCTTGCCTGCACAAAAACGCAAATAATGGACAGCAAAACATCATTGAGCAAGTTGCTAAAAAGGACAAAAATATAATGAGAGTTTCAAGCTCACATGCTCAGAATATGATCTCCAGCTTCTAGAAGCGTAATTTTGACCAAATCTTTTATCCCAGGATATAACTTGACCAAATCCTCAGTGACAAAATCATGAAGTGCGGCTGCAAACTCCACTCCAGTTGGTCCACCTCCAACAATAGCGAAATGAAGAATTCTCTTCTTTTCTTCTTCACTTACACTAGGCAAACTTGCTCTCTCAAAGCAGTCAATGACGGTTCTTCTAATCTTCTGTGCATCTTCAACTTCCTGTACAGTGCACACACATGTCATGAAATGAAATAACTAAAAACCAAAAACACATATGCATAAACAAAATCCAATCACACTTGAGTCATAATTGGATCTTAACCCGTTCATCTCCTCCCCTGGCTATTTCTTAACTGGACGAAACTTTTTTTAAAAAAACTAAAAGCTGTAAAGTGTAAACCATAGATATATGCCAAAATGATGCAATAAATGATAAAAGAAGTTACCTTTAAGAAATGGCAATTCTCCAACACTCCGGGAGTATTAAATGTGTTGACATTTGCTCCCACGCCTATGATTAGGTAGTCATAGTCCACGATAAATTCTTCCTTTTCGTTCGAATTATTGCTTATATTAGATCGACAGTAAACTTTCCTGTTTGCTGCGTCAATCTTGACACACTCTGCTTCACTGAATTGAACGTCCACCTTTTTCTGTTCGGAGGAAAACAAGAAAAATGTCCAGTTATATCCACTAGTAATGAACACAGTATTGAGAAAATTTCTACATTGACAATCTAATCACAAGAAAATGTATCTCCTAATTGTAATCCGTCATCAACCAACATATCATACTCGTTTATGACGAGGGACAATCTCATAAAAGTGATTCAGATAAACCAATTCTTAAATGACACATGACATGATACCAACCACCAAAGCTCTGTTTATTTCACAGAAAATACAACACAGTGATGTCATAAAAATTCATTAGGAAATATATGCGCGCCATTATCGCGTCGCTAATGATGATTGTACATATATGATTAATATTAATCTTGCCAACCCGACAGCTTATGAATAACTGTTAACAGTGATTAGTTTTTATAAAGAGTCATGTTATTGCAACGTCACTTTCTTACTTTTACAACTCATTCTTTCTCTGTATCACTCTCAATCGTATCATTTGTGTTATCTCAAATTTTTCATTGTTTTTTTCATGTCCATATAATGTGTTGTACAATTACATCTTACAAATATAATTTCTCTATTTTTTCCACCAAAAAAAATATAATTTCTCTTTTGTAAATAACAAGATAGATGGATGGCTTAAATTGAAACTGACAGGGGAAGGCATCTCTTTTATGAGGACAACTTCTATCATACCATTCTTTCTTCATAAATCACAAAGGTAACTTAATTAAAACCAGCTCCTACAAATAACAGATAATTATTATCTCCAAACATCGGAAAATACAAACAAAAAAAAACAATTTTTTTAAGAGCTGTTATTAAAAAAGTATGGACACTTCAAAATAATAACTGTAATTGTTATTCATGTCAACACTTCACATACACTTTAAATATTTTTAGTTCCATTTTATAATTTTTTTCACTCTTATTTTTATATCAATGCAGATGAAAAAACTAGAATAAGTAAATAAATTATAATTTTTTATTATGTTTGAATGACTAATATTCACTTCTAAAATATCGATTCTCTTTTTTATTTAAAAAATTATAATTTATGTTAATTTTATACTAATTTCATACAATATATTATATTTCCCATAATTTTAATGTATGGTGTATGTTTTCTAGCGAGTTATTATTCCACCAAGCGTCATTGACAAGACTACAAAAACCATAGACCCGAGTGTTAAACATTTAATCATTTATAATCATTTATATACATTTCTACATATGAGCAATTTCATAATGCAGCAGTAAGAAAATTGGGGACCAAGTGGCCTGTTTTTCATCATTACCTTCCTAAAGATATTGCGGACGGGTTCAACAACGCTGCGAGCTTCGACGGTTCCGCAGGTAACGCTAGGCAGCAAAGGAGTAAATGCAAAATAATTGCGAGGCGAAACCACATGAACCTCATATCTAGGATTATTTAAATTCCTCAAGAAAGTTGTCCCTGCCCAGCCAGTTCCCAGCACCACCACTTTTTTCTTCTCCGTTACGGCAGCTTCAGATGCAGCTACAGCCTCACCGTAAGCCAAAAGGCCACCACCACTGCATCAACCAAAGTCAAAGTGTTCACTCACTTTTTCATTCATACACACATCATACAAATATAAACGAAAATGCTAATGATTAAAAAGAGTGATCCGTATTATTCATCTGCTACTAATAACATTTCCCTAATATAATATACGCCTGTCAAGTCTAGAATTCTTCATAAGTCTTCAAAATTTTCGTAGATCTATTCATTCAGTATATGAATAACACAATGAATAATCACAGGGAGCTTTTCCCTGAAGAATTAGATAAAACAGAGCATAAATTGATGCAGAGGATCAGAGAAGCAAATGGAATCATAGAGTAATTTTCAAGATTTACTAAAACAAAAGTATTCGCTTGAAAAATTCACTTCAATTATAATATATGGATCTATCATCTACCTTAGAGGAAAACAGAAACTGTGAAATTCACTATGCTACACATGGATTAAGATCAAGCAAGCACGATGAAAAGTAAAAACAGAGAACAGAAGTAACAACCATATTTATTTTCTTTTTTATTTTTTGGGGAAAATACCTTACGGTGGTGCAGAGAAGGACAAGCTTCAACTGTGACCCGTGGTCACGGAAAGCTCTAGATACTCGTTCGAAGAAAGTGAAACTCCGCATTTTTTTGGTTTACGATTTGTGTCCGAAACTCCGGGAAACAGAGGGGGAAGAAAACGAAGGAGAAAACGAGGGGAGAGGAGGTAGTTATAGAGAGAGAAAGAGAGGAGTCTCGTATATTCTTACGCAACGAGATGGAGTGTGGTCAAATAAAGAATCCGGAGAGGTTGGAGAGAGAGAGGGGGAAAGTACGAAGCACAACAGAAACTGCGTGTGTTCTAGGCTTTTGAGTTGGTGGCGGTCACGGTTTATTCCATTGAGATTTTATATATATATATATATATATATATATATATATATATATATATATATTACAATGAATAACCCCATTGAAGATGGAAATATATAGTTCAATTTTCATGTCAAATGTCGATTTAAGTATAAAACTTTTCTTTGATGTGTCAGTCATACTCATATACTCATATTAGATCCTAACGTCATACCTAAAAGGAAATCAAGCTCTTTGCTTAAGGGAAACATGAGAGAATTTCTTTTTTTTTTTTTGTTAGTTACTACACTATAACAACATATTCTTTGATATATTCTTATTATTATATTAGATTGTTCTATATAATTTTTATTAAATAAAGAGTGAATTTAAATTATTTGATGTAATTAAAATAAAATTAATCTAATAATGAAAATTTTATTGAAAATATGTCAAAAATATATTATTGATATTTTATTTGAGAGTTTAGTTGATGTTATTAATAAAAACTTGATTTTGTAAAGGAATGTTTAGTATTTCTCTTAATACTATGTTGATGTCTTGTTGGTTTAGTGTGTTTTGGTACACTCGAAAATTACATTTTAAATGTGGATCCAAGCTAACACTACTGAAAATAGCATTTAATTAAATTCATGTTTAAAACGTGATTTCTGATTAAATCAAACACATTATTATATATATTTAACTTAAATAGTACATTAGATTTACCTGAGAGCTTTTCTTTAATATTTTAAAAAGAAATTATTTGATTTTATTGTATATTTAATTCTTTTATGAATTTTTATAAGTTAACCTATTTTCAATTTTTTAATAAATTTGTTCTTGAATATAAATTAATGAAATAACCAATGACATGGCATTTTATTAATTTGATATTTTAATAAACTAATAATGTATTTTCAAGATTAAACTTCAAAACTCACAGGCTCAACAGACAAATTGCGTCTAATTGGTGAATTGCTCTTTTTTGACTTGATAATGATACATGTAGTGGTTGTTGGGCTGGCAGCCAAGTAAGGGAAGCACGTGTTATATGGCATAAGTTTGATTTGGATACCTATTATAATATTAATTTTTATTGTTGCATCTTACAATAACTATTTAATACGGATGCTCCCCGACCAAAATAATAGTACTACTTGGTTAATACAGAGTTGTATTTGCTTTTCATTTGGACTTCCTCAAATTTAGGGTATCTTTACTAGTAAGAGAATTAAGGGAAATAGAGGAAAGGAAAAAAATTATAAGAAACACTTTTTTTTTTTAGTGTAGTTAGATTATAAGGTCATACATCTTCCCTCCTTTCTTCTCCTCATAATTCTTCTATTTTCCTAATTTATTTCCTTTTTCTTTAAACTCATAAATACACTCTTAAATAAATATTTTTTTATATTATTATGAGCCAATATATAAGAAGAAATTGAATGGAATGAGATGGATGTTTATTGATGAGATTAGTTGTTTATATAGTATAATGAAAATAAAAGCTGATACAACAAACTGAAATAACAGAAAACATAAATTAACAAAAAAAATAGAAAATAAACTAATAACTAACAAAACTCTTTATATGAATTTATTACCCCATGCACCCCCTCAAGTTGGAGAATGTATGTCAGATATTCCCAGCTTGGATTGAATAATATGAAATGAAGATGGAGTTCGGGCCTTGGTGAGGATGTCTGCAGGTTAAAGAGAGGAAGAAATAGGAAGCAGATGAATGAGACCAACAATGATATTTTCCTGAACCAAGTGGCAATCCAACTCAATGTGCTTGGTTCTTTCATGGAAAGAGGGATTGTGAGCTAACTAAATAGCAAATTGATTGTCACAAAATAATGACACAGGTTCTTGTAGAGGAAAACCAAGATCTTGTAGTAAATAAGCTACCCATTGTATTTCACAAATAATGGAGGCTATAGCCCGACATTCAGTCTCAGAAGAAAAACTAGAAACAATGTTAAGTTTTTAGATTTCCATGAAATAAAAGAGGAACCAAGATAAAGACAAAAACCAGTAACGAATCTCCTTTTTTAAGGTTGTAAATCTCTTCTTGGATTTCTGAAATTCTGAACAAATTTGCTTGCAAGAATCTCTCTCTTAATTCTTTCCACACATCAAAAGCTTTGTTCCTCCATAAAATGGATTGTGCGATTTCGGCATTTAATTTACAGACTTGATTAACCAACTCAGAACAAGAACGTTGCATTGCTGCCAAAAAGGATAAATTGGATTGCTAGCTTCTGGTTCAAGAATCGTATCATCTACAAAACCGATTTTGTTCTTGGTGAGTAGGCTCATTTGCATCGACCTTGCCCAACTGTTATAATTTGTTTCCGTCAGAGATGGTGAAACCAGTATCATTGAAGGACTTTCATTTAGATGAATGTAGAGTGGACAAGAATGATCTTGAACATCCTGTAGAATGAATGTTTGAGGCTCCATGAAAAAGGAGGAAAATATACAGCATAATGTTTTAATTTATTTTTTCCTGTTTAAACTGTATCTATTTATTGGTATTTCTATATTTATATAAATTATTTTTTATTAAGCTTGGTAAAAAAATGTTTAAATTAATATTATTTATATAATTTATATATTTTTAATCCCTTTAAACATTTTTTATCCCTTAAAATGGAGATAATTACTCACTACACCAAAGATTAGAATTTCTTTATGTACAATAGGGATTAGAGTTAAATAACAAAATTTAATTATATAAGTGGTCAATGTAAAAAAATCATGTTATTATATAATGATATATTATTTATTATATAGGTGGAGATCAATTTATTCCAAAAGTAATTCTTATTAAAATTATCGTGCTCAATTTTTTTATAAACATTAATTTTTATCAATTCAACAATTAAAAAAAATCTTACTACGTAAATCACATTAATAAAAAATTTATAAAATTTAAAATTATTTGAGTGCCAAATAACTTAATTTAATATATAAAATATTTTTTAAAAATCGGCGCGGACCGGCCGGTTCAACCGGTACCCGGTCATATGGTCGGTTCGAGTAACATGTTGGATCGGATGTGCAACTAGACCGGAGCAAACCGGTGTGAGTCAGAGAGTTTCTACCAAAATGGTGACTCGGGACGGTTCATCTTAGACTCGGCCAGGTTCTTTTCAACTAGATCTAGTCGTTGCCGGAAGCCATTTCCGCTGGAGTTGCAGACACTTGAGAGGTATAAGAGGCAGAGGTAGAGGCAATGTTGTTTTCCATAACCGTCACCGACGATCGTCCCTCTACGAATCTCTTGATCGTAGTCACAGTCGGAAGAAACACCAAAACAAAGACTAAGGAACAGCAAAAATAGAAGAGAGGAGTGCATGATTGAACAATGAGAAAAAATAGAAGAGAGGAGAGGAAGAAAAACAAGAAACCAAAGACTGAGGAACAGCAAGACAGAGGAGTGAAGTTGAACAACAGAGAAAAAATAGAAGAGAGGAGAGGAAGAAAAACAAAAAAGGAGAAGGAAAGTAAAACGATCTTGTTTTTTTCTCTGGTTAAGAAAAAGAGAAACGTGAAGGTGGGGTTTCATCTTTCAACTTTCAAAGCATTGCAACTTTCAATAAAAGCTATTTATTAAGGTTCACGTGAAGTTGCAGAAAGAATTAAAGAAACATTTTTTTTTCTGGTTTTTACTTTATTATTTTGTATAATCTTTATCTTTATATATATGACAGTAAGGTAGTGAAAATGGTCTTTGAAATCTAAAGTGATGATATAATAGTAAATTTCTTTAAGCAAAACTTCTAAAAATAGAAAGTTTATTTTACATTTTAAATGATTAATGTTATGCATAACCATTAATTAACTATAGTGATTATATTAAAATAAATATCACTATAAAAATAATAAATTATAATAATAATAAATATAAATAATGATAATTTAAAACATATTTGATAGTTTTATAAAATAAAAATATGGAAATTTAAAACATTTTCAAACACTTAAAAAACCATTTTATAATTATAATAATTATTTAATTGTAGTTATTTTTATATAAAAACTCAATATTATTTAAAGCCCATTTTAGCAATTTCGATATTAAAAAGAAGAAGGGTTTATAACATAAATAAAAATATACTATAAAATTTAAAATAATATTAAAAATTATTTTATAATTATGTTAATAGTAATTATAATAATTATTTAATTAGTGTTCTTCTATGGATTTTCATTTTTGTTTAAAGGTCTTTGTGACCTAGGATCAAGAACAAATGTTATAGTCCCAACTAAATATTTGAAAAATATTAAATTGTGATTGATTATGATCTTCTTCATTTGGTTTCTAAGTTTTTTTTTTAATTTCATTGTTGACAAAGATAAATAAAAAATTGAAAATGTTGAATAATTTCTTTAATTGGTGACTTACATGTGTGTGTTGCAACAACTTAATTGTTTTGAAACTTTTTACTTGATAGGAAATTAAAATTTGATTTGGTTATGGTAAAACTAGCTAGCAAAGTTTTTAAGTGGTTGATGAACTAAGCAATTCCTATAACCCATAAAATTTAAGTTTTATTCAATTATACTGCCAAAAGTGGGCATATATAAAGTTGGATAGAAAATTATTGGTATTTAGAACGAAATTTTATAATTGGGTCTATTTGAATTTAAACCTAGAAATAAAATACTGAATTTTACATCTGAAAACAAATCCAATAATTTTAAAATTTTGTCTTATACAAAGGCATTCTTAGAGCACTGGAAAGAATACTCTAAAAGGTCATTCATTTTTTTCATCCTGTACTATAGTCATTCCATAAGCAATAGAAAAAAAATCCTATTAAGAGGTCATTCCATTTAAGCATTAGAGATAACAAATTATATATTATATTGTATGAATTTGTTACTATAAAGATAACAAATAAAATAAAATAAAATCTTTTCAAATAAATAAAAAAATAAAAAACTATAAGATATAAAAGTGTGCTAGGAATAAAATATGTAATAATTTAATTTAACACTCTTTAATAAATGAGAATGGGAAATATTATCATAAGTGAATATCTTTAGAGAAAAAATCTTTCTGTATGAGAAGGGGTATGAGAGAGAAAGTTTCAAAAATTGGTTAATTTCATGGACATGTGCAAAAAATATGGATATGATTTCTATGGAAAGAAAATTGGTAGAGAGTATGATTGAAAATAGTGGTGAAACATATTTTCAGGTAGATAAATAGGTTATATGAAGAAATTATAGAACACGTAGTTATCGACCTTAAAAAAAAGTTAGTTATCCCATTAAAAATGTAATATATAAAAATTTCTGATAAACTAAAAAAAATAATAGTTCATTTTTTAAAAATATACTTTTGAAACTTTTAGAATGTTTAGATAAAAAATATTATGTAATGAATAAATTAAAATAATTTTAAAAGTTAGTATAGTTTTTAACCTCTTTTATAATTATAATTTAAAATAGGATTTAATGGATATACACCGATAATATAAAAAGTTTACATGTTGGGGTGGAATGAAGGAAAAAAGGGAAGTATCTTGAGTTGGTTGGGATATATTGTGCAATTGAAAAATTGAGGCAGGGATAAGAAGAATAGAGAAAAATAATCATTCACATTAATATGCAATTTTTAACTTTAATATATTATGAATTCTATTTATTAAAAAATTATTATATGTCTTTTATTTTATCAAATTATTATTGTATGTCTAATATGACAAAAATATCCCACGCATGGCACGGGCTGTACACGACTAGTTATAATATAAATAACGTTTTTATAAAATAAGAAATTTATTATAGAAAAATTAATTATGGGGATCTTATACTCTTATTCTAAAGCCCACTTAGTAGTAAATGTTGGGCTTTTAACAGCCCAATAAACACTCTTTATTAAGGTTCACGTGAAGTTGCAGAAAGAATTAAAGAAACATTTTTTTTTCTAGTTTTTACTTTATTATTTTGTATAATTATAATATAAATAATGTTTTTATAAAATAAGAAATTTATTATAGGAAAATTAATTATGGGGATCTTATACTCTTATTCTAAAGCCCACTTAGTAGTAAATGTTGGGCTTTAACAGCCCAAATAGTTATCAAATTCTATGCATTAGTTTTCAAAAATAAAACTTTTATATATTATATGTGTAATATTTTTATAATTTTAAATATAAAACGGTTTAACCGGTTCGACCAGTGACCCATTGATACAGTACTATGATCGAATTGATTACTGGTTCGAGTTTTATAACATTGGATTGATTATAAAATTATATATATAAAAGTTTTCATTTTATTTAAAATTCGCATACATAGTCATTACATTAATATTATAATATTTAATTATTGAATTTATTAAATTTACATTCTATATAAAATTATAAATGAAGCGACTTTAATAAAAGTTACTCATAAATTAACTTATTTTCACCCTTATTATATAAACTAGGGGAGAGAGGCGTCTCTCTCTCTATTTTAAAAAAAAATAAAATAAAAAGTAATTTTGAATAGTTATTTTTGTAGAAATAATTATTTAAAATTTAATGTAAAATTCAAAAAGTTTGTACCCCTTTATAAAATAATATAAATGAACTTTACGCAAATGCATGGACAGTTTACCAATCGGGGTTGGTTTAAGTGGTACATTCTTATTCCCCTTAAGCAAGATCTCGGGTTCGAGCCTTGTGGATGGAAAATATCCTCGCTGGGAGAGCTAGCCCTACCATGATGTGGATGTTCCCGGCTCTCGAACAGATAAACCAAAAAAAAGCATGGACAGTTTAACCGGAGTTGAAATAATTTAATCAATGGTAGTATTAATTAAGTTTTAGTTCTCATGCAATTATATTAAATATGTGGAGATTGAGTTTCATCGTTTTGAGTGATCTATGTTACTTAAATATGACTCCTTCTCATAAAATAATATAATATATATATATATATATAGAGAGAGAGAGAGAGGGAGTGTATCATATAAGAGAAATTTTCATTTTTAGAGATTAGTGGGTTAAATTTTATCCTTTAAATTAAAAATGATTAAATTAAATGACTGAGATTAATTTCAATAATTAAGAACATCATATGCAACGACCTGCAAAGACCCAGCACCAGTGTTCACAATCTCCGCTGAACGTCCTCTCCCTCCTAGCCGCACCAGATGACCCGGTTGCAATCACCGCGCTAGGTGACACAACACCCTCATCCCTTCCCATGCTTATGCTATTGCTGTAAGATCTTATTACTTACATTTTTACTTCAATTCTCATCACCATTATATTCTATTTTAGCACCAATTTCAGTTCATCTAAACGCAAGGAAAAGGGGGGAATTAAATAAAAGAAGCTGTAGAAAAGTAAATTAGGAAGGGTTTCCGTTCAGACTTTTGGATGCTTTGCTCTTGCTTTCGTTGATTCAATGTGGCTTTGATTTGATTACTAAAATTTAGTAATGGGTGTTGCTGTACCAATGATGCGTACATGTTCGGGAGATCCGGGAATAGAAGGGTGGAGGCGTTGGAGAACAAACAGAGAAATAGTAGAGGAAGGTGTAGAGGAGTGTGAGGTGAGACGTGAGCAAACCACACGTGAGAAATTTAATTTAGTTAAATTAATCTTAATAGTTTAAATTAATTTAATAGACAAGATTTAGAGTGTGTCTGGTAAAATTAGCTGAAAGTTTAAATCTCGCTGAAAGCTTAAAGTTAGCAGAAAGCTGAAAAATTATTGACTGTGTTTGGTAAAACTAGTTAAAAATGGTAAAATGACATTTGAAGACAACATTAATTATTAAATAATGATAAGTGAGGGTGGTTGAGAGCTAAACTTGTAATTAATTTCAGACAGTAGCTGAAAATTGGAGCTTTTTTAAAAAAAGCTACTCCAAGTAGCTTTTTAAGAAAAACTTGTAGCTACCAAAAAAGTTATCATCCCAAACACTACTGAAATAGTTTCAGCTACTATTTTTCAACTTTCAGGTAGCTGAAATAGCAAGCCAAACACACTCTTAACCCTCGCATCTCTCACAATAAAAACTCCTCTCATTGATATACTCCCTATATATATATATATATATATAACTGATATATATTGTGTGTGTATTAATGTGCTTGACAATTTATAAAATTTAACTTTATTAATTCACACATACGTTACATTCAAATTAAATTCAATAATAAGACCATTAGGATCGACCTAATGATTGGAGGTTTGGGTAGTTTAACATGAGGTTCTAGGTTAAACTTCATTACTTTCCTTGTATACCGAAAAAATTAAATTCAATAATAATGACAACTAGTTTGATGGGGTACTTGGTCGCTTGGCTGCTCAAATGACATATGCTATTAGAATTTAGAAAATCAAATTGACTAGAATTATTAGGTCGTGATTTCTATTTTCTAGAAGAATGCTAGGCTGTTCGGTCTCAACTCAAAAGGGAAACAGGGTGTTCGTCCAACATCCGGTCATCCGCATCTCACACGTTTTTATGCTAACCAATAGTCCAGTATGCATTGCCTTCAATTTGATAAGGTTAACATTTATCGACTAAAAAAATAAGGTTAACATTTAGGAAATGTTTTCTTTTACACTCATATTTTGAATATTTTGAGTGTAGAGAATGTAGGGAAAATGAGGTAAAAAAATGAAATAAAGAAAGAGAAATGAGAGATGTGATAATTGATGATGGAAAAGAAAGAAAGAAATAGAAATAAAAAATGAAAGTGTAAAAAAAAATGTGAAAAAAATCAAAATTGTGTAAAAAATTTGTGTACCTGTACACAAATTAATGAAGTCATTAGATATAAAATTATTTAAACTGAATGACTGAGATTTATTGTAATGAACACGTTGCGGGTTTGGGTGCCAATTAATTTTGTAATTTGCAAAGAAGGGTTTTATGTTTTTGAATTTTCCGTTGTTGTCATTGTTTCCCCACACCAAATTCTCCATGGCTTCCCCTACACACTCCTCCTTCTGATCCATCCTACGTGATACCCTATCCTAAGCCCAGTCCCACACTTCTCTCGCCACCTTCTCCACCCTGATGGTCCCCCGATTAACCCCTCGCCCCCTTCCATGAAACTCTGCAAAGATCCAATGTGCTCGATCACTCTCTGTCTTACGCTTTCACTTCCCCATGGATCCACTTCAAGCTCGTGGATTCCATGGACAAAGACCTTTCCCCTCCTAAACCCGGAAAATGATTCCAACCCACAACGTTGACAATGGGGGTGATGAGCTTCGGCGGCTCCTGGCAAGCAAAGGGTTGGTGAGGTGCAGCCATGGAGGTGTCCGGGTGCTTTTGGTGAATATCGATGTGACAGGGGTGAGGCTGGGGTCGGGGTTTGGGACAATGGAGACACCTCCATGGCGGTGAATAGCCATGGAGGTATATGGGTGCTTTACGGTTTCAAGGTGGTTTTGGAACAATTTGGAACAGTTTTTGTACCATGAACAACCCTAGGCCGGGGTGACAACATCGCAATAAAGACACGGCGGTGGCTGCTTTGTGAGCGATGAGTGAGCTACATTTGCGAGTCCGGGGTTTGGGGGCTTGGGTCTCTCCTTGGACATGCATTCGAACTTTGATGAAGTCAAGAGGGTAGGTGGAACACCTGCAACAATAGTGGATTAAACACATGCAATGATGGATATGCTACACACCTATGCCTCCTTCAACGAAAGCCTTGAAACTCAGCACAAGTTATGCGGAAAAGTTTGTAACTTGTTTTTAAAAATTTAATTAGCCATCATATTTATGCAGTTGAAAGGAAAACAATTTGTTCCCATCTGGTTCCGTGTTTAGATCAATATTATAAAAAACTCGAAGCGACCAGTTGACCCGAGAATTGGTGATGCAACCGGTCAGAGCCACTCAAAGATTGACTCAGACCCAGGTTTGACTGCAGTCGATTTTTGATGCAATCACTATTTACAGTAAATTTGGGTTGTTCGATAAAAATCGAGCGACTCAGATGATGAGATGGGATATTGAATTCGAAATAACATCTCAACATCTAAGTCGTTTGATCTTCATCACATCAGATCGAACAACCCGGATTTGCTGACTGCAGTGACTACACTAACAGTCAACTGCAGCAAATCTGGTTTCGGGTTGACTCGACCGATTATGATGAAAAACCAGCGACTCGACCGGATTTGATTGAACTAGACTGTCACCTATTTATTTTTTAAAAAAATCGAATAAAATGACTTAGTTCTGATTATTTAAAAAAAAAAATTAAAATAAAACTCTTCCCTGGTCCCTGTATCGCTCGCGACTCGCGAACTCTGAGTTTCGTCGCCTCTGAAGTCCTTCAGAAAATAAAAAACGTTCTCCTCCTTGCGCGGTCTCCGGTCTCCGTCTGCCTTCGCTCAGTCGCCGGCAACGTCGCGCCTCTGTTCAGATCGCTGCCTACAGCATCGCACAGTGCCGTAAATCCCTCGTTCAGATCGTCTCTGTTTCAGAACGCCTCGCTCGGAGCGTCTCCGGTCTCCGTTCAGATCCTCCGTTGCTCGTCTCCGATATCAGTTGCTCGTTCCTCGTCTCCGGTCTCATTGGTAGCTTTGATTTGGTAATTTCTCTATCACTGGACTCACTGCTAATTCCTAAGGTTAGATTGTTAGAGACCCATTGTTATAGCTGTGATTAGGCAGCTTTTAATTAAAATTTCAATTGACAATTAGAGGTCTTTATTTGTGGTTATTTGCTGATTGATTGAAGCCCTGGCTATAGAGTTACTAAAAGAATATTGTTCTGTTTGATTTGCAATTGTGAACTCCTCTAAAATTAGAGGTCTTTATTAGGACCTTGGATGTTTAATTGTGTTTTGGACTTATACATTGTGTTAGAAACTTGAAGCCAACCATGATTTTTAATATGGTTTTGGTTGCCTCCGTTGTTATCGTTGAATGGTGCTGGAGAGTTGGCATTTGGAGTGTTTAGATGGCTTCTTTGTGCAGCTGCATATTTGGGGTTCTCGTGGTATTTGAATTATATCTTTGATTACTTGGTTGCTCGGAGTGGTTATGGAGTGCCTTCGTTTTACTGCTTTGGAATTATATCTATTGGTTTTGTTATATTCTTTGCTTGCTATTTCTTGTCATTGTTGGTTCTTTATTTTATTTAGCTTTTCGTTCCAGCAAAGATTTGATGTATTATTGTTGGTTTCAAAGACAATCACCCTATCTCTTGTCATTATCTACCTTTGCCAGTTAGCTCAGACGATCATTTGTTCATCTCCATAAGTAAAATATTACAATATGAATAAGAAATATTTCAAGCAAGATGTCAGTCTAGTATGACACCTTTCTAGTGTAGCTGTATGTCAGTCTAGCAATATTTCTAGTTTTAGGAGGTACCAGAGTGTCAGAGAGCAGATGCAGCAAAATCTAGTTCATGAGGCTAATGTGAGGCTAAGAGATCCTGTGTATGGATGAATAGGTGCAATTTCTGCTTTGCAACAGCAAGTTCAATCTTTACAAGCTGAACTCAATGCAGTACAAACTCAGGGAAGCTAACATGATACCCTCTTCTCATGTTGCAATTTTCCCTTCCTCTGGGGCTGTTTCAATTGTTTTCCACACCACCACCCACCACCTCCTCCTCCTCCTCTCCTCCTCCTCCTCCTCCTCCTCTTCCTCTTCCATGTACATCCAACAGAGGGATCCCACCAATTATTGCAGAATTTCAAGTGATGACATTTCCTATGGTTAAATTTGCAGACTAAAAGTAATTATTCCATTAGTTTCTCTCTAATTAAAATGGAATAAAGTAAAGAAAAGGAGAGTATTGATACACTGGTTGTTGTTATTAAGGCCCGGCTTTCTGCTTTTTCTTTCTTGTTATTGTCTTAATCCATATGTTTAATGCCCACAATTACCCTTGATTTGGTTAGTTAAAGTTAAACATTAATTTCTTATGCTCCTTTCATGATAAAGCTACTATCCTGTGATTAACTACTGCATTAATTTCTTCCCCAGCCTCAAGTACAACCGATGTAGACACAGTTCCAACTTGGAGCCAATTGTCTATTTAATATTATTTTATAAAGCAGAGGAACTTGCTTTATTACATGGATGCTATTAATTACAATTTGGTTTATTAAAGATATTGCAATTTTATTACATGGAGGAGAGGGCATCCCTGGTATTGTTGGCTAGAATTAATTGAGCATGTGACATCTTAACTTTATTAGTTTCTAGTGTAGCTGTATGCCACTCTGCATCTCTAAACTCTGCACTGGTCTTTACTTTCAGCTTTTATTCCCCACTGATTTATTTCTGTTGCGTATTCTGTCATGTTGTGGTCTCATAAGAATTGTAGAGTTTATTATCTTCTGCTTTTGATATTTTTGGATTTGTCAATAGCATATTTGATAGCAGTCTTCCTTTTTATCCAATCCTTATATACATTTAGCTGCAATGCTTAGTGAGCTCGGTAAAATCATTTTCAGTTTAAATCCAGTTTAAAAAAAAGGTTTTAAATCTAGTTCATATCTGAACCACTTTTGAAAACTGGTTAAAATCATTTTTTCAGTTAATAAAATTGGTTTAGGTCTGAACCAGTTTTGAAAACTGGTCTCAAATGTATAAAGTATATCTAACTGTAGGGGAACCGGTAAATTACTGCAGGGGGTCAAATATATACAATATATAATACATATTTCAAAATTTTTAATGAGAGGTTACTGGGGTGGCAAGCTGTGCATGAGAGGTTGCTGATTTATGTGATGAAATTTTGGCAAAGTTTTCAGTTATCATTATTGGTTCTTGCCTCATCTCCCCCCCCCCCCCCCCCAAAAAAAAAAAAAAAATCAGCTCTGATACTCCCATTCTAATCATGTTACTTCAGATATAATTGCAGCTTTGATACTCCCATTCTAACTGTGTTACTTCAGATATGATTGAAATGGATGGTTTTGAATCAATCCGAATGATTAGTTGAATCAATCCACAGTTATCAATTCCAATGAGGCAGCTTGTCCTTTGGAGTTTGTATACAGAAAGCAGTGAGTGAATCAAAAAGTTAGAGAGAAAACTTGTTTAATTGGCGATGTCATAGACAGTAATTAATTAGAAGTTTAATTTGATTTGGTGACAGTTTACATGTAACTTCTGCTTGTTCTGTTGTCTTGGTGCTTCTTTGAGAATGTCAGAATAAATTCTTTCATAAGTTATCTCCTTTCTGCCATGTTTGAACAATCATCAGCGAACAAATTTTATTTACTGATCTGCTGTATATTATGCTTCCTTTGTATTTTTTATCTTCTGCGCATGAATCCATCAACTTAGTATACTTCCATTTCCTCTTGAATTTGTTCTGATTTGTAAATGAGGTACCCACCAGTTTCTGTTTCTGTTATACTTGACCTGCAGATCTCACATCTGTTTTTCAAATTCCTAGAGAAGGCAAAGGAAAGAAAGGTATGATTTTCAACAAAGATAAAGTGTACTAGTTAGCTCAAAGTAATGTTTGAAATAAACCCTTTTGATATATGGCATACTACAACTTTGACTTCTGGACAATGTTTTGGATTCACGTTTACTCTTGCAATAGCAGTGAATCTAGAATCTTAAGAGCGTGCTTTGTGATAAAATATGAATCTAAGCTGGATCATTGTGTTCTTCGATTTCATCTTCTGTTCTCGTGAACAACGAGCCTCTTTTAGTTGTAGTTTCTGTTGTGAAGATGAAATCTGTTTGGTATGGAGATTGGGGGGGGGGGGGGGGGGGCTTTGACACAGTAGATGAAAGACCTGCAGTGAAGCTTGAGATTACTGGTTTGAAAATGAAACTGTTGGAATCTAGGTTGGTGAAAATGGGATATACTGGTTTGGGAATATTTTCCTGGTGAATGGCTGTGAGATTTTTTGTTTTAAAAATGTTGATGATGGAGGAAATGAAATGGGTTAGGGGAGAGTTGAGTGGGTGTTCAAGAGGGGATCATTGTGTGAATTGATGGTATAGTGAGATAATCATAATGGAGATGAAAATAGTGGTGGTTCAAGTAGGCTGGTGGTTCTTTTGACCCATGAAAAGATGCTCCCCCCCCTCTTGTTATTTTTGCTCACCCGTGTATGCGCTCTTCCCCTATATATTTGATGCTGTTATATATTCAATTCTTGATTCAGAATGTGGTCTTGGAAACGGGATGTTATTAATGGAGAGACTTCTATATAGGATGTAATTACACCTGTGATCATTGAACTGTATAATCTAATAAATCAATAATAAAAAGTGCAAAGATTAATAATAATGTATGAAGATATATGTATAATATCTTAACACATGTTCAATCTTCCCCTTTCTTTCCTTTTTCCTCCAATTTTCTTCTACAGTAAGATTTCCTCCTTCATTGATTATCCAACAAGTCTAAACCCTCATCAACCACATCGCTTGCTTGTACAATTCATTCACCCAAAAAAAAAACCAACAATCGAACTTGGTTTGAGACAATTTAGGTTTCACCTTTCCCTTCTTCAATGGCTGCAAATCCCCACAGAGCGAGTTCTTCCTACGGCGGCGGCGCCCCTTACCGATCAAGGTATCTCTCTCTCTCTCTCTCTGCCTTTGGATTCATTGTATCTATGCAATTGCATGTGTTGAATTGCAGAGATGGGCTAAGCTCCCGACCTGTTGCTGCCTCTGAGGAGATCCAATTGCGTATTGATCCCATGGACTTAGACGATGAGATCACTGGCCTTCATCGCCAAGTTAGCAGGTTGAAAAATGTATGTTCCCACCATTTTTATGGTTTTTTTCTATTCATTTTGTGGCTGTTATTTCTTTGTTTTTGTTGGGTATTATGCAATTTATAATAGATGTTGTTAAATTTTATTATGTGTGAAAACTGACTTGAAAGAACCTGGACTGGTAATGTTTAAGAGCTATTCACAAAGGTACCCACTACCCAAGATTCATGGTCAAATAGAATAGGAAACTTTTGTGCTGGGAATTCATTTCTCAACATTAATTAACCCAACCATGAGCTACAGCCAATGGCTATCACTCTAATTTTAGGATTCTTGTTTTTTTTCCTATCAACTTGTTGTGTTGTAGGTAATCCCCTATTGGCAAATTATACAATTGTGGGATTGCTGTCATTTTCTTGCTTTTTGATCATGCACCTACATCATATTTTGTATTTTTTTGTTTTTTTTTGGAAGGGTGGGAAATTTGTTCTTTTTTTCTTCTTTTATCCGAATTCCATGATAATAAAGGGTTGCTTTGGCTACAAATTAAATCTCAAAACTTGAAACTCGGAAGGGGGAATAACTACACTTTTTAGGTTGCTTTATTCTTGGAGAAGAAATATGTGCATTTTCATGGCTCCCCAAAATAATTGTCAATGAAGAGAATGAAATGAATGTGCTGATTGTAGGTATTCTACCTAGGTCGCCCCCCCCCCCCCCCCCCCCCCTAAATTCCACAAAACAATATTTGATACTTGATGTTGTGGCTAATTATAAAAAATTTAAATTCAATTTCCAACTACAAGTTATAGAGTCTTCAGTCTTGGCAGGTTGACTTGTTATTTAGTACAACTGTACAAGACGAATTGTACAAATATGTGAGAAGAGAGAAAAACAGAAATCATGAGAGAAAAAAGTGGAAGAGAGGGGAAAAACAGATTCCTTTACAAATAACCATTTGTGTAAAAGGTACAAAATGCTTTTTGTACCAACCGATATTATCCATTATTCCTTTTATTGAAACTAGTTTGATGAAACTATATCTTGTTTCAAAACTTATCTTCCTCTCCCTTTTTTTATGCTTCATTTGTTCTCATACTACTTCAAATATTCTGGTGCAGGTTGCTGAGGAGATAGGTACTGAAATGAAGTATCAAAAAGATTTTCTGGAACAGCTGGTACATATTTCCTGGATAATCTCTCTTTCACATTTTGTTTTCTGCTCAAACTCAATTTTTCTGTTAGGGAAAAAAGGACTAGGCTAGTATTGCAAGCATCAGGCAAAATGGATTTAATCATGAAATTTGATATCTTCATATTTTGAAAGCTGGATGTTAACTAGGGCAGGAAGCGTTTCTTGATCAGAAAATTCGGTCAACTTTATGAAGTTATGGATCTTAATAGATCTTAATAGTTTGAAGGGAGGGAAAACCACGTCATATCCATATATTTTAAAAAAATATTACAGTAGAAAAAAATTTTCAGCTGGTTTTTGACTGCATGCTGATTACTAGTAATTAATCAGTTTATCTCCTCTTTAACAGGAAAATGTCTAAGTGTCTTGCTAACATTTTAGTTTTTTTTTTCAATACAGCAAATGACAATGATAAAGGCTCAAGCTGGAGTAAAGAATAATTTAAGAAGATTGAACAGAAGCATCATCCAAAATGGGTCAAACCATATTGTTCATGTTGTTCTTTTTGCGTTAGCCTGTTTTCTTCATAGTGTACCTTTGGTCTAAGATGTCCAGAAAATGAGGATTTGGGAGTTTACTGCCCAGCATCCTGGTTGAAAGACTTCAAGCTAAGGGCTTCATTTGACGACTCACGTGATACCTGATTTTTCTGTAAAGAAAATGCTCCACAGTAATATAGATCTTTTTCTGAGTTGTTTCTTGGATATATGGCATAGTTAAAGCAGTTTATTCTATTAGAAAAAAGGATGCATAATTTGTTTGCCTAATAGTTTGCAATATTTTTTTCTCTTTAAAATTTTAAATGTCATGTGATAAGTGAAGTAAGCACTTTGCAGGCAGAAACCATGAACTACCCTCTCAATCCATAAGGTGGCCCTATATGAAAATGTTTAGCTCGAAAACTCCCCCAAATTTTTGACTGGGGAACCATTTTTTATACTATATAATATAATTTGGTCTTTAGAAGGAACGTCATCTTTTCCTAACCTCCTATACGGTGGCACTTACTTGATTTCATTGTCATTTTCTACCATGACTCATGAGTAAGTCCGGTAAGTCACGCCTGACTCATGAGAAGTTAATAAATCATGAATATGTAAAAATATATGCAATTGATTCTTTTAAGTTTTAAGTGAGAACACAAGTAACTAAAGAATAGTGTTTTGAATTTGTTAGCCAATGCTCTCAATCGCATTAATTTAATTTAATCCCAGGCACCATATCCTTAAGTTAATTATTTGTTTCCCATTTGTAACTCAGTAGTTCAAAGTCTCCTTAGTCAAAGGTTATGAAATTAGTACCAAACATAGCCCAATAAGTAGCTCATTCATGACATATCTGGGTACCATGAAGCTATCAGAGATGGCATTTTAAATTTGAGATTAATGATCAAGAGTGGTGAATAAGCTATTGAACTATTATGTCTCAGTTTTTATTGTATCAGCACTAAATTTTCTTTGCTAGTTGCTTTTCCAACTGATTGCACCCAAATCTAATTACAACATAACTACTCTTTAATTGGCTTTATACTTGCACGTTGGAGCATGATACAATCTTTCATTCTTAACTGTAAATATTTCATGTGGAGTAAGAAAACTTGAACACCCGTTTGATTTGCATTTTCATTTCATTTTTCCATTTCCTGTTTTCATTTTATTTTCTGTTTTCTGAAATTTTACAAAGGAAAAACTGGAAATGCTGGAAACAGAAAATATTTATTTCCAGCATTTCTAGGTGTTCTTTTATAAAATTTCAGAAAACAAAAAACAGAATCAAATAGAAAATAAAAAGGAAATGAAAATGGAAATGAAAATACTTGTTGAAGCTGGCATGTTTCAAATGGCAGTAAATTTATTAATATCTCAATTGCAAATTTTTCAATGAACATTGATTTTGCTACTTCCTATATTTTTTTCCTTCTAATTCTAAATGTGCATGATATCAGTTGCAATACTTCCTCCTAAAATTTTACACGTTTTGAGATCAGAATTTCAATTTGATATCATGCCCCATAATTTTTTGCTAGCTTCAACTATACTTTCACGTCTAGATATCTTAATAGAATGTGACACATTTCTTGTTGAGCATCCTGTAATACATTTCTAGTTTTTTATTTAAACTCAGCAACTCTTGTGTTAAGGTTTTCCATTAAACTTCCATGGTGAAATGCTATGTGAAAGATGTGGCAGTTAAGCATTGTCCATTACCTAATCCCAACTAGGTTCCAATTTTGTTGTAAAATGCACCATTTTTAATTGTCTAAATTGTATTGTATACAACTAGTAACCATCCACGGGATCATTTAATAAATTGATTTTGAAAGAATGGTGAGAAGACCGTTTTTTTAAATTGATTTTTGTGTATATACAGATGGTGCGATAGTAGAAACACAATCTGACTAAATGATATAGGTTATAGGGAACTCAAGTGGTAATATATAGGATCCAGTGAATGTTTAGCAGTAAAATTGCGTATACCTGAGTTTGCTTTAGTCGATGTGACACCAGTGAGACCTTAAAAGGATATCACCATTATATCACATTATAGGCTAAATGCATGAATCCGAGTGACTCTATGTATTGTTTTGTTATTTCATTTGGCTTTATATATTGATATATAAAGATAAAGTATCAGAACACTCTACCATATTAACATCATTAATCCATGTAGCAAACACTAACCGTAAATAATATCTCAACAAATAAATTTGTACTCATGTGTATGTTATGTTTAATATCTCATCTCTTCCAATTTTTTTTATTTTATAAGTTTTTTTTATTTAAGGTGGTTTGTTTGGTTCGGGTAACAGATCCAATATCTTTAATCCGTTACCAGAACCAATTATTGACAGGTTTGATTGGTTCGGTTCGGGTCCAACCTGATTTAGCTAAAAAAATTCAAACCAATCAGATTGGTTCGGTAGGGTTTAGGGTTCATCGGATTGAACCAAACCAATGAACACCCCTAAATAATATATTAGGAAAATACACAATAAATTTGATGTAAATCAACATATTTTATTATATTACCACATCCAAACTTTAGTATCAATCTCAACAAATATGTCTGTACTAATGTGTATCAATATCATCCAATTAACTTCTCCATAAGTAACTAATTTCAACTTATGGAGAAGTTAAATTCATTTGACCTCTTTCATTCGTACTATTATTTTTCACCTAAAAGTTCTTCTAGAGAAGTTGCATCCAACTGGCCCTAAAGGTGTTACTGCAATTATACCCGGTTCAACTATAATTCCTACTATCTACTTGTTGTATACCTTAGATAATGGCCCCTGTTTGGATACACTTCTGCAGAAGAACTTCTAAGATATAAAAATAGAATGAATTAAAGAGGTCAAATGAATTTTACTTCTCCATAAGTTGAAATTAGTTACTTATGGAGAAGTTAAATAGGAGAGTTTTTTTGAGTAGGTGGGTTACAAAGACTAATTTCAACTTATGGAAAAATTAAATGCATTGGAGCCTGTTTGGGTGGAACTTCTGCAGAAGTACTTCTAAGTGAAAAAAATAGCATGAATCAAAGAGGTCAAATGCATTTAACTTTTCCATAAGTTAAAATTAGTGTTTGTAGACCACCTACTCTAAAAGCTCTCTCATTTAACTTCTCCAAAAGTAATTAATTTTAAGTTATGGAGAAGTTAAATGCGTTTAACCTCTTTGATTTATGTTATTTTTTTCCACCTAGAAGTACTTCTGTAGAAGTTCCACCCAAATAGACTTTTAACCTCTTTGATTCATTCTATTTTTTTACCTAGAAGTACTTCCACGTGGCACTCTCATTTGTTCTTAAACTTTGTAAATCAATTCCTTTAGTGATATTCAAGAGCTAACAATAGCTTATTATACCTCGTATACTTGAATCTCAAGTGTTTTGAGTACTGAGACAGTCTATTAAGATTACTGTTTTGAAAAATGATAAAAAAAGTACTAGTTCTTTTTTTTGTTATTAGAAATCTCGCACTAATAATATAGTCAATTTATATAATTTCATCTAGTTTATCTTTTTCTTGTTGCTTATGAACTAAATCTAAATTATAGGTAGTGTTTATTAGATTTGTTTGAATAAAATGAAATATAACGTATAAGTTTTATTTTATGTGTGATTTATTTAAAATTAAAATATAATTGATAATAGAAATGAACACAAGGTTACAAGAAGTAATACATTTTAATTAAACTAAGAAAAGTAAAAAAAAATTATTCTATAAATATTTCTATTTTATTCTAGAACTTCCATAATATTCCTAGTGATTAGTAACTTCAATTTCATAATGATAATAATAATTAATTATTTAATTTACTATTTCTTGATGATTTGAGTCAAACAATTTGTATTCCCTTCCTTTCTATGAACTATAACCCTATTTCCCCATTACTCCCAAGAAACCCCTGAGACACACTTCGTCGTCTTCAACCCACCGTTGATTTCGCCATTACAAACCCACCCAAGGTGGCAACAACTTTTCAATTAGTTAACCCCTCTGAACGTAATCCCCTTTTCAATTCATGCCTTGTTTTACGACCAGGTAACCCCTTCCCCCCTTTGTATATACTGTCATTGTTTAATTTTCTCTCCTTGTTTCCCTGCAATATCAAATGCACCTTTTGGTGTTCAATATTTTCAACCTAAAATTGAACACCACTTTATTGTGAAAATCCCCATAATGTTTCACCCAATTTTTCGTTCCCCTGCTAATTGCTTTTATGATTCTTATATCCAGCTGTTATAGTTTCTACTTAGTAGTACTCTGCCAAGCAACTGATTATTCCATGACCATGCAGTTCTTTAGTACTGAAATGATCTTAAACGTCTGGAACAAGTCAGATTGTAAGGTGTACCTGTAATGTAATTTGTAAAACCTTGTCTTCCAATAATTTATGACCATTACAATCGGACTTTTGCTTGTAAGGATTTCTGTAGTGTGTTGAGGTAGATCATATATGTTCAAAAGGAATCAAACAACAGTGTTTTATGTTGTATTATCTTGGTTATCATAACAAAGAATGGGGACGCCTAGCCAATATTCCCATGTTTTATATTTTTGTAACTTGATAAAGAATGGATTGAAAGTTTTTATACGAGTTTGAAAGAAGTTTTCTTATGACTTTTCCAAATAGATTGGGGATGTGGTTTCAGATAAATAGTTGTCATTTATAATGCCTAACTGAAGTCAAATCAATCAATCCTTTGATGGGTTGGATTAGCTGCTTTTGATTTGAGATCAGCTATGCTTCATTGAACATTTTTTTTCAATATATTGAAACTAGCAATTCATATCAAGACACTAAGTCGATGCTGCATATTTCTGTGATCATTGTTCCTCCAAATAAGTCAGCTTCCAATTATGCAGCTATAGATACAGAATTAATTGTTAGATTTTATGTTTTGGTCAAGAATTTAATAGTGTTCAGAATCTCTATTTGTCCCTACATCCTTTCCCATGGTCGTGCTTTCAATGCAGGACTCTGATGCATGATGTCTTTCTACGAAGTTTATTTTATTCCGAGTCCCTTTTTAAGCAGATAGTATTGGCCTGTGGTAGTTTTGATGACACATTTTTTACTAAATTCTTTTTTTCCTTTCAGTTTATTTCAAGATTTAGGATGTTATAACATAATTATTTTTTCATAATGCACTGAAGTTTTGTTCTTTAGGGTGCTCTCTTAATAAAAAACCAAGCTGCTAATGATCCTTCAGCACTTGGTTTAAACACTTATCACAAGCAGTATTATCTCTGCTTGGCTGCTGCTGTTAGCACTTTAAAGTGGTATTTCCTCTAGAAGCCTAGTAATTAACACATGTTCATTTTTGCAAGGCAACATAATTAGTGCCTTAGTGGGCACCCAATTTGGATACCCTCTATCACCACCGAACTTCAACCACAGTAAGGAATCCCCCATCTAAATTAGCATGTTTCAGTGTTATTTTTTTAGTATTTAATATGATTTGTTAATCATGTTTGGTATGCCTGTTTATTTCTAGGTACAAGGATAGGGCTTAAGTTATTTGCATCTGTCATTTATTGGATAAATAATAGCTGTTGATTTTTGGTTGGTGTCTTATTGGTTATGTATCACATAATCAAGACTTATATTGATTTTTATTTGTTTCATTAACAAATGAGAATAGAAGTTTGAGCCACATAATGTGCAAATTGGTTTAAACAAATGAATGCAAGAATCAAGTTGTTACATTTGTGGATTAGTTTTTATTTTATAATTAACTTTGTCAAACATAGACTGAGATTACAATTGAATTTTGAAATGTGTTAAAGTATACTTTACTCTAATGCAGATGGATAACTTTGATGATGTTTTGATTGTTGATTTGGACGATAATAGAGATCCGGATTGTGCTATTAGTTCTGGTGAAAGTGGTAGTGAAGAGCATATTGATTTGGATGATCAAAAGGAGACTGCAGACTTAGATGCAGGAGATGATCAATATAAAAAGGTAATAGACTTGACAGCTGATGAAATACAGGGTCTAGAGTTTGGTAGTGAAGGGGAAGCTTATCAATTTTATCATACATATGCAAAATTCCATGGTTTTTTGATAAGGAAAGATGATGTCAGTCGGGATTTTAAGGGGAATATTATAATGCGGCAGTTTGTATGTAATAGAGAAGGATTAAGGAGCAAAAAGCACTTAATGAGGGTAGATAGAAAAAGAGAGCATAGACCAATCACCCGTACTAATTGTCAAGCTAGGCTTCGGATACACTTGAGTTACAAGACATCAAAATGGAAAGTTGTGTCCTTTGAGGACTCTCATAACCATGAATTAACCCCATCGAAAATCCCTGCTTACCGTGTCAAGACTAATGCAAATAAAGCTCAGGTGGATAACTTGCATTCAAATGATGTTAGAACATGTAACATATTGGGATACATGTTGGCCCAAAAAAGGGGATATGCTAGTGTTGGTATTTTGAAAAAGGATTTATACAACTATTTTGACCAGCATAAGCAAGGTTGGATTAAGGATGAGGATGCACATGCTGCCTTAAGTTATCTACAAGGCAAAGCAGACCATGATCCCATGTTCTCAATATACACAACTACTACTGATGGTAGATTGAAGCATCTTTTTTGGTAGATGGAGGCAGCATAGGTGATTTTCAATGTTTTGGAGATGTTCTTGTATTTGACACCACATATAACAAAAACAAATACAACTATGGTCTTGTAATTTTCTCTGGTTGTAATCACCATTCACAGACCATTATATTTGGTTGTGCTTTGGTGTCTGATGAAACCGTTGAGACATATAAGTGGGTGTTGGAATCTTTTCTAGAAGCAATGTGCAGTAAACACCCGAAAGCTGTTGTGATTGATGGTGATGGTGCTATGAGAGATGCTATCAAGTATGTATTTCCAGATGCATCATATCGACTTTGTGCATGGCACTTGCATAATGCTGCGTGTGAATATGTCAACAATTCTCCATTTTTGGAGGATTTCAAGACAGCAATATATTATAATTTACCCCAGATGAATTCGAAGAGTATTGGAAGAAGATGGTTGTGAAACATGAGCTTGTAGGAAACAAGTGGATTTGTGAAACATATGAGAACAAGTCATTGTGGGCCGCTGCATACTTGCGTGATAAATTCTTTGGTCGTACAAGGACTATGTCTCAATGTGAAGCCATTAATTCACTAATAAAAACATATGTTAGGAAAAAAAGCACCATTGTTGAATTTATGCATAATTTTCAGCAAGCTTTGAGGGAATACAGAAACAGTGAGTTGGCTGCTGATTTTAAGTCTCTTTTTCAGAACCTGTGTTGACTACATCTCTTTACAAGATTGAGCATGAGGCTTCAAAAATTTACACATTGGAGATTTTTAAAGAAGTTAAACATGAGATTGAAGAGGTTGGTGCACTAAATCTTATTGAACGAATTGAAAATGGAGAGAAGTTGATGTTCAAGCTGAACAAGTATGGAAAACCTGATAATAAAATCCATGTCGTTTATGATACAACAAGGTTTAATTTTTTTGTGATTGTCGACTTTTTGAATCTTGTGGCATTCCATGTTCCCATATTATTTGTGCCATGAAACATGAGCACATGGACTGTATTCCTAGTAGTTTGATTTACAAACGGTGGAAAAACTGCTAAGAGTGATTTCATTTCCTCAGATCAATCAGAGGAAATAGATTCTGGTGTCATGAAGGTTGCCGTTTTGGGGCTATAGGTGCTGCTTGTAATAAGCTTTGTGATATTGTTGTCGGAAAGAGTGAGTATTTCAATGAGATCAGAGATGAAATCTTCAAGCTAACTAAAAAGTATGAGAATCTTGGGGATCCATGTAGCAAACATAGGTCATCTATAAAGGATATTGATGATCCCACTTTGGTGAAGACGATACATACTCCTGGAAATAAGATGTATGGCAAGAAGAGGAGGCATTGTTCAAATTGTTATAGCACTAGACACACAATTAGGAGATGTCCAAGGCTCCTTGGTACAGATGATCAAAGTAGCAAGGATGATGAGTTATCACCTTCAGAGTCTTCTGGCATTAACAGAGAAGTTGATAGTGTAATTTTCTAATATTTATTAAATAAATTGTGTTTTAAATTGTAAAATTTCGAAATTGTGTTACATATGATTATGATTTTATTGCAGGACAAAGAAGTAACACAATGTGATGAAAATAATGACCATGACACAGTGCTTACAAATTGCTCTACAAGCCATGATGTTAATGTAAGAGCAAATGATTGTTTATCTGTATATTTTGTGTGTGTGTTTGGTTTTAAATTATAATTTTACTATTATTGTAGAAGGGGATAGAGAAACTTAATGGTGATTGTAGAAGGAACGAAAAGAAAGTAAAATGTTCACAAAATTCAGTTAAGCACGCTGTAAGTAAATCATCTTCGCAAATGATGCAAAATTGCGTGAGTGATATTAAATTTATATTTCTTTTTTCACTGTTATATTTTATTAATTGATAAATGTTTGTCGTTTTTTCTAACTGTGATTGATTAGAAAATCCACCCGCTGATTCTTCCAATGGAGGTAAGCAAATTCCCCAACAGGTACCTATTTTACCCCGACCCCAAAACTTAACATTTGGTTATGGCACATTAAGCCAAGGGGTGTCCAGTTTTCCCTCAAATTCCTCAGTTCCAGTTTTCCCTCATTATGGTGGGGTTCCTTTGTATCCAACACTTCCAATTTTCCCTCAGATTCCTCAGGTTTGTCATCACCTGTATGTTGGTTATAATTTTTTGAAACTATATATGTTTTTTGATTGCTTAAAATTAAAAATATTGTTGCAGTATATGAGTGGAGTTCAGAATGTTAGCAGTGGTATATCTTGGAATGGCTCACATGAAGAAGTCACTAAAAATCGTGGTCAAGAAGAAGTCACTAAAAATCGCGGTCAAACTAGTAAGTTTGTATAACAGCTCTGCAGAAAATGTATTTGATAAGTAATTTTGTCTTCTTATTATTCATTAAAAATCACAAATAGAGGTCAAGTAGAGTCCCTAATAAATTACTTGATTGATGATTTTAGGTGGTAAGCGTGGCCAGTCTTAGCGATCCCATGCCAAAGGACACTCTCAGATAGTCAAGGATACATAATGCTGTTGAGCTGCTCCTGGTAATCAACTGATGTCACTTCTTGAGTTAAGTCTGTTCGGATTTGTTGATATTGAAAAACTTGTAATTGTTTACCATGGTTCTTGAAACTCATTCATTATGGTTTCTGATATGAAAAATCAAACCTCAGGGAAAACTTTAGTGAGTTTCATTAATTAAATTAAGCTACTTCAATGTATCGGTCCTCATCTGCCGTTGTTTACTGCAGGAATTCTTAGGTGTTCTGTGTAGCTTGATAATTGAGTGATACTGCAGGTATTTTTGCTGTTTTGTGTAGCTTGATAAATGGGGATATTGCTTTATATAATGATGCTAAACATTTTACTATACGGTTGTAATTCTTAACATTTTAATGGCTGTTTTCTATCAGATCAATGATGACGTCCATAATGTCAGGTTTAGGATGGATCCTGTCAGCAAGGTTGGTTGAGACCTGCACCAAACTTGTGTTTCATTTGTACAAAAACCTTAAACTCCTTGCTTGATTCTTGACAGTATTGTTCTGTTCATTTGGTTAAACTCAAATTCCTTCACTTTAGTTGCCTTATTTTAAAGTCACTTCTATGAAACCAAAATAACTTCTCTTGACTACAGTTTTCTTCCACTGCGCCTTGCTTGAGTTTGAGTTGGGGATGAGATATTCGCTTTGTATGCGCCTTGATCAAGTATGCTTGTGTAGCACTTAGCAGTGCCTTCAAAATATCTACAGTAAGTGAAGTGGACTGATTTCTTCCATTGGGCCTCTGTATTTGGCGATTGCTTATGTTGGGCCATGTTGGGCCTTTGTCCTTTTTTCTGGCAGCTATTCAGCCTTTGGGAAAAAAAAAAGCCTTTCTATCGTGTTCTTATATATGTCTATTGTCTCTTGCTAATACTGTAAACCTGTAATACCCGTAGCTCATTTATTATTATTTTTCTAGCAATTATTTTTGTCAATTGAATAAAAAAGGGCCCGAATCCAGACCAAAGCATAGAACAGGCCTACAACAAAATCGGTCCAAACCTGCGGCCCACACAAATGTGTGGAAAAGGTAGTACAACTGTGTTGGCATTTGAGAGACAAAAATCATCATCCTCATCCCAAGATGTACTTATATCATCATGCCTCCCTATCCTCTCTTGTTCCTTTTTGGCCGCCACAAGGTTCAATGGGATTTCCGGCGAGGCTTTCAAATTTAATCATCACTCGTACTATGGGTTTGGACCTGGACCCTCCTCTCATGAGGCCTCTTCTGGTTGATGAGATCATACGTTTTGCTTAAATTGTCAACAAAGAGGAGCATGAGAGCACCAAGAATGTGTATGGAGAAAGCGGAGGGTGAATAGGAGGGAGGGGGGTTGAGCAGAGGATAGGAAAGGGGGTCGTGTGGGGGAAGGGAAGGGAAAGGATGAAGTGAGGAGTGAGAGAGGAGTGGGGTGGTGTAATCAGTGAGTCATTAGTTGAACAGTGAGTCACTGGTTGGACCGGTTGAACCGGTATATATAAAAATTTATAAATTTATACTAAAATATTATGACATAAAATTCTATAAATAGTTTTAGAATTGAGTTTGACATAAAAAATAGGATTTAATTGATATACATTAGCAGTATAAAGAAATTTTACAGACATCTAATTGTGCGTTGCCACATAATTTAATAAATATGACACATCGTGTGTTATTAAATTCAAAAATGATGTGGCAGCACATCATTTGATGTCTGTGTAAAAGCTTTTTACATTGACAGTGTGTATATATATATATATTAAACTCTAAAAAATATTTTATTGTTAGTATAATTTAATATTTTTTGGTTACCTAGTATAATTTAATGTGTTAACTTAATATATTTGAAATTAGAATGAAAGAAGTTAGAAAAAAAAAAAGAAGAAAACAATGAGGGCTGGCTATTAAACAAACAATGAGTGGCCCATTAATGAGGGAGGGAAGTTTGAACCTGTTTTTGTAATATGATAATATATATAGATATTCGCATATATCTACTTTGCCTCAGTGGTTGAGTGCTTCGTTGCTGAAGCTGGGTACACGGGTTCGAAGAGCGCTGCTGACAGTTTTTTAAGTAAGAAAGGCTTGTTTATTTGCGCGAGCTTTGAACCGGTTGAACCAAAAATCTACCGTTCTTACCGGTTTACTTGGTTTAAAGGCGGTTTGACCGGTTCCTGGACTGGTCAATAAACAGAACTGATCTATTCACCGGACCGGTCAAGAGTCCGTTTTCTGGTTGAACCGGTTGGCCGGACCGGGTGTGAGGGGGGGAAGTGAAGTGCATTTAAGTCATGAAAAGGAAAATACGGAGTGGTTTTTAGTAAAAATGGCGTGTGTAAAAAGCATTTCCATTTTTATTAGTATACTTATGTTCTAACTGAGCCGCCATGGTTATTAGGTTTTTGAATTGGGAGTTTCGTTTGCACCACCCTTTATTGCTATGCACACTACCCTAAATATTTTCTTCTTTTCGTCGACTTAAAAGCCATTAATTTCTCCTTCCCTTAGACCCCATCTTCTCTCTCACTCCCTACTCCTAGGTTAATCTTTCCCTCCTACACCATTGTTTGCATAGTATGTGCATTGTTGAAAAGCATAACTAACTTCATTTTTTTGTTTATCGAAAATCATCATATCATCATATTAATGCCTAATAGGTAGTGAAGCGGCATTTACTAAGAGGGATAAAAACCTCCTTAAAAGAGTGATTTTGCAATACTCACATTACTTAACATTAAAAATTAAGACATGCTCACTCAACTATCACTACAAGAAATTTCGTTTTTAGCGACGACCATGGGTCGTCACTACATAAGGAAAAGTTGTCTCTACAGGTTGCGTAGTGACGACGTAGAGACGGCCACGTGGACGTCGTTACACAGTCGTCGTAAATACAGTGGCGACGAGGTAAGTGAGTCATCGCTACGTAGAGACGGTCCTGGTCGTCGCTGAAGCTGTGTCTAAAAACATGGTCGTCGCTAAGAATAATTTTTCTTTTAATTTTTTTTTTAACTAGAGACGGTTGTAGTGACGGCCATGGTCGTCGCTACAGGTAAATTTTTTTAAAATTATTTATTATTATTATTTATTTTAATAATTTATTAATTTTAAAATTATAAAAACAATACTAAATAAAGGCATATATAATATATATAACATAATTTGTTTAAAAAATAATAATACAACAAAACGATAAAAAAACATAATGAAAAAACGAAACGAAATCCACCAAGGCGGCAACGAAACTGGGCTGGATGGGGCGAGAGAGCGGTGTCCTTCATCATCCACTGGTAGGTCATCCAAGGCGCATCATTAATGGGGTGTCCCGTGCGATATTCTTACTAGTGAATGTGAACCTGAGTTGGAGCCTGAGCAGCCTGAGCGTCCAACACACTGCTGCATCTGTCGTACGGAGTAGTCACTAATCTGCAATCTTTGCCATGGCCTGCCGAGACTGCTCTCTGCTTCAGAATTCCGGCGCAGCGCCTCCTCAATAGAATGTCGTAACCTGGACCCGTCAGTACTTCCGTAGGGTGAGCCCAGGGCTTTGAGTCAAGGGTCACACCTAGACGAATGTGAGGCCAAGTCCCCGATGCCATAACAACGACCTCGTCGGTCTTGCCACAGACACGCAACCCCCCAACTGACCCAGCTTGGTGGAGGCACAGGTCATGGAGGTGTCCCCCATTTGTGACTCACCTCCCTCAGACGCTCCTTGTAATTTGTTGTTGAGGGTAAAAGTAAATTAGTTATTAGTTATATATTCAATTGCATAAATATAAATTATATAAAAAACACTTATAAAAATACACTTACATAGGTGGACGCGTCCCGTTCATCTACCCAACCACCCTTTTTGGCGTGGGTTGCAGCAAGAACTCGTACAGTTCGACCTCCCGCCCAAGCTGTCGTCGCTACACAGGAAAATTATACAAATTAATTAATTTAACAACAAATAGAAACATAATACAGAAGAATGTTTGTTATCATACCATACCATATCCAACGCCACCTCATGGTGGGCCTTGCGGCCCGTGGTGTAGACTGCCCCCCGCGTTGAGAAGCCCGGTTGCTCTTGTTACGAGCGGACTTCCTCTTGAATTCTACAGAGTCCCAGTAGGCCAAAAGACCCTCCCAGGCCTCCTCCCCACACCACGTGGGCCTCTTCCCAGCCTTCCGAGCCTTGTTCATCATATCTTGAAGGCGACGAGCAACCCTATTCTCGTACACCTTCTTGATTTGGGTCTCATCAGAAGGGTCCCAAGTACTCGGCTCTGCAAAATAAAAAAATGGTAAGTCCTGCCAAATTGACATATCTTAAGAAAAAATTTAAAGTGGATAGGATTTTAATTATCGTGAACTCTTCACACCACATGTCCCTAACATCCTTCGGGGTGACCTCCCACAGGTAATGAGGACCCCGGAACTGCGAACAGATCGCATGACCAATGATTGCGATAGGTGGGACGTTAGACACCCACCTGCAAAATAAAATATCAATATTAATAGTTAAAACAATTAAAGATTCAATATTAATATCAATTCTAAAGAAGGAAAAAAAAACTCACCCCTTGCCAAATGGTCGATAATAACCCGACCTCGAGCGATTGCCTCATAAGGTCTGTTTGAGTCGGCACCCTTGAACTGAGTTGGCTCCCCATCAGACTCCTGGTCAACATCCCTATCCAGCTCATCCTGAGCGTCATCAGCGTTTAGGGGGGCACAACGTCCTCCTGCACTGGAGGCATCTGAACTAATCCCGGTGTCGGGGTGAACCTCATACCATCGAACTGGGCCGGAGCAGATGGTGGAGGGGAGGAAGAAGAAGAAGTCTGGATGGCGGCCGCCAGAGCCGCTGAAGTAGAGATGCTCCGACATCTGATCAGAGTATGAGTGAGAGAGGTTGGCCCTCTCCTGCATCGCGCGAGTTGCCCGTGCACGTAGCTCGCCCAGAGGGATGAACCTCCCTCTACTTGGGGGATATTCTATCCACTTTACCACGCATCCTAGGCACTAATGACTATAGACATTATATAATAATTAAATAATTATAAATTTAAATTACTAATCACATATTACAATATAAAAAAAAAAAATTACTAATACACTAATACTATAAACATATATAAAAATAAATTAATATAAAATTAAAAAAAACTAATTACTAATACTAAAATTAATAAAACAAATAAACTAATTAAGCTATAAAACAAATAAACAATTAATTACAAATAAACCTAATTCCTATATACATTAATAAATAATAAAACAAATAAACCTAATTACAAATAAATTAATTAAAGCTATTAATTACAATAAATTATTAACTACAAATAAACCTAATTACAAATAAATAATTAATAAAAAACTAACTACAAATAAACTATTAATTACAAATAAACCTAATTCCTATATCACATTAATAAATTAATAAAACAAATAAACTATTAATTACCAATAAATTGATTAAAGCTAAGAAAAACTTACTTGTTGCGACTCCAAATAAGGAAGAAATCTGGAACGAGCTCTAACGTCACCTACAGGCAACTATTTTGAAAACTAATTGGTTCAAAACGATCCTATGAAGGGGGGAACGGGGGGAACGTTTTATCAGTCAGTTTTTCAAAATAAACAGAGAGATGAGACAGAAATAGGGGGTGGCTATATGAGAGGAAAAGGGAGTTTGGAGGAAAATTAACTTGGAAATGGAGGAAGAGGGAGGGGGAGAGGTTTTAACGCGTCCAGGTTTTTAATGTAGCGACGTCGCTACGTTTAAAAAAAATGCTCTCGCAAATTAAAATTTTATTTTTAATGTAGCGACAGCCTGTCGTCGCTAAAGGCCAGTGCTACATTTTTTTTAGAAACAAATAAATAAATTATAATGATAGCGACGACTTCGGCTGTCGCTACTGTCACTTCCTAGCGACGGCTAGACCGTCTCTAAGAATTTATTGCACTGAACAGTGCATTTAATGTTGTAGTGACGCCATAGCGACAGCACGAGGCCGTCGCACAAAAGTTGTCGCTAAAATCTAAATTTCTTGTAGTGTATATAAAACATTAGACAAATTAAGAAGCAACAAAACTACATCAACTCCTAATCCCTAATCTTCACTACCACAAACTTGTCACCTACACAATTTGGTTGTCAAACTAAGATTGAATTTTTTGCTATTATTCCTTAGTTTGTTTTTTTTTTCCTTTAACCAACTGGTTGTGCTAGCAATGCAAATCTGCAATGGGAGGGCCTTCAAACTTCAAAGCTGAGCACACAACCTCACCAACACAGAGCAGATAGGGAAGGCCTTGTGAACAGAGCTGCAATGAAGAGGGTAGGAGAGGAACAATACAAAAAAACGAGAAAAAATAGAATAAAGGGAAGTGGTAGGTGAGTGAAGAAGGAGGAGAGTGATATGGCATGGAGATGTAGGAGGTGACCGAAAAAAGAAAGGAAGACAAGGAAGTGGTGATGAGAAGGGGAAATAGAAAGAAAGAAAAAACCCTCACCACGGAGAGTGAATAACGCACATAGAGTGGGTAGAAAATCCCCACACATGAGGCAAGAAGACCCCCCCAAGGGGGAGGGGCACTGTGCCTCTACTATGACTCTTTTGTCTTGCGCTCATTTCTAGGTTTTCAGGATGTATCGTTGTGCATAACATAACTTCTATACTATGTGGGATGGGGCATTTGAAATTAAAAGTTAGATGACATGTTGATGTTTCCTTTTAAAAAGCTAGGAATGAGATGGGATAAAAGCTTTGGGAGTGGTGTAAAAGATAAAAATAGCAGTGTAAAATCATTTCCCTTTTTATTCGTATACTTTTAAGTTTTAACTAGGCCATATGGTAACTAGTTTTTTAAATTGAGAGTTACTTTTGCATCACCCTTTATTGCAATGCACACTGCCCTCATTTTTTCTTCCTTTGTATGACTTAAAAGCCATTTAATTTCTCTCTCCCTCACACCACCCATCTTCTCTCTCACTCCCTACTCCCTAGGTTAATCTTTCCCCTCATCAAACCATTCTTTCTCCTTTCTCACTTCATCCTCCCCCTTCGTCCATTGTTTTGCAGAGTATGTGCATTGTTAAAAGCATAACATAACTTCTATACTATGTGAGATGAGGTATTTGAAGTTAGAAGTTAAATGATAGGTTGATGTTTCCTTTTAAAAAAGCTAGGAATGGGATGGGATAAAAGCGGCAATGGATAATAGATAAGAAGTATATTGGGCGCGCAATACACTACCATGTTGCTTGCTTAAGTGTGAGACCACTCTAAATATAAGAAATCAAACCTCACTAACACACACATACACATGCAGAAACCCAATGTCTCTATCTCATCGTCATCCATCAAACTCTTAATAAATAAGTGCCAACTTCAACTATTCCTACGTAGTAGTATCCTCATCTCCTAATTGAATGATTCGAAACCTATAATGGAACCTTCTCTCATCAATGACTTGACATTTTTCTTTGCTAAATTGTAATCATGGTGCTTTTTATGGTACAAGGCTTTAAAACCCATGTACTGATACATGGGAAAACAACCGGATGATGGAAGTAAAATTATGTATTTTGTATAGGTTTCGAATTAGTCCCTAGAATGTGGCTAATTGGTAAGTAGTCCCTGGGGTAATGCACAAACCATCCATACATGTCAAGTTCGGCCTATTGGAGTCTACTTACTGTAGCTTGCTTTATGGGTAATGGACAAAACAATGTGAAGGCTAGCAAAAGCAACCTTCAAATCCATCATAACATCAACTTACTGCAAAGGAGAGGAGGGATAGTTATTTCATCTACATTTGAGGAATTTCGCAATTTAAAAAAAATTGGGTCACAGTTGTGTAACACGCAAGGTATACGACCACTACATTGTTACGTGAGTTTTTCTTCATTTGCAAAAGCCGTGAAGGAAATAATATTGAACAATTAAAATCAATTTGTTAAATTAACCTAGATTTTTTAAATTAATCATGTCAAATTATACATTTGTGAAGCAATTCTTTGTCAGCTATTAATCATGCGCTCCTTCACCAAATGTTTTTCAACTTTAAAGGATGGAAATTATGTAAACAAATGACTAAAAACAAAGAATAATAAAATTAAGGGACTCATATAATCCAACAAAACTCTTATAAATATGGTACACATATGTGACCCCTTATAATTAATAAGTTGAATTTAAAAGCACTAATTAATTTGCTAACTAATGTAAATAATTAGTAACACTTTTATTATCGATTTTTATGTTTTGTAATGCCTTTTCTAATAGTTTTTTGTCGGGGTGTTCATCTTTGTCGTTCACTGGTGCCATATTTGTTTTTGCACCAACAGGTATCACGCTCTCACCGAAACCCCACGAAACTCAACACCAAAGATCCTCCATGCAAGCGGACGACCCAGTAATTTTCTCACAATTAATCAGTGTGTCTACCTATTTTTCAATATTTAATCACTAATTAAGTTTTATTAATTCACAGTAATTAGCCTATATTGAAAAAATCACAAAAAAATGTGACATAATGTCCTCCACACCATCCCTTACATCCGGCTAAGAAACCATGTCAAAATCAAACACCACGGCATCACCACCCACCCCTAGGTGGAAAAGACCCTTAGGGTTTTACGTAACCTCCTCTTAAACGGTCCAACCGCCAACGGGTACCACGCTCTCACCGAAACTCCATCAAACTCAACACCAAAGATCCTCCATGCAAGCGGATGACCCAATAATTTTCTCACAATTAATCGGCGTGTCTACCTATTTTTCATTAATTAATCAATAACTAAGTTTTATTAAGTCACAGTAATTAGCCTTAATAGCCTATATCGAAAAAAATCACAGAAATTGTGACATAATGTCCCCCACACCATCCCTTACCTCCGGCTAAGAAACCATGTCAAAATCAAACCACCACGACATCACCACCCACCCCCCCGGGCGGAAAAGGGACTTAGGGTTTTAGGTAACCTCCTCGTACACACTCCAAACCACCAACAGGTATCGCGCTCTCGCTGAAACCCCACGAAACTCAACACCAAAGATCCTCCATGAAAGCGGACGCCCCACTAATTTTCTCACAATTAATCGGCGTGTATACCTATTTTTCATTAATTAATCACTAATTAATTGTTTAATTCACAATAATTAGCCTACTTTTCAAAAATTCACATAAAACTGTCAACACGTCCCCCACGCCATCCCTTACCTCCGGCTAAGAAACCATGTAAAATCAAACCACCAAGACAGCACCACCCACCCCCCGGGCGGAAAAGGGACTTAGGGTTTTGGGTAACCTCCTTGTACACACTCCAAACCACCAACGGGTATCGCGCTCTCGCCGAAACCCCACGAAACTCAACACAAAAGATGCTCCATGCAAGCGGACGTCCCACTAATTTTCTCACAATTAATCGGCGTGTATACCTATTTTTCATTAATTAATCACTAATTAACTGTTATTAATTCACAATAATTAGCCTACTTTTCAAAAATTCACATAAAACTGTCAGCACGTCCCCCACACCATCCCTTACCTCGGCTAAGAAACAATGTCAAAATCAAACCACCAAGACAGCACCACCCACCCCCCGGACGGAAAAAAGGGACTTAGGGTTTTGGGTAACCTCCTCGTACACACTCCCAAACCATCAACGGGTAATCGCGCTCTCGCCGAACGCCACGAAACTTAACACCAAAGATCCTTTAATGCAAGCAGACGTCCCCAGTAATTTTCTCACAATTAATCAGCGTGGTATACCTATTTTTCATTAATTAATCACTAATTAACTGTTATTAATTTACAATAATTAGCCTACTTTCAAAAATTCACATAAAACTATCAACATGTCCCCCACACCATCCCTTACCTCTGGCTAAGAACCCCTGTCAAAATCAAACCACCAAGACACACCACCCACCCCCCCGGGCAGAAAAGGGACTTAGGGGTTTTAAGTAACCTCCTCATACACACTCCAAACCACCAACGGGTATTGCGCTCTCGCCGAAACACCCACGAAACTCAACACCAAAGATCTTCCATGCAAGCGGACGTCCCACTAATTTTCTCACAATTAATCGGCGTGTATACCTATTTTTCATTAATTAATCACTAATTACCTGTTATTAATTCACAATAATTAGCCTACTTTTCAAAATTCACCAGAAAATTGTCAACACATCCCCCCACACCATCCCTTACCTCTGGCTAAGAAACCATGTCAAAATCAAACCACCAAGACAGCACCACCCACCCCTCGGGCGGAAAAAGGGACTTATGGTTTTAGGTAACCTCCTCGCACACACTCCAAACCACCAACGGGTTATCGCGCTCTCGCCGAAACCCCATGAAACTCAACACATAAGATCCTCCATGCAAGCGGACGTCCGCCTAATTTTCTCACAATTAATCGGCGTGTATACCTATTTTTTCATTAATTAATCACTAATTAACTATTATTAATCCACAATAATTAGCCTACTTTTCAAAAATTCACAGAAAACTGTCAACACGTCCCCCTACACCATCCCTTACCTCCGGCTAAGAAACCATGTCAAAATCAAACCACCAAGACAACACCACCCACCCCTAGGCGGAAAAGGGACTAGGGTTTTAGGTAACTTCCTCGTACACACTCTAAACCACCAACGGGTATCGCGCTCTCGCCGAAACCCCACGAAACTCAACACCAAAGATCCTCCATGCAAGCGGGACGTCCCATAATTTTCTCACAATTCATCGGCGTGTATACCTATTTTTCATTAATTAATCACTAATTAACTGTTATTAATCACAATAATTAGCCTTTTGTTCAAAAAATCACAAAAATCGTCAACGCGTCCCCCCAAGCCTCCCCTTATCACCGGCTATGAACACCATGTCAAAATCAACCACCAAGACATCACCGGCCACGCGCAAAAGGGACTAGTAGGGTATTTAGGTAACCTCCTCGTACACGCTTCCAAACACCATAGGTGATCGCGCTCTCGTCGAAAGCCCGCGAAACTCAACACCCAAGATCCCCCATGCAAGCGGACCATCCGGTATTTTTCTCACAATTAATCAACATGTCTACCTATTTTTCATTAATTTTTTGGCCTCCCTCCATCTACTAATTACTTCCGCCTAAACATATTTTCCCTTAGCCACAAAATGTACCTTTTAATTTTATCTTCACTACATCGTCAACTACTATCCATACATTAAACATCTTAAAACGCCTTCTTCAATTAAACAAATACTTAATAGCCTACCTCTTTCACAACATAAAGCCTTCACTAGGCTACCAAAGACGACGGGCAGCAAACAATAACAAAGCCTATCCAAAAAAAAAAACCAATACAAGCCCATCGACACCCTCAAACTATATTCCATTTCACCCAACATCGACCAATAGGACCTTTATAATATACCAATCAATGACCTATTCCTACCTCTTCACCATGTGCAAACTATGCCAGGCCCATATCGCTACTTTGCCCGACTCACTTTTTTTCCATCAACTACCAAGACAACCCACGAAATTAAATTCCAAAAACTAACTGTTCCTGGCCCACCAACTATCAACTTACAATTTCCAAACAAAAAAATTGGAATCATCTCCTTCCCTCAACTCCACACCATCACTGCATTGGGGTAGTTCAAACTCCAGTAGACCATCGCGGCGAGGTAATTACATCTCATCCTAATAGCCTTATCACAAAAAACGTCATCCATCAAGTTCCATAAACAATGTTTCACATTTTCATTGCCCCCCTATGGCTGAAATCAATGACCCCGTACCACTCGCACCCCCACTTCCCTCGACGGCTTCCTATTTGCACATTTGTACCACTACGAATGTAATCCCAAAACTTCCCATTGGAATAACTGTGGACATTCTTCTAATCAGGCTAACCCCTCTACGAAATAGATCCCCCATAACTACTTCACGATAACACACAAACTAACTTGTGGCTTCCTCTCCCCTCCCAAGGTTCTCGGATTCTCTTATAACTCGTAAAATTTTTTTCTACGAGGGACCACCCCAACAATTACAACTTTTCTCCTCAACCAGGTTCCCGGTCTTCCATCCCAACGGTCCCTAATAAACAATCAATATATCAACGACCCTATAATTCCCTTGCACCGGTGCAAGTTTTTTTGCCACCATGTACCGTTAAATTTAGCCTTGTAATCATATAACCATGTGTGAAGATCAAGATTAATATGTGTATATAAATTTTATAAAAAAAACATATATATCAAATATTCACCGGTTGCTATAGCGCCCCCAATTCCCATGTCTCGTTTTGAATTTTGAATCCCACTAGGGTGCTCATCCTCATCCTATACGTTGGTATTAAAAAAAAATAAAGCACATACTTGTGGTTTCTAATTGACCATGTGCGAAATGGTTCTTCCTGGATAATCTCAAGTCTCTTCCCACATGTTACTATGGTCTATTTGTTTAAATTTTAAAAAATGAAAAAAGTAATCTATTTATTAGAGATTTTTATAAAAATCAATAGTTAATTTGTGTTTTGTTTACATTAAAAAAAGCAATTTTTAACTTTCTCTTTTCACCTTGTTTTGAGGAGCAGTAAGAATAACTTTGTATTGTTATCAGAATTTTGCTTTTTTAGATTCTACTTATTTCTAAAATCTGAACAAAACATTTAAATTTTTTAAAAGTAATTATTTCTAAAAATAATCACAAACAAGTGCAATCTATGTCATTAATGTCAATTATCTATGAATTGAGTTCATTACACCGATCTCTTTTTAACAATTCCATCAATGTTTTGATAAGATATAATCTAAAAACTAAGAAAAATAACAATATAGTGTTTAATATATTAAAAATTTAAAACATTTTTTAAATTTAGTTATTTTCTACTTTTTAATCTTTAATAAAATACTTTAAGAAAGTTAGTAAGTAATTATCTTTTTTATTTCCTTATTGATAAGAATTATAAAGTTAAAAATAGCTTTAACTATAAATAAAATCATACTTATTTAATTAAGTACTTTTATTAACTATTTATTATCAATATAAGGCAAGTCAAAGAATTATTATATCATCTATATTCTGTATTGTATATAAATCTACGCACACTTATTAACATTATTGAAAATAAAAATTAGTTTTTAATAAATAGAAACACTTATTTCAATGAATACTTTTAAATACTTTTAACACTTAACATTAGATAAAATTATTTATGTGCAATCTTAAGGGGTTGGTCGACCGGAGCAAGACAATTTCTCGTTATGGGTGGGAATAGGTCAGCCAGCCTGTTAGAGGCATGCGACGTGACCTATTTAAGACATGGTCTGCCTTGTTTATTAAAAGGGTCAGACCAAAACATTTTAAAAAGATTGTTTACTTAGAAAGGCAATGCTCAGACCAAGTAAATAGCCTGTTAGGTCTGACAGACTTGACTTGTATAATACAATAATATATATAATAAATTAATTATAATATAATTAATAAAATAAAAAATAACATAAATAACAACAAATTTTAAAAACATATCAAATAACCATTATATTATTCTTAAAAAACCAAAATTAAACAATTCAATTATATAGTCTGAGGCTGACCTCTATAAGTGCTCCTTCAAACCCTCACAGTAATATTAATTGTACAAAAAAAGATATTTATGTGAATTAAAAAAAAATATTAAAAAGAAATCCGACTTGATGGCTTTCTATTCTACTTTTGACGGTTTGACACCGATTTGAGCAGTCAGTGTATTGTTGGGTTTAACAAGTTGTTCATTGTTTTAGCCCAAATCACTCAAATACCCTAGGAATAGGATCGCTCCAAGCTAAGGGTTTTAGTTTCAAACCATTGTTCTTCAAACCACAGCAAAATCTACTCACGCATATCACATCACAGCTTAATTTGCACCTTCAAACAGTCTCCTCTAACCGCTTCTCTTGCGAAGCCAAATTACTCGGTAGAATGGGGAAGAGCGCATACAAGAGGCTGCAGGGAAGCCAGAGCTTCAGGCAACGGTTGCTTCTCTTCCACTCTCTCTTCCACTCCCATTCTCATTGAGGACATACGCGCCGACGAGACTTGGCCTGGTCTTCGCAACCACGAGATTTCACTCCTCCGATTGTTCGAGACCGTTTGCGATGATTGCCACGTCGAAATCAACGAAAACTGGTAATTTTGTTTATTTTTTATTTTTAATTATTTCATTTATCAATAGACTTTGGTTTGGTTGCTGTTATAACTCAATAGGGCTTGGATTGGAGCAGGTACCAATTGAAGTACAAACCGGGAATTATTATGGGCGGCAAACAACATCGTGCGCATGACTGTGGTGTTTCTCGATCCATCGGTTATTTTCTGGAGCCACTCACTGTGCTGTGTTTGTTGCCAAGGAACCCTCACCATTAGACTCAAGGGTATGGTTTTGAATTTGCACATTTTGTTTCTTTTCTTATTATTAGTTTAAAGTTAGTCTTGTATGTTGTGGATTCTCCTCACTAGTTGTATTTATTATCTATTCTCTTTCTAATGAAATTTCTTCTTCTATAAAAGAAAAAAAGTGTGCAAATAAAGTATATAAAAGCTTCAGAACTAGAAAAGAAGGACCATTTGGACGATATCCCAATGATGTAAATTATAATTGTTTGAATATATTGTCATCAGGAATTACAAATGATTCTAAGGATCCATCGGTTGATACCTTCAAGTCTACTGCTTTGCCTATATTAAAGCGCTTTGGAGTCCCCTCTGAAGGCTTGGATCTTAAAATAGAGAGTCGAGGAGTACCTCCAAATGGTGGTGGTGAAGTTATTTTGTCACTTCCTAATGTTCAGAGTCTAATGGTGAGTTTCTGAATCTTTTTATTGCTTATTTTTATTTTCTTTTTCTTTTATCTTACATGTTCTTCCTAGCAGGCAGTTAATTGGACTGATGAGGGATTTGTTAAGAAGATTAGAGGAACTACGTTCTCAACCAGAGTGTCTGTTCAGTTTGAAAATAGTATGATTAAAGCTGCCCGTAGAATCATCAATCCACTACTTTCTGATGTGCACATTTTTTCTGATCATAGATCAGGTCCTCGGCTGGAAAGTATGGTTCCTCCCTACATTGTAGACATCATGGAGTATTTAATTTGAATTTTGGAATTATATTTGGTAAAATAAGGAAAATCATATTATATAAAAATGTAACCTATTTTGTTTGTTTGTTTGTTGGCACAGCTCTCCTGGATACGGAATTTCACTGGTTGCGGAGACTACCTTTGGATGCTTCATCTCTGCAGATACTGCTGCTTCTCATTCTAGGGATGAAGATACTTCTAGCCTTGCAGATGAGAAAAGGGATCTGATGCCCCCTGAGGATATTGGTGAGGGGATTGCTAATGTTTTACTAGGGGAGATAGCTCAATGTGGAGTGGTAGATTCAACCACATCAGGTTAGTTTGTTAGCAATTTCAGTCCACTTTAGTCTTTTTTACCAAATGATAGGTACTAGTATTAAGCGATAGAATTATTGAGATAAACTCCTTGTAGATAATTTCAGTTGACAGATACTGGCATTAAACCGATAGAATGTGAATTATAATAGAGGTAGACTCCTTACAACAGAGAGAAGAAGCCATGGTATGACAAATAGAAAAGAAAATTCAGCAGAAATGCACCCTCATAGGAAGTATCCTAAACCTAGACATCACTTCTTTCTCTACGCAATCTCTACAGCTATTCCTCCTCCCTTGCACTGTATTACTTTCTGCACATTTCTCAAAATCTTCCTCTATTACTGCTACCTGTCCAGTTTGTTATAGTAAACTCCAATTCATTCTCATCAATAATCCCTTCTTTTGTCATGTCACTCTTATAGACAAACTTTCCTTGCTACCCGCACTGTCCTTTCTACTTGTCTACCTCCATCTTGAATTCCCTCCTTCTATAACTGTTTTTATTGGAAACTTATCACCTAAATTTTTGATTGTATCATTTTAAGTTTTGTACTTCAGTGCTAACTGCCAATGCATTTTGGACTTGGTAGAGGCATAAATGCTATTCTTTGGTGCTGAAATAAGTTGGTACTTAAATTTTATTTCTCACATCTGGGTTTGAAGGAGTTGTGCATGTGAGGGGATTTGCTTCCATTTTTCTGGAAATGAGGCTTCTAATAATTTTCTTTTTTTAAATGTTTCTGGTTTATAGGGTTTGTTATTTCTTCTTTGCCGCACTATGTCCTCAAGATGTTTCCAAGATTCGTGTTGGAAAACTTACCCAGTATGGGATTGAGACTCTCAGAAACATAAGGGATTTTCTTAATTTGAAGTTTATTATCAAACCCGATCCGAACACACAGTCAGTTTGCCTCCTCAAGTGTATAGGTTATGGCATGAAGAACCTTTCTCGAAAAGTATCTTGAAGCATGTTCGACAGTGTTATATAATCCAATTCGACTTTAGTGAACTGAAATTTCATTGCAACTGCTACACTCGGTACCTGGAAAAGAATGCACCTACAGCTTCATTTTGTAATACTATCATGCAAATATTATGGTCTATGCCCACCCAAAAATAGAATTAACTGCTGGAGTTCAGTTTCAATTGTAACCCAATTTTGTCAGCTAATATATATTTTGAGAATGAATGATATGAAGTTTGCTTTATATCCTGGATTAACCAATGAAATTTTGGAAACTTCCATGGTTGGTTGTTCTTTTGGTCAGGTGTCCCCACTCTATTCTAGTAATCTGACTTTTGACTTAACAGAAACGATGTGGGAGGTTTAGTTGAGAGAAGAAACAGGGTACAGGGACATGGCTCAGTGGCAACAAAGTTATTATTCCAGTGTCTAATTATTGGGAGTATTATAAAAGTTAAACTCCTTGAGAAAATCGTTGACGCTAAGAACCCTGTTTTGTTCAAAGTATAAAGCCTGTTTGTTTTTGGAAATGTTTTATCTTTTATTTGTAATTCATTTTCACTTATAAGAATATTGTTTTTATTTTTCATTTTTAAATATTTATATTACAAATCAAAGGTTTTTAATAACCTTTCTTTTTTTGGTCAAAAGTTTTTAATAACCTTAAAGTTGTCTTGATGATAGCCTTAAAGTTTTTAATAACCTTAAAGGTTTTGAGGTTCAAGAATTAATGCTATGTGATGTTAACGTCCTGTTCTAATCATCTTCATCTACTTGAAGAAGCTAAGCTTCACGTTTGTGCAATAGGTTTGACCCTGTTTGACCCATTTCACCCTAAAAAAAGTCGCAACCTTAAACATGGTTTATAAATTATAACCAGGTCAAGGATCAATCCAACTGTAATAAAATCACTGTGTTAGTCATTACTTTGATGATTGAATTTTTATTTTCTGAGGTGCATGTGTACATTTTTCAAGTATGACTGGATCATAATAATAATTAACCCATTTGCTAGCGCCCATATAAAGATGTTTATTTCTTTGACTATTTGAAAAAATGAAAGTAAATTTTGTTAATTTGTATGGATGGCTATCTGGCTACGTTTTACAATACAAAACAATTCGCAACTTTTCTATTTAAACTTCATATCACTTGAATAAAGTATAGCTAGGTTCCTTGTCCAATTTTTAACATGATTCCTCATTTTCATTGAGTTATTGTTGTTTCTTTCCCTTTTCGCTACAAAACAAAGATGCAAAGTGCAAAATGTCATTTTCTATATCATCCTGTTGGAAATTTAAATAATATCTATAAGCAATATGGACAAGAAAAAAAGTGAGGAAGGTGCCATGTTGATCGCAGTGTCCTTTATTCGTAATAGAGTGTCTGTGTCCTTTGAAGAATTCAGCCATCCGAGCATGCATTTAGATATCGCCAAATTTAAACATCTGTACTATGATTGTACCCATGAAAATATCTGTTCATGACGGCACTACTTTGAAACTCATTCATGTTACCATTTTTATGATATCATGTGTTTTTTTTATAACATCAGTCATAAGACTACAAAAAATAAATTTTCATTTAAAATAAAAAGTATTTATTATTTTTTTATAGTTTTTAAAATAATTAATACTTTTAAAATAAAAATTATCTATTTTTTAAAAGTTTAAGGACTAATGTTTTTATCCATCTTGGTTTGTATCTTAATTTTGTATTACAGCTTGGTAGATGCTTAATTCCTCTTAAATAAGGGCTCGGGTTTGTGGAGGATACTTATGGTTTAAACAAATAAAAAAAATCAATTTTTTAATGAGAGTGAAGATTTTTTTTAGGACAAATGTCAATGATGATTGATCTTTGTCCTTTATGCCAATTACTACAATATGTTTGATGTTTCGTTTCTAAGCATCAGTATAATCAAATGGAGTCATAAATTAAGAGTCTCATAGCGGTTAGTTAGCTGGTTAAGAATGAAAACTATTCTTAAAAGGCACTATAATTTTAATAGCGAAGTATGGATAAGAAAACTTGAGAAGTTTTTTGTTTTGTGGAGATACCATATGGCAATAATTGCTCCACAATTGCTGGAGATTATCAATTACAAACTGCAGTAATATAGATATATTTTTATTTCTAGGTTACATGGTCCGGGTATAAGACAAATAAAAATATGGTTATGCATATTTCAAGAGGAGATTGTGAGGTGTAATAATTACAGACCAATTAGTATGGAAATAAAAAGGAGCCTTGAATGTAAGGGTAAACCCATCGGTACATAGACTTAACCTTGCATTTCTTGGGTCATCAGCGAATCCTGGATAAATAGCATCAAAGTGTTTCCCCATTTCCCCATCAAATGATAGCGCAAATTCCTTTGATGCAAATATTTTTTGTAACTTAGGTATCTTTGCAAATAAAACATTCTCCTTAGTAACACATCTTTATATTTTCCCGTATCGATTTTTGAGGAACATAACTCGCAACATGATAAAAACTAACTCAGTTAATTTGTTGTCATCTTTGTTATATAAATTGCAACTATTTGCATAACAATCAATCTTTTCAACCTTAAACCCCAACTTAGACACCAACATTGTTGCTTCATAATAAATTTTGGGTAAGCATTGTTTTGATGGGGCTACATCAACAAGAATTTGAGTAAAAGAATCTATACACCTTTAGGGAACATGCCAACTTAACCTAGCTACCAAAAAATAAATATTGATAACTTATATTTAGTACTTCTCTCATAAATGGGTTGGTTTGCAGAGATTAACATATCATAAAACTGCTAAGCTTTTGGATTGGGTGACTCTTCCTCATTGAAACTCTAATTTCCCACATTAGTATAAGCATAAGAGACTTAAAAAACGAGCCTAAAAGCATCATTGACCATCTAATGCATTGAAAAATATCGATATTCGTCACCTCTAATTCGACTACTGGTACTTGACTGACCACATGGGTGAATTTCTTGCCTTACTTCTCCATGTTTAGTCCAAATCCAGTAGCTTGGTGTAAACTCAAATTCCTATAAGTAATTCTCCATCTTTCTTGGAGTCATTAACTTAAGGCACTTACACTTCACACTAAGACATTGATCTCCTCCCTCCAACAAAAAGAAAGGTAATTCCTTAGCCTTCCTAACAAAAATCATCAACTCCATTATGAAACTCAACTTTCAAGACTCTTATATCATGATTAAGCCCATCATACATCCAACTACGATACATTTTTTTCCATGTCAACTAACTAAATATTAACCACTAGGGGTATCTCGTAAACTTGAAAAAAAGCTACATAATCCCTATATTTTGGACACTTCCTAAACTTTTTTCTACAAATAACATTAGAAATGACAAAATGGAAAACACATGTATAATTTCTAAGTTAGAAACACAAAATTAGCACCCTGTATCTCAAGCAGGATCAGGAGCCTTGCTCTCCACTAAGAGACAACATTTTAATAAGATAAAAACATGCATAATTTCTAAGTTACCAACACATAACCATCATCATGCATCCTAAGTAGGATCATACACCCGATTGAGTTTTGCTCACCACTAATAAACAATAAACCAGTTAGACATGGAATCATAACTTCTAAGTTACCGACACACAACCAGCATCCTGCATTTCAAGCAGGATCATAAGCACAAAAAACATAGATATATTACAGGCACAAGAAAGACAAACATATCACAATCACAACCATATGAACATAAATGTTGCATGTGCACCTTCAACTCCTGAAGCAAGTTCTTGACAAGAGGAAATCGATTGGGTTGGGATATACTTTCTAAGACCAGAGTTTAGCCTAATCTCGTAAATCTAAGGCTTGAGTCTAGTTTATTTACATGATATAGGCTTTATTCTATAACTTGGTCTGACCTTTATAAAATACTGCTTTAGCCTATAAGGCTATTTAAAACCTATTTTGTAATAATATCTTTAAGTATATGCCATTAAGCCTATTTTTAAATAAGCTTATAAGCTCAAGTCTGTTATGTAGAACAACATGCTCAATATTTAAATAAGTCAATAAGTATATAGTTTTTGGAAATTATAATAAAAAATATACTATCATAATAATAGCAATTATAAAAATGTCATCATATTAGTTATGTTTAATTAAATAGGTTGGTCTAATAGATTTAAAAGACTTTTTGAATGGCCTGAAACTTAGAATTAAATAGGCTTTTCTTAAGCCTGAATCTAGTTTATTTTATAAATCAATATGGCCTAACATAGGTCTAATATAGGCTAGGTCGTAGGCCCGGACTTATTTCCATCTTTACTAACGTAAGCTCTTAATGTATGCTGCTCATTTTTTTTTGGTGAATAACGTATGCTCCTAATGAAATTGAACTCAAGTTAATTATAAATGAAATTATAATTTATATCGAACATTTAAGTTATTTCCACCTTATGACTATAATTATAAATGAAATTAACATTTATATCGAACATTTAAGTTAATTGATCGAGACCGTACTCAATCAAATATTAATGATAAGAATATGCAGTATTAGATGATCAACCTAGTCGTAAGGTGCAATAGAGAAGAAATAGAGAAGAAAGCGTAAGGTGCAAGAAAGTAGAGAGAAAGTGAGAAAAATGAAAAGTCTCAAATTCAGAAAAAAGAGAAAAAGTGTTCTCCAAAAGGTAAATGCCCTATATATACTAACTATTCCTAACCATCTGATTAAACTCTAACTGGGCTAGATTAATTGGTTACAAGACCAATAAAATTAATACAACACTAAAAACAAATCGGTTCCCATTGGCAGCAACAGTAGGCCAACTTTCAAGCAGAATAACTTTCAGGTATGAAATATAAATGGTATCATGTAACATATCAAAATAAAGCCCTTAGTGTTAGCTTACAAATTCCACAGGAATCACCCCGAAAATCAACCTACATCTCAAGTTATAGACAAAAAAGAACACATAGGTCATTAGACACAAAAATCCAAAATTAGCCAACATTTATAACAAAAGTCCAATTAAGTCCAACAAGGCATATTCCACATAAGACAATGGAATTAAGCATCGATCATTACAATCCAATTAAACTAAAATTAAGGGTGCTAAATGTGATAAAAATATATTCACCATTAATTTACATACATCAAACACAAAATAAATTAAATATGACATATCATTTCATCTAGTTTTTTTAACTTACATTAATAAATTAACCCTTGAAAAATTAAATTTATTGTTTCTGACATTAACAAGAAAATAAATTTTTATTGTAATTTAAATTGACAATAACAAATTTCATAATTACAATTGAAATTAACAATTAATCGAGCAATCAAATTAATAACAATTAATTTCATATTTACAATAATTTGGACATCAAAGTTGGAATGCTTACCAACACACTAATGAAATCAAGGGACTTTATTGGCGGTGGCTCCCCAACGCATTGGTGGTGTGGGATCTACAAAGGGATAGGAGTGAGACATTTAGATGAAGAGAGATAGGATTTGGGAAATCAAAAGACAAAGTTCAAGGAGGGACTCATAGAGTTGGAAAGCAATAAAGGGAGTAGAAGTGGCGTGAGGAAAAATGAGGACAGAGGGAATGGCAAGGAAAAGAGTATAGAAAAGGATAGGGGAAGGGGAAGATGCAGGGAAAATGGAGCTTATAATGATTGGCAAGAGGGAGGAGAATGAGGTTGTGAAGGGTGGAGATCGTTGGAGAGGAGAGGGGAGCATAACAGAGAAATGTAGGCTTTAGGAGAGTAATTGAGATGGAGAAGAGAGGGAGGGATGAAAGAGAATGATGAAGAATGGAGAAGAAAAGGAGTTGAGGAGAAAGTGGGGGAAGAAAAGGATGAAGAGCATACTATCAATGTTTTTTTAGCAAATATGAATTTAAACTTAGCATAAACTTTGTCAATTTCAACTAATTACAGGACACATAATAAGTGCTCTCTAGTTATCAGTTAAGCACCTCCCAACTTGACCAATGGTTGCTAACATAATAGGGTCAAATTTTGAGCATTGGTAAGGTCAACACTAATGTAATTTTTTGTGTTGACCTAATTTTACTAATACAAAAATTAATAAAAAAAATTGGGTTCTAGCATAATTGCATCCAAAATTTTGCCTCTCAAACCAAGTGAGGTTCTCATTATGTGTTTCCCAAAGAAAGCATAACAACCTCCCATGGAGATCCATCCATGCTTTAAACTAAACACCATTCTCATAAAGGAAACTAAATCTTTTCTATGAAGGACCAAAGTTTTCCCTAAAAATATTACCAATTTCGCCAAGAAGATCACTAACACGTCTCTTGGGAAACATCATTTCCACAAAGGAAATAAAAAATGTACATTTCAAAATAGCATTTTCACTACAAGAACAAGAGACAAACATCTCTAGCTAAAAACATCATCAGCGAGGAAACCATAGATCTCAAATAACATTGTTATAAGGAAAATAAATATTTTTCTTATGAAAGATCATTCTTACAAGGGAACTAATGATCCATATGCTTACAAATAAAAAGGAAATACTATCTTAGTTAAATTCTTTTGCTTAGAGTTGTTGAATTTGAAAATTGTTGTATATGCTATATATATTCTTTTTCATAGGGAACTTTATATTCATATATATTTAAAACTTTATAATAATGACCCGTTGCAATTGATTACTGTCAATTTAGATCCGTTTGGTTTACAGTTGAGTAGAATTCATTATAGAAATCAATGGTTGAAAATGAATGTGCACGTTCTACGAAGCACATTGGACAAAAGTGATTTAAAATCAATTATGCAGAATTGATTCTGGATGGTTCAAAATTTAAACCAAACAGCACAGTGTCCGGGCTATTAATCAATTAAAGGTTACCTCTGTTTGTTCTTAGCTTTATATCATATTTTCCTCTTAATTGTGTATATTCAGTTATTCATAATGATTGGATATATTGTTTTATTTGGTATATGTATTTACTAAATATTGAATAATAATTTTGAACTTTAGGAAATAAATTTTGATATATATACACATATGACTCATCTTTGATTGATGTGTCCGGTGAAAATATTTTTAAGTAATATTATATAATATTTCTCTTAATTGTGAATTAAGAAGGATACAAAACATATTGTTTGTTTTCTAGGAACCGTATGTGTGACATATTATATGTGCTTTCATAATAGTTTAACATTTGAGAATAGCTTTAGTACTTTTGTAGTACATTGAGTAAATATCTCCAATATGGTTATTTTTTAGAAAAAAAATTAAAAGAGAAAATATTAATTATATAAAATTAAGTGTCACTATTATAATGAAATTAATATGTACGTACGCATGGGCATAAATTTTTTTTTCAAGATCATGATTATAGATCCTCAAATATCTTAAGTCTTGTTTGAGATGGTTGCGAGCTTTTAGTTTTAGATTTTTAGAAATATGAATCAATTTTTTACGGTTAAAAATTGAAAACTTCTTTATGTGGTTTTCAGAATGAACGTTTTCAAAACCACAAAAAGAGATTTTTAGGCTCAGTTTGGAGTAATTCCGAGTTTTCAGTTTTTTAAAAATTTCAATCAAGTTTCTACAACTAAAAATCAAAAACCTCTTTTTATGGTTTTGGAAATCACAAAGAGGTATTTTAGGGTCCATTTGGGGCGGTTTTCAGTTTCCAGTTTTGAAAATTTTGAAAACCAAAACCAGTTTTCAGTTTCAAAAATTTTAAAACTAAAAACCAGTTTTCAGTTTCAGTTTTATAGTTTCCAATTTCATTTTTTTAATATCGGTTTTCAGTTCTATGCATTACAGGAATAATTCTCTCTCTCTTCTCTCCTTTGTTTCTCTCTCCTCTCTCCTCTGTTCCTCTCTCCCCTCTCTCTCCTCTTTCCTCTGTTTCTCTACTGGCTCTCTCTCTCCTCGCTCCTCTGTTTCTATCCTATTTCTCTCTCCTCTATTTCTCTATTGTTTCTCTCCCTCTTTCTCTTCTTGCTCTCTCTCCTCTGTTTTCTATCCCATTTCCCTCTCCTCTCTCCTCTATTTCTCTATTGTTTCTCTCTCATCTCTCTTTCTTGTTTCTCTCTCCTCTGTTTCTCTATTGTTTCTCCTCTGTTTCTCTACTGTTTATCTACAGAGGAGAGAGAAACAGAGGAGAGAGAGAACTAGAGGAGAGAGGAGAGAGAAATAGAGGAGTGAAAGGAGTGAGGAGAGAGAAATAGAGGAGAGAGAGGAGAGAGAACTAGGAGAGAGAAACAAAGGAGAGAGATGAGAGAGAAATAGAGAGAGGAGAGAGGAGCGTGAAACAAAGGATGAAGAGGAGAGAGAGAGAGGAGATAGAAAATGGAGAGAGAGAAAGAGGAGAGAGAAATAATAGAGAAACAGGAGAGAAACAGAGGAGAGAGAGGACAGAGAAACAGAGGAGAGATGAGAGAGCAATAGAGGAGAGAGAAACAGAGAGAGGAGAGATAAACAAGAGAGAAATAGAGGAGAGAGGAGAGAGACACAGAGAGAGAGGAGAGAGGAGAGAGATGAGAGAGAAAGAGAGAGAGGAGAGAGGAGGGGAGAGAGGAGAGAGAGAGAGGAGAGAGAAATAGTAGAGAAATAGAGGATAGAGGAGAGAGAAACAGAGGAGAGAGAATAAGAATGAAACAAAAAACACAAAACATAAAACCTTTTTTTTGGTTTTGAAAAGTAAGGGGAATTGGTTTTGAAACTTGTGTAAAAACCATTTTAACCCCATTTTATCCAAACGCGTTTTGTTTTCAAATTTGGATTTCGAAACCAAAACCGAAAACTGACAACCACCCTAAACGACACCTTAGTTTTTAGTTTTGAGTTATAAAAATTTAATTAAATTTTTTTAAAACCAAAAACCCTAAACTCATAACCAGCCTTTAAGTTGTAAAAACTTATCGAATTTTTTAAAATACCAAAAATTGAAAAACTCACAACCACCCATTTATATGTAAAATCTTGATTGAATTTTTTAAAAAATAAAAACTGAAATTTCACAACCAATTTAAACGAGACCTTATTTTTGTGATTTTGAGTTGTAAAAACTTAATTTAAAATTTTTAAAAATGAAAAACTGAAAACTCACAATCACCTTAAATCGTGCCTTAGGAAATTTTTTTAGTTATCCTATATATAATTTTTCCATTTTGCATAAAATAAGTACTTTTTCCATAATAACAATGACACATAATCATATATATATAGGGTTACATTTTAGGATTTAATGATTATACACCATTTATATAAAAATATTTATATTGTCATTTAATAATACATTGTCATATCATTTAATTAATGAATATAACAATTTTTATGTTATTAAACTCAATAAATGATATGATAATACATTATAAAATAATAGTGTAAAACTTGTTTATACCCCAATAATTAAATTCTATCTGTTTTTTATTGTTTTTACAAAATCTTTTTTACTATAAAATAAAAGAATTAAAGAGTGGAGTAGTTACTATATTATAGAAAATGAGTCTGTTTGGGTGGAACTTCTGTAGAAGTACTTCTAGGTGAAAAAAATAGCATAAATCAAAGAGGTCAAATGCATTTAACTTCTCCATAAGTTAAAATTAATTACTTTTAGAGAAGTTAAATGGAAGGGCTTTTGGAGTAGGTGGTTTACAAAGACTAATTTTAACTTATGGAAAAATTAAATGCATTTGACCTCTTTGATTTATGCTATTTTTTCACCTAGAAGTACTTCTACAAAAGTTCAACCCAAACAGGCTCATATGTATATCATTCGTATACTATATAGGTAGGATGCGTAATTCAATATATACTTATAGGTATCTCTTTTGATTTTTATGATTAATTAGGAGGATATATTCATTTTAAAAAATGTCGATAATTAAGACAGAGGTGAAATCCTCCAGTTATTTTAATAGGTCACCTCACCTCTTGCATAGCGGTACTAATAAATTTTTATCTTCAGGAAATTTGTTCTTTTTTACAAGTCACATCTAAAGATGAAGTTTATTACATAATCAGAGAAAATGTTATACCCGTCTTTAGTGGATTAGTATTACACATCTAACGTTAACTGCCCATTCTCAGGAAATCCGTTCGAGTCGGGAACATTCACATCATGGTAGAGCTAGCTCTTCTGGCGGAGATATGAGTCTGACTCAACAAATTTTTAGTACTCACATAAAACTCATTTACTTAATATTGCATTTTATAAAAACTGTTTCAATTTGATAGTTTTTTTTCCTATAAAAATGTTTAAAAACTCATTTACTCAATATTGCATTTTATAAAAACTGTTTCAATTTAATAGTTTTTTTCCTATAAAAATGTTTAAATTAATAGGAATAAATAACAACACTGGTCAAGTCTTTGAATTTTAATCAAAGGGATATATATTCCTAACCTAAAGATATATTGTAGAATTTCCCCTGATTCCACTGTATGAACTTCTCCACCGACTACATGAACGTGCAAACCACTTTTTTTTTTTTTTATAAATAAAGTATAACCTTCTTCGCTATGACAAATGCATGCTACTGTGTACCTATATATTTGGTTATTAAATAAAAAAGAAAATCTTGGTATAAACACTCAACCTTTAATAATTTTCAATGTTATTTATAACCTATTATTTCTTTTACATTATTTTATATGTCTTTTTTTATTTCTTTACTTTTTTTAATCACATCATTTATTATATTTTTTTATTTATTTTTTTTCTTTATGTTTATCTCGTCATGATATTATAAAGGGGTACATGAATATTTATCCAATATATTTTTAACACACTAAATATGTAGACTCTGGACTAGAATATAACTATGGACTAGAATATAACTAGAAAAAAAAACTAACTCATACTAATTAAGAATGTTAGTTATTTTCATTTAATTTTTTTAATGTTATCTAAAAAATTAACTGTATTTCTTAAATTATTTTTTATGAAAGACTTAAATTTTATTAGAACTTATTTAAAGTGAAAATACTCCCTCTATATTAGTATATGACTCATTAAATAAGGTCATTGGAAAATAAAATTTAAACTAATTGAATAGTATTTTTGAATTATCTCATAAAATAGAGTGAAATTAATTGAGATTTACTTATATTTTAGATCATCATATGTGGATATTTTGTTGCTTTTATTCGAGTTCAAATGACCTATATTACTAATATTTATAGGGAGATGTTAACGAATGTCCTAAAGACACGAGTTAAAGTATCTAAATTAAAATTTTTTATTAGATTATGTGACATTTAATAATACTACAAATACAATAATGTTGTGATTTTTAATAAAAATTCACTATATATGATTTCTTAAGCAATGGACACGGGTTAACGAGACCCATATTTCTATAGTTGTAAAGCATATTCCTTTTTATTATTAATTGGGTGTGTGAGAGGGAAGGAAGTAGATCTACCAGTCTACCCTGCACAAGAATACCTTATCAATGAAACATAATGAATGCAATTAATTTGTTCTTAGATCATATAGTTAATACAACAATAACCACATCCAAAATAGGCAAGCACCAAAAACCTACTAAAAAAAATCAGAGATTTCTTTTTCACCCTTTCCATCGACCCTAAAAAATTATAATAATCACTATGTTAATCTTCAATTAATATCACATTAGTTGCAACTGATCTCACCGGAAAATACCTCGTGATCACCGGAAAGTTCTTTATACCTCGTCGGAGAAATATCAATCTCAATCAAATTCTCTTCCTCGAAGTGAAACTCCAAGTCCCTCTTCATCTTGCAACCATCCAGAGCTATCTCAATCAACCCTTCTCTGTCTTCTTCTTCCCACCCGAAACAAACCTCCTCCGGCGAGTCCCATTCCCCTATCGCCGGAAATCCACCCTCCGACGAGCTATCCGAATCCGATTCCGATTCCGGGTAATAACGTGACAACGAAGGATACCTCAGAATACCCATGTTCCTTTCTTCTTCTCTCTCTTTACGATCATCCCCTGCTTCTTCACCTTCATACTCTTCATATATCACCTCCAATGGAGCTTTCACGTTCCATTCGACAAAAAACGAACTTGACTCAAAACCCATTTGGGAATCAAGCTCTTTTCCTGAATTATTGCATGAATTGACCCATTGGTGCACTTTCTCTAGAGAATTGGGTTCTTTCTGTTCAATGGGGCTTGAACTATGTTTCTCTTCTTTGCACATGCTTCCCCTGTTTTCTTCATTGATGATGATGATGGGTTCGGGTTTGCCCTGATTTTCCTTTTGTTCATGTTGAGAGTTCTGAATTGCACCGAAGCGGAGAATGGTGAACAATAGAATCGCGGTGAGAATAAGCACTGGTGAGAGAACTATCTTCAAGAACAAGTGAGGCAAGTAGAGAAAAACCAAGGTGCAAAAAGTCACAACACACAAAAACAGAGGATCTGAAGAGAATACAGAGAGAAAAGAAATGGTTTCTGCACATAGCAAGTTCATAAATTCATTAAGACATAAGGATGAAACGAACTTCAATTCTACAAGAAATCTACTTTCTTCCATTGGGACAATGAATGTTTTGCCCTCTGGTAACTAGGATTCCCAGAGAATTGGTTAAAAGAAAATTAAGACATGATAGAAGAGAAGAGAAAGCAATGTTTGGGTGATGAGAAAAAGTGAGAAAATTCTGATGGGACTGAAAAGGGCCACTATGCATGAGGGCTTCAGAAAGAGTGTTGTTTGTGGGGTTTATAAGGCTTTTTTGCGTGAGAAGAAGGCATGGAATAATAAAGGTAAGGGGTAAGGGGGTGTGGTCCTACAAGGGTACAGTAACCTTTAAAATCCAACAACCTAAGAAAGTTGTTATGCTTTTACTTAGACTTAACCCAAATTCGTGATTTGAATCAATGTATTTGAGCCTTTGAGGTGAGGCCCTTTGGGATTTGGATCGTACTCCCTGATTTGAGGTTTTATTTTAATGAATGGAATGTGGTGATATTTTACCTTTAACACAGGCATAGGCATATCCATATCCATTGGAGACGTTGATTTCAGGTCCAAATGGCAATAAGCTGTTGAGCACTAATGGTTGGACTACTTTTTCAGAATGTGAAACTTCACCTATACCACATGAGATGCAGGCTGGACACTTCTTTTATGGTAAGTCGGTCAATAAGTGCCCCCATATGACACTACTCCTTACTCATTTTTAGCTCCTTTTTCTTTTCCTCTAATAATTTTTTTTGCCAATTAGAGTATGTTTATATATTAAAAAATTGCTAAAAACTTATGAAGTATGTTATTTATATAATAATTTCATGTAGCCTTTTTTTTTTCTTTCAATCTCTTTCAATAATATCATCCATCATTTAATTCTCATCTCTCTCATAATTGCACAAAAGTTATGAGTTATGTTTTTCACTTCGTTCATTTCTTAAACTATTTCTTTTTATACCTTTTCCTCTGTTTATACTTAATTTAATACTTAAAAATAATTAATAAATATCTTATATGTCATCATAATTTTATCACCATTCTAGTCCCGTTGTCGTCGCACACGACCAAGATCTCTATCGTGCCGTCACAATTACGTCCCCCTTATCGCCCATTGTCGCCGGCCCCTTTCTTGTTGCTGCAGTGCCATGGACACGCTCCATAGCTACCTCTGGTTCCTTTCTTCCACTTTTTTCAAATCGTGAATCCTATAAGAGAAAAATCAAATTGTATGAGTTGGATTGCAAATTGGGATTTTTATATCCACCTCAATTTCACATAGACATTTAATAAAGAAAATTAACGGTGCATTAACGGAGGGATCAAACGGGAATGAGATAGAATTTTTGGGAAACTAATTTGGAAAAAAGTATTTTGGGAACCAAATGTGAAAACCGGGAAATTTGAGGGATCAAAATCATATTTTAACCAACATTTTTTTAAACACTTTAGTTTTATAATAAAAAATATTAATTATATTTATAACGTTTTGTGCGATAAAACACTTTTAAATTCATTATTAAATAAAAATTAATTTTTCAAATAATTAATACAAGCAACTAAAACATATAAGTATAAAAATTTTGAAACTGGCCGGTTCAACCGATTTTCTTGCACCGGTTCTTTACTGGTTTTCACCGGTTCTTGACCGATTTGACGGTTTTGGGACTAGCTGGTTTTTTAGGTTGTATGGACCGGATACCAGACCGGTAGGGCTGTCCAGCGGTCGGGTTGGTCGGATTCGGGCTAAAAAGCCCAATCCGACACAAACCGACCAGAGATCTATATGGCCATTTTTCGACCGTTTTCACTATCGGATTAAACGGGTCTCGAGTTGAGTCGAGTGAGTTCACACGGGTTTTGTGCCATTTTGGGCATATTATTTTTTTTTTTTTGGGCTTTATCAAATTTCAAGCTGAATTTTTTCTTTTTACTTTTTTCACGTTCATTGCAATTCATCAAAATACAAGGCCCAATTACTTATATTTTTAAATTTTGAATTAAATCCACCAGATTCTAATTATAATAGCTAATTACCCAAACTTGCGATAAAATCCAAAATCAAATCCATCAAAATTAAATCCTTCTAGATTCTTTTACAATCTAAATTTAAATTAGCCAATTTTAAATTAAATCCATTCAGATTCAATAAACCAAATTTAAATGAAAAACTACCCAATTTATGGGTTATCACTTATAAATGCAATTAACTAAAAAATCAATGTATTAACAAAAAGATTCCAGAGCAAAAAAATTCCTCATCCTCACCACACAATCACACTCCTAGTCCTATGTCCAAAAAAAGAAAAAAAAATACATACATAATCACAGAGAAACAGTGAACCACCACCAACTCAATGTCGCACCACCACCATGGAACCATCACAACACAACCACATAGACTAGTCACTGAACTACCACCTCACCTGTAAAACAAAAAACCACCATGTCAACAAAATTTTAGATCAATAAACAAAGCAAAATAGAATCGGAAAACAAAAGGGAGAAAGAAAAGGAGAGACGAAGAGCGAGAAAAGGGAGAAAGAAAAAGGGAGAAATTGAGAAAGCAAACTGAAATTTAACCAATCCCCCGCGACAATGAACCACTTGCCATCCTCCACCGCGGCACATAACTTCCCGCTATCCTCCACCATGGTCTAGAACGACCGCAAAACAGTTTCGATCGGCGCTCCTCCACTCTGCATGTCGCATGACAGCTTCACCACCTATGTACAAAAAAACAGAAAGAAATCACTAAGATCTCTCAGATTAAAAGAATAAAAAAGAAAGACTAAAGCATTGGAAGAAAAAATAGAAATAAGGGAGGCGTTGAGCTTGACGGCCACAACGGTAGAAAGGAGAGGAAGAAAGGGGAAATTTTTATGTGTGGGGAGGGGACACCAGTCAAGGAGAAGAAGGAAGGGGACTGATATGGTCAGATCTAGAAGAGAAGAGAAGCCTGAAGAGGAAATAAGAGAGATGGGGTTGAGAGAATAAAATAGAAATGGGTTACAACTTCTGAAGCGACGCTAGGGTTGTAAAAGGGTTACAACTTGTGAATTTATATTATGGGTATTGGGCCCTAAGTTGTGGTTTGGTACCGACGAGAGAAAAATTCCCCACCCCAGCCCGACCGTACATACCTGTCTCTAACTCTTTTTTCAAAGTAAAAAAACTTGATACCCGATTTCACCCGCCCGAAACTTGTTTTCTCTTCCTCGGTTTGACCGGTTTTCGGGTCGTTTATTGGGTTTATGGACACCCCTACAGGCCGGTTCCAAGTCAGACCGGTTGAACCGGTCGGTCCGGTCTGGTTTTGATAATGGTTATTACTGAAAAAGCTACGAAAATATAAGGTGTTGTGAGTGAAATAGTTAGATGCATAATAAGGATTTATTGTCATCTAGCACGTACCTGACACGGGTGAGTGTGTGTTGTGGGTAACGTTCATTTTTAATTATATTACTTAACTTTTATAATAAAATTAACTTATGATATGGATCAGCTGGTAAGGGTTATTACAATTTAACCATCAAGTTCGATCCCTGAGTATACAACTATGTTAAATACTCGGAGGGAGAGTGTTGTCGTCTATAGAGGTTATACCCGACCCGAACATGATTATATCTCATGGAAAGTAACCAATACATTGTGGTCCTGCACAAAAGATACAATTTAGTAGAATGTGAAGAGCATATTGTTATATTTATTTTATAAAAAATAGTAGTCAATATATTAATAATATAATTATAAATTTAAAATATATTGAGATTTTAGATCTCACAACCCAATCATTTTAAACCTATATAAAGTGTATGGATAAAAAATCTTTGTTATAAAATTAAGCCCAACCAATATGTGGATATTCATGGAAGGTACATGATTGTCTCCTATGGATAATACTCGGTGTTCATGAAAAAAAACTTTAGTGAGGTGAGAATAAAAAATCTTAAAGAAACCTAAAAGAAAGCAAGTGAGAAAAATGTGACAACAATAAAAAAATGAAAATGAAAGTGTGAGAAAAGAAGGGGAAAATGGTTGGAGCAAGGATTTTCTCTCGTGGAGGATACCATGGTTCATAAAAAACTTGTGTAATGAAATAGATTAATCGGAATGATTAATTAAAGAAAATATTTTAATATAAAAAAGATACTGTGATAAACAAACAAAAAGAAATAAGAAGGAGCAAGACGGCTTCTCGTGGAGTATACATGAGGTTCGCAAAAAAAAAAAATCATTTTACTGAAGTAAGAATAAATTAAGAAACCAAAAAAAGCAAGTGAGAAAACAAGACACATGTACATTATTGAATAAAATAGAGAATTATATAATATATGTAGAAACAAACAGGGAAACACTAGAAGGGAGGTTGAATAGTGTTTCAATAAAACTTTGAACGTTTTTGGAAACCTTTTTCTCAACAAAGTGTTTTATAAAAGCTTTCAGATGATATACAAAAATCTGAAGATTAACGTTACGTCTGAAGCACCTTCAGACTGATAAAACTTGTTTTCTGGAAAACTGAGTTTACGTTAAAGCGTTTATATGAACAAATTCAATTCCCTTCTTGTTAGCTTTAAACTGAATTTAAAGAGTTTAGAGAAGAGAAAACTTAGTCAGAGGATTTATCCCGGTTCACTCACAACCATAGTGAGCTACGTCCAGTCCCAGAGCAAAACACAATACCTGGATTTCCACTAATCTTCAGAAGATTACAAGTATTCTTTTCTGTCAAGTCTCTTCAGGCTCTACAACAACAAGTATTCTTTCCCAGCAAGCTTCTTCAGGCTCAACAACCGAGTATTGTTTAACAACCAAGCCTCTCCAGGTTCAACACCCAAGTGTTTAAGAATGAAAGTTTTGTTCAAGCTAAAGAACTACAACCAGTTCAGAACTTAAACTGAATGATGTACAAAGAAACTGAGTAAGACTCAGGATATGAAAGTTTTTGTACAAGTATGAAATTTTATCAGAGTGTTTTACAGTGTAAAACTTGCAGCGTAAGGGCTCTTTCTTTTCAGCTTATTCTCTCCCTTGCATGGTCTTGCATAAAGTTATTTATAGTTGCTTGAGATGAAGTCCGTTGAGATCACCGTTGAGAGATAGCATTTAATGCTATTAATCCCGTTGTGAAACAGCTTCTGATAGCTTCTGACACAGTACAAGGTAAATGTGCAGTATTGTCTCTGTTCTGGATACTGCAAAGACTGCGTTGCAGACATTTCCTTTCTGGTGCATATATTTCAAATGTGCAGGAAAGTCTCTCAGCAGCTTGCCTTAATAAGGTTAGACCAAAGACTTGTCTCAGAAGTCGTTGAACTGACTTGAGTCTTTATCAGAGATCTTCAGAGGGCTTCACTCTTCAGATGACTTCTGACTTCAGACAATCTGCCTCATCACACATCTTCATATTGTCTACTTGGCTTCAAATGATTCCATGCTTCAGATGGACAAACCACTTCATATGATCCCACTCCTTCAGACAATAGATCACTTCAGATGGTCAACTTGCTGAAACACGAAAAACACGTTAAAAGCATAGGCAACTCTTTGCAATTAATATGTTAAAAGACTTGTTACTCATTAAAACTTAGGAAAATGAGACTCAATCATTATTAAATAATTAATGATATTTTTTAGACTCAACAATATATTGAAAAATCCCATTAAATTTTAATGTAGAGTAAACAGATAAATAGAATAGATAAAAGAGATAATAAGTAAAAACATAATGAATAAATTAGAGAGATAAATGATATATAGAAAAAAACAATTTAAATTTAATATAAATCAACACATTTATTGTATTTCTTAATGTGTGTTTTTATATAATGGAAAAAATAAACATGAATGAATAATGAAAGAAATTATTTTAATATAATAACAAAAAATAACATACAAGAGTGATAAAAAAAGGAAAACAGTAAGAGCAGGACTGCCCCAGTGGAGGATACTCATGGTTGTTTAAAAAAACAACTTTTGAAATAAAACAAATTAATAGGAATGGAAAGTAATAGAAAATATTTTAATATAATAATTAAAATATGAATATCGATAAGAAAAGAAAACGATTGGAGAAGGATTACCTTCAGTGGAGGATACATGTGCACCTTATAGAAGAGAGAATATAAAACAAAAAAAAACAAGTGAAAAAACATGACATGTGTAATGAGGAAACAATTTTAATATAGAGTAAATAGAAGAATTGATTAATAGAATGGATAAAATAGATAAAGCATTAATGAATGAAATAGGGAAATAAAGGATATACTGGAAAAATCACATCAAATTTAATGTAAATCAACACATTTATATTTATTAATGTGTGTTTCTATATAATGAAATACAATACAACCTCTATAAATTAATAATATCGAGACCACGTAATTTTATTAATTTAAAGATGTATTAATTAATCGATAAATTAATAATTTATTAATTTAAAGAGATCTTTTCCGATTCAACGAACCTACATTATTCTTCATGAATAAAACATATACATTGTATTGACTAATTGAATATTGTTCATGTACAATTTGACTAATTAAATATATAATACATCCCCCTAAAATAACAAAGTTCATTGTACTGTAGTACGTAATACTAGTTAAAACTTAATGCAAGTTCATGTATGGTAAGGAAATCAACCACTATATAAACAATATCAAACATTAATTCCTAATTAGTCCATCCAAATCAAAACCAATCAACCATGGCTTCACATCTAAAAGGTGTCCAAAAAAACCATGAAAGTTCAAATACGTAAAGCAAACAACAATATAATCATATTTTACTAAGTTGTCCTAGTTATATTTGTAATTTTATAGAATTATTAATTTATAATATTGAAGGGACCATAAATTTATATAAGGGTCTTCCGGAAAATTATTATCTTATTAATTTATCCAAATTATTAATTTAAACATTTTGCCCAAGTCAGGATCGAGAAAAAATTATTATTTTAGAGAGGTTATTATTTTATCGAGTATTGGTTTATAGAGGTTCTACTGTATATAATAAAAAATGGACGATGAGAGAAATTGTTTTAATATAATATAATAAAAAAGAAAAGAATGTGTGATAAAAAGGGGGAAGAAAAACAAAATGACAGGAGTAGGATACATTTTAATGTAAATTAACACATTTATTGTATTTCTTATTATGTGTCTTTATTTATGAAATAGAAACAGATAATGAGAGAAAGTGTTTTTAAAAAATAAAAAAATAAAAGTGTGATAAAAAGATAAAAGAAAACGAAACGTAAATAAACATATTCACCGTATTTCTTGTAGTGTATTTTTATGTATTGTAACATATAATCAGGAATGAATGATGAGAAAAATTATTTTAATAGAGTAATAATGAAAAAAGAAAATTAAGATGTGATGGGGGGAATAGTTGGATGTGAAGAATACTTGGGTTCATAAAATAATTCACTTTATTGAAATAAGAATAATAAAACAAAATAAAAAACTCAAGTGATAAAACGTAACAAAATAAAGAAATAAATGATATATTGAAAAAACACTTTAAATTTAATGTAAAATAACACATTTATTGATGAAATAGATAAATAGAAACAAATAATGAGAGAAATTGTTTTTAAAAAATAAAAAAATGAAAGTGCACTCTTAGAAAAAGGTGATGAGCCTTAATTGTGATTAAGTCTGGAACAAGATTACCCATAATAATAGGGAAGTGTGATAAAAAAAAGAAGAAAAAAAAAACAAATGAAATGAAAGAGTGTAACGGAAAAAAAAAGGAAAAAGGGAAAGGGAGTGACTGAAGTGTAGAAACGTTAAAAAATAGAAGTGTAGAGGGAGAGAGTGACACCTGCATAGGGAGTGGAAAGATTTTATAATACTCCATTTGGTCCTATTTATCAGATAATTCAGGTCAAATCACATATAATAAGAAAAATAATTAATGCATTGATTTTTAATTTTTTTTCTTTAAGATGAAAAGTTTATCCCTATTTAAAATTAAATCCCACTACCATGATAATTTTGTCAACTTAAAACCTTTAATGGTCAATAAGGACAAATATGAGAAAAAATATTAAATGCTTCTAAATTTGTGTACTTTATCTTATAAATAGGACTATAAAGCAATTTCAAATGTTGTCTTATAAATAGGACCAGATGGAGTAGTGGATAGCAAATTTGTGTGTATGAATAATGGGAAGGGGTTATCAAACCAAGGGGTATGTTATTGTTGAAGGAGAAGGAATGGGATTTTGTAAATAGAGTAGTGTTAATTGTACATGTTGTACATGTACAACATAGAGAGAGAAAGAGATAAAAGAGAAAAAAGAGAGAGAAATGTGGGATGAGATGTGATGGGTGATATGATGGAAAGAGATAGAGAGAAAGTGTGTTGTAAGAGTTGTTGTATGTTTATATGTTGTACGAATTTGATATCTCTTTACAATATTGGTAAAACTATTAAATGTGACATCCACCCAATAGCTTAAATTTTTGGGATAGTTGATTTACGACATGGTATTAGAGCCTCTATGACCAAGTGATCATGAGTTTGATCTTTGTCGTCCCATTATTCCTAAAAAAGGGCTTAATTTCCTCTTGCGTGAGGGGGGCATAGGCATGTCTTAGTAAATAAGACGGAGGAGGAGCAACAGAGGGATAGTAGTAGGAGGTTGCAGAAGTGTACCATGCGTTCTCCCATGGATCATCCCACAAGTAGCCAGAGAGAGAGAGTTTAGGAAACTCATTGGTATATTGATTGAAAAGATACTGAAATGAATACAAGCAAATCCTATTTATAAGACTAAAACTACTTACCCATTTAACATTTAACACACTAAACAAACCATAACAGAAAAGATACTTATAACAGAATTCTAACAATTCTAATACCCTCCCGCAAGTTGGTAGTTGGTATCAACCAATATCAACTTGAACTCAAGAGAGGAACTCAAGTACAATCATTTTCTGTTATGAGGAATTCTAGCTTGAAACCAAGAATCTAAGCAACAATCACACATAGGGGATCACCTCTTGCAGCATCAAATCCAACTGATATTATGGTAAAATCTAGAGCAAACTCAGAACCTATAGGAAGGACAACATGCTGAATTGCAAAACTGTAATCATTATCGCCAATTCCTTCTCGACTCCATGGAATATTCACACCCTTCTCAGTCCAAAAGTGCTACTCTGCCATTGCATAACTTAACTCCAAAATCTTTTCAAATAATCTATGCTTACCAGAACTCCAAGAAACCAAGCACCTAATTAAACGGTCAACATTCACATGAAGATCCTTCTCTTCTGAGAATGGATAAGCCTCAACCCTGTCATATCTATGGACTGTAGGGGGATAAACTACAACATAACCCCCAACTTCCCAAAGAAGCCTCTGCCCCCTGTAACCTCTCAACACATCAGAAACCATTGTGCTAACAGACACTAGAAGCATCAAAGTCCAAAAAGCAGAAGAATGGAACAATGTATTAAAGGAATTAACAGGCACCACCAAACCTTGTGGCAATACCACTTTTGAAGCATGCTCATCGAATCGAATATCCAAAACCTCCAAACCTGACTTGCGAGTAAAATAAAACACGACAATCACATCCTTTACAGGCATCATATCAAACAACTTGCGTGCATCTTCAACACGAGACTCTTTCATTATGGAGGAATTTACAATTTTGTGAGAGTGAGGCGTTTCGTCGAACACCGAAAAACGATCTTCAAAGGTTGAAACGATGTCGTTGCTTTTTGATCACAGGGAGAACCCACTCCTTCTTGACGGAGAAGTGGTGGCCGTGAGGTCGTTCTTCCAGTACGATGACGATTTCGAAGGAATCTGCTATCTGAGCGTGGGGATCGGAGGTCAGGAGATAGATCTGATCCTCGAGGTTGATGAGAGCATCGCCAGTGACAATGGTGGTGGTTCCTTCGCCATCAATGCTGAGAATGCGAGTGTTGTTGGTATCAATCTGAGATGCTATCTCCTTCAGATGCTGGAGAGTAGATGGAGGAGGCAAATCGCAGCAGAGCTCATCCTTCCCTTCTTCTGTTTTGAGGTTGCAAGAAAAGGGAGGATCCATGAATCCGAAGCTTCCAAAAATGAAAGGATATGGAGATGATTTCCACTCCAATTTTGCAGTGGAGTCTTTGCTAGAATCATGCATCAAGAACAATGAAGAAGATTCAGCAGCAGAAGAAACAACTTGCGTAGAAACGGGGACTAGCAAACAACCTGCGTTGTAATGCAGTGGTTTCTTGGAAGAAGAAGAAGTTGAAGATGCCTCTGTGAAATTCTCAGTAATCAACAGTGGCTTCTTCAAAGCAGCAAATGACGAACATGGACCTTTCTTCTTGAAGCGCGGTGAGCTCCTTGGATGGAGCTCTGATACCATCTTAGTAAAATAAGATGGAGGAGGAGCAACAGGGGATAGTAGTAGGAGGTTGCAGAAGTGTACCATGGATTCTCCCGTGGATCATCCCACAAGTAGCCAGAGAGAGTTTAGGAAACTCATTGTTATATTGATTGAAAAGATACTGAAATGAATACAAGCAACTCCTATTTATAAGACTGAAACTACTCACCCATTTAACACTTAACACACAAAACAAACCATAACAGAAAAGATACTCATAACAGAATTCTAACAATTCTAATAGCATGTTAGACATATAATATAAAATTATTCATATATTCTCCACCCAATAATATAAGTTTTTGGAATAATTGGTTGATCATAATTACATAATTATTATGATTCTATATCGAGTAGATGTGAACATGCACATCCTTAATTGTAATTTTAGAAAACAAAATAACCTTATAAATAAGGCTCTCATGAGTAGATTGGGCAAAAGCACATGCACCCCTATAATATGTGAAACCAACCTTGTCCATTGACCCAAAAATTGTAGAGAAATTAGATTTGGACTTGCGAATTGTGCGAATAAATAAATAATTTTATAAATATTTAAATAAAATGATATATTATAAATAGATTGAATATAATAATAATAGTAATAATAATTATAATATAATTGATGCTTTGATATTAAATTGAGTAAAAATATTTCAATTTTTCTTTATTATAAAAAGGAAAATTAGATGACAAACTATAAGAATTTTAATCACTACGTATATGGGAGAGTAGTTAGTAAATGATTGAGAAAGTGAAAGAATGAAAAATTGAAATGGCGAAAACTATGATAAAATGTTGAGATGACAAAAATAGCATGGCTACAGAATACCTTGTAACTCAATTTTAATAGATTATAATAACATATAGATTGCATTTGTAAATTAAAAATGTACAATTCCTTACAACAATGATAGAGGGGTGATTTTGGGGATTTTTAGGGTGAACTCTTATATTTTGAGTCTATGATAGACCTTTACTATAAATAGTAAAAATTTAATAATATATTTTATTAATTTAAATTTACTTTTTATAATAATAAAGTGTGAGATTTACCATAGACCCAAAACATAGACAGTCTATCCTAAAATTTCCAGGTGATATTAGGGTATACCTTTTAAGTTTGAGTCCATTAAATATCGTTACTTTTATTACTATAAAAAGTAATTTTAATTTTATAATATATATTATTAATTAATTTTAATATTAAATTTACACTATTTATGACATAAGTTTACCATGGAACACTTCTTTTGTGATCCATCCGGCCACGATAGAGAGAAAAAAGAGAGATAAAAAAGATAAAAGTGTGGAATATGAATGAGGAGTGATATGATACATTATACATAGAAAAGTGTTACATGTATTATTGTATCTATTATTGTAGGAATAATATATCTCAAAATTACAGGGTCAACATTAACTTTTCATTTTAGGAACAACTTCCAAAACTTATTTTCAAGAATGGTATGTTGCGCAAATGACGAAATGACATTTCAAATCTTAAAATCATCAACAATTGGGACAAAATGGGATTGCACTTGTTTCTTTCTTGAGATTTCAAATGGAGGGAGTATTAAGCAATTTAGAGAAATATAATTTTAGGACCAAATAATAAAAAATGAAAATTTATATTTTAAAAAATTTATAAAATAGGATCTCATTATTTGAGTTGTAAGTTACCCAAAACTAATCAAACAGTCGAGGATTAACAATATTGGATCCATCAACTCAAACATTTTTTTCTGTTTTCTTACCAAATTCATCATTTTAAGCCCATGAGAAAGCTATCAAATTTCATCCGTAGTCCATAGAACTCATCTTTTTTCAAGAGATAAAAAATTCGGGAACACATGTGCTATCACTGCTTCACCCATCCGCATTTTTCAGATGCAATAGATATCACACCTAAAGTGAGTGAGCAATACGCATATAAATTGCTATGACATTCTATAGTTTGCTTTGCACTTATATGCTCTATGACTACCCCATACCACATGCACCAATTTAATGTCTAATTGTGTATATATAGAGAACATATGTGAATGATGCATGATTGATCGATGGGAATGAAAGTTTATTGATCCCTGGCTCAACAGTTAGGCTTGCAGTTGAGTGAGAAGAACTGATTCTCTTTCCATTCTCCCCATTTTCTATTATATTACAAAATAGGAACTTGGGGTCAACTACCACTATATCCCATCTTAACTTACAAGAAAGTAGAGCATCATTGAGCTAGATCTTCCATTGAGCTCTAAGCAGGAAGGTGTGGGTTAAAGTAAAAAGAATCAAAGATGTAACAGAATTTACTCTTTATGCCCCTGTATCTAGCACTAGCTAGCACCCTTTTTATCCTGCAAGAAGCTAACATTCTTTCATTGTCTACACAAATAGGGGAAAATTGAATCAGAGAAAGGACATAGAAAGACATAACAGTTGGTGAGACTAATAATCTGCTTGTAGGAAGGAAGCCATGCCTTGAAGACAAAGTTGGTGAATTGGCTGCAATTAGTTGTGGCAGACAACTTATCTGTTCAATGTTCAAAGCCATGGAGCTGGTGGAAGGAATTTCACTTTTGTGAAGCTAGAGTCACATGGTTTGGGGCCCCCTCTGCTTGTTAAAACCAAAGGTTAGATCTCCGATCTCATTTTCCCTAAGTTTTGCATATATCTTCAAATTGAAAACATGTGGATGTCAAATCAAGACCAAAGATAAGGATCTTCATCTTCATCAAGTTCTGTGTAATTATTTCTTTTCGGGTTAAATATGCTATTGGTCCCTAAACTTTCACCCGAATTTGGTTTTGGTCTCTAATTTTTTTTCGTGGGTTTTGATCCCTAAAGTTTTCAAATCATTGAAATTAGTTCCTGCCGTCAACTCTATTAAATATAGGGGTGACGGCAGAGACTAATCTCAATGATTTGAAAACTTTAGAGACCAAAACCAAATTCGGGTGAGAGTTTAGGGACCAAACATGAATCTGGATTTGGTCCCTAATCTTTATTTTTCGTTGTTTTTGGTTCTTAACATTTTCAAATCATTGAAATTAGTCCATACCGTCAACTCTGTTAAATATAAGGGTGACGGCAGGGAATAATTTCAATGATTTGAAAACGTTAGGGATCAAAACCAACGAAAAAAAAGATTAGGGACCAAAACCAAATTCGAGTGGAAGTTTAGGAACCAAAAACATATTTAACTCTTTTTTCTTTTTAACAGATTTTGATTTGCTTTAATCCGACTAAAACGTGGCTAACTATGGTCCTTAAGTGTGACGGTGATAAACTTGTAAATGAATTATACATTTCATTATGCGTCGGTCAAACTATAGGTACAATGTATATAATAAATGTGAGATGATGACTTATAAAGGTGGGATTGAAAAACAAATGAAGCAAATTACGTACAGAGTAAAAGAAAACTGCTAATAATACCAAAATGTTGCCAATGGCCTTATGGTTCAGAATGACCCGACGATCAGCAATAATGGACAATGATATATATTGACTACGACCCAGTTTGGATACATCTATAGAAGAACTTCTGGAGGAAGAAAAATAGAACGAATGAAAGAGATAAGATGAATTTAACTTCTCCATAAGTTGAAATTAGTTACTTATGGAAAAGTTAAATATGAGAGCTTTTGGAGTAGGTGGGCTACAAAGACTAATTTCAACTTATGAAGAAGTTAAATCCATTTGACCTCGTTAATTCATTCTATTTTTTATCTAGAAGTACTTTTGCAGAAGTTTCATCATGGCCCAATTTGGATACACTTCTGCAAAATAACTTCTAGAAGATAAAAATAGAATGAATCAAAGAGGTCAAATGAATTTAACTTCTCCATAAATTAAAATTAGTTACTTATGGAGAATTAAATGTGAGAGCTTTTGGAGTAGATTAACTATACTACAGCCCTGTTTGGATACACTTCTGCAGAAAAACTTCTAGAAAATAAAAATAGAATTAATCAAAGATGTCAAATGAATTTAACTTCTCCATAAGTTGAAATTAGTTACTTATGGAGAAGTTAAATGGGAGAGTTTTTGGAGTAAGTAGGCTACAAAGACTAATTTCAACTTATGGAAAAGTTAAATGCATCTGACCTCTTTAATTTATTCTATTTTTTTTCACTTAGAAGTACTTCTGCAGAAGTTTCATCCAAACTGACCCAAAGACTAATTTCAACTTATGGAGAAGTTAAATGCATTTGACTTCTTTGATTCATTCTATTTTTTTCACCTAGAAGTACTTCTGCAGAAATTTCATCCAAACTGATCCTAATGATGTGACCGGAAAAGAAAAATGTGATAGAGAGATGAGTGTTTAGAGTTTGGGATGTTTGCATATCATTGCTGTATTAGACACAGATATGAAACTTAACGTTTGTTCCAGTTTTAGGCTTCCAAAAGTCATATTTTAGATTTTTTTGTCAAATTCCCACATGTATAGATGCAGGTTTGACCCTGGAATCAGGGGTCGTGATTAGATAAAGCCCTACCAAGAGTGACTACTCTATCCATCTTCTTATTTTTTTTTCTTTTGACTTCTCTAAAATAGGGAATAACTTTTTATTGTAAAGTAAATAATTATAATAATTTAGTTAAAAATTAATGATTAAAATTTAAATAATTATGTTTATAATTATAATTTAAACTATAAATATATTTATTTTACTCGTGACTATTCACTACACAAAATTCGGGTATTAGGCCAAAGGCCGTCATTGGGAAAACCGTCGCTACAATGTAATTAGTGACGGCTTAGCGACGACCACAAGAACGTCGTTAAAATGTTCGTCGTTAATACCGTAGCGACGAGCAAAAACAGTCGTTGCTACGTTGCGTTTGCTTGCTCGACACTAAAGCCGTCGCTATGCTGAATGCTGTCGCAAAGTGAAAAGATCAAAGGTCGTTGCTAAGCCGTCACATCGTAGCGACGGTCTAGGCCGTCGCTAATAGTTATATTAATTTTTTAAAAAAAATTATAACTGGTGACGGCCATGGCCGTCGTTAATGATTATATTAATTAATTGAATTTAGGGTTTTATATTTAATTTTATTTTAATTTACGGATTTACGGTTGAATTATTATAGAAATTCAATTTTTTATTTATTTTATAAATTTATATCATATTTTTTAACGATCTAAAATATCAAGAAAAATAATAAATATTATATAAAAACACACATACAAAAAAAAATATAAACAGTATATATACAAAGTGTATAAAAACATAATACAATAAAAAAAATCACGGTTGATGGCGACGACGCTGCTGTGGTGGTGGGCCACGATCCTCATCCTCATCAACGGGCTAGTCATCCTGGTTGCCATCGTAGTGCGGATGCCGCTGAGCCTGACTGTAGCTGGTAGAACCACATGCACTGCGAGCATCCAACACTAATAGCAAGTGTTGTCGGAGTCGTGCAAAGTTCTCCTCCATCTGTGCGTACTGGGCTTGACAGTGATCAGCCCTCTCTTCAGCTCGGCTAGCCTGCAACTTTGCTCCGATGACTTCCTGGCGCAACGCCTCGTCAGACAAATGTCGTGACCCATCGGCCGTCGCTCCCGTTAGTATGGGTTCGAGACGAATGTTGCTTGACAAGTCCCCGATGCCATAACAGAGACCTCGAGTCTTGCACCAACAACATCCTTCCAGATTTGTAGCTTGGTGGACCCATCAGTGATTGAGTTGTCCCCCATCTGTGACTCCACCTCCCTCAGCCGGTCATGGTAATATGTCTGTTGAGTAGAGCTAAACTTATATTAAGTTAGTTATTCTATTGCAAATATATGAAATTATATAAAAAAACAATGCTAAGCATAATTTTGACTTACATATGTGGACCGCGCTCGGTCATCTTCCCAACCACCACCTTTTTTTTTTGTGTGGGTGGCCATAAAAAACTCATCGGGATCTACATCCCGCCCAAGCTATCATCGCTACACAGAAAAGTTACACTAATTAATTATTTTAATTAAAAATACAAAAATAATATAGAAGAGTAGGTTTTTACATACCATATCCAGCGCGACCTCAATGTGGGCCTTGCAGCCCGTGGCGTGGACTGTCGCGCCTCGACGAGAAGCCTGATTGCTCTTGTTACGAGCGGACTTCCCCTTAAACTCATCTGAGGCCCAATAGGCCAAAAGACCCTCCCCAGCCTCTGCTTGAGGCCAAAAATACTTGTTGAGAAATTGACAAGCGTACCAATATCGCAGCAGTATAATAGTTTTAAAGTAAGGGTTGTCGTAACCACGAGGAACGGTACAACTTAAATTCTTAGTGCTCACACTTACTGAGTATAAATGGTTGGTTTTGTTTGTGAAGAATATAATAGTAACATAAAGCAAATAAATTGAGACAAGGAGAAATAAAGATGAAATTAAGCAATAGAGAGAAACTAGGATTGAACTTCGTCTATCGCACCCATCTTATATTTTGGAAATCAATGATATCTAGAAATTTATAATTATAAATATTGAAGCCCAAATAAATTTCATTCACATTGATCCCTCAAGTATGAAATTCTTAGAACAATTCCCTAAACACCAATCCCTTGGCTGCTTAACGAATTGCCTAGCTTTAAGATCAGTTGTTAATAGCTATCAATAAATTGAACCCTATCCCTAGGTATTCAACCTATCGAGTGTTTTTTGTAACACTCTCATTCCGTGACGGGTATTACTTGACTAACTCAGTTAAGATTTGTTAATTTATCTCTTAAGGAAGTGAAGAAAATTGGTGATTTTATATATATATATAAATTATAATTCGGATGGAACTAGAAGAAACATATCAATACAACAAATATCATCTCACTACTATTCTAAATTACAACAAAGATAATATACATTTAAATTTGGGGTTTTAGCATGATACATTACAGAAGAAGTGAACCTTCTATTTGACTACACCCTATCTATACAAGATTCTTCTGCTCATGTATACCACTAAACACTACCATTTGACTCAACAAGATCCGACTCGACCTGCACACGATGCCTATCTTCAACACGACATGCATTCTTCTAGAGTCCACCCTCTTTTAGGTACCAAAAGAATGACAGACAACGAAAAAGAAAGACAAGGGGGTGAGAACACTTTACATAAACTCACTTAGCGCATAATATGATGACTAAAGTAAACAGATACGAGAATTCACACAATTCATACAAAAATAAACCCAATCATTCACATAGAAGGTCATATCATCATAAAATGGGTTGATATGCTCATGTAATGCAAACAACCACGTCATTCACCAAGGATTTCAAACAACTACCATGTACCATGCAATGCATGAGGGCCCAGGGAAATCACCACCACAGTGCACACAACAACTGAACGACCTATATGTACAACGTATCAGGAGTTAGAGTCTGTACTAGCATCGGTACAAAGAGCCTTGCTCATATTTTCTTTTGGCCAAATTTTCTTTTGTGAACCTTCCAAACAATCTCAACTGACCCTGAAACCTTGAGAGCGACAAGAATAGTTAAGTTTGATCTCCATGAACTCGACAGTAGGGAGCTAGCCTACGTCTCCTGATATTCCGTTTGGAACTCAACTATCCTCAGGGCTGGCATCCCATTTCAGGACCCGCTGGAGTTCTTTGCAAAACCTAGTGCACCCTTCCCACCAGTTTCACACTGTACCAACGTGTCACTGTCATATTAGATCATAAGGTTTTCAACCTTGAATATCATCAATGCTTTATGATGCATGTCACACATCCAATGCTTCTCATCATACACATCCTTACAGGTAAAGCCCATTGAATCCTTCCACGTGACCACTCCCCGTGGCACGACTTCGATTCAATGTCTTTCCTTCACAAGGAGAACCAAACAACGCTTTCTCAGAACACACAGTCCTTACAGGCAAAGTCCATTGAATCCTTCCACGTAACCACTCCCCGCGGCACGACACCGATTCAATGACTTTCCTTCACAAGGAGAACCAAACCCCATCTCGGGTTAATTCATACTCTCTCACTAGGCTTCTCAAGTCTTATGCAACAAGAGTGTGTTTGTTAAAAGCTTTTAAGGTAAGTTGTATTTATTTGTCTTTAAGACTAATGATCAATTTTACTTAAGTCCTATAGCTTACTAAGGCTTATGGTTGTGTCTTATGAATAATACTACACATCTTATGTATATGATTAGGGTTAAGTCTAAAATATCTTTCTTAGGAATTACCTTAACTTAATTGAGTCTATCTTTCCCTTTATGAAAGCTTAATATGTTTAAAAACCCTTAATTAACCAATTAGGGTTAGGTTTAAATCCTTAATTATGGTTAATCTTCCTTTATTAGGCTATAATTAAGGCTAATCTTTCCTAATTAAGCCTTAATCTTTACTTAAGATCCTAATTAACTCCTAATCATCCCTTAATCTCTTTTCTAATCATGGATTAGACTTTAAATTTAATTAAGATTAATCATAATTAATTAGTTCTTAACCACCATTAAGTCTTAATCATATTATTAATACCTCATTAACGACTAATGATTAAGATTAAGGTTAATCTTCATTAGGGTTGATTAAAATTAATCTTAATTAATTCTTCCTTGCTTGATTAACTTAAGTGAATTGGCTTAGTGGACTTAGTTTAAATCTAAGTCTTGATCTTTATGGGTAGGATTAGAGTTGAAGTCCAACACTAATCCAAGCCCAATGTTCATTATTTTTGTTTGACCTTATGGTGAGTTTTTTGAATTTTTTGAAGGTATTGGGCCTAAACTAGAGGCCCAATGGTTAGGTAACCCATAAGGGTCCATTTTCTTAAGTTACCATCAAGTTACATGAGTTTTATGGTGACTTTTATATGAGTTTATTTTTGTACCCGAATTTAACTTTGGCATTTTTACTCAAAGTTACCATCCTTTACTTTTACTTGTCACTTTAAGTTTTTAACCCTTTTTAATTTGTTGGGCTACTAAGGCCCATAAACACATTAACACCACTTTCATTAACAATTCAAGATCAAACATATTCATCTCATGAGTTTACATGAACATGAGTATGAACTCTAAGAACATCAAGAACATCATCAAGCAAAATTCAATAAATTTCCAAAAATTGTAAAACTCAAGTATCATGTTCTACAAGCATTCTAAGCCAATACTTTCATGTTATTTCATCCAAACATACCAATCATCATAAGAAAGTTCATGCTTTTACACATAGTAAAAAATGGTTCATTTTCATGAATAAATCAAGCAAACAAATTTCTAACTCCAAACGACCAACATGCATGCATCCAAAATCATCATATTAACACATTTCCATCATTAATTAATTTTTTAAAACATGCATAAAACCCCAAGTGCTCATGGTCGAACTATATAGGTAGGAAAAGATAAAATTTCAACATCCAAATAATAGCTTGCATGCACTTAGAATCAAATCATCAACACATTTCAACCATCAATTAAATTTTGGTAACATGCAAACACCTCCAAGAAAGTTTGGCCGAACCATACTTCAAGAGAAGTAGGTTCCAACATGCATTTTTATGGTAAGAAAAAGGGAGAGGGAAAAAGGATCAAGGGTCATCCTTTTACTCTAGCCACCAATCCTACTAGAGTTCAAGGTTCTCCCCCCCCTTACCTAAGGAAATCAAGCTTCAACAATGGAAGATGAACTTTTGAAAAACTCCACCAACTTCAAAGATTTTCCCTTCTTTAGGTTCCTCTTGATCTCCCAAGCAACTTTCTCAAAGGATGTAGGTTGAAATTTTTGAGTTAAAGGTTCAAAGATGGAACCTTTAACAAAGTGAAATGGAAGAAAAATGGAGAGTGTGAGGAAGAGAGAAAGCTCACGGTTTTTGGAGAAGAATGAAGAGTGAAGAAAATGGTATTGCATTTAAGTAAGAAAGATTTGGACAAGTGTTATGTGTTTCATGACATTAGAGGTGTCAAAATGGGCCGGCCCGACCGGGCCGGCCCGCCCGAACCCGCAATATGGGAGGACTTGGGCACTTAAATTAGAGACCCGAATTTTTGCCGGGCTTTTTAGCCCGAAAATGAAAAAGCCCGGTCTTAAGCGGGTTCGGGCCGGGCTACCCGACCGGGCTAACGGGCAGCCCGTTTTTTTTTATAAAAATTGCCTTGCTTTTGAGTTATGCTTAAGTTCGCTGGCATGACCCATTTTTTATTTTTCTTCCATCTAAAAATGTTTGAAGTTCTGAAAATTGAAATTTCTACTGTGAAGTCAATGGATATGGTGAGCAATTATGATTTTCTTTTGATAGATAACTAATTAATTAAAGCAATTATGATCGAGTATATTATTATATTAGTGCATATATATACTTCCTCAAATCCAAGTTTGTCAAATATCTATTTTATAATCCTATTTTGAAGAACAATTTTTGGAACAGGTGCAGTATATGTTTATTTAATTTAATTTAATTACATATCAATTGAGTACTATTATAAAATGGAAAAATCTTGGAACAATTTAGAATCAATTTTGAAGAACAATTTTTGGAACAAGTGCAGTATAGGTTTATTTAATTTAATTTAGTTACATATCAATTGAGTAGTATTATATAATGGAAAAATCTTGGAACAATTTCGATTCATCGAATGCAAATTCATTTTGCTTTTCCCCTTTTAAATGATTTTTATAACTAAATTGTAATTTTTTTTAGTTTTGTAAAAGTATAATTGTTTACAATTTTTAATGAGCAACATTTTTGAATAAGTTAATTTTTTTTTAACCGGGCCGGCCCGCACAAGCCCGCATAGGGCCGGGCTAGGGCACTAAGTTCACAGGACCGAATTTTAGCTGGGTATTTTAGCCCTGCCCGCACAAGCCCGCTACCCGATGCGGGCCGGACCGGGTAGCCCATTTTGACACCTCTACATGACATGGTAAGCTTTTTCTCTTACTTTTTAACTTTTGAAAGTGTGTGAAACAAGCTAAGTCTTTCTCATTACATGGCCACGGTTTTGAGAGAGTTCAAGTGAGGGAACTTGCTGAAATGTTGCAGAATTTTCTGATTCAAATCAAGGGCATTTTGGTCCTTTTCCAAAAATAGTAGGGGTAAAAAGGTAATTTTGCGCCAAAATTCCCAAAAATTCCCAAAAATTCTAGAAAAATAGGAAATTCATTCCTAACCTTATTTAGACCAATTTTGGATGATTAAAAATATTTAATCATCCAAAATTCACCATACCACGTAACAGGAAAATCATACAAGCAAAAATGTGTGTTACAGTAAGCAGATGAAAAAATTGTGGCGTTACACACAAAAACAATTCTATAAAATTATAAAATATGGTTAATGATCTAACTTTAAGTTCCAAGGTACATTTCTCCTTTTATTTCACAAATTTTTAATATACTGGCTAGGGTTACATTGCTAGCCAGGGGCATTTTGGTCTTTTTGCCTAAAAGTGCCAGAACAATTTTAAATAAATTTCTAAAATTCATTATTAATTATAATAAGACCATTTTGACTAAAAATATATATTCCCTTAAGTTTTAGATACTTTTCATAATTAGTTTTATATTTTCTTTAACTGTACAATTACTAAGGGTATTTATGTCATTTTCCCAAACTCCTCTTTTGGAAAAATTATTTAAAATTATTGTTGGATAGTTCCAAAAATATAAATTTTTATTGTTTATTAATAGCTCCTAAATACCTCACAATTTTATTTCTAAACTTTCTTTATCATATATATATATATACTGGTAGGGGAAATTGTGGGTGTTACAATGATGACAACCACACCCTCACCTTTCATCCCACATCTAGAAAACACTTAGTGACCCTTAAAGGCAGTGCCATGTGACCCTGACATCCTAGAAATCCTCAAGTAAGGACACCATACCTATGCCTTAGGACTACAACATCAAGTAATAACCCACAAGGAGTTGGGGGACACGTTGAGGAGACGAGTAAGGTAGAGTTCCCTAGTAAGGGTAGTAAGAGAAACCAGACCTTCCCTCGGAGACCAACTAGCAGGAACACCATCCAGATCACCCTAGCGTATCTACCAATCCCAATGGAGAGAAACCTTAGCCACAACCTCTTTGGAGGATAGGAACCTTAGTCGGGGAACCTTAAGGATTTTAGAACAGACCACGTGAGGTAGCAGAGATGTACCACCATACCCAAGTAGAGATGGGAAGTCCCCAACAATCCACTTTAGGAGTAGCCTGTAGGGTTTCGGAAAAGCCCGTTTTGAGTTATGTAAGTTGAATGGAAGTGGGACACCTCCAGTGGAGGAATGTGGACGTAGAACCTTGAGGATCATTAAGGGGGTAGCCTTATAGAAGAGACATAGGGAGCCACGGAGGGAACTCTGATACCCTAGAATGTTAAAGTTATACTCAACCTAAGAATTAAGTTCAAGGATGGGTAATTAGTCATGGACTAGAGGACCGGAGTGCATTGAGAGATTATTGGGCTCGCTTTCCGAGTTAGAACTCTCAGGTATTTAGAAGTCCTTACCCCTAGGAGAATCCGAGTGTGGGTGCCTCCAAGTCACTCTCATTTTCCAGTGAAAGCCTAGAACCAAACTAAATACTGGCCTAATCGGTAGAGTGGGATAGAGAAATATCCCATTTGGGGATGATAGGAAATTAGGTGAGGTTACCGTGAGCATGCTGTGATCGGTAGGTATTTAACCTACGTTCATGGTATGAGGGTTTAATAGAATTTTAAATGTCTTCCTAGAAGAATGTGTGCCTTCTTCACACCTTAGCTCGTTTTATGTTTGTGAAATTATGTGGACTTAATTCCTTGAGCACGAGGCGAGTGTTGGAACACCCCCACTGGCACAAACCTCGTGGTTCAAGGGGTTAAGTAATTGCTCGCGTAGGATTTAACGTTGTTGGCACCATAGAACTTATAGTATAACTGGTAGGCCACTTAGAATCACCCTAAGCATAACTAGGTCATTCACAACCTAAGATTCAGAATAACTAATGGCGGGCGGAGGTTAGTTCCCCTAGCCATTTGGATAATCCCTAGATATTACTAAGGCAAGGTGTAATTCACCAAGAATTAGGTTTCGAGTTAGTACCCTTACCCGATTGTCGGGTGGACCCTTATATTCCCTTAAGATCCTAACAAATGGTTTGTTGAACCAAATCAATTGAGTTAGTACGGAGTGAAATAATTAGTGTGGGACTTCACTTAGGGTCTTAGGGGAGGAAGTACAGGTGTTGGGACTTTTACCCTGAGGGAGAGACAGATAGGAGTGAACCGGTGTTGGATGATGATCGGAGCGAATTTTGAGGATAAAATTCATTTTTAGGGGGGTAGAATTGTAACATCCCAAAATCTGGGACTTAGGAAATTTATTAAGAGGCTTAGGTGTTGGCTTAACCAAGAATCAGAGTATTGTGGAAGTAATGAGCAGTGGGAGCCTAGAATGTGAGGTTACGAGGAAAAGGATGGGTTTAGGGCTAGGAAGTTGATTAGAAGGATAGAAATGGGCTAAGAGGTTGACAAGGGAGGATGGACTACAAACCAGAGTGGAGGGGTTGGTAAGAGTTTATAAATGTTAAGGGGAAAATTAGAAGAGATAATTAAATTAGGAAGGTCTTTAGGTCTAGCAATCCTACGAAAATTGAGGCTTCATAGTTGAGGAATGGAAGGAATTGAGGGAACAAGCTTAGGAAGTGGAAAAAAAAGGGAGAAATAGGTTCTGCCAGGGGTGCACTGAGGCGCACCTTGGGTGCGCTGAGGCACACTCATCCCAGCAGCTCTGTCTCCCGTGCGCTCCCCTGCTTCAGCGCGCTAGCGCACTTTTTACCCTGATGCCCCGCGCGCTCCAGCGCACTATAAGTGCACTTGAGCGCGCATCTTGCTGATGGGATTTTTAAACCCGTTCGTGCCTCCTTCTTCCTCATTTCTTTGTCTTTCTTCTTCTTCCAACATAGGTTAGAGAGAGAGGAGAGGATCTAGAGAGAGAGGGAGCTTGGGAGGAGAGTAAGATGAAGATTGAAGGGGATCTCCTCCATTTTTGAAGCTTGGGTTCACCTCCACCCTCCACTTCTATCTTCATTTCTCCTCCATTGAAGCTCTACTTCAAGGTGAGTGAAGCTCACACACCCTCACCATATCTTGTGTGTGTTCCTATCATGATCCCCACTCTTCTATTCCCTTTCTTTTAGTGTGCGGGTGTTGATTTAGTGTTGAATAGATTATTGGCTTGAAATGTGCAAACCCTAGGTTAATCTAAATTAGGAACTTTGTGAATTCTTATGAAAAGTTGCTATGACCTGTTTCTCTTGATGATTTCTTGGGTTCCTTAAAGATTTAGTGGATTTATATGTTATTTTGATATGATTATGCATAGGAACATTTGCATTATCTTATAGACACGCTTAATTTCCAAATGGGTCCAGGCCCAAGTCCTAGTAGGTCTTGGATTCAATTAAGGGAGGTTCTCCTAGAGGATAATTCACCTTAGGGCGGTGGAGAAGTTTAGGTTGTGGATACTCCTATCCAGACATGGGCCAAAAGTTAGTGGTCGTAGTCTGGATTTGAGTATCAACCTCACTGACGCCTCTTAAGACCCACAGATTTTTAGAGGGTCCAATGGTCGAGTCCCTAGGCCTTTGAATCAAGCATGGAAGGTTCTCATTGGAGAATGATTCACCTTAGGGGGGTGGACATGTCAAATTGCTAATACTCTAATCCAGGCATAGCCCAAAAAGGGGGTTGTGGCCGGGATGTGAGTATTAGTTACATTTACGCCTTCTAGAGCCCAGAATAATTGGACTTCGGTCCCCAGAGTAAAACTTGGATTTCGGTCCCTAGAATAATGGTGAGATACGTCCCCAAGGAAGACGTTTCTTGTAGTCTGAGCTCAGGTCTAGCCCCAGAGTTAGTGAAAAGAACCCGTCCTGCCGGGAAAGCAGTTCATGCATCATATAAACTACAGAGATTCTCATATTATTATGTATTCCAGAATTATAGGTATTTTAGAATTATTATGTGTTTTAGAATTATGATGCATGACAGAATTAACGAGTATGTTAGGATGTTTAATTATACCTGATTCAGAATTGTTATGTATTCATATTACTAGATTTATGAGTATATTTTGTATGTTGCATTGCATTTGATTGAGACTCCCCACACTTCCTGTTGCATGCTTTGCTCGGTGAGATCGTAGTCTCACCCCACGTTTCGGGGATATATTTTAGTGTATGCAGGGTATTCTAGCCCTTATCCAGAGATGAAGAGGAGCTGTTGGAGTAGACCTACACTTCTAGAGACCAGACAGTAATTATGAAGTATTATCCATTGTAATTAATCGTTAATAATGTAATTAAATAGAGATTTCATCATATGGTTAAGTATAGTCTTTATTTAATTAGTAATTGATGAAGAAACCTTTAGATTGGCCACAGATGTAACATCCCGCAAATTAGGAACTCTAATAATTCATTAGGTTACAGACAGAGAATTATGTGTTAGTAACTAAGGAAAGGTAAGTTGAGGAATTAAGGGTTAAAACTTAGCTATAAAACCAAGTTTAGGACTTTGTCTAAGTAAAATTAGTAAGTTTGGGTTGCTGGTAATTGATTACAGAGAGTTTGTAATCGATTACCTGAGAGCAGTATTTGTGGTAATCGATTACTCACAGTCTGTAATCGATTACCCGAGAGCGAAGTTTTTGGTAATCGATTACCAAGGGGTGTAATCGATTACCAGATTCCCAGAAACGTGGATTTTTGGAAGTGATTAAGGAGAATTGAAGCTAGAAAACATCAAGGGCACATCTCTTTTCATCAATTCATCCTTGATCTTCAAGAATTAGTGAGTAAAGTTCACCCACACACTCCCTAGTGATTTTGAGTTTTCCCCAATGTATGAACCCTATTCTCAAATTCCCCTTTCTATTTGAGTATTGTGGTTAGATTAATGTTGATTGCATGAGATTGAGTAGTTGTTGTTAGGTTTTTCATCGAAAACCTTAGGGTAGCGAGAATTGCGAAAGTAGCGAGATTACGAAATTAATGAAATGCTCGTTGTATGATCCCTACCCCTTCGATTCCCTTTCTATTCGGTTAAATTGATTGGATTTATGATGTTTGTGCTTGAGTTAAGTAATTAATGTTTAAGTGTTTGGAAAATCTTGGAATGACGAAGTTACGAAGCTTTCGAAATGTTCGAAATCCCGGTTCTTATCATCGATTCATGTGTGCTAGTTTGATTATGTGTTAGTTAAGCCGGCCTTATGCTGTGAGTTAAGAATGTAGTTTTCAGTTGTGGGAGTATGTTCCGAGTTCAGTTGTGGGAGTATGCTCTGAGTTCAGTTGTGGGAGTATGCTCTGAGTTCAGTTGTGGGAGTATGCTCTGAGTTCAGTTATGGGAGTATGCTCTGATTTCAGTTGTGGGAATATGCTCTGATTTCATGTTGTGGGCGTAGGCGCCGTGTTCATGTTGTGGGCGTATGCACCGTGTTCATGTTGAGGGCGTATGCGCCGTGTGCCCGTCGGCTGGGTTATGCCGATTATGTGCCTTTATGTTTAAGTTTTCCCATCCTGTCAAGTTACTAAGTGTTAAGTTAAATTTATATAACATGCCAATTGAGTTGATTAGGACATTATGATTCAAATGATTAGAATAGTTAGGTATGCCTTATGAATTGCACTAGGTGTTGTATTGCATATGATTGTTTACTCTCATTGCATGTTACATACTTTGCTCGCTGAGACTGTAGTCTCACCCCACGTTTCGGGGATATACTCTAGTTTGTGCAGGAAATCCCAGGTTAAGGTGAAGGAATGAATGGAACTTTGGAGAAGAACTCTACTTTTAAGGAGAAGAAATGCTTAGTACGATTAGTTTCTTTTGATAATGATAGTTAACTAAGTTTCATTGTATTCGAATTATGTTTAGCCACAGAGGCTTTGTTCTAGATATTTTTTGTATTGGAGATATTCATGTATGTAATTAGTATCAGCTTAAGCAAATCGTTGGATAGCCTAAGTGATTGTTTGACGATATCGAGATCGAAGCGAATTAATTTCAGAGATTTAGGAATAGTGTCCCCAACGAGCATTATTTCTGAGTCCAGAAATTAGGGCGTTACATTTTGGTATCATAGCAGTTCAATCCAATTGGACTGTGGTTAGGTTAGTTGCCCGTGACTTACTATGATCTCACAGTACACGTACTCATTATAGGGACTGATCACTCCTATAGTGTGTGCGATGTACATGGAGATTATGGTTAGTTATGTGAGTAGGATACCTTGGTCAGGAAGTTAGGACACTTCCTTAATAAGGTTAGAGCCACCTATCTTGTGTTAGGAAGAAAGTAACCTAGGTTTAATCCTAAGAACAGTATCCTCACCGTAGAAGCTTTATAGAATGTGATCCTGAAGCTCTAAGTGGATATTAGGTACCCAGAATAAGTTAGTTGAGACAAATTCATCATTTTTCTAGAAGATGGTTGTTGATGGACTTATGATGTAGCTTTGATTGTGTAACTGTATGACTTGTATGTGCTATGTAATTTGCTATCATTTTGTGACATTAGTTTGTATGAGTAATTTCATGACATTTTGTGTCATAATGTAAGAGCTTGTTAAGTAGTAAATCATGTAGTCAAAGTTTCATTAGATGCAAACACTTGTTAAGGTCACACGAGAGGGAATATGGGAATGTTAGTTTAGATTAGGATAGTTATCCTACTTAAAGTGAACCAGAGCTCACTTAGGCACGCGGGGGAATGAGGACTATTGGAAGGATGTTAGGGTGGGCCTAAAGCCTTAAGGGGTAGCTTTATAGTAAGGACATGGGAAGCCACTGAGGGAACTCTTTTATTTCTTTCAGATACTAGTAGGTAAGTTGCTAACCAAATTAGTTAAATATATTAGGATGGTTTGAGAAATGTGAGAACCAGTTAGAGAAACCAATCTATGACCTTGAGAGGGAGGTGTAGGTTTTAGAACATGTATTTCAAGGACAAAGGAGATAGGAGGTGAACTAATGACGGAAGATGACTAGAGTGAATTTTGAGGACAAAATTTCTTTTAGGGGGGGTAGAATGTAACATCCTGCAAATTAGGAACTCTAATAATTCATTAGGTTACAAACAGAGAATTATGTGTTAGTAAGTAAGGAAAGGTAAGTTGAGGAATTAAGGGTTAAAACTTAGCTATAAAACCAAGTTTAGGACTTTGTCTAAGTAAAATTAGTAAGTTTGGGTTGCTGGTAATCGATTACAGAGAGTTTGTAATCGATTACCTGAGAGCAGTATTTATGGTAATCGATTACTCACAGTCTGTAATTGATTACAAGATTCCCAGAAACGTTTTCTAGTGTAAATTTTACCTCTGGTAATCGATTACAACATTACTGTAATTGATTACCAGCTGTCCAGTATAAATACGTGGACATGCAAAAATCAGAAAAACTCACTTATTCTTCTTCTTCCTTCGAACCATAGAGAGAGAGAGAGTTTCTATTGAGAGAAAGTGGATTTTTGGAAGTGATTAAGGAGAATTGAAGCTAGAAAACATCAAGGGCACATCTCTTTTCATCAATTCATCCTTGATCTTCAAGAATTAGTGAGTAAAGTTCACCCACACACTCCCTAGTGATTTTGAGTTTTCCCCAATGTATGAACCCTATTCTCAAATTCCCCTTTCTATTTGAGTATTGTGGTTAGATTAATGTTGATTGCATGAGATTGAGTAGTTGTTGTTAGGTTTTTCATCGAAAACCTTAGGGTAGCGAGAATTGCGAAAGTAGCGAGATTACGAAATTAATGAAATGCTCGTTGTATGATCCCTACCCCTTCGATTCCCTTTCTATTCGGTTAAATTGATTGGATTTATGATGTTTGTGCTTGAGTTAAGTAATTAATGTTTAAGTGTTTGGAAAATCTTGGAATGACGAAGTTACGAAGCTTTCGAAATGTTCGAAATCCCGGTTCTTATCATCGATTCATGTGTGCTAGTTTGATTATGTGTTAGTTAAGCCGGCCTTGTGCTGTGAGTTAAGAATGTAGTTTTCAGTTGTGGGAGTATGCTCCGAGTTCAGTTGTGGGAGTATGCTCTGAGTTCAGTTGTGGGAGTATGCTCTGAGTTCAGTTGTGGGAGTATGCTCTGAGTTCAGTTGTGGGAATAAGCTCTGATTTCATGTTGTGGGCGTACGCGCCGTGTTCATGTTGTGGGCGTATGCACCGTGTTCATGTTGAGGGCGTATGCGCCGTGTGCCCGTCGGCTGGGTTATGCCGATTATGTGCCTTTATGTTTAAGTTTTCCCATCCTGTCAAGTTACTAAGTGTTAAGTTAAATTTATATAACATGCCAATTGAGTTGATTAGGACATTATGATTCAAATGATTAGAATAGTTAGGTATGCCTTATGAATTGCACTAGGTGTTGTATTGCATATGATTGTTTACTCTCATTGCATGTTACATACTTTGCTCGCTGAGACTGTAGTCTCACCCCACGTTTCGGGGATATACTTTAGTTTGTGCAGGAAATCCCAGGTTAAGGTGAAGGAATGGATGGAACTTTGGAGAAGAACTCTACTTTTAAGGAGAATAAATGCTTAGTAGGAGTAGTTTCTTTTGATAATGATAATTAACTAAGTTTCATTGTATTCGAATTATGTTTAGCCACGGAGGCTTTGTTCTAGATATTATTTGTATTGGAGATATTCATGTATGTAATTAGTATCAACTTAAGCAAATCGTTGGATAGCCTAAGCGATTGTTTGACGATATCGAGATCGAAGCGATTTAATTTCATAGATTTAGGAATAGTGTCCCCAACGGGCATTATTTATGAGTCCAGAAATTAGGCGTTACAACAGAGGCCTATTTCTCCTTTGGACTAGATTAGTACTCTTGTTATTATGAATTGTACTGGGATTTTTCTGGTTTTCAGGTGATTCTGGAAATTGGGAAATGTCTAGTTTTCAGAGGAAACTCTGCCGGATTTCCGGTAGGAGTTGATGAACTCTCACACTTGTGGGTGTTGGTTGCCCCACGTTCCAGTTTAAATTTTGTGTTGAAAATGTGATGTATGAATTATGTGGTAGTCTAAGCAAACGTTGGATTGCTTTGGCATCTTTGTATTATGTTTGTCGATATCGAAAATGGCGCGAAATAATTTCGGAAATTCGGGAATAGTGTTTCCAACGGACATTATTCTTGGATTTAGAAATTAGGACGTTACATTATGGAAGGAGAAGATTTGATCAGCAAGCTTCTCGATGCACTTCTTGTAGATATTGTGTCTCGACTTCCGAGTGCTGAAGGTGTGAGAACTAGTGTCCTTTCCCAATGATGGAAAACCGTGTGGAAGCACTCTTCCCGCCTCAACTTCGACCAAAACCAAATGTTGAAGCCTTTGATTGAACATTACCTCCTATATACAAATCCAAACAAGCGCTTTGCCTCTGCGTTGCGTCGTAAGGTAATGTTAGAGATGTAGTGTACATCGAATCATGTATCTTTATCTATAAGCTTAATAACCAAGTTTCTTAGAGTTTGATTTCCGTTACCCCAATTTTTCAAAGAAGTTAAATTTTAGCACCATGTAGATTAATCTATGCATTGTCTATGTCTCAAGACCAAAGGGGCTTTTGTGTGAGGTGACATGTTTGAGATATAGCATAAAATCAGTCATGTTTGTTTGCCTAATAAGACTTCAGATTGATTCATCACAGGTAGCTTCTAGAAGGAGAAAATCCATGGATGCAATTGCTAAAGCATCCAAGATGATTAACTCAGTCTTAGATGCTCATTCTAGTCCTTTGTAAAGCTGTAGAATTCGACATTTGGCTGAGAGTTGCGTGAGTGGAGAAGCTGTGGGATGGATGAAGAAGCTCTTGGGGAAAGGGTTGAGAGAGATTTCTATGGAGCTTGAAAATCATTATGATTTAAATCCTTATTATCAAGACATGGAATACTCTTGGAAAGATCTTGGACAAACTCTTGATTTGCCTTTTGAGGTTTTCTCAGGTTTTGAAGTTCTTGAGTTGAAAAATTATTATCTTAAAATTGCACCTTCTATTGATACTCCTCAGATTCTGAAATGCCTAACCTTTAACAACGTGGCCATGTCTCCTGATGATTTACAAAAGATTCTCTCTTATTGTTCATCTCTTGAAAACCTAACCCTTAAGAAATGTAATGTAAAAAAAAAATGTTAAAATCGATAGCCCAAGTCTCAAAGTTTTTAAAACTTGTAGAATGTCCATGAGTGGGATTGTGGTTTCTGCTGCTAACATTGAGGTTGTAGAGATTGATAACGTTACATGTTATCCTGGAAAGTTGGTTTTAAAGACCCCAAAACTTTAGGTGTTCTGTTCTTACCATGATTTGGAAAATTCCCCATTTGTAACTGAGCTCTTTAAAACAAAGGAGATTATAGAAACTTCCAGTGGCATTGCAGTGAGTTTTTTTTTTTTTTCTAATTTACTTTTCATTGGCCAAATTGGTTTTTCAATTATAATTGTGTGTCATTGCATGGATATGTCCAATTACTTTGTCATAGTTTTATCTCTTATTTAGATTGATGATGTCGCGACCAGGGCCACGACTGGGACGGCGAGCCCGTGAGAAAAAATAATGAAAAATAGATGAATTTTTGGGGAGTCGCCACCAATATATTTTGTTCGGGGAAATTGAAAAACCCATAAATGATTTTAAATTGAAAAACTGGTCTACGAACAAGAGATCCAAATTCGGGAGTCGATTATGTGTAGGGAAGGTATTAGCACCCTACAACATCCGTTAAAACGGTTACCTTTAATTAATTGTGCAAAATTTAATAACTTTATAAATGTTTATTTTACCCCTCAAAAAAGAAAATTTATTTACATTCTTTAAATTAAAGAATGATGAGAAAAATTGATTTGCAATCAATTGGACAAAAATGTTGAAAATTTTTATTTTGGCTCGACGGGGAAATCCCGCTCCTACGTATCCCCAGGTGCAATGGAGAAATCAAAGCCACGTAATTCTAAAAATGTGTTTGAAAAAGATTGGTTTAAATTTTGAAAAGAAATTGATTTTTTTATTTGAGAAAAGAAAAATAGAGAAATTGATTTTGAAAATGTTTTTAATTTAAGGAAAAGAATTTGGGCTAAGTTAGTAAATGACTATACTGTAAACCCAAAAAAATGTTATTAATAGAAATGCTATTCAATAAACATCAACAATCGTTGTGCAAATTTGATTTAATTTTGAAAATAATTTTGCAATTGCACGCGTTATTGAGTTAGCAAAAGGCTATACTCAATAAACTATTTTAATTCAAATGGCGTTAAACGATAGAAATGCTATTCGATTAACGTAATGGATCGGTTAGCAAGTTTATTTTAAAAGAATTTTTCTTATTTTCAAAAAGCGCAAGCTATCGAGTTAGCAAATGACTATAATCAATAGTTCTTTTAATTTGAATGACGTTAAAGGATAGAAATGCTATTCCATTAACGTAATTGATTTGATAAATAAATTTATTTTTCGAGGAATATTTTTCTTATTTACAAAATGAGCATAATATCGAGTTAGTAAATGACTATACTCAATAATTCTTTTTGATTTTAATGACGTTAAATGATAGAAATGTTATTCCGTTAACGTAATGAATTTGATAAACCAATTATTTTAAAGAATTTTTTTTATTTACAAACGGGCAAACTATTGAGCTAGTAAATGACTATGCTCAATCATTTTTATTTAAATGACGTTAAAAGATAGAAATGCTATTTTATTAACGTAAAAAAAAGGGATGAATTGAATCAATCAATATTTACAAGAGCACACAATTACAGATAATCAATTATTTACAAGGGAATGAAATTAAATAAATATTTACATTTACAAATGTTAAATAAATAATTCTAAACATTTAAAAGAAAATCAAGATGGTGGATCTAAAAGAATTTACAAAAAAGAATTTATTAGTAATAAAAAAACATCACATATTTAAAATAAATAACACACAATTTTTTGGTAAAAACAAATAACACAATATAAAAGAGGAGAAGAATAAGTGGGGCCTCAGTATATCATCACTGGCCCAACATCACCAAAAGACATACAAGAGATATTTTTACAAGAAAAAGGGAGATATGAAACAAGATTAAAAAACGAGTTGGGCCTCTTGGCCCAACATCTATCTGACTAAAAAAAGTTAACAAAGCAACAACAAACAAAAAAAGCAAATTGCTCAAGCAAAGTAAAAAATCTCATTGCAAAGACAAACCAAGTGGAGATGGAGATGAATATCTGACGACCGCTTTTCTTCGCCCCTTCATCGTTTGTCTTTTTTCTTTCCTCTTCGTCTACTTGTTTTTTCACTTTTACGTGTTTTAGCCCTAGACCCCTTTCAGCTTTTTCTGATGTAAGTTTCTGACCTTGAGCAGCGAATCTAGAATTAGATTGTATTTGGCTGATAGTGATTTCGCATATTGCTCATTCTAGTGGGTCTGGGCTCGTTTGTAGCTTCCTTTAGGCCTTGGGCCTTTAATCAAGTTTCTCATGACAAAAAAAAATCTGAGTTAGGGTTTCCCAATTTGGTGAAGGAGAGGGAGAGCCAAGGAGGTGGGCATGGAGGGTAGGCCGCCCACGGCGGCGGCTACACAGAGGCTGACGGGGATGCTGGCACAGGGAGGGGCTCGCTGCTGAGGGTAGATCGGATAGACGAGTGAAGCGGTAGTGCTCCGTCGCGTTTCACGGCGGGGAAGACAGGATGGGTGGCGCAGCCGCGCCGGAGACAAGGACAGCGGGCACCCACAGTGGTCTGCTACTCTTCTTCCTCTCCTTTCACATATTTTGATTTTTCTTACTTCCTTTTGGTTATCTGGGTTCTCTGTTTTCATTTTTCTCCTAGTTTTGATGTAATGGGACTGTATAAAAACAGTTTTTGCTGAGTTTGGTTGAAATAATTGATTGCTTTTGGTGTGATTGTTATGTTGGAGAATGATCATGGCTGAGAGGGGAACCAATGGCGGGGGAACTAATTCCATGTAAAGGTTGAGTTCATGAGGAAGATCGAATTGATATGTGTATGCCTCTTCTTTTGTTTTTCTTTTCTCCCCTCTGATTCTGAAATTGGTGTCCCTTTTATAGGCAAAAATTTACAATTTTTAATGTGAAAATTCCACTGCACAATTGCTTTTGCCCATACTCCCTCTACCATTGCCGCCTAAGACAGTGGGCAACTTGCGCAAGTTGCAGCAGAAAAATGTCTAAATATTCAGCAAGCTTGTGCTGCAAGCCCCCTTTTGTGCTTTGTTATTTTTGTTGAGGGACAAGCTTGGGCCAAACGGGGCCTAATCAGATCTCCTTCCCCCTTTTTTTTAAAGTGTAACAAATGGGTCTAACCTAAAAGACTTTTTTTTCTTAAAATTTTAACTTTACAATTAATGGGCCCAAAATGGCCCAAATGATTTTTTTTTAAGTTTATTATTGGGCCAAATTAATTCACGTGAAGACTTTAATGGATTTGAAAAACTCTCTTTTTTTTGGTAAAATGTTTAATTAACTATTTAATTAATTAATCATTAATAGTAATTAACCAACTAATTAATTAATTCATTTAATTTTTTCTTTTTTTGTTTTTTTTTTATTTTTTCTTAAGGTAAGAAGGAAAGGATAAATACCACAAATATATACACATACGAAAATAAAAGGGAAAGTAAGTGAAAATCCCAGACAAAATTGGGTGCTGACAGCAGCCCCCTTTGCTTGTTCTTTCAACTGAAAGAATAAGCAAAACAAAGAAGCAACCAATTTTGCCTCGGATCAAATATGATTAGGAAGAAAATTGAAAGGAGGCCTAGAAAATCATAGGCAACTGGATGAAGATCCTGGCAAATCACATGACATTCGAAATGAAAATCCCGGTAAATCACAGGATATAGAAAAGAAAACTCTGGAAAGTCACAGGGCAAGTTAAAAGGCAGACTGGAAAATCACAGGCAAATTGATGAAAAAAATCCTGGCAAAGCACAGGATACTCGATATGAAAATGCCGGTAAATCAAAGGATATAGAAAAGAGAAACCCCGAAAAATCATAGGGTGATTAAAAGAGGCCTGGAAAATCACAGGCAACTAGATGAAAATCATGGCAAATCACAAAATATTCGAAATGAAAATCCTGGTAAATCACAGGATATAGAAAAGAGAACCCCGGAAAATCACAGGGTGATTAAAAGAGGCCCGGAAAATCACAGGCAACTAGATGAAAATCCTGGTAATTCAAAGGATATTCGAAATGAAAATCCTGGTAAATCACGGGATATAGAAAAGAGAAACCCGGAAAATCACAGGGTGATTAAAAGAGGCCTGGAAAATCACAGGCAACTAGATGAAAATCCTGGAAAATCACAGGATATTCGAAATGAAAATCCTGGTAAATCACAGGATATAGAAAAGAAAGCCCTGGAAAATCACAGGGTAAGTTTATAAAACGGGGCCTAGAAAATCACAGACACGTTAATGAAAAAGCTTGAAGAAGAAAGGGAAAGGACCCGGAAGAGCATCGGGTCAAATTGATAAAACTCCCGTAACCAACATCAGGAGAAAGGGAAAAGACATGGAAAAGCATCAGGTCAAAATGATAAAACTCCCGGAACCAACATCAGGAGGAAAGGAAAAGACTTGGAAAATCATCAGGCCAAACTGATAAAACTCCCGGAACCAACATCAGGAGAAAGGGAAAAGACCTGGAAAAGCATCAGGTCAAAATGATAAAACTCCTGGAACCAACATCAGGAGAAAGGGAAAAGACCTGGAAAAGCATCAGGTCAAAATGATTAAACTCCCGGAACCAACATCAGGAGGAAAGGAAAATACCTGGAAAATCATCAGGCCAAACTGATAAAACTCCTGGAACCAACATCAGGAGAAAGGGAAAAGACCTGGAAAAGCATCAGGTCAAACTGATAAAACTCCCGGAACCAACATCAGGAGGAAAGGAAAAGACCTGGAAAAGCATCAGGCCAAATGATGAAACTCCTGGAACCAACATCAGGAGGAAAGGAAAAGACTTGGAAAATCATCAGGCCAAACTGATAAAACTCCCAGAACCAACATCAGGAGGAAAGGAAAAGACTTGGAAAAGCTTCAGGTCAAACTGATAAAACTCCCGGAACCAACATCGGGAGGAAAGGAAAAGACTTGGAAAAGCATTAGGTCAAACTGATAAAACTCTCGGAACGAACATCAGGAGAGGAAAGGAAAAGACCTGGAAAAGCATCAGGCCAAATGATGAAACTCTCGGAAACAACATCAGGAGGAAAAGGAAAAGACTTGGAAAAGCATCAGGTCAAATTGATAAAACTCCCGGAACCAACATCAGGAGAAAATGAAAATACCTGGAAAATCACAGGCAATTTGATGAGAATCCTAGAAAATCACAGGATGTTGGAAGTGAAGACCCTGGAAAATCGCAGGGAAAATTACAAGAAGAGCTGGGAAATCACATGCAACTTCATGAAATAGAAGAGTCTAGACGTCACAATGCCTAGCGGGCTTCACAATACCCTAAATGAGCAAAAAGAAACTAGGCTTTCAATACCTAGAGTGAGAGTATGAGCACCACACTGCCTAAAAAAAGATAACTAGGGAACTCAACATCTAGAACAAAGATTAGGACGATGCCAAAAAGTCGGTGAAAAATGTTTGCAAGAAATGATGTTGGAATTTTTTACAACAATTTTGGATTTCAAAACCTGATTTTTCCCTTGAGATAAAACTTTTTCATGGATTTTGAAAAATTCCAATCTTGTGAAAATTTTAGGAAAAATAACATTCCTAAGAATGGTTAAAAATTTTTCTTACCATTGAGTCCAAAACACTTATTCAACTGCTTAAGGATACAAAGGTGACATTATGGTTTGAGGCCTCTGGCAAGGAGTATGGGAAAGGCAAGTAACTTTTCCATTGTGATGTGGAGGTAAGAGTGAGATATGAATTGAGCCCTCAAGTTAAGCATTGATGTGTCGAAAACATGATCCTTCAAGGTGATGAAAACTCGCACACTTCTTATGAGGAAAGATAATGAGCCCCCAAGTTGAAATATAGGTACTCATGACATTCAAAGTCTTCTAATGACTCTTGTTTCCAAAGTTTAATGAACAGGCTAACATCTGCTTCTATCAATAAGTTCACCATTCTTTTGAGGATTCATTTATTCTTTTTTCATTTTTATGTCTCCTTTTTTTTGAAAGCAAATGCAAACAAATCAAGCTCCTTCGTCTCAAAATTAAACATCAAGAAAATAAAAGAAATCAATTTTGATCAGAATGGACTTTATTGGGCTTGTAACGGGGCCAAGGGTTAAATGGTTATGAAAGAAAAGGATATTAAAGGCCCAAAATGAGTGTTTAAGGTTCATCGGGACAAAGGATCTGCTGCACAATGATATATTTTGAAGCAGGTAACTCAATTAAAGCGATGTTCTCAACATTTCCATTTTCACTTTTTTCAAATTTTCAATTTTCATTTCTTTCTTTCATTTCTCAATCACTTTCATCTTTCTTTTTTCATTTTGATTCTTTTCATATTTTCAACCTTTTCCTTTTGAACGAGTAACTTATGAAAATGGAATATAACTTGCATGAGATTTATATGAACACATCATGGCATCCCCCGGTGTGGAAGTGATCCTTGTCCAAGGTTAATTGAAAAAATATTTTTCAGGCTCAAAATGGGTAGCAAGGGATATTATTTAACCTTTGGATAAAGAAACAAGGCCAAACTTCATTTCAAATCTTGATTCCTCATTTTCAAAAAGTTTAATTTAGAGACAAAAATTCATGAAATGTGCATTTACTTGTTTCCCACTTTTCTTTCTTTTGGAATAACAATATGAACAAAAGATAATTTCGTTGCTCACAATATGACGAGTACATCATTATGGTAGAAGCAAAAAGTTAACCATTACATTTAAACAAAAGAAACAAGATCAAAAGCAAGAAATTGAAAGCCACCCAATACTAGCGACAACCCAAAATGCATCAACCAAACTTCATTCTTAATGCTTAAGTAGGGGATCATTGTCAACACTCGCCCCTGTGGATTTTCCTTCTCCTTCTTTAAAAAATAATTGACCCGCATCTCTCAATTTTTGCACTCGGAGCTTGAAGGTCCAACATTTCTCAATTGTATGCCATGGAGTCCCCATATGGTACTTGCATGTTTCTGCGGGGTTGTACCATTTTGGGGGAGGATTAGATACTGGTTGTGGCACTTCTAGGGCCACCAAATGTTGATGCAACAAAGTATCATAGAGGTCAGAATAAGGGATTGGCATAGGATCTATTTTCACTCTTTCTTTTCATGGCTGATAGGGTGGATTTTGGAAGGTCGGTGGATTGTTGGAAAAGGAAACATTGTTTACTTGTGGAGGTGTATAGTTCCCAACTTGGGATGTCCCTGCCTGGTAAGGATTGTGGAAGTTTGGAGGATAGGATGGGTAGGGGTATGGATAAAAGGGTGGTAGGGAGTATGGTGAGGATTGTTGGACGGGCTGGTGGGATATGGTTTTGGATGGGTAGTTTCCAGGGCCAACTACATGGACCTCTCCTTCCTTCTTTTGAAAGTTCGGCTTCTTGGGCTTGTCATGAGGAGCATTCATCCCATGTAATTTCCCTTCTCTAATGGCATCTTCCACCTGTTCTCCAGCTATGACCACATCTGAAAATCGGTTGGTGACACATCCCAACAATTTCTCAAAGTATGCCCCATCAAGAGTTTTCACAAAAGTCTAACGATTTCTTTTTCATTCAAAGGGGGTTGAACCTGAGAAGCTTTCTCTCTCCACCTTTGAGCATATTCCCCGAATGTCTCAGTTTCAGCCTTCTTCATTCTCTGAAGCTCAAATCGATCAGGGGCAATGTCGGTCACAAACCGGTACTGTTTGATAAATAACTCTGCCAGATTACGCCAACTCCTGATTTGCTTCTTATCGAGCTGTAAAACCCAAGTCAGAGCACCTCCAGCCAAGCTATGCTGGAAACAATGAATCATCAGCTTTTCATTGTTGTAATGTGCAGCCATGCTTCTGGTGTACATGGTCAAGTGAATCAACGGGTCAGTTTTCCCCTCAAACTTCTCAAAGTCTAGAACTTTGAATTTCGCAGGAATCTCTATGTCGGGAAAAAGGTAAAAATCCTGCACATCCAGCTTCCCGTAAACATCTATCCCCTGCAATGCTCTCATCTTTTCTTCCAACATCTTCATTTTATCCCTCATTCTAGCCTCTACCTCACTAACTTTGGGATCAGGGCTAGATGATTCAGTGACAATCACGACCTTGGGAGAAATCTCGTCGCTGGTCTTATCTGACGGACCTCCATCACCATTTTCATTATTGTCATTAACTACGTCCTTCCCAGGGATCACCGTTTTCAGCAAGTCTAAAATTTGGCTGAAGCTCCCTTCCATCCTTTCCATTCTTTGTTCCATAGTAAGAGGGTTCTCATTTGTTACAGGGATCTCGACCATTGTTGAGTGGTGAGGAACTGTCTGAGAACGGGAACGGGTTTGGATGGGGCTACGTATGAACTTGTGCTTTGGCGCAATGGTGAAATCTGATAAAATTTGGAAAGAGTTAATTTAGGGGGATGTTATTTCAAAATTGGAATCATTTCATTTTTTTTTTGAATTTTGCTTGAATCTATACTATTACAATTTGGAAGATTTTTATTCACTATTCATTCAACCTCTCTATTTTTTTGGTCAAGATGTGGGTCATTGGTTTTTCATTTTGGGCCCATTTGTTTTAATTATCTATACTATATCATTTATTTTTTTATTTTATTCGTTAATATTTTCATTTATTATATCACTCATTTATTATATTTATCTATTTAATCTATATTAAAATTCTAATTTATCTCACTTTTAATTTTCTATTTTTTATATTATATTAATATATTTTCTCTCATTATTTGATCCCATTAATCTTTTTCATTATAAATGTGATTTTTTTTTGATAAATCACACGTATCGTTCACGGGAGACCTTCTTACTCATACTATTTTCTTTTTTTTTCTTTTTTTATCACACTTTAATTTTTTTTGTTATTATATTAAAATAGTTTCTCTCATTATTTATTCATATCTATTCTCATTTTTGTAAAGTAATTTTTTATAAACCATAGGAAGCAGTCTAACTCCTTTCTTTTTTTCTTTTTCTTTTTTAATCATATTTTAATTTTTTATAATTATTATATTGAAACAAGTTTTCTCATTATCCATTTATGTTTATCTATTTCATTACATAAAAACTCACATAAAGAAATATGATATGAGTTTATTTACATCAATTTTAATGTATTTTTTCAATATATTATTTATCTCTCTATTTTATTCATTAATGTTTCACTTATTATCTCTCTTATCTATGCTATTACAATTTGGAAGATTTTTATTTACTATTCATTCAATCTCTCAATTTTTTTTTGTTTCAGTTTGGGCCTTTCACTGTTCTTATGGGTCGTGTGAAAAGTTTATAATACTTATGGTTTATCAAAAGTTTATCGGATACAATTTTTTATTGTTATTATATATTAAAACATTTCCTCTCATTATCCGTTCATATTGATTTATTTCATTATAAAAGTGATATTTTGATAAACCGTGAGTATCCACTATTCTCCATGTGAAACAGTTTTCCTCATACATTTTTTCTTTTTTTTATAACACTTTAATTTTCTTTATTATTATTATTATTATTATTATTATTATCATCTTAAAATAATTTCTATCATTATTTATTCCTATTTATCTGTTTCGTTACATGGAAACTCACATTAAGCAATACAATAAATGTATTGATTTACATTAAATTTAACATGATATTTTAGTATATCATTTATGTCTTTATTTTATTCATTAATATTTTCATTTATTATCTCACTTATTTATTATATTTATCTATTTATTCTATATTAAAATTACTCATCCATAACATGTGTCATGCACTTGCATTTATTTAATTTTTTATTTGCAATACAGTAAAATGATATTTTTACGAACCATACAACTATCTTCCATGTGAGGCAATCATTCTCCAACCGTTTTCTTCCATTTTTATTTTTAATTTTTTATCACCTTTTCTTTTTATTTTTTATTATATTAAATTAATTATCTCTCTAATTTACTCATTAATGTTTTCATTTATTATCTCTCTTATTTATTCTATATACTCTATATTAAATTTTTTTTCACTCAGTACATATGTTACATCTATACTATTACAATTGGCTAGATTTTTTGTCACTATTCATTGGGGGTTAATTTTTTTAATTCCTATAAGTAGTAAAGTTAAGAGTTCTAAATCTAGCATGGACTATAAGATACATAGATAGTAGGTAGATAAATATGAAAAGTTTAGGGAGGAGAAAAATAGAAAGAAAAAATAATAAAGAGAAAGAATGTGAAAATATGTAATATGAAATTAAGAGAAAAATGAAAAGAAAATTAAGGTGTTAAAGGAAGTGTAAAACAAAAAAAAATGTAAAAAAACATATTATTCTTTTTTAAAAGTATTAAAACTTTGATAGTTAACTTTTGGGTGTTGAAAGTAGAAAAAAGAAAGAGATAAAAAGAAACAAATCAAGAGAGGGTGTGAAATAAATGACAATTGATGTGATGAGAAAGAAAGAGAGATAAAAAGAAAAAATTAGGCATGAAAAAATCTTATATATTTTAAAATTAAACTATTAAATACATAAATACATTATATGTTGAAATCGAAAATATACAAAAATAATAGGAATAAGGGCAAAACTAGAAAGTTAAACAATTTTTAAAACTCAAATAAAATAATTAACTAGCTATAATTACTTTTATTGGTCTTTGTGATTCAATATAGTGTGCCTTATAAAAAGGAACGAAGAGAGTATATTATATTTGTTTACATTTAAATGTATATAAACTAGGTTTTCATTTTTTCCAAAAATTAAAATAAGAAATGTTGAACACATTTGGGGACACCTCGATTGAATTTAATTTTATTTGATAATTTCACTCCATTAAAGTTTCAACGAAGACAATTTTCATTTTTCTTTGTTTTGTTGTGACCATTAATAAGAGTCAAAGCTAGACATTGTCACACGTTGGTGTTTATTTACCAAAAACCGTTTTCTCTCATAGTCAATTATATGTTGTTATATCTAGGATGAAGTCTCGACAAGGACTTAGGATTCTTATATGTGATTATATTTTTAAACGTTATAATTTGACAAAAAAATAGTGTATAAAGGGATATTTAAAAAAATATAAATAATATGATATTGTATATTTTATATTTATAATTATTAATGTTTGAAATTTGTTATTTCAAATAAACTTTCTATGTTTTAATTTTTTTTTAATTCTTTTCATATAAATAAGTATAAATTTTAATATGAAAAAAATCACTAATTATTATCATTTTCTATAGTATACATATTTATATTAATTAAATTAAATATATTATAGTATTCAATATAAATAATCTATTTTAATAATAATACCCATGCATCGCATGGGTGGGACACTAGTTATATACAAAAGAAGACACGTGGTTTTTCGAGAAATTGAAAAAGGAGAAAGAAAAGACAAACTAATCACAAAGTTTATAGATGCAAAATATTTTTTTGTGCAAGGATGAGATACTAAAATTTTGTACAAAAAAAATGTGGGGATTAAAATTTTGAGGAAAAAGAAATAAGAAAAAGATTAATGCTCCTGTTGTCCTACAAGGGCGAATCCTGGCATTGGATAATTCTATAGTCGGACAAAAATCCCTATTTAGATTTGGCAATTATAGATAAACTACCGGTGCACAGATTTAGGGATGAATCTAGACCTCTAGAGACCATGGTTCCCAGATTGCCCTCATCACATTGACAAGGATCCAGTTCGTGGATTAGTCATACGTAGGGAAAAACCCTCTCAATATAACAAATCAACGATGCCGGTAACAATATGAGAGGTGAATCAACTAATGTCCAGTGAGCATCAAGCCCCTCGTAAACATTTATTGAAACACCCCCTATGCCTTAGCTTGCACGAGCTCGGGTATAGAGCCAAAGTTGAGCGAGGAGACTGACAGTGAAGTGCCTGCTTAGAGCATAGAAACCTAAAAAACTACCCCACCTGCAAGAGAGACATATAACAAATATGTACACAAATAATAGTCTTCTAACCTAAGGTTGAAGCAAAATATTTACAACAACAAAATATGTACAATGTATGTAAATAAGAAAAGGTATTTACAATAAGATATGTACAACAAAGGGAAATGGGGTATAATAAGCATAAAAAGTTAACAATTTTGCACAATTAATTACTAGGCTTGACTCTCGAATTTCCCAGTGGAGTCACCAGCTGTCGCGACCGGGGCCACGACGGGTCGGCGAGCCCGTGAGAAAAAATAATGAAAAATAGATGAATTTTTGGGGAGTTGCCATTAATTTATTTTGTTCGGGGAAATTGGAAAACTCATAAATGATTTTAAATTGAAAAACTGGTCTGCGAATAAGAGATCACAATTCGGGAGTCGATTATGTATAGGGAAGGTATTAGCACCCTATAACATCCGTTAAAACGGTTACCTTTAATTAATTGTGCAAAATTTAATAACTTTAAAAATATTTATTTTACCCCTCAAAAAAGAAAATTTATTTACATTCTTTAAATTAAAGAATGATGAGAAAAATTAATTTGCAATCAATTGGATAAAAATGTTGAAAATTTTTATTTTGGCCCGACGGGGAAATCCCGCTCCTACGTATCCCAAGGTGCAATGGAGAAATCAAAGCCAGGTAGTTCTAAAAATGTTTTTGAAAAAGATTGATTTAAATTTGAAAAAAAATTGATTTTTTTATTTTAGAAAAGAAAAATAGGGAAATTGATTATGAAAATGTTTTTAATTTAAGGAAAAGAATTTGGGTTAAGTTAGTAAATGACTATACTGTGAACCCAAAAAAATTTTATTAATAGAAATGCTATTCAATAAACATCAACAATTGTTGTGCAAATTTGATGTAGTTTTGAAAATAATTTTGCAATTGCACGCGTTATTGAGTTAGCAAAAGGCTATACTCAATAAACTATTTTAATTCAAATGACGTTAAACGATAGAAATGCTATTCGATTAACATAATGGATCGGTTAACAAGTTTATTTTAAAAGAATTTTTCTTATTTTCAAAAAGCGCAAGCTATCGAGTTAGCAAATGACTATACTCAAAAGTTCTTATAATTTGAAAGACGTTAAAGGATAGAAATGCTATTCCATTAACGTAATTGATTTGATAAATAAATTTATTTTTCAAGCAATATTTTTCTTATTTACAGAATGAGCAGAATATCGAGTTACTAAATGACTATACTTAATAATTCTTTTTTATTTGAATGACGTTAAATGATAGAAATGCTATTCCGTTAACGTAATGAATTTGATAAATCAATTTTTTTAAAGATTGTTTTTTTATTTACAAATGGACACTATTGAACTAGTAAATGACTATGCTCAATCATTTTTATTTAAATGACGTTAAAAGATAGAAATGTTATTCTATTAACGGTTAAAAAAATGGATGAATTGAATCAATCAATATTTACAAGAGCACACAATTACAGATAATCAATTATTTACAAGGGAATGAAATTAAACAAATATTTACATTTGCAAATGTTAAATAAATAATTCTAAACATTTAAAAGAAAATCAAGATGGTGGATCTAAAAGAATTTACAAAAAAGAATTTATTAGTAATAAAAAAACAACACATATTTAAAATAAATAACACACAATTTTTTGGTAAAAACAAATAACACAATATAAAAGAGGAGAAGAATAAGTGGGGCCTCAGTATATCATCACTGGCCCAACATCACCAAAAGACATACAAGAGATATTTTTACAAGAAAAAGGGAGATATGAAACAAGATTAAAAAACGAGTTGGGCCTCTTGGCCCAACATCTATCTGACTAAAAAAAGTTAACAAAGCAACAACAAACAAAAAAAGCAAATTGCTCAAGCAAAGTAAAAAATCTCATTGCAAAGACAAAACAAGTGGAGATGGAGATGAATATCTGACGACCGCTTTTCTTCGCCCCTTCATCGTTTGTCTTTTTTCTTTCCTCTTCGTCTACTTGTTTTTTCACTTTTACGTGTTTTAGCCCTAGACCCCTTTCAGCTTTTTCTGATGTAAGTTTCTGACCTTGAGCAGCGAATCTAGAATTAGATTGTATTTGGCTGATAGTGATTTCGCATATTGCTCATTCTAGTGGGTCTGGGCTCGTTTGTAGCTTCCTTTAGGCCTTGGGCCTTTAATCAAGTTTTTCATGCAAAAAAAAATATGAGTTAGGGTTTCCCAATTTGGGGTAGGAGAGGGAGAGCCAAGGAGGTGGGCATGGAGGGCAGGCCGCCCACGGCGGCGGCTACACAGAGGCTGACGGAGATGCTGGCATAGGGAGGGGCTCTCCGCTGAGGGTGGATCAGACAGACGAGTGAAGCGGCAGTGCTCCGCCGCGTTTCACGGCGGGGAAGACATGAGGGGTGACCCAGCCGCGCCGGAGACAAGGACAGCGGGCACCCACGGTGGTCTGCTACTCTTCTTCCTCTCCTTTCACAGAATTTGATTTTTCTTACTTCCTTTTGGTTATCTGGGTTCTCTGTTTTCATTTTTGTCCTAGTTTTGATGTAATGGGACTGTATAAAAACTTTTTTTGCTGAGTTTCGTTGGAACCATTGATTGCTTTTGGTGTGATTGTTATGTTGGAAAATGATCATGGCTGAGAGGGCAACCAATGGCGGGGGAACTAATTCCTTGTAAAGGTTGAGTTCACGAGTATGATCGAATTGATCTGTGTATGCCTCTTCTTTTGTTTTTCTTTTCTCCCCCTGATTGTGAAATTGGTGTCCCTTTTATAGGCAAAAATTTACAATTTTTAATGTGCAAATTGCACTGCACAATTGCCATTGCCGCCCAAGATAGTGGGCAACTTGCGCAAGTTGCAGCAGAAAATAAGTTGCAGCAGAAAATTGTCTAAATATTTAGCAAGCTTATGCTGCAAGCCCCCTTTTGTGCTCTGTTATTTTTGTTGAGGGACAAGCTTGGGCCAAACGGGCCCAATCAGATCTCCTTCCCCTTTTTTTCTTAAAGTGTAACAAATGGACCTGACCCAAAAGACTTTTTTTTTCTTAAAATTTAACTTTACAATTAATGGGCCCAAAATGGTCCAAATGATTTTTTTTTAAGTTTACTATTGGGCCAAATTAATTCACATGAAGACTTAAATGGATTTGAAAAAACTCTCTTTTTTGGTAAAATGTTTAATTAACTATTTAATTAATTAACCATTAATAGTTAATTAACCAACAAATTAATTAATTCATTTACTTTTTTCTTTTTTTGTTTTTTTTTGGAATTTTTCTTAAGGTAAGAAGGAAAGGATAAATACCACAAATATATACACATACGAAAATAAAAGGGAAAGTATGTGAAAATCCCGTACAAAATTGGGTGTTGACAGATGAGTGACCTTAATTAATACTTTCAAACAACAGCCCTTGGATTTATTGAAATTCTACCAAAACTCTAGTTATGACTCTTAGAATGTAAATTATTGATTTATTTGTTAATATTTCTGTTTTCTTCTTATATATCTATATTTCCTTATTGTCTTAGAGTCCTCAAGGTTCAAATATTGACAATATATTTGAGAATCTAGTTACTCTCCGCACCGATTTAGATTTAAACAATGTCAGAAATCTCATTGCTCTATCTTTCGCCCTTAAATAATTCTATCATTTGAAGAATCTTGAAATTAATAACCAGGTACGCTTATGATTACTTCAACCATATGTTTGTATCTTTCCTTTTATATTACATGTGTGAAAACATACATTTTCTATAGGATTAAGTGAATTTCACAACATAATTTTTTTCCAACCTTAGGTCAATGATGATTTAGCAAATCATAATGTCGGAGTGTATGATCAAAATGAAGATGATGGCCTGCCTTTCCCCAAACTCTTATTTTGGAAAAGAAGGGAGCTTTGTGAGTGTATCAATCACCAACTGAAGACCCTTTACTTAAAGGGATTTACAGGTAAAGAGTTTGAAGTGGAATTTGTTAAATACATAATAACAAATGCAGGAGCGATGGAAAGGATTACCATTTGGTTTGCGGATGTCTGCCTTTGGGATGAAGTTATTGCAACTGTGTGTTCGCTATCATATCTAAAGGCCTTTACCAACTTGTCCATCATTCTCAAACATGGGAAGAAGTACATGGAAAGAGTTGGTGGGAGCATTGAAGAATGGGTGTCAACTCTAAGAGTCTAATAATGGTTTCTACTTTTTAGCTACCAAAATGTACTTTCTCTACCATTCCCGTGTTTTGAATCTTTCAAGTTATCAGTCATGTGTTTTATTGGTTGTGATTTTCATTGATTTTATATATGCATACTAGTTATTCAAAATATGGGTTGTTTTACTCCCATGGTGTGATTTACTTTCCAAAGTATTTAAATGAGGTGGGTTTTTTTTAAAATTTCTAAAATAGTCCAAGTTGTGTATGAAAAAGACCAACCAATCACATAAAGAGATATGAAATATTATTGTTTGATGTACAGTAGTTGATGGGTTTGGGTATGGAATTAGGATCCTTACTTAGTTGTTGTGTGAAATCTTTTCCTATGATTAGATTTTATCAAGGGTGTTGTCTAACCAAGCCAGTCAAGTATACTCAAATAGAGTAGAAAGTCTCTTCATGTGTCTTTCGTGATAATACATGAAAGGAGTTTGTTAAAGAAGTTCAGGAACCTAAGTTTAGGTGTAGAAATGGGAGGACATAGTGTCAGACTTCATTTAAATGAGACCACTAATGAGCTAAGAGCTCTAATCAGGGAGGCTCAGAGTTTGGACTCAAGCCTCCAAGAGAGTAGACAACAGTTAGGGTTTTCTCAATCAGAAGATGGGATGATTCTCTTCCAAGGAAGAGTCTGTGTCCCTAAGGGATTAGCCTCAGGTGTTATAGGAAGCTCATAGAGGTAAGTTAGCAGATTTATATGTTAGGGAGATTGTCAGACTACATGGCATTCCCTCTAACGTCATATCAGATAGGGACCCTAGGTTCACTTTTAGGTTATGGGATGCACTTCACCAGGCTACAGGAATGACTTCCAGAATTTTTTTTAGTTGAAATAGTCTTTAAATTCTGTTTCTTAAACAATTTTGAGGTCAAAATTGCTAAAAGGGGGGTAGAATGTAACATCCCGCAAATTAGGAAGTTTAATAACTTATTAGACTGAAAATAAGAGGGTTATGTGTTGGTAATTAAGGGGAAGTGAATTGAGAAATTAAAGGTTGAAAGTGGATTATAGAAACTAAGATAGAATTCCATTCAGGTTAAAGTGAAGAGTTTTGGGTCCTGGTAATCGATTACAGGGAGTTTGTAATCGATTATCCGAGAGCTAGTTTTTAGGTAATCGATTACTCACAGGCTGTAATCGATTACCTGAGAGCTGAGTTTTTGGTAATCGATTACAGGGATTTTGTAATCGATTACCCGAGAGCTGGTTTTGTGTAATCAATTACTCACAGGGTGGTAATCGATTACCTGAGAGCTGAGTTTTTGGTAATCGATTACCAAGGGTTGTAATCGATTACCAGAAACGTTTTCCAGTGTAAATTCTACCTCTGGTAATCGATTACAGCACGACTGTAATCGATTACCAACTGTCTAGTATAAATACCCAGACATGCAAAATCTGAAAAATTATATTTTTCTTCTTCTCCTTCCACGCGACCTAGAGAGAGGAAGAGTGAGCTTAGATAGAGGGAACTCAAATTGGAGATTAGAAAGGGAATCGAAGCAAGGATCATCAATTGGATCGCTTCAACTCCTCTTTCTCCTCTTGAATTTCTAAGATTTAGTGAGTATAACTCACATTCTCACTTTTCCTTGATTTTGATTTCTCCCCATTATATGAACCCTACTATCTTGATTCCCTTTCTATATGTATATTGTAGCTAGATTGTTGATTTTGGTGTATGATTGAGTCGTTTGATCGGTGATTTTCATTGAAAACCTTAGGATAGTGAAACTTACGAAAGTAGCGAGATTACGAAATGCTCTATGTATGCACCCCACCCTTTGTTTCCCTTTCTACGAGATTAAAATGGATAGAATTATGATGTTTGCAATGAGTTTGATGTGATTATGCTTGGATCGATTGTAAAGCTATTGAATTTCGAAGTTATGAAAGTTACGAAACTTGCGAAAGTCTTGAAACACTCAAAATGTTCAAAATTCTGGTTTAACTATCGATTTATGTTTACCGGTTTCGACCGTGAGTTAATTCAAGTCGGCCTTTGCGCTGTGAGTTAAGAAAACTAAATAATTATGTGAAAACTTGACTTCGGTCCAGTAATGGGTGGGATATGTCCCCGGGAAAGACGTTTCTCGTAGTCTGAGCTCAGTTCTAACTCTAGTTTAAGTGATAAGTTCATGCCTTCTGGGCACATCAGTGAGTTGCATCATTAGTGCATTTACTTGTTTTTAGTTATGATCATGATGATGGTTACATTTAATCAGTAATTAACTTTCCCCACACAGTATGTCTCACCTATCCGTTTACTTGAATTATGTTCTAAGAAGTTTGTTTAATTGTTAATTGTCATTGATATATGCTTCTTGCATTCATGCATGTGGTTGTATTCACTGGGATTATTACCTCACCCCACGTTTCGGGGATATATCTTAGTGATGCAGGTACTTCCGGTGAGGGTGGAGCTGAGTCTTAGTTCAGCTGGAAGATTAGTTTAATAGAAGTAGTTTCCCAAAGTGTTTATATATTGCTTAATCGGTTATTTGCCGAGGTGTATTAATGTAAATTATATAGGTATATTTATTTCTGAGTTGGCCACTGAGGCTTAGTTTTAATGCTATGATAGTTATGATATTGGAATGTGCTGGTTTTGCTGATTTTCAGGTTAAGCTGAATTTGGTAATTATCTGGTTTTAGGGGAGACTCTGCCGGATTTCCGGTATGAGTTCATTGAATCACACTTCTCCAAGTGTGGATTCTTCCCTAAGTTTAAGTAAGATTCACTCTTATTTAGGGATTTTGATGTTGTATTATAATTGCTTAAGCTAATCGTTGGAAAGTTTGAGCGAATGTATGACGATATCGAAAATTTAATGACATGATTTCAAGAACTTCAGAGATAGTGTCTCCAACGGGCATTATTTCTGAGTTTAGAAATTAGGCGTTACATAAATCGAATCATGTATCTTTATCTAAAAGCTTAATAACCAGGTTTCTTAGAGTTTGATTTCCGTTACCCTCTTTTTTCAAAGAAGTTAAATTTTAGCACCATGTAGATTAATCTATGCATTGTCTATGTCTCAAGACCAAAGAGGCTTTTGTGTGAGGTGACATGTTAGAGATATAGCATAAAATCAGTCATGTTTGTTTGCCTAATAAGACTTCAGATTGATTCATCACAGGTAGCTTCTAGAAGGAGAAAATCCATGGATGCAATTGCTAAAGCATCCAAGATGATTAACTCAGTCATAGATGAGCATTCTAGTCCTTTGCAAAGTTGTAGAATTCAACATTTGGCTGAGAGTTGCGTGAGTGGAGAAGCTATGGGATGGATGAAGAAGATCTTGGGGAAAGGGTTGAGAGAGATTTCTATGGAGCTTGAAAATCATTATGATTTAAATCCTTATTATCAAGACACGGAATACTTTTGGAAATATCTTGGACAAACTCTTGATTTGCCTTTTGAGTTTTTCTCAGGTTTTGAAGTTCTTGAGTTGAAAAATTATTATCCTAAAATTTTATTATTAGTTTTATCGATATAGTTAGCTTAACTTTAAAAAGAAGATAAGGGGGTTGAGGATGGGCCCAAGCCCAATTAGGCATTCTAGTAAGGAGGGGTTAACAATTCACCCTAATCCATATTTGGATAATCATCAGAGAGCGAAACGCTAAGGAAGGGAGAAAATGAGTCTCAAGAAAGGATTGCTGCAGAGTGAGCATCAAGAACCAAGAAAAGGACTTCCTTGCTGTAATCGATCTTCGCTTAAGGTACGGTGGGGGAGAGGGTGCTGCTTGTATATGCATGTAGGGGTGCTTGGGTAGTGAGGGCAACCATAAGACCCTCTAAGACTCTGAATTTGAAATTGATATATATATTGAGTATTGTATGATGAAAACATGTTGATTGATGATTAATTCTGTGAATCTTTGTGAATCTTGATTAGATTGAATGAGAATAAAGAGAATAGTGAAAAAGGGTTAATGAGGGTTTAATTATTTGGGGTTTTGATGGGAAAACCATGTAAAACTGTTAAAGATTGATGATTTTGATGAGTTTGATGAATATTAATGATTATGAATGGTGTTTGATCGAAAAGGATTGAATAGAGGTTGAATAGAGTGATGTAGAAGTGTTAGAAATCGTGAAATCTGCGATCTGCATCGCGGGTAATCGATTACTCCTGGTAATCGATTACCAGTGTGTTCTGGGTAGTCCAGAAGTGTTGTGTGTTCGTTGGTAATCGATTACAGGATTGTGGTAGTCGATTACCAGAGAGATTGCTTGCAGGTAATCGATTACAGGGATGCTGTAATCGATTACCAGAGTGTTTGGTTGCAGGTAATCGATTACAAGGTGGTTGTAATCGATTACCAAAGACCTTGTTTGCAGGTAATCGATTACTAGAGGTTGGTAATCGATTACCAGAGTGGATTTTGAGATCCTAAGTGCTTGATGATGATTGATGTTGTTTGATAATGCTTTATTATGATTATGGTGTTGATGATTAATGATGTTAATGATGATTTGGTGTACATAATGATCGGTGAATATGAAATGTGATTGATGATGATTGGGTGTGCATAATGATTGGTGAATATGCCATGTGATTGATGATGTTTTGGTGTGCATAATATGCAATGTGATTAATGATGATGATGATGTTTATGATGATAGTGTATATCACTTATGATGATGATGTAATGATGATAGTGTATATCACTTTATGATGATGATGTTTAATGATGAGCATGATGATGCATAATGATGAGGATAATGATGACAGTGTATATCACCTTTTGATGATGATGTTACCTAAGTTGTGCGGGCTCATAGAGGGGGTACAACTTAGGAGAGATGCCTTGAGCATATGGGATGAGATATGAATTATGCGGGCCCATAGAGAAGGGTATAATTCGGGAGGTGAACTGAGTTGTGCGGGCCCATAGAGGGGGTACAACTCAGGGGATCAAGATGAGGCGTTCGATGCACGGGCCCATAGAGGGGGTGCAACCTAGGGGTGATTTGTACTGGCCCATAGAGGGGGTGCAACCTAGGGTCAAATGTCATTGTACGGGCCCATAGAGGGGGTACAACCTATCGGATTGTGTGTGGTGACACCGGTAGACTATCTTGGTACTAACTAGAGTGATTGACGAGGTGCACCCATTGTGCGGAGTTCCAAGTCATGATCTTTGGGTAGGTGAGGTGATATGTTTTGGTGCATATGATAATGTGTTATACTCGATGATGGTATTGAGTTATATAACGTTGGTGATAAGTTTTGGTGCATATGATAATGTGTTATACTCGATGATGGTATTGAGTTATATAATGTTGGTGACAAGTTTTGGTTCATATGATAATGTGTTATACTCGATGATGGTATTGAGTTATTGATAGCACTCTGCTAGAAGCTTGGACCTGCAAGACCTACACTGGGGGATATGCACCAACTTCAAGCAAGGAAGAGTTGGAGAAATTAGTGTCCTACAAATAAAGGGGCACTACCCTACAAAATAAAGGTCACTACCCTACAGAAGGACACCTTGACCCTGGATAGGCTCCTTGTCCTATGGACCACCCTTAATTAGGACTCTCTTGTATTTTCTTTTTATTTTTGTATTTTCCTTTTTATTTCATTCCACATGGGTGCTAATTGTATGGGTTTTATTGGTTAGTAGGATACCTTTCTACAAGGTTTAGGAGGTCATGGGATCTAATCCCACCTAAGATAGAAAATTACCTCATCTTTCTTTTCCTTGTTAAAAGGGGCGCTATTTTTGGATTTATTGGCTTAAGGCTTAGCTTAGCCATAAGCCATTAGGGACATGGGTTCAAATCCCACTTAGGATGGGATTTCACTCATCTTTTATTTTTCTCCCCCTTCCCTCATGTAAGTGGCCGCCCCCTTACTCCCCCTCTCCTATATAAAGGGGCCTCCTCTCTTGTATTTGACACATTGAATTTTGAAGTAAAGGCATTATGCCAAATTTTCTCCTCCCTTTGTGAGTTGAGTGAGGCTTGGTGGTTGTTGCTCAAACCATACTGAGACTTATCTAATTCTCCTGAATTAGTGGCGTCTGACATTGGACTTATCTGCTGCAAGTGGACTCTTGCTTCAGTGGCGTCCTTCCCATTTCTTCCTCTCCATTTTTTCTTTCATTTTCTCTCATTTTCTTGCGCAATTATAGCTGCTGCCCTGCACCTATAATTCGCAATTTTAGTGCATTTAATTGATTCTAATCGGTTGGTTTTGCTCAATTCTAGATCCTACACCCATCCGGCTATCAATTGGTCATTAGAGCTTGTTGAATTTGAGCAAATTTGGAGCAAATTGGGGCTGTTTGGGCGCGCAAAACTGCACCTATTTTGTGCAGAATTTTCACTCATTTAGTGTTATTCCATCCCTCTTTTCAATTGTAATTTGGACTTGGACTGTTTCCCGGGCCCGAGGTGCCTTTCTGCTGCTATCAGCACTTGTCTGTCTTGATTGAATTGGTTGATTTCTTGCTAGTTTCGGGGCTGTTTTGGGCCTCTAATTCCCACCCCCTAGGTGTTTGTTTAAATGCCTCTTTAATTGCTCATACTTGTTCTTGAGTGATTCTTGCAAATTAATTGATATAACTGCTTGTTTGTGGTGAAGTGTGGTAAAAGGAGGCATTGTTGTCTTCATTTTTCCAAAGATCGTTCACCTACATTTCTCCCCTTCACCATTAATTGTCATCCCCCATATTCATCTCTTTACTTTCCGCTTTTAATTTTCCGCCATTTAATTTCCGCTTCTCCCCATCCTTTTAATTTCCGCTCTCCCCTTTACATTCTGCCATTTACATTTATGCTCTCCCCATCCTTTTAATTTCCGCTTCCCCCTTTACTTTCAGTCATTTACTTTCAGTCCTCCCCATCCTTTTAATTTCCACTTCCCCCTTTACATTTCTGCTCTCCCCATCCTTTTACTTTCTTCCATCCCCTTCTACTTTCTGCCAATTGCATTTCTGTCCTCCCCATCCTTTTAATTTCAGTTTCCCCCTTTAATTTCTTGCCATTTATTTTTGCGCAATTTTTCCTTATTATTTTTTCCATTTTTGCGCATTTTTGGGCTCTTGTGTTGTTCAATTTCCTACTCTTGTTATGTCTGTTTGATTGGCTTTCTGATTGCAAATTTGGATTGGCTGCTATCTCTACCGTGGACTTTCCCTGTTTGATTGTGCAAAACGCTCACCTATAGGATCTTTTTTGGTTCATAGTATTGGAAGAAGATCAACAAATTCTAATTGCACGGGCCTCTTCAGGAACCTAAGTATTCTATTGCACGAGCCTCTTCAGGCTCCTGAGTATTCTTTTTTTTAGTCGTAAAAAACATCTTCAATAAACCAGGTAGAAAGAGAACCACATAATGGGCCAAGCCCAAAAAAATCAAGTCAGAGTCTGGAAAGAATCTAAAGAAAATGAAGTACAACAAATTTATAGATTGCTCTGAACAAAGAAAGAGATAAATGCCCTAAGAAGTAGATCTAGTCTGGAAAGCTTCACGCTAGGAGACTACCCCAGGGATCTAAGGACCCTGTTGCCGAGGCTGACTTTGCAAAGATATTGGACCAAAATTTGACGCCGCTCGGCTAAGGGCAAAATCCTGATCCACAATGAGTCTCAGCTGAGAAGGAAGACGCAAGCACCAACCGAGATAGAAAGCATCCTAGGAAGCCATTTGCGCAAGGGAGTGGGCAATTTTTTTACCTTCTCTAGGGGCCCAGGTAATTCCACCAAATTCAAAGTGAAATTTTAGGGCTAATAGTCTCTAATTAGGATTTTAATCTCTCCTATTTCCTCCTAATGCCAACAGGCTAGGACAAGATCTCTAGAATCACACTCCGGGACGATCTTGGTTTGACCCACATTTCTGGCTAAGGAAATAGCCGCTCTCAAAGCAAAGGCTTCGACCATTGGGACTGATGGAACAACAATAGAGCTGGTACGCCCAAATTCTATGTTCCCTGTTGAGTTTCTTGCTAAGCATGCGATTGTACCTCTCCCTGTTTTCCTGTTATAAGTTGCATCTATGTTTAGTTTTGTGATACCATGTCCAGGAGGTTTCCATATTCTTGAATAGTTTCTAGGGGGTGAAATAAGTCCCTGGACAGGATTTACTTGATTGATTCTTGCACATTCTCTGTGGAGTGAGTTTGCTCTGATTAGAACAGCCATAGGATTAGTGACATTCCCTTGGAACATTCCTGCATTTCATTCCTTCCATATGTTCCGTAGGAGGCACCCTAGAAGGGAAACCCTGAAGCCCCTTCGTCCTCTCCCATTTTGACAACACCTATCCTCTGCTTCAGCCAAGAGTTAAGGCCTGTTATGTGTATTCTATCACGCATACATTGTAATTGGGACAAATCATACTGGGCTGGTCCACTCACATAATACGAATAGGTGCTCTACTGATTCATTTTCTTTCCTGCAATGTGGGCAAATAGGGTCTTGGGCTATCCTTCTCATTCTATTCATTTTCTGGCTTGAAGAAGATATCCAACAAATCACTTTATGTGAGACTTCTACTTCTACGTCTGGGTCTGACTTCAAATGCCTCTGAGTCTAATTTGGATCTGAACTTCAAATGTGTCTGAGTCTAATTTGTATCTAACCTTCAGATGTGTCTGAGTAAAATATGATTGCACTGAATCTGAGTCTGATCTGAATATGTGCTTACGCTTCTGATATTTTACTTCTGTCTTTTGTCAAGGCTTCTTGCATCTTCTTTTTGTGTGCTTGCTTCTGTGTACTTGGTTCTTGATTTTTGCTTCTTCTTTTTTTTTTTCTCTCTTTATCCAAGCGTGAGATGATACAATTCAGAACCTCTCTTATTTAAGAACTAACTGGGCTTAAGAACCTTTTTGCGGTTACTTATCTGATGATAGTATATTTTGATTTTGCTAAGAAGCTTTTGATTTAAGTGCTCTTCTCATCAAGGATGCTTTATAAGTCTACTGTTTTTGATACAACCATTCCGGTTCTGTCATATTTATGATCTTAAGTCATTTTCTGAAGTTATCATCAGCAGGAGTCAACTTTTGTATGAGATTTGCTTCTTGAAACACTTTCACCCTTGCTTCTAAGATTCGTTTATGCTTCTAAGTCTTGTTAGAAGTGTCTGCTTCTGAGTTTAACTTTTTCTAAGCTCAGATTGCTTCTGACCTCACTTGGCATCTGACCTCAGCTTGCGTCTGACCTCGTTTCTACTTCTTTGATTTTCTTCTCAGCTTTACTCAAGTCTTATCAAGTCTTCTTGACTCATGATACTTTCTTTTTATGTCTTGAGTCTTGATCCTTGAATCTGAGATGCTTCTTAATTAAAATGATGAATCTTTGTGCATGGTTGATCTTGTTACCTGTCTTAGCATATTCCTGCACACTTAAGCATCTCAAATCTCACGAAACACATTAGTAAATTAAGAACAAAAAATCTTAAGTTTGATCTAAAGGTTTGTTTTCATTAAAACCAATTCACAGAGGGTTTTGACTCTATTCTTATTTTATTTTATTCTTAAAAGATATCTATAGTTGAAGAACACCACTTCTCTATTTTTTTATTTTGATAATAGGTAGTTTTATTAACAATAATAACATTAAATGCATCATAATATTTTTTTCTTGAAATGTTTAATGAATATATTAGACTAATATAATATAATTTTAAAATTAAATTATATTTAATTAATATAGCAATTAATAGTAGTATGAAGTCAAATTTACTAACATGTGACCTAAAACTAATATAATCAATTACAAGTTTTTGACATTTAAAATTTAATGAATTTAAATGTAATACTATTTTTGGAACATTTAATATATTACATGCAATAAATGTAAAATTTAATCGTAAATATTAGATGCATCATATTAAACATTTCTTATAGTATTTAGAAAATGTAACATTAAATAGTAGCATTAAGTCCGTTTAACAAATATTTTATTTTCCCTTAAAAAAAGAGAAATGTTAACGAGTGTTCTTATTGGGTAATGAATAAAAGATATATTGCTTTTAATGTATGATATATTATTTAATGTTATAAATGTAGTCAATACCGTAATTTCCAATAAATGCAATTTTTTTAACTACTAGATTTGATCAAATTTCTGGAATTTGATTTTAACTAAAGTTCATAGAATTCCTCTTTTGTTTTCAAATAGGTGTGTTAGTCCCTTAGCCTCTCTAGACTAGTTTTGTTAGTTTAGTTTTCATTGTAAATATATATTCGTTATTTTACTTAATGAATTTGGCTTATAAAGAAGATTTTGATATATACCATCTAAGTTGGAATATATGGTACTAATTGAAGAATCTCTCCATTGATAAAATGTTTTCCAAAATACAGATCAAATTTTGTCTGTTTATGAACCACCGACTGTACCCTCGTGTTGATGACATTAAATTAGAATTAGGAACTATCTTTTTGAAACTCATACACTTATTCATTAATTAATTTCTTAAATAAATCTTGACTCAATTCACCAAATAATAGTAAAATAAATTTACTCACAGAAATGTTGAAAAGTATGAATATATAACCATTAATCAGTTGCTTAAATTAGTTTTTTACTCATTATACCAATAAAAAATATGACTTTAAAAGAAATGTTGAAAAGTGAAAATATATAATTGTTAAATAATTTCTTAAGTTAACTCTTTGACTCAATTAACCAAATAATTAAAAAATGATTAATTCATAAAGAAAGGTAGAAAATAGTGGATACATCATTATTAATTAATTTCTATTAAAAAAATAAAAGAAATAAATCTTGATTGCTTGGAAAAAAACTTGACTGAAAAATAAATGACGATAAGTATGAATCTAACGTTACATTATAGAAGAAAAGGGATGTAAATTCGTTCTACGTGTGTGCTACAACAAAGCAAACGTGTGAACTTCACCAACTTCATGTTGCGGTACTAGTGGTTATCGTTACCATTTGTTGTAAAGGTCTAATAGCCAATACACGTTACCAATTTAACTCTTTTGTAACTCTGTTGCAGGCTAGGATCACACTGAGGGTTTTTAAAAAAAGATTAAAAAGAAAAAGGAGAAGAATGGAAGAAGGAAAAGAGAGAAAATTAAGGGTTATGGAAGGAGCAAATTTTATCAGCAAACTTCCCGATGCACTTCTTGCAGATATTGTGTCTCGACTTCCGGACGCTGAAGGTGTGAGAACTAGTGTCCTTTCCCAACGATGGAAAACCGTGTGGAAGCACTCTTCTCGTCTCAACTTCGACCAGAAAAAAATGTTGAAGCCTTTGATTGAACATTACCTCATATATACAAATCCAAACAAGCGCTTTGCCTCTGCGTTGCGTCGTAAGGTAATGTTAGAGATGTAGTGTAAATTGAATCATGTATCTTTATCTAAAAGCTTAATAACCAAGTTTCTTAGAGTTAGATTTCCGTTACCCCCATTTTTCAAAGAAGTTAAATTTTAGCACCATGTAGATCAATCTATGCATTGTCTATGTCTCAAGACCAAAGGGGCTTTTGTGTAAGGTGACATGTTAGAGATATAGCATAAAATCAGTCATGTTTGTTTGCCTAATAAGACTTCAGATTGGTTCATCGCAGGTAGCTTCTAGAAAGAGAAAACCCATGGATGCAATTGCTAAAGCATCCAACATGATTAACTCAATCTTAGATGCTCATTCTAGTCCTTTGAAAAGCTGTAGAATTCGACATTTGGCTGAGAGTTGCGTGAGTGGAGAAGCTGTGGGATGGATGAAGAAGCTCTTGGGGAAAGGGTTGAAGAGATTTCTATGGAGCTTGAAAATCATTATGATTTAAATCCTTATTATCAAGACATGGAATACTCTTGGAAAGATCTTGCACAAACTCTTGATTTGCCTTTTGAGGTTTTCTCAGGTTTTGAAGTTCTTGAGTTGAAAAATTATTATCTTAAAATTGCACCTTCTATTGATACTCCTCAGATTCTGAAATGCCTAACCTTTAACAACGTGGCCATGTCTCCTGATGATTTACAGAAGATGCTCTCTTATTGTTCATCTCTTGAAAACCTAACCCTTAAGAAATGTAATGTCAAAAAAAATGTTGAAATCGATAGCCCCAGTCTCAAAGTTTTTAAAATTTGTAGAATGTCCATGAGTGGGATTGTGGTTTCTGCTGCTAACATTGAGGTCATAGAGATTGATAATGTTACATATTATCCTGGAAAGTTGGTTCTAAAGACCCCAAAACTTCAGGTGCTCTGTTCTTACCATGATTTGGAAAATGCCCCATTTGTAACTGAGCTCTTGAAAACAAAGGAGATTATAGAAACTTCTAGTGGCATTGCGGTGAGTTTTATTTTCTAATTTACTTTTCATTGGCCAAATTGGTTTTTCAATTATAATTGTGTGTCATTGCATGGATATGTCCAATTACTTTAGTATTAGTAGCATTATACTTAAAGGTTTTAAATTTCAAATTATGGTTACATCCTGGTTGTTTTTAGCCAACTACAACAAATACAGTCAATGCTTAGGGTTGAGATTTTGCAACCGTATCAAGTATTACAATTTATTCATTTCAAAAATTTCTTTAAGACACCAACTTTATATCTCCATTTGAAGTTTATTAATTGTTTAGAAATTTTTCAATATCCCAAAGGAAATTGTCATAGTTTTAGACATAATTGTTGAGTCTCAAAAATATCATAACGTGGTTTATGATGTTTTAAGACAACTATATTCCCAAGTTTTAATGGTTAACAAATTTGACTTAAAATATTTATCATAGATACACAAATGCTTTAATGATTTATCTATGATTTCAGCAAGAGTCACTATGAGCCTACATAAAAAGACTAAGTGTTGAAGCTGTCTGAAGAAGCAGAACTCGTCTGAAGAGTTGAAGCTGTCTGAAGTAGCTCAACCCGTCTGAAGTATCAGTGCCGTCTGAAGTCTTTTGTTGACGTAGCACCTCTAGTCTGAAGATTGTGAAGACGTCTGAAGCTCTTTTTGAATCAAGCACGTTTTCTGTTATAACAGCTGGCATTCCTTTTTAAATTTGATGTGGACATCAATAAGGCAGTCAGCAGGTTGGGTGGGTCCATGACAAGGGCACAAGCTAGGAAAGCTAAGGAGGCACTTCGAGTCATCATTAAAGAAGTTCCAACTCAAAGTGTGCAAAACATTAATGAAAGTCCTAAGTTCATTAATTGCACTCAAGTTGAAGAGGAAAGCTTAATTGATGAAGAATCAGTTGCATTTAATGCAACTGATAAATGAAGCATTTGCATGCCATTGATGTGGCATTGTGGGCGGCCACATGGGATGTTGGGGGGCGGCCATATGGATTAAATTGGCTGAATTATTTTTGCTTTCAATAAGAAATAGGAGTTACAAACTTGAGTTATTGTTTTGATGGTTACAAAGACAAGTGTGTAATGGTGATCAAAGGCATTTAAAGCCTTGTCTTATAGCCGTTGGAGGAGGCTCTTTGTGCGCATGAATCTAGCCACATTTTGGAGCTTCATGTTGCGGCCAACATGTGTAAAATATGGCTGATTGCTTAGTCATACAAGTGGGGCCAAGTCATGAAGAAGAAGGCTACATAGAAGCATGGAATCTTGAGGAATGAGGCTAGTTGGTGCGGCTACTTTAAGGCTGAATGAATGGCCTCTTTATCTCATGTTTGGAGGTTATTTTTCAAGGTTTAATGTAGCTAACATGTGCCTAAATTCTGGTTGATTATTTGCGGCTAGGTGAACTCCTATAGGGTGCATTTTACTAGGTTTATTGTAGGGTTAACTTAGGAATGCATGGAAATTGTACTTGGGGGTATTTTGGGCATTTTGGGCGTGGGCTTAGTGGGCTTTTGAGTGAGCAACTCAGCTGAATGCAAACCCTAAAGATGTCATGTAAATCCTATAAATACATGCTTCATGCATGCACAAAATAAGATTGATGAATTATGCAAATTGCTGCCAAATTAGAGAGTGATTTTCTTACACTTGAGAGAGTGATTTTCTCTAACTTTCTTGCTAGTCAAGAGTGAAGGTTATCAAAGGTTCATATACCTCTGTGTGATCATCCTTCTTGGACTTATCTTTCAATTCATGAAAGTGTGACGTCCATTTATCTGTTTTTTTCTTATTTTTTTGTTGATTTCTGTTATAATCAGTTGTTTTTCTTTCCTCTACGTTCTTGAATATTATGTGATTTAATTTTCAAGTACTCATAAGGATTCATATTGTTATTGGTTATTTCATTATCAATTTCTTGTTTTTGATTATAAGATACACGTACGTCAAAGAAAAGAAAAGAAAAGAAAAGAAAAATAGTTACGTGCGTACGTAAAGAAAAAGAACAAAAATATTGATTATTTTTCCTTGCAAAGCAAGAGTGGTTCACGTGTAGTTTCTCTTATTATCAAGAAAATTCTAAGGTCCATAAAAAAAATAGAACCTCATGGTTCATATCAAAATTTCAAGCACGTTCTCTGCCATACGCGTCCTCTGCTATGCAGCCCTTGCAGCAACAACAAAAAGCAGCTTTTTGGCAGGAGCAAAACTTGTAACGTGTCAGGAATTGTCAGAAAATGTCAGAGAATGTCAGAGCTCACAGCAGGCTGTCTCACAACGGATTTCATGCTATTCCTAAACGGTGGTTTTCTCCAACGGATTGATATTTGGGTATAAATACCCCCTCCTTTGAAGACCATCAAGAGAGAAGAATTTTGTGAAAAAGAACTAAAACTCTGCAAGTTTTTCGCTGCAACAACTCTGATAATATTTATCTTTGTACACATATTGTAATATCCTGAACATACCTCAGTTTTTCTGTACATCTGTAATTGTTTAAGCTTCAAGACTGATATAGTTTGTAAGCTTAAGCATTTTATCTTCTCTGTATTTGTTTGTTGAGCCTGGAGAGGCTTGTCTGAAAAAAATACTTGTTGGTTTGAGCCTGGAGAGGCTTGTCTGTAAAAGAATACTTGGTTGTAGAGCCTGAAGAGGCTTGTCTGAAAAAGAATACTTGTTGGTTTGAGCCTGGAGAGGCTTGTCTGTAAAAGAATACTTGGTTGTAGAGCCTGAAAAGGCTTGACTGTAAAAGAATACTTGTAATCTTGAAAGATTAAGAGAAAATCCAATTGCTAGCTGGCATTGGGACTGGACGTAACTCATAGTGGTAGTGAGTGAACCAGGATAAATTCCTTGGCTAAGTTTTCTTACCCTTATTTCTTGTCAATTCTTTTTATACTAATCAAGGGGTTAGAGTAATTAATCTGATATTTTATAAAGGCACAAAACATCTTTTAAAATCAGTTTTTACAAGCCGTCTGAAAACTTCAGACAGCCCTTTAAGAGCCTGTCTGAAATCGTGTTTTTAACACCTGTTTGCGAAAAGCTTTCTAAAATATTTAGAAACACTATTCAACCCCCCTTCTAGTGTTTCCCTGTGTTCCTACAGTTGGTATCAGAGCTCTACTCAGGGTTGAAGCACCTAACAAGTGTTTGAGGACTGAAAGATCCAAATGGAAGCTTCTAACAACAACAGGCAATACATCACAGAAGGAGCCTCTATCACAAGACCCCCAGCATTCAATGGAGTGGATTACCACTACTGGAGAGATCGTATGAAGTTGTTCATTGAGAGCAACAATATTGATGTTTGGGATGTGGTCACTGATGGAGACTATGTGCCTATGCAAAATGGTGTGCCTATACCTAAGACTAAATGGACCTTGGAGCAGAAGACTAGAGTCCAGATGAACGCTAAAGCCAAACTCTCTCTGATATGTTCCTTGAATAAATTAGAATATGCGAAGGTCCATGGATGCACTTCTGCCAAGGAGATTTGGGATACTCTTGCAGCAGCCCATGAAGGGACTGAAACTGTCAAGCAATCCAAAATCAGCATGCTTATACATCAGTATGAGATGTTTAAGATGGAAGAAACTGAAACCATTGACCAAATGTTTGGGAGGTTTCAGACCATAACCAATGGACTAAGGTGCTTAGGAAGAACCTATGAATCTGGAGACAACAACAGGAAGATTCTAAGAAGTCTACCTAAGTCCTGGAGACCCAAAATCACTGCCATTCAAGAGGCAAGAGATTTGAACTCTCTGAGAATGGAAGAATTGTTGGGATCTCTCAAAGTCCATGAGCTTGAGCTTGGAGAAGATGACAACAAGAAGAAGTCTCTAGCTCTAAACTCCAAGGCCAAGCAGTCTAGGCATGGCAGCATGAAGGCTATGCAAGCTGAGGAAACTTCAGAAGCAGATGAAGATTCTGAAGATAGCTCAGAAGATGATAATGATCTTGCTCTTTTAAGCAGAAAGATCAAGAGAATGTTGCAGAACAGAGGAAAGTTCAGAAAGAACCAACCTTCACCATCCAAATCAGGTAAGATAGGTAAAGAATCTAACACTGATAAAATTATTTGCTTTGAATGTAAGCAACCAGGGCATATGAAGGCTGATTGCCCAAGACTGAAGAAAAACAACTTTAAAAAGAAGAAAGGTCTTATGGCAACATGGGAAGACCTTGATGAATCAACCTCAGAAGAAGAAGAAGACACTTCAGAAGAGGCAAATCTGTGTCTCATGGCTAGTCTACCATCTTCAGACAGCTCTGAAGCTGAGGTATTTCCTCTTACTCTACAAGAAATGTATGATGATCTGGTGGAAAGTTCCAAGGAACTTTTACAAGAGTATAAGAATCTATCCAAAGCCCACACAGAAATGTGTAACAAATATGAGGCACTTAAGATAGAACATATTATGCTCAAGGAAAAGATTCTTGAGACTGAAAACTGCACTTCATAAGCTGTGTCTGAAGAGAATAAGAAACTTCAGAAGCAGGTTGTGGAACTGACAAAAGATCTGGCCAAATTTGTCAAAGGAACTAAAAATCTGAATATAATGCTTGGAAATCAAAGGCATTCCCTTCACAAAAGTGGACTAGGCTTTTGTGATCATAACATGTCTGAACCTCCTACTGTCTTAAATTTTTCTAAAGGCAAAAAGAAGGTTACTAGGTGTTCTCACTGTGGTAAGCCTGGACACAATATGGCTCAGTGCAAACACAAGATAAAAACAAGGCCCAAAGCTAACAAGAAAAGACCCAAAAGAATATGGGTACCTAAAAATTTAATTATTCCTGTTGCAGATGTGTTTAACAGGACAAAGGAGACCCCACAAATGGTACCTGGACAGTGGGTGCTCGCGACACATGATAGGAGAAAGGTCTTTGTTCCAAAACCTTAGACCTAGAGCTGGTGGAGTGGTCACCTTTGGTGGAAATCAGCAAGGGAAGATCACTGGAATAGGGACTGTAGGTATATCTCCTTCATCCCTTATTAAAAATGTACTCCTAGTGGAGGGACTTCAGCATAATTTACTAAGCATAAGTCAATTATGTGACAGTGGTTATGTGGTATCCTTTACTAAGGAAGGATGCATAGTCAAAGACTCCTCTGATCAAACCTTCTTTACTGCTAAGAGACACAACAATGTGTACAAAATTGATCTAGAGGATCTAGCAAGTCAAAATGTAAAATGTTTCATTTCTGTTGAAGATGAAAAACAAATTTGGCATCAAAGACTTGGGCATGCCAGCTTGAGACTAATCTCAAGGTTAGCAAAACACAATCTTGTTAAAGGATTGCCCAAGCTTTCATACAAATCTGACATTTTATGTGAAAGCTGTCTGAAAGGGAAACAAACAAGACATTCTTTTAAGAGTAAGGATGTTGTTTCAACTAGCAGACCACTAGAACTTTTACACATTGACTTGTTTGGTCCTATTAGAACAGAAAGTCTTTGTGGTAAGAAATATGGTTTGGTCATTGTTGATGACTATTCTAGATTTAGATGGGTGTTATTCCTAAGAAGCAAGGATGAGACTTTTAGGAATTTCACAATATTCTACAAGAAGGTACAGAATGAGAAAGGATTCTGTATTTCTGTTATCAGAAGTGATCATGGTGGAGAGTTTGAGAATGCAAACTTTCAAATGTTCTGTGATGAGAATGGGATCTCACACAATTTCTCTGTGGCTAGAACACCTCAACAGAATGGGGTTGTTGAGAGGAAGAACAGAAGTTTGCAAGAGATGGCAAGGACCATTCTCAACTCATGCAGCTTACCAAGATCCTTCTGGGCAGAAGCTGTTAGCACATCATGTTACCTTCAAAACAGAATATTGGTAAGACCAATTCTGAAAAATACTTCCTATTAATTGTGGAAAGGAAGAAAACCCAACATATCATATTTCCACACCTTTGGCTATGAATGTTTTATACTCAACACCAAGGATGATCTTGGAAAATTTGATGCAAAGTCTGATAAAGGATTTTTCATTGGATATTCTGAAACATCTAAAGCCTATAGAGTGTATAACTCTAGAACTTTAACTGTTGAAGAAACTATTCATGTTAAATTCAATGATAACAAAGAGACTGATAGGGAACTATTAGATCTAGAGGATGGTTTTGCAGGAATGGAGCTGAATGACCACAGCAGCTTGAAGGATGAGCAGCTGTCTGAAGTACCTACTGTTACTAAACCTCTTCAGTCAAATGTTGAGTCTCAGATAGAACAAACAGATTTGATACCTCCTCTGAAACCTGATTGGAGATACAAATCACATCATCCTAAAGAGCAAACCATTGGCAGCACTTCAGAAGGAGTTAAGACAAGATCAAAATTCAAGAATCTGAATTCTCTTGCTCTCCTGTCTGAAATAGAGCCAAAGAACATTGATGTAGCTCTGCATGATGAAGGGTGGATCCTAGCCATGCAAGAAGAGCTGAATTAGTTTGCTAGGAGTGATGTCTGGACCCTTGTTCCTAAACCCCATGGGAAAACTATTATTGGAACCAAATGGGTGTTCAGAAACAAGCTGTCTGAAGAAGGCAAGGTAGTCAGAAACAAGGCAAGATTAGTTGCTCAAGGATACAACCAGCAAGAAGGTATTGACTTCACTGAAACCTTTGCCCCAGTGGCCAGGTTAGAAGCAATTAGAATTCTTTTATCTTATGCTGTAAATAATGGCATCAAGCTATATCTAATGGATGTTAAAAGTGCCTTCCTCAATGGTCTCATTGAAGAAGAAGTCTTTGTTAGACAACCCCCTGGTTTTGAAGATATTGCTTTTCCTGAACATGTTTTCAAACTCAAAAAGGCTCTCTATGGTCTGAAACAAGCCCCAAGAGCTTGGTATGACAGATTGAGCAGTTTTCTTATCTCAAATGATTTTGAAAGAGGAAAAGTGGATACAACTCTTTCTAGAAAACAGTCTAACAAAGATCTTATACTTGTTCAGATATATGTTGATAACATTATCTTTGGTTCAACTGACTCTTCATTATGCAAGGAGTTTTCAGAGTTAATGCAATCAGAGTTTGAAATGAGTTTAATGGGTGAACTAAAATTTTTCTTAGGACTTCAGATTAAGCAAGATTCTGACTGTATATGGATCCATCAAGAAAAATATATAAAGGAAATGCTTAAGAAGTTTAACTTACATGATTGCAAACCCATGTCAACTCCAATGCATCCCTCTGTATCTTTAAATAAAGATGAGAAGGAAGAAAGAGTGAATCAAACTTTGTATAGAGGAATGATTGGATCATTATTATATCTAACAGCAAGCAGACCTGACATAATGTTCAGTGTATGTCTGTGTGCTAGATTTCAATCTGATCCAAGGATTACTCACTACAAAGCTGTAAAAAGAATTTTCAGATATCTTAAAGGTACTACTAATCTTGGTCTGTGCTATAAGAAAAGTAAGCATTGCAGGTTAATAGGTTACTGTGATGCTGATTTTGCTGGAGACAGAATTGAAAAAAAAAGCACTAGTGGTGGATGTCATTTCTTTGGAGAAAATATGATTAGCTGGTCAAGCAAAAGACAAAGCACAATTGCCTTATCAACAGCTGAAGCAGAATACATCTCAGCAGCCAGTTGTTGCTCACAACTGTTATGGGTGAAGTATCAGTTAGAAGATTTTAACATTACTATATCTGCTATACCTGTTTTGTGTGATAATACATGTGCTATTAATTTGTCTAAAAATCCCATTCAACATTCTAGGGCTAAACATATAGAAATAAAACATCATTTCATTAGAGACTATGTTCTGAAAGGTGTTTTTGATATTCAGTTTATTGATACAGAGCATCAATGGGCTGATATATTCACAAAACCTCTGACTGAAGATAGATTTAAGTTCATTAGAAATAATCTGAACATACATGCATTTTGATTGTGTGTGATATGATCTGTTGAAAATGATGTGTCTGAAATTTCAGCTTGTCTGAAACAAGTGACTTGTCTGAAAATTTGGGTTGTCTGAAATCTTTACGGGTGTCTGAAATCTATCACTTGTCTGAAGTAAACAAATGACGTGGCTTTCTGAGACGGTTTAATTCCATTTATTTTGTCTCTTCCACTTCGCACGTTTGCCTATGTCTGCGCAGCCAGTACATGCCATCATTACTTCATGGGTCTATAAATACAGAAGCTAGTGGGTCAGAGAACTTTACCGTTCACTATTCTGTATTCACCTCTTGAGATCCTTCTTCTACAAGCAAATTTTTTTTCTCTCAAGTTCTTCAGAAAACTCTTCAATGGCACCTAAGAAATCTGCTGGAAGCAACATTGTGAAGACTAAGGGTGTAGTCTGGAGGATCTTCAATCTCTGGGAATGGACTTATTTGCTGAGTTCGATGCAGTTGGGTGGACTCTGTATTTCAACCACAACTTGACACAGTGGCATGAGCAGAGTGTGCTAGATTTCTTGGCTACTGCCAGAGGAATACCCAATCCTCAGGGTATCTACACTAGCATCAAGGCCACAGTACGTGGTGTCCCTATCTTTGTTGATGAAGATATCCTTGCTCACATCTGTGAGGTCAGGGCTGAAGGAGCTGTATTCACTCCTGGATGGGAAGCAAGAAATGGTGGACAGAAGCGGTTCACAGAGTTTCTGTATGGCACCTCTAAACCAGTAAGCTTGGATGCAAAGCATATGTCAGACAAGGCTAGGGTTTTGCATGCCATCTTAGGGTGCTCTGTAATCCCTAAGAGTGGAAGCAGAAACCATGTTTCTGAGTTGGAGAGATTTTGTCTCATTCAGCTACTGCAGAAGAAGAAGGTGAACCTCCCCAACATCATAATGTACCACATGCAGAAGAGGCTCAGAGATTCTGCTGGGAGCTTCCCTCACAATACCATCATCACCAAGATCGTGCTGCATTTCAAAGTCCCAATTGAGAGGCTTTTTGATCGCTTTTCACAACCTGTGTTTGGTGAATCAAACCTTAAGAGCATGGGAGTGAGGCTGACTCCAAGACCTCCCTCTCCATCCATGAAGGAGAGCCTTCTTCTTGAGAAAGCTGCTAGAAGGAAGACAACAATGGAGGTTCTTGAGAATGAACTCAGAGGAGACATAAGGAGGCATGAGTTCAAGCCACCAAAACCCTCTCCTCAAGCAAAATTGAAGAAGCTACCTGTGAGGAGTGCTGCTAAGGTAGCATCTGCATCTGTGCAGAGTCAGGTGTCTGAACCTGTTCAGAAGGCTTCACAAAGGCCATCTGAAAATTGTGGGTCAGTTGTCTGAACCTGTACAGACTCCACAGCCTACTTCTGAAATGGAAGGACAGGCTCAAGAGGCAGATGTGGCTGATGCTGTTGTAGCTGAGCCATTGGCTGCTTGCCCTTCTGATCCTGAACTCATTCAGGTGGCAGCATTGGCTACTGCTTTGGAGCAGGAGGAGCTGGAGAAGAAAGCAGAGCAAGAGAAGACTGATAGAGCTCTTGCTATTGTTTCACAATTGGCCTATGCTGAAGATGATAGGCAAGCAACCATAGCTGAGGGAGCAAAGAAAAGGAAGAGGTCAAGTGCACCTCAGAGAAGGAGGACCAAAAGCAAGCTACTTCAGATTGCACCTGAACCTAGGGTGACTAGAAGTATTGCTTCTCAGCTGGAAGCAGAGGATATGGCTGGGAAATACCAAAATTATGTCAAGGCACATAGTATTTTAAAAGAAGAAGGGAAGAAAAACAAGCACAAAGGGAGAAGGAAGAGAAGGAAGCTAAGGCAAAAGGTGAGATTTAAGGTGAGATTTGATAATGTAACTCCTTCACCACCCTCCTCACCAGAAAAACAAACACCTCAGCAACCCTCTCAACCATCCCCTCAACCAACATCTCAACCTACACCACAACCTTCACCACAACCTTCACCAGAACCCCTATCACCTGAAAAACAACCATCTTCACCTCTATCACAACCATCACCACCTCCACAAACAGAAAACCTACCCTCTGAACCCTCTGAACCTTTCGAACCAACAGAAAACAAACCCTCTAAACCTACCTCACCACAACCTTCAGAGAATCAACTCTCTGAACCTACATTACCTTCCCCACGAACCCATGACCTTGCTCTAATACCACTTTTACCTTCATCACCACCACCACCTACACCTTCACCACCATCATCCCCTCCACCTTCTCTGCAAGAAGAGCTCTCTGCTGAAGAAGAGCAAGTCCTTGCTGAAGCTCTATAGTTGTCTCTCCTTCCTTCTGATCCCTGTTCTTTGCCTAAGTTTGGCAACCTGTCTGAAGAGCTATAGTATTTCAGACCAGCACCTGTTGTATCCTTGCATCATGGATTAATCAGAAAAACTGTTACTGAAGTTAGAAACTAATACAGTGGTCTTTCAGAAGGATTAGAAAAGATCAGGAAGGGTGTTGTCCCTCCTGCACATACTTGGGCTCCCATCAATCCATTCTCAGATGATTCCCTCAGGCTGAATAGTGATGAATGGAGTTTTGTGAGGCAGTTGAACACTGAGTCTGAGCTGTTTCAGAGGGATCTGCACAAGGGAGTTTGGATGAGAGGCTACTTTTGGCTTTAATTGTCAGCGTCACCCTTAGGATTCGATGGGCTTAACATCCCAACCCATGGCGCCTCTAACGGGCACAACCCCTTAAGCTAAATGCGGCTCTATCCCTTAAGGAAATAAAGTTGCGCCCTTGCTATCAGCTATAGCTTTTGGCCTGATGGTAAGTGCTTGATCCATAAAGTGGTATCAGAGCAAGGTCATGGGTTCGAATCCCTCGGCTGACACTGGGGGGGAGAATGTTGGCTTTAATTGTCAGCGCCACCCTTAGGATTCGATGGGCTTAACATCCCAACCCATGGCGCCTCTAACGGGCGCAACCCCTTAAGCTAAATGCGGCTCTATCCCTTAAGGAAATAAAGTTGCTCCCTTGCTATCAGCTATAGCTTTTGGCCTGATGGTAAGCGCTTGATCCATAAAGAGCATTGTGAAGTCTATTAATCAGTTTGAGCATTCAAACTTGACTCAAAGACTTAATATCCTTTAGTTTTAATGATTAACAAATAAGAGTATATAAAGAACATAATAAGAACAAATAAGATTATATAAACAAATTCTACTGAGAAAGGTATTGGTTTGTTGATTGTGTTTCAGGTTGGAATATTCATTAGAAGAAGAAGAAGATTTGATGAACAAAGTGCAGAATCCGAAGAAGAGTAATCCACAACCAAGTTGAAGACTCAAAGGCTATCTGAAAAGAGTTGAAGAATAGAAGACTACTTAAAGACTCAAAGAAGTGAAGACTCAAAGATACACCTATCTGAAGTGCAGCCATCATCTGAAGAAATGAAGACAACATGAAGCAGTCTGAATATTGAACATATCAGAATCAAGAAATGACTTCTTGAAGACATTGACAAGTGTAAAGCACATGAAGATCACTCACTCAGTAGATAAAGCTAGACATGCTTTTCTACCTCGATTAAAGTCTTGCATAAATAAGGAAATATTGCAAAAACTTTCCACAATGCCTGCAACAAAAGGATTTGTATAAGCAGACCTACTACATCCACACCTGCTGTCAATCAGAAAATGATAGAAGACCGAACAGAAGCAAGCAAGAAAGATGATTGAATAAAGTACATACAATTCAACATTTTTATCTACATGAAAGAAGCTGTCTGAAGCAAAGAAGCTGTCTGAAGCAAAGAAGCTGTCTGAAAGACTAGAAGCTATCTGAAGTGTCAATATTCGTCTGAAATATTGAAGCCGTCTGAGATCCGACGTGGCACACTCACTGAAGACAACGAAGACTTTTGCTCTCTGAAATATGCTAAAGAAAAGTCGTTCTCTACAAACACGCAACACTTTCAAAGCTTAAATTGGCAAAGTCACAGAGACCTTTCTTGGTACCTTTGAAGTTCATACACCACTGAGGAAATCTCTGCAACGCAGAAATTGCAGCAACAACGGTGGCAGCTTTATAGCAGCACCAAGGTTGTACTTTGTCAGAATTGTCAGAACACCCAGAAGCGTGTCTCACAACGGATTGAATAACATTCAATGCTATCTCTAATCGGTGGTATCACAATGTAAATATCATCATCACCAATCCGAAAGAAAGCAAAAGAAAAGCTCAGGAGACTAAGCAGAAGCAACAAAGAAAAATGTTTGAATGAAATATTTTAATTCGAACATATTTTATCATCTGCAAGCAACAACCATTGAACAAGACATCACACCCAAAGAAGATATGATGTCAGGAGCAAATGAAAAAGGAGTATATACAGAATCGGGAAAAGGACAAATTCAACGGATATCTCCTAAAGAGACACTCCTAAAAGAAAACAAAGGAAAGCAGAAGAAAACAGATGAAAGCAAAAAGAAGCAGATTCAAGAGAGAGTATTCATAGAATTATATCAAGAAACATCTCTCATGAAGAAGAAAATATCAAGTGTCAGAACGGGATCGTCTGAACACTCATTCGCTTAAGGAGAAGCAACCGTTTGAGAAGCTACTACACAACGGCTATATGAGCCACATCATCAACATCTCAACGGTATTATGAATCTTCTTCAAACGGCTATATTTCATCAGAACATATAAATAGCCTCAAGATTGAATTTGAAGATGCTGCCGAACTATTGGTCAGTCAGACAAAATTGTTGATAAAAAAAATCAATATAGTTAATCAGGCTGAATGCCTTATGGTTAACAAGAGTTGACTTGAGCTTAAGTGGATCATGAAGATGTCAACTAAGTTTGATCAGAGAGTTGGTTCTCAATCAGGCTACTGACTAGCTGGTCAGTTAGTTAGGTTGTTCAGTTGGTCTGTTTGATCAAGTGAGTTGATTGTTCGAAAGGCAATCATGCTGAACAAATGATTATCAAACTGGGTATGGTTTGAAGCTTTGATATACCTTGGTGTTCCTATGATATGGGTGAGAATGTAGCCCATGGAAACTAATGGTTTGAGAACAAGGCTGGAGCATCATTTCACATCTTAGTTAGCCTACTCTCAGAGGATGTATTCCTTATAGAAAGATAGGGATTGTACTTAATTCAAACACTTGTATCACTGTCTATCCTTGTACTTAGTTTGTAATGTTTGTATCCTGAGTGTGTACTCAGTAATCTCTATGTACAAGTAGAATCTAAGTTTAGAGGTTCTGGCGAACATCTAACTTGGATTGAGTAGTGAAACTACTCAACACTTTATGTGTCTGAGAGCCTGGAGAGGCTTGGTGGAAGAAAGAATACTTGAGCCTGAAGAGGCTTGACTGTAAAAGAATACTTGATGTCTGGAGAGACTGTACTCGTGATGTCTGGAGAGACTGTACTCGTGATGTCTGGTGAGACTGTACTCGTGATGTATGGAGAGACTGTACTCGTGATGTCTGGAGAGACTGTACTCGTGGTGTCTAGAGAGACTGTACTCGTTGTGTCTGGAGAGACTGTACTCATATTTAGATAATGGAAAATCCAGTGGTTTTTTGCCTCTGGGACTGGATGTAGCTCACGGATTTGTGGGTGAACCAGGATAAACTTTGTGCCTAAGTCTTCTTTCCCTTAACTTCTCTATTTATAGTTTTCTTATTTATGTTGGGGATTGAAAAGTTATTTTCATAACAAACTTAACACAACGATTTCAATAAAATGATCTTTCATAAGAACAAAACATGAGATGTTTCTCACATCACTTGAAGCATTACAAAGAATGTCTTTTGAATGACTTCTGAAACAATTATCTGAAGTGAGTCTGGAAAGACCTTAGTTCAGAAATCTGAAACAGACTTCAGACAACCTATAGTCATCTGAAGTATTTCAGAAACAGTTTTGAAAAACATTCAATGTAATAATCTTCAGAAGATATCTTGAGAAGTATCTGTTTAAAATAATTTTAAGACTTAAAAGAAACTTTATTTTTTCTTATCTTCCGCACGTTTTAATTATATCTGATTTTAATATTCATTTTAAACATTATTCATCTTGATGATTTAAACAAAAGATTTTCAAGATTGACACAAAAAGCTTAAAACACTATTCAACCCCCCTTCTAGTGTTTCCTGTGGTTCTAACAATTGGTATCAGAGCTCACCTTCGGGTTGAGCATCTAACAAATGCAGAAGGAGTAGATCCTCAGAAGATGGAAATCTCACCAAGCTGAAGCAACTCTGAAGAATGATAATGAGAAAAGAAAATTAATTTTCTTAAAACTCATTATTCATACAAGGCATCCTCCTGAAGGATATAATTGGAAAAGGAAAGTGTATCTATCTCTAGATCACAAACTGGTAACATCTTTCCTATCTTAGTCTAAATCTAAATTCAAGTATTTGTTGTTTTATTTGAAATTGTTTATTAAATGTGATAAATAAAAATCTGCTTCATGATCTGCTTGTTTGAACTCACAAAATCTTAAATGTGTATTTATTTCTAAATAAACTATTGCTTGCTATGTGCTTTAATCTGTTATATATATATATATACGTGTTGTATGTTCTCCTTATTAAATTAAATTAGTTGAATGGTCATGCATACTTAGTAAAATAGTATTTTTCATTTGAGAAAGCGAACAGTCATATATGTCTAATAATAACTGCATGAATATGTGTGTGTTTTCAATAAATAAATGAAGAGTCATGGATGTTAATTTTGAATATATAATACGGCACGATGTGAATCATTGCATCATTAAACTATTTCTCTCAACCAGCACGATGCACTATTTCCCACACCGGCTCAGTGCACAACCGCCACTTCATAAATGCTTGAAGCACAACTCTCCATAACTGCTTAGTGGATGTAACCGTCACCTCTCATGAAATGAAGCAATGCTTGACTGCCTATTTAAGGATTGGAGGGTCATTAGAAGGAATTCACAAGTAATCAATCTTCTGGAAGAAAATACCTTACCAATCTCTCTATATCTATCTCAATGGCATCAATATCTCCAATATCATGTGTTCAAAGTTCATGTGTGTACGATGAAAGAATTATTCCCACAAGAGGGGTAAGACTTAGTGACTTTGACAAAGGAGAACTCAAAATCTCTGAGTTTTTCATAACTGCTGGCTGGATTCCCTATCTAGAAAAGGCATCATTTCCTTGGCATGAACATAGTGTTCTGGATTTCTGGAACAATTCAGAGGTGTTCATTGAAGAGACTTGTGGTTTGAACTCATCTGTAATGGGTATGTCTCTCAAAGTGGACTTCAAAGTTCTGAGGGAGGTCATTGATGTTGAAGCAACTGGAGAACAATTCTCTTCAGATTGGGAAATCAATGATAGAGAGAAAGAGATGCATGATCAAATGTTATTTGGTCGCAGAACTCTTGAAATACCAGTGTGCTCACAGTTACTGGACATTCCCAGAATTTTGCTGGCAATTATTAATTGCTGTATTCTCCCTAAAAGGAAAGATGCAGTCATCATCTCAGATATGGAAAGATTCGTGCTGATTCATCTTCTTCAAAGAAAAAGACTAAACCTTCCTTGAATCATCCTCTATCATATGATGAGAAGAAAATTAGAAGAAGTCAAGGATTTTCCCCATACGACACTGATAATGAAAATCCTACAACATGAAGGATTTCCTATTGAAAGACTCTTCGATCAAGACTCCTCATCCTCTTTCACTATGAGCGAATATGAGAAAATCAAGGAAATAACAGCTGAGAAAATTAAAGGTCATATTCACATTGACAATACTTCCTTATCTTCTCAGAACAAAGAGGAATCATCTGGTTCTTTAAAAGAAATATTCAGAAAATGCAAATTAAGGAGATTGGAAGAACGGATTGGACGATTGGAAGACACACTCAAATTTTATCAAAGAGAGTTGACAATGCTGAAAGAACAAAAGAAGAAAGCCAGTGCAAACGAGAACCAATCAAATGATCAATGATAAACTTGTGTTTTGTTTCAGAATCATTGTGTCCATGTCTTTTAAAAATCTGTTTTTATGTCTCTTATAATATAAATATTTTTATTTTGTTTGATTTCTTTACCCTCTACTTGTTTATATGTGTTTCTATTTGTGCATAGTTAGTCATATCCTTAACATAAGATAGTTGATTACTGGAATATAATAAAATTAAAACCATAAACCTAAACCATTTGTTTTAATGATTAATTAATCCTTTAAATTATAATCAGGAATTTAAGACAATTGGTATAATGATTAAACATTAGATGCTACTGAAAGGTATCTTTAGTTGCTCTTATTTCAGGAAACAGGCTTTAAGAAGATTGTCGATTAACATCTTCTAATAAGAAAGCTTCCTATGGACCTGCTGAAATTATGAGCCAAGAATGCTGAAGGGATGGTCACTTAAATCCAACTCAATCGTAGAGAGCATCAAGGAAATTCAGAAGAAGAAAGTCTTCAGAAAAGGAAATGCATCTCTCAAATCAAAAAACAATAAAAGTTGTGGGTAATATCTCTCTTTTATCTATTATAATTTTTTTTCTTAATTACTAAATTCTTTGATAAGATAAGTCATTTAAAACGGGGAGGGTTTCATGCATCTGTAGCGCGACAAATCTTGAGAAAGCAAAGGTTACGACGTTTCACTTGTCTGTCAATCAACGCACTCTTCCCCAAAGAGGCCCTGTCAAGGTCATCATTAATACCTCTTAAGTGCCTTTTGTGTATATATATATATTTTCCTACTAAATCTCTATCTTCAGTATATCTGCTCGCTTCATCTCAATCTTTAAAGTCTCTCTAAGAAACCATCAAAAGTCTTCTCTTTTTCATCTCTAGAAATGTCCTCCTATCAGTCCATTTTTCAAACCCAAACTATAGATTTTCCCAATCTCTCTAAAGATGGTCCTAATGTAACTGCCTATTTCGAAGCCGCCGGATGGTTGCCCTTCTTTGAAGCCATTGATAGTCAATGGCATGAAGAAAGTGTGTACCAATTCTGGAACACATTATCTCTGGAAAACTCAGCAGAAGAGACTTGCCTCAAAGCCCAAGTAATGAATCAAAAGGTGATTGTGACTACAGATATTCTTGAAAGAGCTCTAGGAGTAAAAGCATAAGGGGAACTGTTCTCAACAGGCTGGAATGACCTACATCATTGTACTGAAGAATCTAACCATCTGATCTACAACAGGCGAGGAATGAAAGTTATCCCCAAAGTTCTCTTCAACATTCTAAAATATTGGGTGATCCCACGAATTGAGGATAACCAGAATCTTGAGATGGAAAGGTTCTGTGTTATCAATCTTCTGCAAAAGAAGAAGATAAATCTTCCGTGGATCATTCTATTCGATATGGCAAGAAGAAAACTGGGAGACTCTACTATTCTACCTCACAATACTGTGATCATGAAGATTCTTATGGTAAATAATGTGGTCATTGATCATCTGTATAATCACAGAAACCCCGGTCTTCTTAAGGTTAATCATCTGAACACAGAGGAAACTAATGACATCTCTGAGGTTCAAAGACTAAGGATGGAGAACGCTCAACTCCGTCATAAGTTAAAGAAGATAAGGAGGACTGTGTTCAAAATTACAGGCGGTCTGGGAGTTTAAAGAAGCCAAAAGGAGAAAAGATCCTTTAATATCTTTGCTTATCAACCTCTGTCAATATTTTTCTCTTGTCTGCCTTTATGTCTTTGCCTATCTGTTGCTAATCTTAGATGTCATTTCTCTTTAGATGTTGTAACCATAGTTGGTTTTTCTTCAGTCGCTATATACTAATATTATGTTTATCTTTTTAATCAGCTTTAAGACTTTACCCTGCCTAATCCAAGATACACAGGAATGTTAATTATAAAAAGGAGGAGAAATATAAATAGTAAACAAATTCAGCTAAAAATATCAATTGGTAAAAACAAGTAAATAGAAAGAAATATATTATTTAACTAACTAACAAAAGGGGAGAAAAAGGGGATAAATCTCACGAAATAAGTAAGAACTTTAATCACCAAACCTTTTTAATTAATGACAAAAAGGGGGAGAAATACAAACTCACAAAATGATAAACTCACAAAATGATGTTAAATAAGGGGGAGAAATACAAATCTCACAAAATGATGTTAAATACTATTTGTAACAATGGTATAGTTATTTAACTATTGAATATTTAACAATCAGTATCTAAAATAATAATAATTTAACAATTGGTATAGAAAAGATATCTAACCAACAATTGACATAGAAAAGATCTAATTGTCTCAGCAAATAACTAAAAGAATCAATGCTTGTCTTAGGGGGAGTATTATAGATAGGGGAGCCTTCTATATACTTAACCATCTTTCCTTAAAACATTTTGTAAGTTATACATATCTTATTTGTCATCATTAAAAAGGGGGAGATTGTGAAGTCTATTAATCAGTTTGAGCATTCAAACTTGACTCAAAGACTTAATATCCTTTAGTTTTAATGATTAACAAATAAGAGTATATAAAGAACATAATAAGAACAAATAAGATTATATAAACAGATTCTACTGAGAAAGGTATTGGTTTGTTGATTGTGTTTCAGGTTGAAATATTCATTAGAAGAAGAAGAAGATTTGATGAACAAAGTGCAGAATCCAAAGAAGAGTAATCCACAACCAAGTTGAAGACTCAAAGGCTATCTGAAAAGAGTTGAAGAATAGAAGACTACTTAAAGACTCGAAGAAGTGAAGACTCAAAGATACACCTATCTGAAGTGCAACAATCATCTGAAGAAATGAAGACAACATGAAGCAGTCTGAAGATTGAACATATCAGAATCAAGAAATGACTTCTTGAAGACATTGCAAAGTGTAAAGCACATGAAGATCACTCACTCAGTAGATAAAGCTAGACATGCTTTTCTACCTCGATTAAAGTCTTGCATAAATAAGGAAATATTGCAGACTTTCTACAATGCCTGCAACAGAAGGATTTGTATAAGCAGGCCTACTACATCCATACCTACTGTCAATCAGAAAATGATAGAAGACCGAACAGAAGCAAGCAAGAAAGATGATTGAATAAAGTACATACAATTCAACATCTTTATCTACATGAAAGAAGCTGTCTGAAGCAAAGAAGCTATCTGAAGCAAAGAAGGTGTCTGAGGCAAAGAAGCTGTCTGAAGCAAAGAAGCTGTCTGAAGCAAAGAAGCTGTCTGAAGCAAAGAAGCTGTCTGAAGCAAAGAAGCTGTCTGAGCAACAGAGCTGTCTGAAAGACTATAAGCTATCTGAAGTGTCAATATTCGTCTGAAATATTGAAGCCGTCTGAGATCCGACGTGGCACACTCACTGAAGACAACGAAGACTTTTGCTCTCTGAAATATGCTGAAGAAAAGTCGTTCTCTATAAACACGCAACAGTTTCAAAGCTTAAATTGGCAAAGCCACAGAGACCTTTCTTGGTACCTTTGAAGTTCATACACCACTGAGGAAATCTCTGCAACGCAGAAATTACAGCAACAACGGTGGCGGCTTTATAGCAGCACCAACGTTGTACTTTGTCAGAATTTTCAGAACACCCAGAAGCGTGTCTCACAACGGATTGAATAACATTCAATGCTATCTCTAAACGGTGGTATCACAACGGAAATATCATCATCACCAATCCGAAAGAAAGCACAAGAAAAGCTCAGGAGACTAAGCAGAAGCAACAAAGAAAAATGTTTGAATGAAATATTTTAATTCAAACATATTTTATCATCAGCAAGCAACAACCATTGAACAAGACATCACACCCAAAGAAGATATGATGTCAGGAGCAAATGAAAAAGGAGTATATACAGAATCGGCAAAAGGACAAATTCAACGGATATCTCCTAAAGAGACACTCCTAAAAAAAACAGAGGAAAGCAGAAGAAAACAGATGAAAGCAGAAAGAAGCAGATTCAAGAGAGAGTATTTGCAGAATTATATCAAGAAACATCTCTCATGAAGAAGAAAATATCAAGTGTCAGAACGGGATCTTCTGAACACTCATTCACTTAAGGAGAAGCAACCGTTTGAGAAGCTATTACACAATGGCTATATGAGCCACATCATCAACATCTCAACGGTATTATGAATCATCTTCAAACGGCTATATTTCATCAGAACATATAAATAGCCTCAAGATTGAATTTGAAGATGCTGCCGACCTATTGGTCAGTCAGACAAAATTGTTGATCAACAAAATCAAACTAGTTAATCAGGCTGAATGCCTTATGGTTAACAAGAGTTGACTTGAGCTTAAGTGGATCATGAAGATGTCAACTAAGTTTGATCAGAGAGTTGGTTCTCAATCAAGCTACTGACTAGCTGGTCAGTTAGTTAGGTTGTTCAGTTGGTCTGTTTGATCAAGTGAGTTGATTGTTCGAAAGGCAATCATGCTGAACAAATGATTATCAAACTGGGTACGGTTTGAAGCTTTGATATACCTTGGTGTTCCTATGATATGGGTGAGAATGTAGCCCATGGAAACTAATGGTTTGAGAACAAGGCTGGAGCATCATTTCACATTTTAGTTAGCCTACTCTCAGAGGATGTATTCCTTATAGAAAGATAGGGATTGTACTTAATTCAAACACTTGTATCACTGTCTATCCTTGTACTTAGTTTGTAATGTTTGTATCCTGAGTGTGTACTCAGTAATCTCTATGTACAAGTAGAATCTAAGTTTAGAGGTTCTGGCGAACATCTAACTTGGATTGAGTAGTGAAACTACTCAACACTTTATGTGTCTGAGAGCCTGGAGAGGCTTGGTGGAAGAAAGAATACTTGAGCCTTAAGAGGCTTGACTGTAAAAGAATACTTGATGTCTGGAGAGACTGTACTCGTGATGTCTGGAGAGACTGTACTCGTGATGTCTGGTGAGACTGTACTCGTGATGTATGGAGAGACTGTACTCGTGGTGTCTGGAGAGACTGTAATCGTTGTGTCTGGAGAGACTGTACTCATAGTCAGATAGTGGAAAATCCAGTGGTTGTTTGCCTCTGGGACTGGATGTAGCTCATGGATTTGTGGGTGATCCAGGATAAACTTTGTGCCTAAGTCTTCTTTCCCTTAACTTCTCTATTTACAAATTTCTTATTTATGTTGGGGATTGAAAAGTTATTTTCATAACAAACTTAACACAACGATTTCAATAAAATGATCTTTCATAAGAACAAAACATGAGATGTTTCTCACATCACTTGAAGCATTACAAAGAATGTCTTTTGAATGTCTTCTGAAACAATTATCTGAAGTGAGTCTGGAAAGACCTTAGTTCAGAAATCTAGAACAGACTTCAGACAACCTATAGTCATCTGAAGTATTTCAGAAACAGTTTTGAAAAACATTCAATGTAATAATCTTGAGAAGATATTTTGAGAAGTATCTGTTTAAAATAATCTTAAGACTTAAAAGAAACTTTATTTTTTCTTATCTTCCGCACGTTTTAATTATATCTGATTTTAAGATTCATTTTAAACATTATTCATCTTCATGATTTAAACAAAAGATTTTCAAGATTGACACAAAAAGCTTAAAACACTATTCAACCCCCCTTCTAGTGTTTCCTGTGGTTCTAACAGCTACAGGCCTCCTAGAACTTGTTCAATCAGGCCAACCACTAAAATCTTGGTGAAACCTGATAGAATTGTTCCTAGGTATCCCTTAAAGGAAGGTCAGGGTTAGAAATTCAAAGGAGCTAAAGTTTATTCTATATCTTCACCTCTGTCTGAAATGATGAGTCCATCAGAGTGGGAATCTTTACCAGAGTTCACCAGAAACCAAGGAGGAGGCCTGGATCATCTACTTCAAGATTGGATGTGGTCCTCTTACTGGAAGATCAGAGAAGATGTTAGATCTTCTTCGGGATCAACTGGTCCTGATGCTGATTCTGAAGTTGGACTTGGAAAGTCAACCAATGTCAAATATCACTATCTGAGAGATCATTTTCCCCCACCTGCTGACTCTTTTAATTAAGACTGGGTAGTACTGAACCCCATTGGCACCTTCTTTTGCCCTGTGTTCAGGCCATCTGAATACAGATTGAAGCCAGGCTTTGGAGTGCTTAGATTTGTTTGCCCCTACATCCAATTGATTTTGTATGAATCTAAGCAAGACTTGTCTGAGGAAAATCTGAAGCTGAAGACCAAAGTTAAGAAACTTGAAAAGAAGTATGCTGATCAAGAGAAGAAGACTAAGCATCTAATTGCTAAACAAGAGCAGATTCTTCAAGAACAGCAACTTATCAGATCTGATCAGCAAGAATTGAAAACCTCAGTGGAAGCAGCAATAGACAAGGCCAAGGAAGAATTGATTTCCTTTCTGACTGAGGCCTTGCTGAAGAAGAATGATTAAACTGTTAATTTAGCCATTGTCTTTGCTTATTTTCATGTTTATGACAAGTGTCTGATTGTCTATTTCTTTATTTGAACATTCATTAAATACAATCAGTGGCTTATCTCATATTTTGAGTTGATTATTTGTGCTCTGATATATATGTTTTATCTGAATATATTGCTCTGTTACTGTTTTGCTCTGATATTCCCTTTTGATTGATGACAAAAGGGGGAGTATTAAAACTAACCAAATCTGAAGTGATTATAGGACTCAGGGGGAGTATATAAGCTTTGGAGAACATATGTTTTCTGAGAAATTTGAAAATTTGAGAACCAAATCTGAAGTGGTTACAGGACTCAGGGGGAGTACATATGTTTTCGGAGAAATTTGAGCAAATGAGTAAAATATACCTTAAAAAGGGGAAGCTTTCTTATTCTCAAAAACTGATTACATATTTGTATATTTTAACCAAATTTGTCATCATTAAAAAGGGGGAGAATGTTGAGTCTAAAAAATATCATAAAGTGGTTTATGATGTTTTAAGACAACTATATTCCCAAGTTTTAATGGTTAACAAATTTGACTTAAAATATTTATCATAGATACACAAATGCTTTAATGATTTATCTATGATTTCAGCAAGAGTCACTATGAGCCTACATAAAAAGACTATGTGTTGAAGCTGTCTGAAGAAGCAGAACTCATCTGAAGAGTTGAAGCTGTCAGAAGTAGCTCAACCCGTCTGAAGTATCAGTGTCGTCTGAAGTCTTTTGATGACGTGGCACCTCTAGTCTGAAGATTGTGAATACGTCTGAAGCTCTTTTTGAATCAAGCACGTTTTTTGTTATAACAGTTGGCATTCCTTTTTGAATTTCAAGCACGTTCTCTGCCATACGCGTCCTCTGCTACGCAGCCCTTGCAACAACAACAAAAAGCAGCTTTTTGGCAGGAGCAAAACTTGTAACGTGTCAGGAATTGTCAGAAAATGTCAGAGAATGTCAGAGCTCACAGCAGGCTGTCTCACAACGGATTTCATGCTATTCCTAAATGGTGGTTTTCTCCAATGGATTGATATTTTAGTATAAATACCCCCCTCCTTTGAAGACCATCAAGAGAGAAGAATTTTGTGAAAAAGAACTAAAACTCTGCATGTTTTTCGCTGCAACAACTCTGATAATATTGATCTCTGTACACATATTGTAATATCCTGAGCATACCTCAGTTTTTCTGTACATCTGTAATTGTTTAAGTTTCAAGACTGATATAGTTTATAAGCTTAAGCATTTTATCTTCTCTGTATTTGTTTGTTGAGCCTGCAGAGGCTTGTCTGAAAAAGAATACTTGTTGGTTTGAGCCTGGAGAGGCTTGTCTGTAAAAGAATACTTTGTTGTAGAGCCTGAAGAGGCTTGTCTGAAAAAGAACACTTGTTGGTTTGAGCCTGGAGAGGCTTGTCTGTAAAAGAATACTTGGTTGTAGAGCCTGAAGAGGCTTGACTGTAAAAGAATACTTGTAATCTTGAAAGATTAAGAGAAAATCCAATTGCTAGTTGGATGTGGGACTGGACGTAGCTCACAGCGGTAGTGAGTGAACCAGGATAAATTCCTTGGCTAAGTTTTCTTACCCTTATCTCTTGTCAATTCTTTTTATACTAATCAAGGGGTTAGAGTAATTAATCTGATATTTTATAAAGGCACAAAACATCTTTTAAAATGTGTTTTTACAAGTCATCTGAAAACTTCAGTCAGCCCTTTAAAAGCCTGTCTGAAATCGTGTTTTTAACACCTGTTTGCGAAAAGCTTTCTAAAATATTTAGAAACACTATTCAACCCCCCTTCTAGTGTTTCCCTGTGTTCCTACAATAATGAGTTTATTTACTTATGATCTCTTATTTAGATTGATGAGTGACCTTAATTAATACTTTCAAACTACAACCCTTGGATTTATTGAAATTCTACCAAAACTCTAGTTATGACTCTTAGAATGTAAATTATTGCTTTATTTGTTAATATTTATGTTTTCTTCTTATATATCTATATTTCCTTATTGTCTCAGAGTCCTCAAGGTTCAAATATTGGAAATATATTTGAGAATTTAGTTACTCTCCGCATCGATTTTGATTTAAACAATGTCAGAAATCTCATTGCTCTATCTTTCGCCCTTAAATCATTCTATCATTTGAAGAATCTTGAAATTAATAACCAGGTAAGCTTATGATTACTTCAACCATATGTTTGTATCTTTCCTTTTATATTACATGTGTGCAAACATACATTTTCTATAGGATTAAGTGAATTTCACAACATAATTTTTTTCCTACCTTAGGTCAATGATGATTTAGCAAATCATAATGTCGGAGTATGTGATCAAAACAAAGATGATTGCCTGCCTTTCCCCCAAACTCTTATTTTGGCAAAGAAGGGAGCTTTGTGAGTGTATCAATCACCAACTGAAGACCCTTTACTTAAAGGGATTTACAGGTAAAGAGTTTGAAGTGGAATTTGTTAAATACATAATAACAAATGCAGGAGCGCTGGAAAGGATTACCATTTGGTTTGCGGATGTCTGCCTTTGGGATGAAGTTATTGCAACTGTGTGTTTGCTATCATATCCAAAGGCCTCTACCAACTTGTCCATCATTCTCAAACCTGGGAAGAAGTACATGGAAAGAGTTGGTGGGAGCTTTGAAGAATGGGTGTCAACTCTAAGAGTCTAATAATGGTTTCTACTTTCTAGCTACCAAAATGTACTTTCTCTACCATTCCCGTGTTATGAATCTTACAAGTTATCAGTCGTGTGTTTTATTGGTTGTGACTTTTATTGACTTTATGTATGCATACTAGTTATTCAAAATAATGGTGGTTTTACTCCCATGGTGTGATTTACTTTCCAAAATATCTAAATGAGGTGGGTTTTTTTTTTTTAAATTTCTAAAATAGTCCAAGTTGTGTATGAAAAAGACCAACTAATCACATAAAGAGATGTGAAATGTTATTGTTTGATGTACAATATCTGAAACGAAGTTTAAACTTATTGTCTCATATAAAATATTCTTTTATATTATTTTAAAAAAGTCATATTTCACAAATATAACTTAAATAATTAATAACATAAGATTTATTTATCTATTTTAATATTAATGATGTCAAATTCCCTAAATACAAAATATCTTACTGTAGTTGGCAAAGTCTCAAGAAGAAGGGTATTGAATTGAGACACGTCTAAGCCTACCTGAAAAAAATTAAAACTCTTTTATGACTTCAAATCTCAAGTTTTACAACTTGGATGTCAGAGTTTTAGTTACAGTCCAAAGCAACAGAGTCTAAGCGTGTTCAATAGATATATATTTTGATATCAGAAAGTCTGTTACGATAAGATATGGTAAGAAGTAAAATAGTTTCTAAGTATATTAAGTAGTTGTGAAATACTCGTTTAGTCATACATGTAAGCTGCGAATCTTTAATGAATATTCTCAAGACATGTAACTTTGTTTCTGAGTTAGTTTTTATAAACTGTTTCAGTTAGAAGACTCAGAAACAATTTCGCAGTGTGTCTAATAGCAATGCAAATAAATCAAGATAGGGTCAAAAGAGAATAACACAAAAAGATTTATCCCGGTTCACTCTTATCAACAAGATCTATGTCCAGTCCCCACCTCGGTGAGATTTTCCACTAACTTCTTTAATGTTACAAGTATATATTATCCTTCAAGAGCCTTGTGAGACTTCTAAGTATTCTCCTTCAAGTGCCTCTTCAGGCTCCTAAATATTTTTCTTCTTGGGTCTCTTCAGGAACCTAAGTATTCTATTGCACGGGCCTCTTCAAGCTCCTGAGTATTCTATTTTTTAGTCGGAAAAAACATCTTCAATAAACCAGGGGAAAAAGAACCACATAATAGGCCAAGCCCCAAAAAATCAAGTCAGAGACTGAAAAGAATCTAAAGAAAATGAAGTAGAACAAATTTATAGATTCGCTCTGAATAAAGAAAGAGATAAATGCCCTAAGAAGTAGATCTAGTCTGGAAAGCTTCACGCTAGGAGACTACCCTAGGGATCTCAGGACCCTGTTGCCGAGGCTGACTTTGCAAAGATATTGGACCAACATTTGACGCCGCTCGGCTAAGGGCAAAATCCTGATCCACAATGAGTCTCAGCTAAGAAGGAAATAGTCTCTAATTAGGGTTAATAGTCTCTAATTAGGATTTTATTCTCCCCTTTTTCCTCCTTATGCCAACAGGCTAGGACAAGATCTCTAGAATCACACTCCGGGACGATCTTGGTTTGACTCAGATTTCTGGCTAAGGAAATAGCCGCTCTCAGAGCAAAGGCTTCGACCATTGGGACTGATGGAGCAACAATAGAGCTGGTACGCCCAAATTCTATGTTCCTTGTTGAGTTTCTTGCTAAGCATGCGATTGTACCTCTCCCTGTTTTCCTGTTATAAGTTGCATCTATGTTTAGTTTTGTGATACCATGTCCAGGAGGTTTCCATATTCTTGAATAGTTTCTCCGGGGTGAAATAACTCCCTGGACAGGATTTACTTGATTGATTCTTGCACATTCTCTGTGGAGTGAGTTTGCTCTGATTAGAACAGCCATAGGATTTGTGACATTCCCTTGGAAAATTGCTGCATTTCATTCCTTCCATATGTTCCGTAGCAGGCACCCTAGAAGGGAAACCCTGAAGCCCCTTCGTTCTCTCCCATTTTGACAACACCTATCCTCTGCTTCAGCCAAGAGTTAAGGCCTGTTATATGTATTCTATCACGCATACATTGTAGTTGGGACAAATCATACTGGGCTGGTCCACTCACATAATACGAATAAGTGCTCTACGGATTCATTTTCTTTCCTGCAATGTGGGCAAATATGGCCTTGGGCTATCCTTCTCATTCTATTCATTTTCTGGCTTGAAGAAGATATCCAACAAATCACTTTATGTGAGACTTCTACTTCTAGGTCTGGGTCTGACTTCAAATGCCTCTGAGTCTAATTTGGATCTGAACTTCAAATGTGTCTGAGTCTAATTTGTATCTAACCATCAGATGCGTCTGAGTAAAATATGATTGCATTGCATCTGAGTCTAATCTGAATATGTGCTTACGCTACTGATATTTTACTTCTGTCTTTTGTCAAGGCTTCTTGCATTTTCTTTTTGTGTGCTTGCTTCTGTGTACTTGGTTCTTGATTTTTGCTTCTTTTTTTTTCTCTCTTTATCCAAGTGTGAGATGATACAATTCAGAACCTCTCTTATTTAAGAACTAACTGGGCTTAAGAACCTTTTTGCGGTTACTTATCTGATGACAGAATATTTTGATTTTGCTAAGAAGCTTTTGATGTAAGTGGTCTTCTCATCAAGGATGCTTCATAAGTCTATTGTTTTTGATACAACCATTCCGGTTCTGTCATCTTTATGATCTTAAGTCATTTTCTGAAGTTATCATCAGCAGGAGTCAACTTTTGTATGAGATTTGCTTCTTGAAACACTTTCTCCCTTGCTTCTAAGATTCGTTTATGCTTCTAAGTCTTGTTAGAAGTGTCTGCTTCTGAGTTTAACTTTTTCTAAGCTCAAATTGCTTCTGACCTCACTTGGCATCTGACCTCAGCTTGCGTCTGACCTCGTTTCTACTTCATTGATTTTCTTCTCAGCTTTACTCAAGTCTTATCAAGCCTTCTTGACTCATGATACTTTCTTTTTATGTCTTGAGTCTTGATCCTTGAATCTGAGATGCTTCTTAATTAAAATGATGAATCTAAGTGCATGGTTGATCTTGTTACCTGTCTTAGCATATTCCTGCACACTTAAGCATCTTAAATCTCATGAAACACATTTGTAAATTAAGAACAGAAAATCTTAAGTTTGATCTAAAGGTTTGTTTTCATTAAAATCAATTCACAGAGGGTTTTGACTCTATTCTTATTTATTTTATTCTTAAAAGATATCTATACTTGAAGAACACCACTTCTCTATTTTTTTATTTTAATAATAGGTAGTTTTATTAACAATAATAACAATAAATGCATCATAATATTTTTTTCTTGAAATGTTTAATGAATATATTAGACTAATATAATATAATTTTAAAATTAAATTATATTTAATTAATATAACAAATAATAGTAGTATGAAGTCAAATTTACTAACATGTGACCTAAAACTAATATAATCAATTACAAGTTTTTGACATTTAAAATTTAATGAATTTAAATGTAATACTATTTTTGGAACATTTAATATATTACATGCAATAAATGTAAAATTTAATCGTAAATATTAGATGCATCATATTAAACATTTCTTTTAGTATTTAGCAAATGTAACATTAAATAGTAGCATTAAGTCCGTTTAACAAATATTTTATTTTCCCTTAAAAAAAGAGAAATGTTAACGAGTGTTCTTATTGGGTAATGAATAAAAGATATATTGCTTTTAATGTATGATATATTATTTAATGTTATAAATGTAGTCAATACCGTAATTTCCAATAAATGTAATTTTTTTTAACTACTAGATTTGATCAGAGTTAGATTCTGGAATTTGATTTTGACTAAAGTTCATAGAATTCCTCTTTTGTTTTCAAATAGGTGTGTTAGTCCCCTAGCCTCTATAGACTAGTTTTGTTAGTTTAGTTTTCATTGTAAATATATATTCGTTATTTTACTTAATGAATTTGGCTTATAAAGAAGATTTTGATATATACCATCTAAGTTGGAATATATGGTACTAATTGAAGAATCTCTCCAATGATAAAATGTTTTCCAAAATACAGATCAAATTTTGTTTGTTTATGAACCACCGACTATACCCTCGTGTTGATGACATTAAATTAGAATTAGGAACTATCTTTTTGAAACTCATACACTTATTCATTAATTAATTTCTTAAATAAATCTTGACTCAATTCACCAAATAATAGTAAAAAATATTTATTCACAGAAATGTTGAAAAGTATAAATATATAACCATTAATCAGTTGCTTAAATTTGTATTTTACTCATTTTACCAATAATAAAAATATGACTTTAAAAGAAATGTTGAAAAGTGAAAATATATAATTATTAAATAATTTCTTAAGTTAACTCTTTGACTCAATTAACCAAATAATTAAAAAATGATTAACTCATAAAGAAAGGTAGAAAATATTGGATACCTCATTATTAATTAATTTCATAAATTAATTTTAAATTCTATTAAAAAAATAAAAGAAATAAATCTTGATTGCTTTGGAAAAAAACTTGACTGAAAAATAAATGACGATAAATATGAATCTAACGTTACTTTATAGAAGAAAAGGGATGTAAATACGTTCTACGTGTGTGCTACAACACAGCAAACGTGTGAACTTCCCCAACTTCAAGTTGCGGTACTAGTGGTTATCGTTACCATTTGTTGTAAAGGTCTAAAGACAATATGTGTTACCAATTTAACTCTTTTATAACTCTGTTGCAGGCTAGGATCACAATGAGGGTTTTTAAAAAAAGATTAAAAAGAAAAAGGAGAAGAATGGAAGAAGGAAAAGAGAGAAAATTAAGGGTTATGGAAGGAGCAGATTTTATCAGCAAACTTCCCGATGCACTTCTTGCTGATATTGTGTCTCGACTTCCGGACGCTGAAGGTGTGAGAACTAGTGTCCTTTCCCAACGATGGAAAACCATATGGAAGCACTCTTCTCGTCTCAACTTCGACTAGAAAAAAATGTTGAAGCCTTTGATTGAACATTACCTCCTATATACAAATCCAAACAAGCGCTTTGCCTCTGCGTTGCGTCGTAAGGTAATGTTAGAGATGTAGTGTAAATTGAATCATGTGTCTTTATCTAAAAGCTTAATAACCAAGTTTCTGAGAGTTAGATTTCCGTTACCCCCCATTTTTCAAAGAAGTTAAATTTTAGCACCATGTAGATTAATCTATGCATTGTCTATGTCTCAAGACCAACGGGGATTTTGTGTAAGGTGACATGTTAGAGATATAGCATAAAATCAGTCATGTTTGTTTGCCTAATAAGACTTTAGATTGGTTCATCGCAGGTAGCTTCTAGAAAGAGAAAATCCATGGATGCAATTTCTAAAGCATCCAAGATGATTAACTCAATCTTAGATGCTCATTCTAGTCCTTTGAAAAGCTGTAGAATTCGACATTTGGCTGAGAGTTGCGTGAGTGGAGAAGCTGTGGGATGGATGAAGAAGCTCTTGGGGAAAGGGTTGAGAGAGATTTCTATGGAGCTTGAAAATCATTATGATTTAAATCCTTATTATCAAGACATGGAATACTCTTGGAAAGATCTTGCACAAACTCTTAATTTGCCTTTTGAGGTTTTCTCAGGTTTTGAAGTTCTTGAGTTGAAAAATTATTATCTTAAAATTGCACCTTCTATTGATACTCCTCAGATTCTGAAATGCCTAACCTTTAACAACGTGGCCATGTCTCCTGATGATTTACAAAAGATGCTCTCTTATTGTTCATCTCTTGAAAACCTAACCCTTAAGAAATGTAATGTCAAAAAAAATGTTGAAATCGATAGCCCAAGTCTCAAAGTTTTTAAAATTTGTAGAATGTCCATGAGTGGGATTGTGGTTTCTGCTGCTAACATTGAGGTCGTAGAGATTGATAACGTTACATGTTATCCTGGAAAGTTGGTTCTAAAGACCCCAAAACTTCAGGTGCTCTGTTCTTACCATGATTTGGAAAATGCCCCATTTGTAACTGAGCTCTTGAAAACAAAGGAGATTATAGAAACTTCCAGTGGCAGTGCGGTGAGTTTTTTTTTTCTGATTTACTTTTCATTGGCCAAATTGGTTTTTCAATTATAATTGTGTGTCATTGCATGGATATGTCCAATTACTTTAGTATTAGTAACATTATACGCAAAGGTTTTAAATTTCAAATTATGGTTACATCCTGGTTGTTTTTAGCCAACTACAATAATACAGTCAATGCTTAGGGTTGAGATTTTGCAACCGTATCAAGTATTACAATTTATTCATTTCAAAAATTTCTTTAAGACACCAACTTTATATCTCCATTTGAAGTTTATTAATTGTTTAGAAAATTTTCAATATCCCAAAGGAAATTGTCATAGTTTCAGACATAATGAGTTTATTTACTTATGATCTCTTAATTAATACTTTCACACTACAACCCTTGGACTTATTAAATTCTACCAAAACTCTAGTTATGACTCTTAGAATGTAAATTATTGCTTTATTTGTTAATATTTATGTTTTCTTCTTATATATCTATATTTCCTTATTGTCTCAGAGTCCTCAAGGTTCAAATATTGGAAATATATTTGAGAATTTAGTTACTCTCCGCATCGATTTAGATTAAAACAATGTCAGAAATCTCATAACTCTATCTTTCGCCCTTAAATCATTCTATCATTTGAAGAATCTTGAAATTAATAACCAGGTACGCTTATGATTACTTCAACCATATGTTTGTATCTTTCCTTTTATATTACATGTGTGCAAACATACATTTTCTATAGGATTAAGTGAATTTCACAACATAATTTTTTTTCCTACCTTAGGTCAATGATGATTTAGCAAATCATAATGTCGAAGTGTGTGATCAAAACGAAGGTGATTGCCTGCCTTTCCCCAAACTCTTATTTTGGCAAAGAAGGGAGCTTTGTGAGTGTATCAATCACCAACTGAAGACCCTTTACTTAAAGGGATTTACAGGTAAAGAGTTTGAAGTGGAATTTGTTAAATACATAATAACAAATGCAGGAGCGATGGAAAGGATTACCATTTGGTTTGCGGATGTCTGCCTTTGGGATGAAGTTATTGCAACTGTGTGTTTGCTATCATATCCAAAGGCCTCTACCAACTTGTCCATCATTCTCAAACCTGGGAAGAAGTACATGGAAAGAGTTGGTGGGAGCTTTGAAGAATGGGTGTCAACTCTAAGAGTCTAATAATGGTTTCTACTTTCTAGCTACCAAAATGTACTTTCTCTACCATTCCCGTGTTTTGAATCTTACAAGTTATCAGTCGTGTGTTTTATTGGTTGTGATTTTTATTGATATTATGTATGCATACTAGTTATTCAAAATAATGGTTGTTTTACTCCCATGGTGTGATTTACTTTCCAAAATATCTAAATGAGGTGGGTTTTTTTTTAAATTTCTACAATAGTCCAAGTTGTGTATGAAATAGACCAACTAATCACATAAAGAGATGTGAAATGTTATTGTTTGATGTACAATGGCTGAAACGAAGTTTAAACTTATTGTCTCATATAAAATATTCTTTTATATTATTTTAAAAAAGTCATATTTCACAAATATAACTTAAATAATTAATAACATAAGATTTATTTATCTATTTTAATATTAATGATGTCAAATTCCCTAAATACAAAATATCTTACTATAGTTGGCAAAGTCTCAAAAAGAAGGGTACTGAATTGAGACACGTCTAAGCCTACCTGAAAAAAATTAAAACTTTTTGATGACTTCAAATCTAAAGTTTTACAACTTGGATGTCAGAGTTTTAGTTAAAGTCAAAAGCAACAGAGTCTAAACGTGTTCAACAGATATATATTTGGATATCAGAAAGTCTGATACGATAAGATATGGTAAGAAGTAAAATAGTTTCTAAGTATATTAAGTAGTTGTGAAATACTCGTTTAGTCATATATGTAAGCTGCGAATCTTTAATGAATATTCTCAACACATGTAACTTTGTTTCTGTGTTAGTTTTTATAAACTATTTCAGTTAGAAGACTTAGAAACAATTTTGCAGTGTGTCTAATAGCAATGCAAATAAATAAAGATAGGGTCAAAAGAGAATAACACAAAAAGATTTATCTCAGTTCACTCTTATCAACAAGATCTACGTCCAGTCCCCGCCTCGGTGAGATTTTCCACTAACTTCTTCAATGTTACAAATATATATTATCCTTCAAGAGCCTTGTCAGACTTCTAAGTATTCTCCTTCAAGTGCCTCTTCAGGATCCTAAATATTTTTTCTTCTTGGGTCTCTTCAGGAACCTAAGTATTCTATTGCACGGGCCTCTTCAGGATCCTGAGTATTCTTTTTTTTAGTCGGAAAAAACATCTTCAATAAACCAGGGGGAAAAAGAACCACATAATAGGCCAAGCCTCAAAAAATCAAGTCAGAGACTGAAAAGAATCTAAAGAAAATGAAGTACAACAAATTTATAGATTCGCTCTGAACAAAGAAAGAGATAAATGCCCTAAGAAGTAGATCTAATCTGGAAAGCTTCACGCTAGGAGACTACCCCAGGGATCTCAGGACCCTGTTGCCGAGGCTGACTTTGCAAAGATATTGGACCAACATTTGACGCCGCTCGGCTAAGGGCAAAATCCTGATCCACAAGGAGTCTCAGCTGAGAAGGAAGACGCAAGCACCAACCGCGTTAGAAAGCATCCTAGGAATCCATTTGCGCAAGGGAGTGGGCAGCTTTTTTACCTTCTCAAGGGGCCAAGGTAATTCCGCCAAATTCAAAGTGAAATTTTAGGGCTAATAGTCTCTAATTAGGATTTTAATCTCTCCTTTTTCCTCCTTATGCCAACAGGCTAGGACAAGATCTCTAGAATCACACTCTGGGACGATCTTGGTTTGACCCAGATTTCTGGCTAAGGAAATAGCCGCTCTCAGAGCAAAGGCTTTGATCATTGGGGTTGATGGAGCAACAATAGAGCTGGTACGCCCAAATTCTATGTTCCCTGTTGAGTTTCTTGCTAAGCATGTGATTGTACCTCTCCCTGTTTTCCTGTTATAAGTTGCATCTATGTTTAGTTTTGTGATACCATGTCCAAGAGGTTTCCATATTCTTGAATAGTTTCTGGGGGGGTGAAATAACTCCCTGGACAGGATTTACTTGATTGATTCTTGCACATTCTCTGTGGAGTGAGTTTGCTCTGATTAGAACAACCATAGGATTAGTGACATTCCCTTGGAAAATTGCTGCATTTCATTCCTTCCATATGTTTCGTAGGAGGAACCCTAGAAGGGAAACCCTGAAGCCCCTTCGTCCTCTCCCATTTTGACAACACCTATCCTCTGCTTCAGCCAAGAGTTAAAGCCTGTTATGTGTATTCTATCACGCATACATTGTAGTTCGGACAAATCATACTGGGCTGGTCCACTCACATAATACGAATAGGTGCTCTACTGATTCATTTTCTTTCCTGCAATGTGGGCAAATAGGTCCTTGGGCTATCCTTCTCATTCTATTCATTTTCTGGCTTGAAGAAGATATCCAACAAATCACTTTATGTGAGACTACTACTTCTACGTCTGGGTCTGACTTCAAATGCCTCTGAGTCTAATTTGGATCTGAACTTCAAATGTGTCTGAGTCTAATTTGTATCTGACCTTCAGATGCGTCTGAGTAAAATATGATTGCATTGCATCTGAGTCTGATCTGAATATGTGCTTACGCTTCTGATATTTTACTTCTGTCTTTTGTCAAGGCTTCTTGCATTTTCTTTTTGTGTGCTTGCTTCTGTGTACTTGGTTCTTGATTTTTTCTTCTTCTTTTTTTTTATCTCTTTATCCAAGCGTGAGATGATACAATTCAGAACCTCTCTTATTTAAGAACTACCTGGGTTTAAGAACCTTTTTGCGGTTACTTATTTGATGTCAATATATTTTGATTTTGCTAAGAAGCTTTTGATGTAAGTGCTCTTCTCATCAAGGATGCTTCATAAGTCTACTGTTTTTGATACAACCATTCCGGTTCTGTCATCTTTATGATCTTAAGTCATTTTCTGAAGTTATCATCAGCAGGAGTCAACTTTTGTATGAGATTTGCTTCTTGAAACACTTTCACCCTTGCTTCTAAGATTTATTTATGCTTCTAAGTCTTGTTAGAAGTGTCTGCTTCTGAGTTTAACTTTTTCTAAGCTCACATTGCTTCTGACCTCACTTGGCATCTGACCTCGGCTTGCGTCTGACCTCGTTTCTACTTCTTTGATTTCTTCTCAGCTTTACTCAAGTCTTATCAAGTCTTCTTGACTCATGATACTTTCTTTTATGTCTTGAGTCTTGATATTTGAATCTGAGATGCTTCTTAATTAAAATGATGAATCTTTGTGCATGGTTGATCTTGTTACCTGTTTTAGCATATTCCAGCACACTTAAGCATCTCAAATCTCACGAAACACATTAGTAAATTAAGAACAGAAAATCTTAAGTTTGATCTAAAGGTTTGTTTTCATTAAAACCAATTCCAGAGGGTTTTGACTCTATTCTTATTTTATTTTATTCTTAAAAGATATCTATACTTGAAGAACACCACTTCTCGATTTTTTTATTTTGATAATAGGTAGTTTTATTAACAATAATAACATTAAATGCATCATAATATTTTTTTCTTGAAATATTTAATGAATATATTAGACTAATATAATATAATTTTAAAATTAAATTATATTTAATTAATATAGCAATTAATAGTAGTATGAAGTCAAATTTACTAACATGTGACCTAAAACTAATATAATCAATTACAAGTTTTTGACATTTAAAATTTAATGAATTTAAATGTAATACTATTTTTGGAACATTTAATATATTATATGCAATAAATGTAAAATTTAATTGTAAATATTAGATGCATCATATTAAACATTTCTTATAGTATTTAGCAAATGTAACATTAAATAGTAGCATTAAGTCCGTTTAACGAATATTTTATTTTCCCTTAAAAAAAGAGAAATGTTAACGAGTGTTCTTATTGGATAATGAATAAAAGATATATTGCTTTTAATGTATGATATATTATTTAATGTTATAAATGTAGTCAATACCGTAATTTCCAATAAATGTAATTTTTTTTAACTACTAGATTTGATCAAAGTTAGATTCTGGAATTTGATTTTAGCTAAAGTTCATAGAATTCCTCTTTTGTTTTCAAATAGGCGTGTTAGTCCCCTAGCCTCTTTAGACTAGTTTTGTTAGTTTAGTTTTCATTGTAAATATATATTCGTTATTTTACTTAATGAATTTGGCTTATAAAGAAGATTTTGATATATACCATCTAAGTTGGAATATATGGTACTAATTGAAGAATCTCTCCAATGATAAAATATTTTCCAAATTACAGATCAAATTTTGTCCGTTTATGAACCCCCGACTATACCCTCGTGTTGATGACATTAAATTAGAATTAGGAACTATCTTTTTGAAACTCATACACTTATTCATTAATTAATTTCTTAAATAAATGTTGACTCAATTCACCAAATAATAGTAAAAAATATTTACGCACAGAAATGTTGAAAAGTATGAATATATAACCATTAATCAATTGCTTAAATTAGTTTTTTACTCATTTTACCAATAATAAAAATATGACTTTAAAAGAAATGTTGAAAAGTGAAAATATATAATTATTAAATAATTTCTTAAGTTAACTCTTTGACTCAATTAACCAAATAATTAAAAAATGATTAATTCATAAAGAAAGGTAGAAAATAGTGGATACATCTTTATTAATTAATTTCGTAAATTAACTTTAATTTCTATTAAAAAAATAAAAGAAATAAATCTTGATTGCTTTGGAAAAAAACTTGACAGAAAAATAAATGATGATAAGTATGAATCTAACGTTACTTTATAGAAGAAAAGGGATGTAAATTCGTTCTACGTGTGTGCTACAACAAAGCAAACGTGTGAACTTCACCAACTTCATGTTGTGGTACTAGTGGTTATCGTTACCATTTGTTGTAAAGGTCTAAAAGCCAATATGCGTTACCAATTTAACTCTTTTGTAACTCTGTTGCAGGCTAGGATCACACTGAGGGTTTTTAAAAAAAGATTAAAAAGAAAAAGGAGAAGAATGGAAGATGGAAAAGAGAGAAAATTAAGGGTTATGGAAGGAGTAGATTTTATCAGCAAACTTCCCGATGCACTTCTTGCAGATATTGTGTCTCGACTTCCGGATGCTGAAGGTGTGAGAACTAGTGTCCTTTCCCAACGATGGAAAACCGTGTGGAAGCACTTTTCTCGTCTCAACTTCGACCAGAAACAAATGTTGAAGCCTTTGATTGAACATTACCTCCTATATACAAATTCGAACAAGCGCTTTGCCTCTGCATTGCGTCGTAAGGTAATGTCAGAGATGTACTGTAAATTGAATCATGTATCTTTATCTAAAAGCTTCATAACCAAGTTTCTTAGAGTTAGATTTCCGTTACCCCCATTTTTCAAAGAAGTTAAATTTTAGCACCATGTAGATTAATTTATGCATTGTCTATGTCTCAAGACCAAAAGGGCTTTTGTGTAAGGTGACATGTTAGAGATATAGCATAAAATCAGTCATGTGTGTTTGCCTAATAAGACTTCAGATTTGTTCATCACAGGTAGCTTCTAGAAGGAGAAAATCCGTGGATGCAATTGCTAAAGCATCCAAGATGATTAACTCAATCATAGATGCTCGTTCTAGTCCTTTGAAAAGCTGTAGAATTCGACATTTGGCTGAGAGTTGCGTGAGTGGAGAAGCTGTGGGATGGATGAAGAAGCTCTTGGGGAAAGGGTTGAGAGAGATTTCTATGGAGCTTGAAAATCATTATGATTTAAATCCTTATTATCAAGACATGGAATATTCTTGGAAAGATCTTGCACAAACTCTTGATTTGCCTTTTGAGGTTTTCTCAGGTTTTGAAGTTCTTGAGTTGAAAAATTATTATCTTAAAATTGCACCTTTCATTGATAATCCTCATATTCTGAAATGCCTAACCTTTAACAACGTGGCCATGTCTCCTGATGATTTACAAAAGATTCTCTCTTATTGTTCATCTCTTGAAAACCTAGCCCTTAAGAAATGTAATGTCAAAAAAAATGTTGAAATCGATAGCCCAAGTCTCAAAGTTTTTAAAATTTGTAGAATGTCCATGAGTGGGATTGTTGTTTCTGCTGCTAACATTGAGGTCGTAGAGATTGATAACGTTACATGTTATCCTGGAAAGTTGGTTCTAAAGACCCCAAAACTTCAAGTGCTCTGTTCTTACCATGATTTGGAAAATGCCCCATTTGTAACTGAGCTCTTGAAAACAAAGGAGATTATAGAAACTTCCAGTGGCATTGCGGTGAGTTTTTTTTTTCTAATTTACTTTTCATTGGCCAAATTGGTTTTTCAATTATAATTGTGTGTCATTGCAAGGATATGTCCAATTACTTTAGTATTAGTAGCATTATACTCAAAGGTTTTAAATTTCAAATTATGGTTACATCCTGGTTGTTTTTAGCCAACTACAACAAATACAATCAATGCTTAGGGTTGAGATTTTGCAACCGTATAAAGTATTACAATTTATTCATTTCAAAAATTTCTTTAAGACACCAACTTTATATCTCCATTTGAAGTTTATTAATTGTTTATAAAATTTTCAATATCCCAAAGGAAATTGTCATAGTTTCAGACATAATGAGTTTATTTACTTATGATCTCTTATTTAGATTGATGAGTGACCTTAATTAATACTTTCAAACTACAACTCTTGGATTTATTGAAATTCTATCAAAACTCTAGTTATGACTCTTAGAATGTAAATTATTGCTTTATTTGTTAATATTTATGTTTTCTTCTTATATATCTATATTTCCTTATTGTCTCAGAGTCCTCAAGGTTCAAATATTGGAAATATATTTGAGAATTTAGTTACTCTCCGCATCGATTTAGATTTAAACAATGTCAGAAATCTCATTGCTCTATCTTTCGCCCTTAAATCATTATATCATTTGAAGAATCTTGAAATTAATAACCAGGTAAGCTTATGATTACTTCAACCATATGTTTGTATCTTTCCTTTTATATTACATGTGTGCAAACATACATTTTCTATAGGATTAAGTGAATTTCAAAACATAATTTTTTTCCTACCTTAGGTCAATGATGATTTAGCAAATCATAATGTCGGAGTGGGTGATCAAAACGGAGATGATTGCCTGCCTTTCCCCAAACTCTTATTTTGGCAAAGAAGGGAGCTTTGTGAGTGTATCAATCACAAGACCCTTTACTTAAAGGGATTTACAGGTAAAGAGTTTGAAGTGGAATTTGTTAAATACATAATAACAAATGCAGGAGCGATGGAAAGGATTACCATTTGGTTTGCGGATGTCTGCCTTTGGGATGAAGTTATTGCAACTGTGTGTTTGCTATCATATCCAAAGGCCTCTACCAACTTGTCCATCATTCTCAAACCTGGGAAGAAGAACATGGAAAGAGTTGGTGGGAGATTTGAAGAATGGGTGTCAACTCTAAGAGTCTAATAATGGTTTCTAATTTCTAGCTACCAAAATGTACTTTCTCTACCATTCCCGTGTTTTGAATCTTACAAGTTATCAGTCGTGTGTTTTATTGGTTGTGATTTTTAATGATTTTATGTATGCATACTAGTTATTCAAAATAATGGTTGTTTTACTCCCATGGTGTGATTTACTTTCCAAAATATCTAAATGAGGTGGGTTTTTTTTAAATTTCTAAAATAGTCCAAGTTGTGTACGAAAAAGACCAACTAATCACATAAAGAGATGTGAAATGTTATTGTTTAATGTACAATGGCTGAAACGAAGTTTAAACTTATTGTCTCATATAAAATATTCTTTTATATTATTTTAAAAAAGTAATATTTCACAAATATAACTTAAATAATTAATAACATAAGATTTATTTATCTATTTTAATATTAATGATGTCAAATTCCCTAAATACAAAATATCTTACTGTAGTTGGCAAAGTCTCAAGAAGGGGATTGAATTGAGACACGTCTAAGCCTACCTGAAAAAAATTAAAACTCTTTTATGACTTCAAATCTCAAGTTTTACAACTTGGATGTCATAGTTTTAGTTACAGTCGAAAGCAACAGAGTCTAAGCGTGTTCAACAGATATATATTTCGATATCAGAAAGTCTGTTAGGATAAGATGTGGTAAGAAGTAAAATAGTTTCTAAGTATATTAAGTAGTTGTGAAATACTCGTTTAGTCATATATGTAAGCTGCGAATCTTTAATGAATATTCTCAAGACTTGTAACTTTGTTTCTGAATTAGTTTTTATAAACTGTTTCATTTAGAAGACTCAGAAAAATTTTGCAGTGTGTCTAATAGCAATGCAAATAAATAAAGAAAGGGTCAAAAGAGAATAACACAAAAATATTTATCCCGGTTCACTTTTATCAACAAGATCTACGTCCAGTCCCCACCTCGGTGAGATTTTCCACTAACTTCTTCAATGTTACAAGTATTTATTATCCTTCAAGAGCCTTGTGAGACTTCTAAGTATTCTCCTTCAAGTGCCTCTTCAGGCTCCTAAATATTTTTCTTCTTGGGTCTCTTCAGGAACCTAAGTATTCTATTGCACGGGCCTCTTCAAGCTCCTGAGTATTCTATTTTTTAGTCGGAAAAAACATCTTCAATAAACCAGGGGAAAAAGAACCACATAATAGGCCAAGCCCCAAAAAATCAAGTCAGAGACTGAAAAGAATCTAAAGAAAATGAAGTAAAACAAATTTATAGATTCGCTCTGAATAAAGAAAGAGATAAATGCCCTAAGAAGTAGATCTAGTCTGGAAAGCTTCACGCTAGGAGACTACCCTAGGGATCTCAGGACCCTGTTGCCGAGGCTGACTTTGCAAAGATATTGGACCAACATTTGACGCCGCTCGGCTAAGGGCAAAATCCTGATCCACAATGAGTCTCAGCTGAGAAGGAAGACTCAAGCACCAACCGCGATAAAAAGCATCCTAGGAAGCCATTTGCTCAAGGGAGTGGGCAGCTTTTTTTACCTTCTATAGGGGCCCAGGTAATTCCACCAAATTCAAAGTGAAATTTTAGGGCTAATAGTCTCTAATTAGGATTGTAATCTCTCCTTATTCCTCCTTATGCCAACAGGCTAGGACAAGATCTCTAGAATCACACCCCAGGACGATCTTGGTTTGACCCAAATTTCTGGCTAAGGAAATAGCCGCTCTCAGAGCAAAGGCTTCGACCATTGGGACTGAGGGAGCAACAATAGAGCCGGTACGCCCAAATTCTATGTTTCCTGTTGTGTTTCTTGCTAAGCATGCGATTGTACCTCTCCCTGTTTTCCTGTTATAAGTTGCATCTATGTTTAGTTTTGTGATACCATGTCCAGGAGGTTTCCATATTCTTGAATAGTTTCTGGGGGGTGAAATAACTCCCTGGACAGGATTTACTTGATTGATTCTTGCACATTCTCTGTGGAGTGAGTTTGCTCTGATTAGAACAGCCATAGGATTAGTGACATTCCCTTGGAAAATTGCTGCATTTCATTCCTTCCATATGTTCCGTAGGAGGCACCCTAGAAGGGAAACCCTGAAGCCCCTTCGTCCTCTCCCATTTTGACAACACCTATCCTCTGCTTCAGCCAAGAGTTAAGGCCTGTTATGTGTATTCTATCACGCATACATTGTAGTTGAGACAAATCATACTGGGCTGGTCCACTCACATAATACGAATAGGTGCTCTACTGATTCATTTTCTTTCCTGCAATGTGGGCAAATAGGGTCTTGGGCTATCCTTCTCATTCTATTCATTTTCTGGCTTAAAGAAGATATCCAACAAATCACTTTATGTGAGACTTCTGCTTCTACGTTTGGGTCTGACTTCAAATGCCTCTGAGTCTAATTTGGATCTGACCTTCAAATGTGTCTGAGTCTAATTTGTATCTGACCTTCAGATGCGTCTGAGTATAATATGATTGCATTGCATCTAAGTCTGATCTGAATATTTGCTTACGCTTCTGATATTTTACTTCTGTCTTTTGTCAAGGCTTCTTGCATTTTCTTTTTGTGTGCTTGCTTCTGTGTACTTGGTTCTTGATTTTTGCTTCTTCTTTTTTTTTTCTCTCTTTATCCAAGCGTGAGATGATACAATTCAGAACCTCTCTTATTTAAGAACTAACTGGGCTTAAGAACCTTTTTGCGGTTACTTATCTGATGACAATATATTTTGATTTTGCTAAGAAGCTTTTGATGTAAGTGCTCTTCTCATCAAGGATGCTTCATAAGTCTACTGTTTTTGATACAACCATTCCGGTTCTGTCATCTTTATGATCTTAAGTCATTTTCTGAAGTTCTCATTAGCAGAAGTTAACTTTTGTATGAGATTTGCTTCTTGAAACACTTTCACCCTTGCTTCTAAGATTCGTTTATGCTTCTAAGTCTTGTTAGAAGTGTCTGCTTCTGAGTTTAACTTTTTCTAAGCTCAGATTGCTTCTGACCTCACTTGGCATTTGACCTCAACTTGCGTCTGACCTCGTTTCTACTTCTTTGATTTTCTTCTCAGCTTTACTCAAGTCTTATCAAGTCTTCTTGACTCATGATACTTTCTTTTATGTCTTGAGTCTTGATCCTTGAATCTGAGATGCTTCTTAATTAAAATGATGAATCTTTGTGCATGGTTGATCTTGTTACCTGTCTTAGCATATTCTAGCACACTTAAGCATCTCAAATCACACGAAACACATTAGTAAATTAAGAACAGAAGATCTTAAGTTTGATCTAAAGGTTTGTTTTCATTAAAACCAATTCACAGAGGGTTTTGACTCTATTCTTATTTTATTTTATTCTTAAAAGATATCTATACTTGAAGAACACCACTTCTCTATTTTTTATTTTGATAATAGGTAGTTTTATTAACAATAATAACATTAAATGCATCATAATATTTTTTTCTTGAAATGTTTAATGATTATATTAGACTAATATAAAATAATTTTAAATTAAATTATATTTAATTAATATAGCAATTAATAGTAGTATGAAGTCAAATTTACTAACATGTGACCTAAAACTAATATAATCAATTACAAGTTTTTGACATTTAAAATTTAATGAATTTAAATGTAATACTATTTTTGGAACATTTAATATATTACATGCAATAAATGTAAAATTTAATCATAAATATTAGATGCATCGTATTAAACATTTCTTATAGTATTTAGCAAATGTAACATTAAATAGTAGCATTAAGTCCGTTTATCAAATATTTTATTTTCCCTTAAGAAAAGAGAATTGTTAACGAGTGTTCTTATTGGGTAAGGAATAAAAGATATAATGCTTTTATTGTATGATATATCATTTAATGTTATAAATGTAGTCAATACCGTAATTTCCAATAAATGTAATTTTATTTAACTATTAGATTTGATCAAAGTTAGATTCTGGAATTTGATTTTAACTAAACTTCATAGAATTCCTCTTTTGTTTTCAAATAGGTGTGTTAGTCCCCTAGCCTCTTTAGACTAGTTTTGTTAGTTAGTTTTCATTGTAAATATATATTCGTTATTTTACTTAATGAATTTGGCTTATAAAGAAGATTTTGATATATACCATATAAGTTGGAATATATGGTACTAATTGAAGAATCTCTCCAATGATAAAATGTTTTCCAAATACAGATGAAATTTTATATGTTTACGAACCACCGACTACACCCTCGTGTTGATGACATTAAATTAGAATTAGGAACTATCTTTTTGAAACTCATACACTTATTCATTAATTAATTTCTTAAATAAATCTTGACTCAATTCACCAAATAATAGTAAAAAATATTTACTCATAGAAATGTTGAAAAGTATGAATATATAACCATTAATCAGTTGCTTAAAATAGTTTTTTACTCATTTTACCAATAATAAAAATATGACTTTAAAAGAATTGTTGAAAAGTGAAAATATATAATTATTAAATAATTTCTTAAGTTAACTCTTTGACTCAATTAACCAAATAATTAAAAAATGATTAATTCATAAAGAAAGGTAGAAAATATTGGATACATCATTATTAATTAATTTCATAAATTAACTTTAATTTCTATTAAAAAAATAAAAGAAATAAATCTTGATTGCTTTGGAAAAAAACTTGACTGAAAAATAAATGACGATAAGTATGAATCTAACGTTACTTTATAGAAGAAAAGGGATGTAAATTCGTTCTACGTGTGTGCTACAACACAGCAAACGGGTGAACTTCACCAACTTCAGGTTGCGATACTAGTGGTTATCGTTACCATTTGTTGTAAAGGTCTGAAGACAATACGCGTTACCAATTTAACTCTTTTGTAACTCTGTTGCAGGATAGGATCACACTGAGGGTTTTTAAAAAAAGATTAAAAAGAAAAAAGTAGAAGAATGGAAGAAGGAAAAGAGAGAAAATTAAGGGTTATGGAAGGAGTAGATTTTATCAGCAAACTTCCCGATGCACTTCTTGCAGATATTGTGTCTCGACTTCCGGACGCTGAAGGTGTGAGAACTAGTGTCCTTTCCCAACGATGGAAAACCGTGTGGAAGCACTCTTCTCGTCTCAACTTCGACCAGAAACAAATGTTGAAGCCTTTGATTGAACATTACCTCCTATATACAAATCCGAACAAGCGCTTTGCCTCTGCGTTGCGTCGTAAGGTAATGTCAGAGATGTACTGTAAATTGAATCAGGTATCTTTATCTAAAAGCTTCATAACCAAGTTTCTTAGAGTTAGATTTCCGTTACCCCCCATTTTTCAAAGAAGTTAAATTTTAGCACCATGTAGATTAATCTATGCATTGTCTATGTCTCAAGACCAAAAGGGCTTTTGTGTAAGGTGACATGTTAGAGATATAGCATAAAATCAGTCATGTTTGTTTGCCTAATAAGACTTCAGATTTGTTCATCACAGGTAGCTTCTAGAAGGAGAAAATCCGTGGATGCAATTGCTAAAGCATCCAAGATGATTAACTCAATCATAGATGCTCGTTCTAGTCCTTTGAAAAGCTGTAGAATTAGACATTTGGCTGAGAGTTGCGTGAGTGGAGAAGCTGTGGGATGGATGAAGAAGCTCTTGGGGAAAGGGTTGAGAGAGATTTCTATGGAGCTTGAAAATCATTATGATTTAAATCCTTATTATCAAGACATGGAATACTCTTGGAAAGATATTGCACAAACTCTTGATTTGCCTTTTGAGGTTTTCTCAGGTTTTGAAGTTCTTGAGTTGAAAAATTATTATCTTAAAATTGCACCTTTCATTGATACTCCTCAGATTCTGAAATGCCTAACCTTTAACAACGTGGCCATGTCTCCTGATGATTTACAAAAGATGCTCTCTTATTGTTCATCTCTTGAAAACCTAACCCTTAAGAAATGTAATGTCAAAAAAAATGTTGAAATCGATAGCCCAAGTCTCAAAGTTTTTAAAATTTGTAGAATGTCCATGAGTGGGATTGTGGTTTCTGCTGCTAACATTGAGGTCGAAGAGATTGATAACGTTACATGTTATCCTGGAAAGTTGGTTCTAAAGACCCCAAAACTTCAGGTGCTCTGTTCTTACCATGATTTGGAAAATGCCCCATTTGTAACTGAGCTCTTGAAAACAAAGGAGATTATAGAAACTTCCAGTGGCATTGCGGTGAGTTTTTTTTTCTAATTTAATTTTCATTGGCCAAATTGGTTTTTCAATTATAATTGTGTGTCATTGCATGGATATGTCCAATTACTTTAGTATTAGTAGCATTATACTCAAAGGTTTTAAATTTCAAATTATGGTTACATCCTGGTTGTTTTTAGCCAACTACAACAAATACAATCAATGCTTAGGGTTGAGATTTTGCAACCATATCAAGTATTACAATTTATTCATTTCAAAAATTTCTTTAAGACACCAACTTTATATCTCCATTTGATGTTTATTAATTGTTTAGAAAATTTTCAATATCCCAAAGGAAATTGTCATAGTTTTAGACATAATGAGTTTATTTACTTATGATCTCTTATTTAGATTGATGAGTGACCTTAATTAATACTTTCAAACTACAACCCTTGGATTTATTGAAATTCTATCAAAACTCTAGTTATGACTCTTAGAATGTAAATTATTGCTTTATTTGTTAATATTTATGTTTTCTTCTTATATATCTATATTTCCTTATTGTCTCAGAGTCCTCAAGGTTCTAATATTGGAAATATATTTGAGAATTTAGTTACTCTCCGCATCGATTTAGATTTAAACAATGTCAGAAATCTCATTGCTCTATCTTTCGCCCTTAAATCATTATATCATTTGAAGAATCTTGAAATTAATAACCAAGTAAGCTTATGATTACTTCAACCATATGTTTGTATCTTTCCTTTTATATTACATGTGTGCAAACATACATTTTCTATAGGATTAAGTGAATTTCACAACATAAATTTTTTCCTACCTTAGGTCAATGATGATTTAGCAAATCATAATGTCGGAGTGGGTGATCAAAACGAAGATGATTGCCTGCCTTTCCCCAAACTCTTACTTTGGCAAAGAAGGGAGCTTTGTGAGTGTATCAATCACAAACTGAAGACCCTTTACTTAAAGGGATTTACAGGTAAAGAGGTTGAAGTGGAATTTGTTAAATACATAATAACAAATGCAGGAGCGATGGAAAGGATTACCATTTGGTTTGCGGATGTCTGCCTTTGGGATGAAGTTATTGCAAATGTGTGTTTGCTATCATATCCAAAGGCCTCTACCAACTTTTCCATCATTCTCAAACCTGGGAAGAAGTACATGGAAAGAGTTGGTGGGAGCTTTGAAGAATGGGTGTCAACTTTAAGAGTCTAATAATGGTTTCTACTTTCTAGCTACCAAAATGTACTTTCTCTACCATTCCCGTGTTTTGAATCTTACAAGTTATCAGTCGTGTGTTTTATTGGTTGTGATTTTTATTGATTTTATGTATGCATACTAGTTATTCAAAATAATGGTTGTTTTACTCCCATGGTGTGATTTACTTTCCAAAATATCTAAATGAGGTGGGTTTTTTTAAAATTTCTAAAATAGTCCAAGTTGTGTATGAAAAAGACCAACTAATCACATAAAGAGATGTGAAATGTTATTGTTTAATGTACAGTGGTTGAAACGAAGTTTAAACTTATTGTCTCATATAAAATATTCTTTTATATTATTTTAACAAAGTCACATTTCACAAATATAACTTAAATAATTAATAACATAAGATTTATTTATCTATTTTAATATTAATGATGTCAAATTCCCTAAATACAAAATATCTTACTGTAGTTGGCAAAGTCTCAAGAAGGGGGATTGAATTGAGACACGTCTAAGCCTACCTGAAAAAAATTAAAACTCTTTTATGACTTCAAATCTCAAGTTTTATAACTTGGATGTCAGAGTTTTAGTTATAGTCAAAAGCAACAGAGTCTAAGCGTGTTCAGCAGATATATATTTGGATGTCAGAAAGTATGTTAGGATAAGATATGGTAAGAAGTAAAATAGTTTCTAAGTATATTCAGTAGTTGTGAAATACTCATTTAGTCATGTATGTAAGCTGCGAATCTTTAATGAATATTCTCAAGACATGTAACTTTGTTTCTAAGTTTTTATAAACTGTTTCAGTTAGAAGACTCAGAAACAATTTTGCAGTGTGTCTAAAAGAAATGCAAATGAATAGAGATAGGATCAAAAGAGAATAACACAACAAGATTTATCCCGATTCACTCTTATCAACAAGATCTACGTCCAGTCCCCACCTAGGTGAGATTTTCCACTAACTTCTTCAAAGTTACAATTATATATTATCCTTCAAGAGCCTTGTCAGGCTTCTAAGTATTCTCCTTCAAGGGCCTCCTCGGGCTCCTAAATATTTTCCTTCATGGTTCTCTTCAGGAACCTAAGTATTCTATTGCACGGGCCTCTTCAGGATCCTGAGTATTCTATTTTTTAGTCAGAAAAAACATCTTCAATTAACCAGGGGAAAAAAGAACCATATAATGGGCCAAGCCCAAAAAAATAAGTCAGAGACTGAAAAGAATCTAAAGAAAATGAAGGAAAACAAATTTATAGATTCGCTCTAAACAAAGAAAGAGATAAATGCCGTAAGAAGTAGATCTAGTCTGGAAAGCTACACGCTAGGAGACTACCCCAGGGAACTCAGGACCCAGTTGTAGAGGCTGACTTTTCAAAGATATTGGACCAACATTTGACGCCGCTCGGCTAAGGGCAAAATCCTGATCCACAATGAGTCTCAGCTGAGAAGGAAGACGCGAGCACCAACCGTGATAGAAAGCATCCTAGGAAGCCATTTGCACAAGGGAGTGGGCCGCTTTGTTACCTTCTCTAGGGGCCCAGGTAAGTCCACCGAATTCAAAGTGAGATTTTAGGTCCTATAGTCTCTAATTAGGATTTTAATCTCTCCTTTTTCTTCCTTATGCCAACAGACTAGGACAAGATCTCTAGAATCACACTCCGGGATGATCTTGGTCTGACCCAGATTTCTTGCTAAGGAAATAGCCGCTCTCAGAGAAAAGGCTTCGGGTATTGGGATTGATGGAGCAACAATAGAGCTGGTACGCCCAAATTCTATGTTCCCTGTTTAGTTTCTTGCTAATCATGCGATTGTACCTCTCCCTGTTTTCCTGTTATAAGTTGCATCTATGTTTATTTTTGTGATACCATGTCCAGGAGGTTTCAATATTCTTGAATAATTCCTGGGGGGTGAAATAACTCCCTGGATAGGATTTACTTGATTGATTTTTGTACATTCTCTATGGAGTGAGTTTGCTCTGATTAGGAGAGTCATAAGATTAGTGACATTCCCTTGGAAAATTGCTGCATTTCATTCCTTCCATATGTTCCGTATGAGGCACCTTAGAAGGGAAACCCTGAAGCCCTTTCGTCCTTTCCCATTTTGACAACACCTATCCTCTGCTTCAGCCAAGAGTTAAGGTCTGTTATGTGCATTTTATCACGCATACATTGTAGTTGGGATCCAAATTATACTGGTCTCGTCCACTCACATAATATGAATAGGTGCTCTACTGATTCATTTTCTTTCCTGCAATGTGGGCAAATAGGGTTTTGTGCTATCCTTCTCATTCTATTCAATTTATGGCTTGAAGAAGATATCCTACAAATAACTTTATTTGAGACATTTGCTTCTACGTCTGGGTCTGACTTTAAATGCCTCTGAATATAATTTGGATCTGACCTTCAAATGTGTCTGATTCTAATATGTATCTGACCTTCAGATGCGTTTGAGTATAATCTGATTGCATCTGCATCCGAGTCTGATATGATTATGTGCATACGCTTCTGATATTTTACTTTTGTCTCACGTCAAGGCTTCTTGCATTTTCTTTTGTGTGCTTGCTTCTGTGTATTTGGTTCTTGATTTTTGCTTCTGCTTTTTTTTTCTCTCTTTATCCAAGCGTGAGATGATACAATTCAGAACCTCTCTTATTTAAGAACTAACCGGGCTTAAGAACCTTTCTTCGGTTACTTATCTGATGACAATATATTTTGATTTTGCTAAGAAGCTTTTGATGTAAGTGTTGTTCTCATCAAGGATGCTTCTTAAATCTACTGTTTCTGATACAACCATTCTGGTTCTGTCATCTTTATGATCTTAAGTCCTTTTCTGAAGTTCTCATCAACAGGAGTAAACTTTCTTATGAGATTTGCTTCTTGAAACACTATCTGTCTTGCTTCTTAGATTCGTTTATGCTTTTAAGTCTTGTTAGAAGTGCCTGCTTCTGATTTGAATATGTTTCTAAGCTCAGCTTGCTGCTGATCTCAATTTGTATCTGACCTCAGCTTGCGTCTGACCTCGTTTCTACTTCTTTGATTTTCTTCTCAGCTTTACTCAAGTATTATCAAGTCTTCTTGACTCACGATACTTTCTTTTTATGTCTTGAGTCTTGATCCTTGAATCTGAGATGCTTCTTAAAATGATGAGTGTAACATCCCGGAAATTTAGGCCTAGGAGATATAAGAGAAACATTTGGTGCTGAACGCAACATTGAGAGGGAAGTTAAAAGTAGGATGAGAATCCACAGGTTAAGAGTGTGCCAGACAAAAAATTAAGGGAATCCACTAGGAAGTATGAATTTTAAAAGAGTGTAAAAGAGGGACCAAGAGTTAAGTCAATCAACTGTAGGACGAAGCTAGAAGGAATCACACCCTAAGTCTGAGGAAATATAATGGTTAAGGGCAAATAAATGAGGTTGGGTAAAGGAGAATTAAGTTGAAAGGAAGAGTCGAGAGAAAGAGTTAAGGAAAAGAGCTAAACCCGAGATCTTAGCCATTAAGTGTGGAAGAATAAGCCTTAAGGTCAAGGGAATCGATTTATCAAGAATTAGAGTGGGAAAAGGATTTGGGTGAGGATGGACTAAGCTAGGAGGAGGATTTATGGAGAGGAATTAGGTTTGAGATGGAGAGTTTTGATTTGGAATCAAAGAGGGGCAAAAACCTAGGTTGTTGCTTAATTTCGGGTTTCAAGCCTAATGACCTTGGTGCACTAGTTTGCAAATATCTAGAGTTATAGGTGTCCTTTTGAGGTGATTTCACTTGGATTAGAAATCTAAGATCCGAAGCTTCAGTTTTGTATGCTATATGAAAATATTTCGAGCTCATTTGCACCCTAAACAGGTGTATTCTTGCTCAAGTGAGAAAGTTGTGGAGAAATTCAACCTATAAATCTGCACTCCAGCTGCGCTCAGCGCAGGAAACAAAGAATTTTGTGAAAACCTACGCTCCAGCTGCGCTCAGCGCAACCTGAGCACAGCTACGCGTCTGGTAACTTTAGAACATAAAATTGAGGTTTCTTTTTCATTCTTCCACCGTTTTGCATGTTTTTAGAGTGAAAGAAAGAAAGAGGGGATTTTAGAGAGAGAAAGGAAAGATTAAGGCATCCGTTGAAGGAGAAGATGAAAGTTCATCCTCCTCAAGGTCTCCTACCTTCAATCCTCTCCCTTCCATCTCCTTTTGGGTCCTCATAGAGGTGAGTTTGGTTCTCTTACTCACTTCCCCTTGTGGAATGAACTCTATTGTATGAACCCTACTTCCTTTTCCCTTTCTTTCTTGCATGTGTATGATTAATTTATGGAATGTGTTGATTGTGGTGAAATTCTCTGTTACTTAACTTAATATCCAAACCCTAGGTTATGAGACTTTGAAATTGGGGAAAAAAATTTATATGTACTGTGATGGAAGTGTGAATTGATATATATATATATAATTGGTTGGTTTTATGGTGAAATTCTATATTATGTATGAGATTGTTGGAAGACTTAGGTTAGGGAAATTTTCTATATGTTGTATTATGAGTATGTGTTGGTATATGTTTGGAACATTATGAAGGACTTCTAAATGACTATGGATGATTGAAATTTGGTTTGAGCAAGAAAAGGAATTGGATAGATAATGATCCTTATTTCAATTATCCACATGAATTTATATTGATGTATTAACTGTCCAAAAGAGGGGACTACGGTCCAAAGAGGGGACTCCGGTCCAAAGAGGGGGCGTAATGCCAAAAAAGATTTAAGAATATGAAATTATGAATTTATGTATTTAATTAAAACAGAAGGATAAGTGGCCACAAGGAAGACGTTCCTTGTATGGTTTTGAGCTCAATTCCAGGTAGGAGGTATTAGTGAAAAGAACCCACCGGTGTTGGGTAATACACCAGAGGTTATATGTGAATGTTAATATTAAATTTTATCTTTCTTGAAAGTTGTAATTGTTTTATGAACTTATGAATGTTATGATACTTGCTTTGTTTCCTGTACACTTACACCCGTGCACAACCTTACTCACTAAGATTTATTCTCACCACACGTTATGTAGATTTATTCAGATGTGCGGTGTAACGTCCTAATTTCTAAATCCAAGATTTAGTCCGTTGGAAACTAAATCCCAGATTTTCGAAATTAATTAACGCCATTTTGAATATCAACAACATTCACAACTTGTTAAGAAACCAACGATAACTTAAACAATTTGTGAAACTAAGTTTTTATACATATATTTATAGACAACATGCCTTGAAGGCTACAAATTAACATCTCTCAAAAGGAGTTAGTCTATACATATATATAACTATACAGTCTCACAAGACTAAAAACTAAAGTTCCATCTCTAAGCGTACTCCTGTTTCCATCTCAATAATTCGTACGAGGCGATACCTGCACACCTAGATTGTGTCCATGAAACGTGTGGTGAGACAATTGTCTCAGTGAAATACAACTATGCAGATATAGTGTAGGAACAATGAATAAATGATATGCAACAATAATAACATAAACTCATACATAATAATCAACTCAATTATATGCAACTTATGATGCAACTCACTGTTGTGCCCAGCAGGCATGATCTTATCACTTAAACTGGAGTTAGAACTGAGCTCAGACTACGGAGAACGTATCCTCCGGGGACGAATCCCACCCATTACTGGACCGAAGTCAAATTTTCACATAATCACTTATTTTAACTCACGGCCGGAGCCGACTTATATTAACTCACGGTCGAAACTGGCTTAAATTAACTCAATGCTCATAATCTCAATGAATTAACAACTGATAAGAATCATATAACAAGAACATTGAATTTCATTAGTTTCATGGCCTAGGGTTCCAAATAGTCAATAGTTAATTCTTCCTAATTCATCTAATACATGCAATCCTTAACAATTAACATTCTAAGCATAAATAAGGGGAATTAAGAGAATCGGGATCATGCTCAAAGTTCACAACTATAGAAAGTGAAAGTGTGTGAGTTGTACTCACCTATACTCGACAATCGAAGGAAGAAGAATGGATTAAGGTGGATCACTTGATGATTCCTTGCCCCAAAACCCCTCTTCGAGCTTCAATTCAAGCTTCCTCTCTCTAAAACTCAAGAGTCTTTCTCTCTAAACTAATAGAAGAAGAAGAAAGAAGATTGAATTCTGATTCTAAATTAAGGGTTTAGTGCTTATAAGTGAATTCTCACTCAAGCCAGATATTCTCGCTTAGGCGAGCGTGTCGGTTGCATGCTTTTCCTTCACATTCTCACTCAAGCGAAATTGTCTCGCTCAAGCGAGAATGATCCAGAAAAGACCCCCCCTCTGGACGATTTTCGCTCAAGCGAGCCCTTTTCGCTTAAGCAAAAATTGTCTAGAGAGCCTCCCAAAAGTTCCCCTGTATCTGGCTTAAGCGAGCTGGCTTGCTTAAGCGAGATATGCGGAAAACTCAAACTTACCCCTTTTGCTACATAATTCGCTCAAGCGAGATTCTAGCTTGAGCGAGAATACTGAAACTTCGAAACTTAGTTTTTATTCTAAATTTTTCTTCTTAAATCATTTTTACCTTTTACTTAATACCATTCATAAAAATCAATATTCTATTCTCTTAATTAGTCTTAATTATTGGAATGTTACATGCAGGGCTCTCAGCATGATAAGTGAAGGATGTTTTAACTTGAGGATTTTGGGGGTTTAATAACCCTTTAAATGTATTTAGTTCCTTCTTGTGGTTAGATCTTCGATGTAAATACATATGTGTGTGTGTGTGTGTGTGTGTATATATATATATAGGTTTCTAGTGGAATGTATTTTGGGTGTATAAAGTTGAACTGACAATGTACCTAGCCTTTGTCGGCATACACCTGTTTTGTACTATTGTAATGACTTGAAGCTTATATATTTTGTTGGACTATCTAAGCTTGATTGTATGTTTTATTGATATTCATAATGAGCGAAATAATTTTTGAAAAGCCGAGAATGTGCTTCCAACAGACATTATTCCTGAAATTCGAAATTAGGACGTTAAATTATGGTATCAAAGTAGTTCAATCCTATATTGGGTAGGTTAGTTGCCCATGACTTACTATGATCCTACAGTATCTCGTGCTCAATATAGGGGCTGATCACCCCTATATTGTGTGCGTTGTACACGGGATTATGGTGAGTGAAGTGAACAGGATGTCTTGTTAAGGAAGTTGGGATATTTCCTTGACAAGGTTAGAGCCACCCACTTGTTAGATAGAGGGAGAATGACATAGGTTCCTTTCTAAGAGTAAGACTTTCACCTTAGGAATTTTATAAAATGTCACCCCTAGTTCCTGGTAAGCATAAGGCACACATAAGGACAACTAACTTAGATAGACCCCTTGTCAAGTGAAGAGTGGGTTGTTGTTTAACTTAGAGTCTTGTCAACGAAGGTTGTTTGATCTGTCTGACTGAATGTGATGTTGGCTTGCTTGAATAATTGTGTATCTTGTGTTTTTGGTTGATGTGTGATCAACGAGTTATGATATTGTCTGCTTGTTAAATGATTGCTTGGCTTGTTTGTTGGGTTGGAAGCTTGTGTTACTCCGTGGGGGTTTTGATTGCTTGATTAGTCATGATGTTTGTTTCTACTTGGGCAATTGCGCGATGTGTTGGTGTGCTACATTGCTCGAATGTCTTTTATGTAGAGGTTGGTTGTCAATTTCTAGGATCAGAGTTTTCGTGGCAAGTAGAGGTTAGAAGGGAAGTATGGGTGATAAGTGAAAAATATATGATAAATTAGAGTACTTTTTAGTACACTTATCAAGGGTAAAATGGTATTTTATGCCCCAAATTAATCCCTTTTTGTTAATATTTAGATAAATTGTATTTATGAGTCTTGAATTTGAATTTGATGCTATTTTAATATAAATTTGGCTGATTTTTGCAGATTATGGCAAAGATTTGATATGGAGATAAGATAACATTAAATGAGGGAGATATTTGCAAGATCTGAAGTTTAATTGAAGGAAATTGATGAAGATTTGAAGATTATTTGAGAGAAATTAATGAAGATATTAGCTGCCAATTAAACAAGAATTCTGCAGACAACCTTCCCAATTAAATTCAAGTTACTCAATAAATGCAAGATTCCATCAAGAAAAAGGGAAACAAGGAAAGACAATCAATCAAAACCAGTCTCGGGGAGAGATCAAGTTGAAAAGAGAAAGATTGAAGTTGTGCAGAACGCGTTGCGCGCTTTAACCTGCGTTGTAGCGCAGGGTGAAGCGCAAACTCTCTGGAACCTGCGCTGCATCTTGCGCTATAGCGCAGGGTGAAGCGCAGATCACGCTGATTCTTGCCCTGTTGCCATTTTTAGATAGATTTCTCCCCAATTTTCTTTGTCTTTCCTTATCCTATAAATAGGAACCTCTTGCACCAGATCAAGTGTGCACGATTATTGTAATTCAGTTATATTCCAGTGATAATGCACCGGTTCTAATTTTTGAGTAGAAGAGGAGGAGCGCTTCACAAGGATTGAAGATGGTGACAGCATCTTCGATGGTTTGTATGGCTAACTTGTGTAGTTAACTCTCCATTAGGATTGAATGTAATCGATTCCATTCCCAAGTGTATGTTGAACTCTATCTATTTATTTATGTAGTTCCCTAGCTATAGTATTGGTAATCTTGTTCTGTGCTTAATTCCTAACTTCCGCGCTTGCGCCGGAGTTATAGGCTAGTTTGTAATTAACGTTATGACTAGGATTGAGTTTGGGGGAGCCTAGACATAAGAAACTCAACCTCTGAGTGAATGAGAATACTCGGTTAATTAGTGACTAAAACATGGGTGTTGCTAATGATTGATGGGTAGTGTGAGTATCCTAATGAAGGGCATCTAAAGGATAGGCATGGTCTAATGGATCGATAGCAAAGGATTAGTTGATTGTCAATCCAGGAAGTGAAACGTGGATGTATTCTAATGAGTGATGGGTAGTGATAGTACTCTAGAGAAGGTGCGTCCAGAGGAGTAGGCCTCGTTTATCAATTAGTTCTTTTACAAACAGAATAAAGAAAGCAAAATAAGCCGAGGGTAAGTCTATCGCTTGGGAGAACCTGCATGGATTACCTTTGAGTGTGAGTGGTGCCTGGTAACTCGGGGTCTTAGCAATATAGTTTGTCTACAGTGTTATAGTTCAAAGGCTATAAATATTGGGTAGTCTCGACATACATGAGGGGTGTGATGAGATGAAGTCCAATCCTAATCCAAGTAAAGTGTTTGTCTCTTGATAAATAGACCACGAATATACGCGAGTTGACCGTTCCCTGTGGATACGATAACTCTTCTTACTATTATACTACTGGATTTTTGGTTCGCTTGCCTGAAACCCATCAAGTATTTTTGAAGATGGCTGAAGAAATTAGAAAACAAAAAGATGGCTGAAGATCAACACCCAATCCCTCAAAAAAGAGTCTTAGGAGATTATGTCAAGCACCAAGGACCTCGACATTACTCAAGCATAGCTATATCAGCTACATCGAAGCCCTTAAGAATAAAGCCTGCACATTTAAATCTCATAAATGGGAGGTTAGAGAAACCTAATACCACTAATGAGAGGGAGTAACCATAGCTCTTGGTTAATTTTTTCACCATGTGGTAGGAGTGATCTTATAGATAATGCGAGGAATTGAATTAGGACCTTTAAACTCACATTCTTGTTTTCCTTTCTTTATACCTCTATTAGTGTGTTTTGATGTTGATGGTTATTGTTATTTCAATCTTAACTTCCTTAGTAGTTGCCTAAGTCACTATGTAAGCCAGTTAGATATATCATTAGGCGGTCAATGATTTTAATCTGATAGTGGTAAGAATATGGATTTCCATTTGGTATTAATGGGTTCATACTTTTAGGTAATTGTTCATACATAAGATCAGGATTGTTTGGTGACTAGAACTATCGAGTGAAGTGAATCAGTGACCTTGGAATTGTTAAAAGGAATGTAGATCATGTGCTAGTAGAGAGCTACAAGGACTTCTTGGTTAAGCATTATGTATTCATATATTCTTACATGTTATTCTTATCTTTCTAATCTTTCATGTTTTATTTTGCGTGACTCTGTGCACGTGATGCGAAGTTGCTATGTTGCATGGTGATCCTTCAGTTGGTATTACGCTGTTTGATTTTTTTGCTTCTCCTTGACTTGAATTTAGAACTCTTGTTTGATTAACTTTATTGGATTAACTAGTTGGTATATGAATGCCTCTGATGAGAGAAAGTCTTTTGAATTTAATGTTTGTAACTTTGTAAGGTATCAATCACACATGACAATCAATTTTATTTAATAGAAAACTTTTCTTAAATTTCATACTCTTCGTTTTAATTTTGAAAGTAAAATGAGTTGAAAGGTATTTGTCTCAAACTTATGCATTGTTTCTTTCTTCTGTGTTTTCTTATACTGCTATTAGAAACCATAAGTTGAATTATTTGAAGTATAAGACTACTACTTACTTATTTTTCTATTCAACAACTTTTGGGGGGAGTTCTTGGTAAACATCGGGTTTGGCCTTTTCTCCTTTGGAGCAATTTTTGTTTGTGGCAGTACTGTGCACTTCATACAACTCCTTGCTGCAGTTGATTAGAGTCTAATGCTTACATCTATCTCTTGCCCTTAAAACTCACTGTGTGATAGGATTATGTTTATGTTCTCTTGTGTTTCCCTTGTGGCCGTTTCAAGGGATTTGACCTTAATTTTTTTTATAGACACAGAGATTTGGCAACCTTGATGCATTCTTTGTTGTTTCTTTTGTTTTTTCTATTTTTTTATTTTGTTGGTTCAAGGATATCTTCTCTTCTCGAGTTTTTTGCGTGCTGTATTAGAATCTAGTGATAACATGATCTTGTTAAAGGTTTTTTTTTTTCTTTTCTTTTCAAGCTAGTCGTTCCTTGGGAATGCAAGGTAGTTCATATAGTAGACTCAAACGTAAGGGGTCGATAGGAAGGGCCCTGGCCCTTAAGGGGGGTATCTTGGTAGGGGAAGACATAAGTACCCACAATATAACTTAAGGACCAAATAGAAATACTTAGAACACAGCTAGGTTGTTAGCAACACCCAAACTTAGTTTTTCCCCCACGTATTGTGTGACCTCCAGATAGCTCCTAGAAGTAGATGTGTTAAGAATCAAGTTAAAAATTATCCTCAAACGTTTTTGGATCTTACCTATGTTATGACCTTGTCGATAGCATAGGAAATTTCATATAAGATAGGATGGAGGAGAGATGACCACCATTTCCATTCTTGAGCAGAACTTTTGACTTGCTTTAGGAAGGAATTAGGATTTGGAGAGAACATAGTTGTTGTATTAAATGTACTCCACTTGTTTTGTCCATAGGCTATGATAGAAATTGGGCTAGCCAATCTTTTTATCAGAAAAAGAGCAAACTGGAGAAAGATATAGATAATTAATACTTTAATGGTGTTATATTTTTTATTTACTAAAAAGAAAATGTATGACTCTATGAAATAGAAATTTAGTCTGAAACATGTATAAAATTTTTTGTTCACTAAGTCTGAATTAGAGATGTGGTTCTTTTGTTCAAAGATAGTCACTATATAAGAGAAACTTAATAATTCTGGATCCTGATTTTGTAACATAAACCATCTTTTCCTTCTTTTTGCACCTAGTATGTTGGATGCTGCCTGGGGGAGTTGATTTTATGCAAACTTTTAGTTGTCAATGTGAAGGGTGACATCTGTCACTCCATTAGGACTCATATTTTTGTTTATGAATGTATTGGCACTGCATGATTTACACCTAGAATAAATGATGTGCTGAACTAGGACATACTATAAATACATATTCTATATTTTCCTGAACTGCTCTTTTGTTTAGGAAACCTCGAGGAATAGAAGGATTTGTTACGAAGTAATGATTCAGGAGGGTTTTCGAATACACAAGCGTAATTGGGAGTAAGACGGTCAGCCAATGTAGAAGGCATTGGGAGCAAGTTTTGAGGACAAAATTTATTTAAGGGGGGGTAGAGTGTAACATCCCAAAAATTTAGGCCGAGGAGATATAAGAGAAACATTAGGTGCTGAAGCAAGCCTTGAAAGGGAAGTTAAAAATAGGATGAGAATCCGGAGGTTAAGAGCATTCCAGACAAGAAATTAAGGGAATCCATTAGGAAGCATAAATTTTAAAAGAGTGTAAAAGAGGGACCAAGAGTTAAGCCAATCAATTGTAGGTCGAAGCTAGAAGGAATCACACCCTGAGTCAGAGGAAATATAGTGGTTAAGAGCAAAGAAATGAGGTTGGGTAAAGGGGAATTAAGTTGAAAGGAAGAGTCAGGAGAAAGAGTTAAGGAAAAGAGCTAAACCCGAGATCTTAGCCATTAAGTGTGGAAGCATAAGCCTTAAGGTCAAGGGAATCGATTTATCAAGAATTAGAGTGGGGAAAGGATTTGGGTGAGGATGGACTAAGCTAGGATGAGGATTTGTGGAGAGGAATTAGGTTTGAGATGAAGAGTTTTGATTTGGAATTAAAGAGGGGCAAAAACCTAGGTTGTTGCTTAATTTCGGGTTTCAAGCCTAATGACCTTGGTGCACTAATTTGCAAATATCTAGAGTTGCAGGTGTCCTTTTGAGGTGATTTCACTTGGATTAGAAAGCTAAGATCCGGGGCTTTAGTTTGATAAGCTATATGATAGTATTCCAAGCTCATTTGCACCCTAAACAGGCGTATTCTTGTAACATCCCAAATTTTATTAAATAAAATAAAATTAATAAAATAAGAGAAGTAAATAAATATTAATATTAGTAATATTAGTATTTTTATTAATAGTGTTATTTCTAATTAAAAAAAAGGGATGAGTGGGTTGAGGGTGGGCCCAACCCAATTAATTATTTAAGTAAGGAGGGGTTACCAATTCACCCTAATCCTTATTCTTCAAATCGTCGGAGAGAGAAACCATAAGGAGGGGAGAAACGAGGTCTCAAGAGGAGATTAATGCAGAGTGATCATCAAGAAATAGTCAATCTTTGCTGTTCGACCTTCACCTTCAAGGTACGGTGGGGGAAAGGGTGCTGCTTGTATGTGTATGTGGGAGTGCTTGGGTAGAGAGGGCAACCATAAAACCCTCTAAGGCTTTAAATTCGAATTTGTTATGTGCATCATGTGTTGTATGATGAAAATCTGTTTGCTTTGATGTTTAAACGTGATAATCTTGAAGAATCTTGATGAATTGAGTGATGGTAGCGAGAATAGTGAAAAGGGATAAATAAGGGTTGATTGATGAGGAACCATAATGGATTAGATGTTTTAATTTGTAGTAAAAACTGATGTTTTCATTGAATTTGTTCGGTAAAAATGTGTAGGATTGAAGTATTAGCAATGAGGATTGATTAGGGGTTGAAGAAGAGGGTTTAAAAAGGGGTAAAAATCGCAAGAACATCGTTCTCGAGTCGCTGGTAATCGATTACAGCAGTCCGTAATCGATTACAGGGTTTTCTAGGCAGCGTTGGGTGAGTTTGGGTTGCTGGTAATCGATTACAAGGGGCCTGTAATCGATTACCAGAGAGTTGAGTTGCTGGTAATCGATTACAGTTGTGTGGTAATCGATTACCAGGCTTTGACAGCTTTCTCGCCTGAGCAAGAATGTGTCGGTTAAGGGTTCAAATGAGTATGAGAGTGTTGTTTAAGTGGTGTTGTGATCCTTTAATTATTTGTTGATAATTATGTGAATTATTTGTGGAATTGATAGATTAATTAGTTGTTTAGAGTGTATTGATTGTGGTACAAGTATGATGATATGAATATCTCATGTGATGTTAGATGTTTATAATATTGTGATGTATGATGTTGATGTGATGAGCATATGAGGTATGTCATGATGATGATAATATATTGATGCATTGAGCATATGAGGTGTGAAATATATGATGATGATGATGCATTAAGCATATGAGGTGTGATATATATGATGATTATGCATTGAGCATATGAGGTGTGATATGATGATGATGATGCATTGAGCATATGAGCTGTGTGATAATGATGATATAGATGCATTGAGCACATGAGGTGTGATATGATGATGATTATGCATTGAGCATATGAGATGTGGTACCTGAGATGCACGAGCCCAAGAGAGGGGTGTTGTGTAACCTACAGGCCTGTGTGGTGATTAACGGTAGGGTTGCGCAACCTACCGGCCTGTGTGGTGACTAACGGTAGGGTGCAACTCAGGAGGTGAACTGCACGGACCCATAGAGGGGGTGCATAGACCGTGATGGGGGACATCCTTGCACGAGCCTAGAGTGGGGTATCGTGCAACCTATCGACCTGTGTGGTGATTAACGGTGGGGCCATCATTGCGGGGCGGATGTCTTTGCACGAGCTTAGAGTAGGGTGTTATGCAACCTGTCGGCCTATGTGGTGATTAACGGTAGGGCCATCATCAGTAACAACTAGGGAGATTGATGAGGTGCGCTCATTCTGCGGAGTTCCAAGTCATGATCCTTGGGATGAGGTTGATGAGGTTTGGTGTGCATGATGATAGATGAACATGCATTGCATTAGATGATGAAATTGAATTATATTATGACGATATGAGTATTATTGATGATATGGGTATTATGTGTTGAGTATGGAGAATGTGTGTTCTTGATGATTTGCGAGTGTGACTTATAATCTAGTGATGAGATAATATATTTGCTAATAAGAGTATGATGATATGAGTATGATATTATTTGATGATGATGATGACTATGTGTGGGTGAGGATAAGGTAGCCTTCCATGTGCATGTAAGAGTTGGTATTCTTTTCCTCACCGTTTTCTCTGTGGTTTATTTATAGGCGATGATGATGGCATATCAGGTGCCTAGTATTGAATTGAAGGGGTGTCGCTTTGATATGTGTGACATCAGGGCTTAGTATTAGGGGTTTTATTTTATGATTTTTAAGAGGAGATTATGAAAAATATTTTAAGTGCCTTACATGGCCAATATGGATATTTTGATGTTGACAATTGAGATTTTGATGTTTTAATTACTTTGAAAACTGTTGACTTTAAATTTTATCTAAATTGAGTTGACTTTGAAACAAACGATGTTGTGTTAGAAAGATATGTGAATCTTTTTACCCGGTGTGGTCCGTTACTTTTCCTAAATATTCGTAATTGCTGAATGTATAAGAGAGTGGGGTAGAAGGGTGTCACATTAAGTGGTATCAGAGCAGGTCGGTTCACCGGCCGTGAGTTATATGTTTGTTATGATTTTGTGGTGATAATTGTGATGTTGATTAAGTGAAATATATTGTGTTGATTTAATTGTTTGATTGGTCGGTTCATCGGCCTTGAGTTATGTGTTTGTTGTGCTTCCGTGGTGTTAAATTGCGATGTTGATTGAGTGAGATGCATTATTGATTTTTTTTGTTTCAATGTTCTGCAAGGTTGATATATCTTTGATTATCTTGCTTCAAGTGATTGGGACTGGCCACCCTAATGATTTGAACCTGATAAGGGAAGATGTGACGACTTGCAGAGGGAATGTTATGTCAATAACATTGCTAGAAGAAAATCTTTGCGAAAATATTTTAAGAAAGAAAATTTTAAATTAGATTTCTTGATTTGAAAAGAGTTTTGTATAATATAGATTTCATACATGCTTACACTGCATTGCATCATACTGAGATGTGTATTAGAAGTCTTGTATGAAACTGATGAATGACATGATTATTGAATGATGTGATTGTGATGACATTTTTACCATGTTATGTGATGTGAATGATGATTGTGTAATATTTTAAATTTAGATAAGATGAGGGAAGAAAATAAATAAACAATAAATTGTTGAATATCTAAGAATGAGGTTGTACTTAAGTGGGAGACTCCTAAATTAGTGAATGAGATTAGAAGTTTTCTTGTGTTGGTTGGGTCTTATAGGAGATTTATAGAAGGATTTTCTAAGATAACTTTACCTTTGACTGAGTTGGCTAGGAAGGGGGTTGCTTTTGTGTGAAATAGTAAGTGTGAGCTTAGTTTCCAAACCCTTAAGGAAAAGTTGACTAGTGCACTAGTGTTAGTTTTACCTGATCTTAGTAAACCTTTTGTGGTGTATTGTGATGCTTCTAAGATGGGTTTAGGCGGAGTGTTAATGTAAGAGGGTAGAGTAGTAGCTTATGCTTCTAGGCAATTGAAAATCCATGAGAGGAACTACCCTACCCATAATCTTGAGTTAGCAGCTGTGGTGTTTGTGTTGAAGATGTGGAGACATTACTTGTATGGTTCCAAATTTGAGGTTTTTAGTGACCATAAGAGCCTTAGGTATTTGTTTGATCAAAAAGAGCTGAAAATGCGGCAAAGGAGGTGGTTAGAATTTCTGAAGGATTATGATTTTGAGTTGAGTTACCACCATGGTAAGGCTAATGTAGTAGAAGATTCTCTAAGTAGGAAATCTCTTCATGTTAGTTCCCTGATGATTAAGGAAATGGATTTTTAACTCAATTTAGGGATTTGAGTTTAGCTTGTGAGGTGACTTCTATCAGAGTTGTTCTTTCCTTTTGGCCTCGGGTATGGTCTGCAATACCCTTCTCTCTGTGTTTACTCTTTGTTGATTGTTTGTTTGTGTTGATTGTTTGCCTTGTGTGAATTGGTTGCTCTCATCTTACCATCTTAGTAATATGAGGATCTGTGTGTAGCGTTGCTTATTCTTGCTTGAATGGTTCTGCATGAAATGGAAGAAGTTGACTTGTTCTGCAAATGCAGGATTCCATGGCAGAAAGAGGCAACCCTGAGATGGGCGATCTCCTGGGAAGGAGACAGGGTAGCATAAAATCACACCTCATAAAAGAATTAACTTAACACCCTAATTAGAATTAAGGTAGTATGAATGAACCAAGTAATCAAGCTTCTAAAACGAGTTTGCTAAGACCTTTAGGTCCTGAGATGGTACATTAGTGTAGCCAATAGTTGATTTGACTTGTGGATTGAGGTGCTGAGTGAGACATCAAAGGTCAGGATAGGATGACCACTAAGGATAAGTTCCCATTCCTTTAGATGAGTAACCTAAGGGATCGATAATGAATTCGAGGCCGTAAATTCAAGGTTAAGATGATTTATCATTGAGGTTTAATTATTAAGGTTTTGAAATTTGGGGATTTGTACTAATAGCTCTTGAGGATTCAGTTACTGAAAATATATATATTTTGGCAAAGCAAGTTAGAAGTAATTGATGACTTGGGATATACTCAGGATGAATAATGATGGAGTTTAGGATAAGAATGACAAACATATGAATTGAGATTTGATCTTAGTAATTAAGGTATATTTGGATACCCTGTTGATGAACTTGAAGTCTAAAAGGGTTTGACTGTGGAATGGGTGCCATGATTGAAGTTTGATAGATACACTAGAGTATGATCGCTATCTCTAACGGATTGATAAAATGAGGATTTATAGAAACAAGTGGAAAAACTCGATTTAAGACAAAGGATGTCAAAGTATTGAGGCCAATAGCACAAGATGTAGTTCTTAAGGAATTTTAGTCGGATGGTAGGGTATGACTAAGCAAATGATCTGTTAGTATCAAGATTACGCAGGAAAATGAAGAAAGAGATCATGTGATGGAGAATTATATGCACGAGTAAGCACTACAAGAGCTACAATGGTATGAGCTAAGTAAGGATAACACTTCCATGAGGTTAGTAGAAATAATAGATATGTCAAATAATGAGCGATTATCGTATGTGTTGATTTTGATGACTAAGAGTATACTTGATTGATGCTCCTATAGATTGAATAAGGTATGTGAATGGAATCTCATAAACGATTAAGATTGGAATTGGTAAGAATTATGACACGTTGATTTAGTATGGTCATACCAATTTACAGGATTAGTTTGTACATTAATCTTAATGGACTTAGACTCTCAAGGAAAGGTATATAAATTAGTAAATATCTAGGTAGGATTTTAAAGATTGGATTGGAATTGTACTAGATAAGTAGGTGACGTTTCGCGTAAGGATGCCCTAGGGGACAAATACAATCCTTGGAAGTATAATAACCATAAGGAACAAAAAAATAATAATATTCCCTAAGATAGATTGCTTCTATCTATATACCGAGACTATAGGTAATCTTACAATCCGCTTTGGACTTTACCATGAATGCTACATGTGTCTAGTAATTCTATCTGTATTGGTTGTCATTGGTGTTCCTTTCCCTCCTTAGTGAACCCAGTTTTCTAACCTCATTTAAGCCAACTTATCCTCATTCTTTCGTGCCATGTTCTCTCCTATTTCTAGGATCCAATGGGAAGTATAGCATTCTTTGGAATAATCTGGAGAGATAGGAAGTTGTATGCTAAGCTATCTAAGTGTGAGTTTTGGTTAAAGGAAGTGAATTTCCTAGGTCATGTGATCTATAGTGGACGAGTTAGCGTAGACCCAGCTAAGGTAGAAACTGTGTTGCAGTGGGAAGCACCTGGGACTTTAACGGAAGTGAGAAGCTTCTTGGGGTTAGCTGGTTACTACCGTAAGTTTATTGAAAATTTTTCAAGGATAGCAACTTCGTTGAACCGTTTGATTAGGAAAGACCAACCTTTTGTGTGGAGCCAGTAGTGTGAAGATAGTTTTCAGGAATTGAAGAAAAGGATAACTTCTGCGACTGCGTTAGTTTTACCTGACCCACAAGAGAGTTTTGAAGTATATTGTGATGCTTCATAACAAGGATTAGGAGGTTTGTTGATGAAAAAAGGAAAAGTAGTGGCTTATGCCTGTAGGCAACTGCGAACACACGAAGTAAATTACCCTACGCATGATCTAGAGTTGGCAGCCATAGTTTTTGCTCTGAAGATTTGGAGGCACCATCTGTATGGCGCTAGGTTTGAAGTCTTTAGTGACCATAAGAGCTTGAAGTATCTGTTTGATCAGAAGGAATTGAATATGAGGCAGAGACGATGGATGGAGTTTTTTAAAGGATTATGATTTTAGTCTGCAATACCACCCTGGGAAAGCCAATGTAGTGGCTGATGCGTTGAGTAGGAAATCTTTGCACATGTCAGCAATGATGGTTAAGGAGCTAGAGTTGATAGAAAAGTTTAGAGACCTAAACCTAGATGTTAGATTTGGTCCTAAGAGTATAAGATTGGGAACCTTGAAGATTTCAAGTGATTTCTTGGAGTAAGTTCGCGTAGCACAGGAAGTGGATCAATCTTTGCAAGTTTTGAAGGATCTAGTCCCTAAGAAAGGAGAATCTGAGTTTTGTAAGGGAACTGATGGGATTATTAGATTCAAAAATAGGATATGTATACCTGATGATAAGTGAATAAGGAAACTGATCTTAGAATAGGCTCATAAGAGTGGATTGAGTATTCACCCTGGAACAACTAAGATATATCAAGATCTGAAGAAGATGTTTTGGTGGTCTGGAATGAAAAAGGAAGTAGCTGAGTATGTAGCTTCTTGTTTGGTTTGTCAGAAAGCTAAGATTGAACATCAAAGACCATCAGGAGAGTTACAACCTTTAGATGTCCCTGAGTGGAAATGGGATAGCATATCTATGGATTTTGTGGTAGGTTTACCTAGAACTTCTGCAGGTTTTGATGCTATATGGGTAATTGTTGATAGGTTAACAAAATCTGCTCATTTCTTGCCCATTAACATTAAGTTTTCTCTAGAAAAGTTGACCCAGTTGTATATTAAGGAAGTAATAAGACTACATGGGGTTCCGTCTAGCATAGTGTCAGATAGAGACCCTAGGTTTACATCCAGATTTTGGGGTAGTCTTCAATAAGCTTTAGGAACCAAGTTGAGGCTTAGTTCATCATATCACCCTCAAACAGATGGTCAGTCTGAGCGGACTATCCAATCCCTAGAGGATTTGCTGAGGGCATGTGTGTTAGAACACAAGGGAAGTTGGGATCAGTTGTTGGCTCTGATCGAGTTCACCTACAACAATAGTTTCCATTCTAGTATTGGAATGGCACCATATGAAGCCCTGTATGGTAGAAAGTGTAGAACACCTTTGTGTTGGTTTGAATCTGGCGATGGCCTAGTGTTGGGGCCTGAGATGATTCAGCAAACCACGGAAAAGATCAAGATGATTCAGGAAAGGATGAAAATATCACAGAGCAGGCAGAAGAGTTACTATGATAGGAGGAGGAAACCCCTTGAATTCAAAGAAGGAGATCATTTATTTTTGAGAGTTACACCAACGACTGGGGTTGGTAGGGCAATGCGATCTCGAAAGCTTACGCCTAAATTCATTGGTCCCAACCAAATTTTGAAAAGAATTGGTCTTGTTGCTTACCAAATTGCTTTGCCACCTTTTTTTTCTAATCTTCATAATGTGTTCCATGTATCAAAACTCCGAAAGTATATTCCTGACCCTTCGCACGTCATAGAACCCGACGTAATACAATTAAAAGAAAACTTATGAAGTATTACCTGTGCGAATCAGAGACTGAAGGATTAAGCAGTTGAGAGGAAAAGAGATTCCGTTGGTAAAGGTTATTTGGAGTGCAACTGATGAAGGGAATGCAACCTGGGAGTTGGAAGAGCAATTGAAAAAGTCTTATCCTCATTTATTTCAAGAATGTACGCACAAATTTCGAGGACGAAAATTCTTTTTAGAGGGGGAGAGTTGTAACACCCGCGTTTTACCGTTTTTGCCGTTTTAAGTGTTTTATTGGATTTTGATTAATTAAAATTATTTTTTTTATCATCAAAATTTATATTTTTGGATTTAGAATTGAATTTCCTATTTTTAGGGAATTTCTGGGAATTTTTGGGATTTTTCGGAAAAATGACCTTTTTGCCCCTCCTGTCTCTTGAACTGGGCCCGAATACTCTTGATCCGGGCCAGAAAAATTGCACAAACCTTCCCTTTTTCCTCCTAGAAGACCGTGCATAATGCAGCCTTGGTGCATGAGAGACATTTGTCTCCTCCTTTCCTCCCATCCAAGCCATGTGTTAAAAAAAAAAAAAGAGTTTTTATGGCATTTACTACACCATAACTCACCATTTTTTCTTTCTTTCCTACATGCAAACTTAGAAACTCTCTCATTTTCTCTCTTTTTCTTCCTCTTGGCCGTGAGACTCTCTCACACTTTCTCTCCAAATTTTTCATCTCCCCTTAAACACACCAAGCCAAGGTTCCATCTTTTGAACCAAAGCTTAAATTTCTAAGCCTTCTAGCCTTGAAAGATCCTTGTTGGTGACTAAAGGAGGCATCTTTGGAGCTGTTTTGTGAGCTGTTGCTGCACTTTATCCTTGAGGAAATTCCTTAGGTAAGGGGGGGGGGAGAACTTAAACTCTAGTAGGATTGGTAACTAGAGTCAAGGATTACCCTTGATCCTTGTCTTGATCCTCTTTTTCTCTTGAAAAAAAATCACTTTTGGAACCTCCTTTTGAATGAAATGTCTTAGATTTCTTGAGCTGGGCTGTGTGTGTGTTTTGAACTTTATTTTGATACTTGAAAAGTGCTTGGATTGTGGTTGTTGATGCATGCAAATTGTGAAATTGATTGGAAAGAAAATTTTCCCGTTTTTACCTAGAGCAGCGACCATGAAATGGCGACTGCAGATTGGTTCACCGTTGGATCGGGCTGAAATTTTAATGGCTGGTTCATAACATCTGAGTCTTCATGTTGAACGGTCGGATCATTGATACGATGATTGGGCTGGGAGATACTTGATCTGCACAGTGGCTGTATGTTTGAAGTTTTTTTTTTTTTTTTAAAAAGAGACTTGCTTGTTAATGTGTTTGTGTGCATGTGGTTCAAAATTAATTTGGTGCTTGGAATGTGTTTTAATGATGATTTTAAGGACATGCATGGAGTTGTTTCAAGTTAAGACATTGTTTTGATGGTTGATGCTTGAGAAAGTGCTACTTTTGAGCTTAAAAAAGTGAGGTTTGAACTTGAATGTGTGCATTGGTGATTTTGATATGATTTGGTGTGATCTTTGTGGTTTTAAAACGATTATATGGTTGCTGGAAATTCTGGAAAAAATGATGAACATTCAAGGTGTTCTTGATGTTCATGAGGTTGTTCTTGATGAAATTCATCAAGAATGCCTTTTGATCCAAGAGATCCAAGTAAAACTTGAAAAAGGTGTTTTTGGGCCTTAAAATTTTCATGGGCCAATAAATCTAATTAACTAAAAGAATTTACTTTAAAAAAGAAATATGTTTTAGAAACATTAAAAAAATTAAATTCGGATTACAACAAAAATCTAATTAGAAGTCAACATAAAAGTCAACATTTTAGCTTGTTGTGTAAAAAAATGGGCTCCCATGAGTCATCAAACCTTTGGGCCTTTGGTTTGGGCCCAAAGCCTTCAAAAAGAGAGTCAAAGACTCATTTAAAAAGTCAACCAAAAATAATTTATGAAATTGGGCTTAGATTAGAGTTGGACTTCAACTCTAAACCAAGTTAATAAAAATTAAAAACTTTGGATTAATTAGTGGACTTAACTAATTCAATTACCTAAGTTAACTAACCTAATTCACTTAAGTTAATTAAGTACAGGATTATTAATTAAGTCTAAAGTTAATTAACCTTGATGAAAGTATTAATTAAGTAATTGATCAAGAATGTTGATTAAGAACTAATTAATCATGATTAACCTTAATCAAGTATAATTAAAACTCTAATCCAAGTTTAAGGAGAAGATTAGGGGATGATTAGGAATTAATTAGAATCTTAAGTAAAGATTAAGACTTAATTAAAGAGAATTAAAATTAATTGAAATCCAGTTAATGAAGGCTAATTATGATTAAAAGTCAAACCTAATCTTAATTAGTCATACAAAGAAAATTAGGATAAGTAATACTATTCATAAGACACAATCATAAGTCTTAGTAAATTATAGGGCTTAACTGGACATGATTATCAAGAACATTAGTACAAACAACCTTAAAAGGCTATAACAAACACACTCTTTCTTCATAAAACTTGAGAAACTTAGTGAGAGAGTGCGGTTCCAACCCAAGGTAGGGTTCGGTTTCCTTGAAGGAAAGACATTGAATTCGGGCCGTGCCACAGGGATGTGGTGACGTTGAATGGTTCAATGGGCTTTGCCTGTAAGGATGTGAATGTTGTGAGCATTGTTGTGTGACATGCATCATGAAGCATTGTTGATGTTCGAGGTTGAAAACCTTATGACCTATATGACAGTAGCACTTGGTACAGTGTGAAATCGGTTGGGAAGGGTGCAACTGGGTTTTGCAAAGAACGCCAGTGGGTCCTCAAAAGGGACGCCAGCCCTGAGGATAGCCTAGCTCCCGGAAGATCTCAGGTGACGTAGATTAGCTCCCTACTGTCGAGATTGGGGAACCCAGCTTAGCTATTCCTGTCGCTCTCATGATTTTCGGGTCAGTTGAGATTGTCTGGAAGAACGCTTAAATGATTTGGCCAAAATGTATGAGCAATGCTCTTTGTACCAATGCTAGTACAGACTCTAACTCCTGACGTGCTGTGTATATATGGTCGGGCAGTTGCTATGTGCTCTGCCGATGGTGATGTTTCCCTGGGCCCGCATGCATTAGATATTACATTATAATAGTAAAGTTGCGTTCATATGAGTACACCATAATGAGATGTCGTGATTGCTTATTGATTCCACTGTGTGGATTGCCTCTGTGTGTGTGCTCTAGTTTGCTGTATCCTACATGTTGTGAGTTCATGCGATGTTCTAACCCTCCTGTTCTATCTTTTCTTTCTATGCTCTACTCGTCACGTTGATAGTCGGTATCGAGGACTTCCGTCATGACGTCAATGCAGGTGCGACTTAGATGGTTGCCGAGGGGCACCCGGAGGGTGACGAGTATCCCGCGCAGGTGTGAGTTCTATGGAGGGGGAGTCTGTGTCATCATCACGCACCCCAGACTTCCTCTTGTACCTGAGAAGGACTAGGTTGTGTTGAGTCTAGGTAGTGGCAGCTCTGATCTAGCAACCTCTTGTTTTGTATTTTGTTGAGGTCTTATTTATTTTAGTCTACTACTGGAACTCATGTTTTGCATGGTTGCCTTGTTGGCTCAAAAAGTACATCGACACCGTGATGTATGTATATATAAATATATTTATGATGTTTCCTTCCTTATGATTCATTTTATAACTATGTGTATGATGTGTATGTAGGCGCGGTAATAAGCGTCTAGATGTTTTCGGAAAAATGAGTTTTAAATTTAAGGAAAGGATATTTCATAAGTACTTAAAATAAAGCTAGAGAGGTAATAGGCCAATGACACCTAAACCCTTTTAAAAAAAATTCCGTATTTTGACGTTTTTGAAAACAGTAAGTTCGTTGGTCATGTGTTATATGTGACATTCTTAGCGGTATAACTAAGGGTGTCGCATCAGACAGTATCTCAGAAAACTAACTAGAGATACAAGTCACATCATCCTAAGGAGCAAATCATTGGCAGCACTTCAGAAGGAGTTAAGACAAGATCAAAATTCAAGAATCTTAATTTTCTTGCTCTCCTGTCTGAAATTGAGCCAAAGAACATTGATGAAGCTCTGCATGATGAAAGGTGGATCCTAGCCATGCAAGAAGAGCTAAATCAGTTTGCTAGAAGTCATGTATGGACTCTTGTTCCTAAACCCCATGGGAAAACTTTTATTGGAACCAAATGGGTGTTCAGAAACAAGTTGTCTGAAGAAGGTAAAGTGGTCAGAAACAAGGCAAGATTGGTGGCTCAAGGATACAATCAACAAGAAGGTATTGACTTCACTAAAACCTTTGCTCCAGTTGCCAGGTTAGAAGCAATTAGAATTCCTCTATCTTATGTTGTAAATAATGGCATCAAACTATATCAAATGGACGTTAAAAGTGCCTTCCTCAATGGGTTTATTGAAGAAGAAGTTTTTGTTAGACAACCCCCTGGTTTTGAAGATACTGCTTTTCCTGATTATGTTTTCAAACTGAAAAAGGCTCTTTATGGTCTGAAACAAGCTCCCAGAGCATGGTATGACAGACTGAGCAGCTTTCTTATAAAAAATGGTTTTGAAAGAGGAAAAGTAGACACAACCCTTTTCAGAAAACAGTCTGACAAAGACTTTATACTTGTTCATATATATGTTGATGATATTATTTTTGGTTCAACTGATTCTTCCCTATGTAAGGAGTTTTCTGAGTTGATGCAATCAAAGTTTCAAATGAGTTTTATGGGAGAATTAAAATTTTTCTTAGGGCTTTAGATTAAGCAAGATTCTGATTGTATATGGATCCACCAGGAAAAGTATACAAAAGAAATGCTTAAGAAGTTCAACATGAGTGATTGCAAACCCATGTCAACTCTTATGCATCCCTCTGCATCTTTGAGCAAAGATGAAAAGAAGAACCAGTGAATCAAACTTTATACAGAGGAATGATTGGCTCTCTGTTGTATCTAACTGCAAGCAGACCTGACATAATGTTCAGTGTTTGTCTCTGTGCTAGATTTCAATCAGATCCAAGAATTACTCATTATAAAGTTGTAAAGAGAATTTTTAGGTATCTGAAAGATACTACTAATCTTGGTCTGTGCTATAAGAAGACCAAAGATTGTAGGTTAATAGGATATTGTGATGCTGACTTTGATGGAGATAGAATGGAAAGAAAGAGCACCAGTGGAGGATGTCATTTCTTTGGAAATAACATGATCAACTGGTCAAGCAAAAGGCAAAGCACCATTGCTTTATCAACAGCAGAAGCAGAATACATCTCAGCAGCCAGTTGTTGTTCACAACTGCTATGGGTGAAGTATCAGCTTGAGGATTTTAACATTCCTATCTCTGCTATACTTGTTCTTTGTGATAATACAAGTGCTATTAATTTGTCCAAGAACCCCATCCAACATTCTAGGGCAAAGCATATAGAAATCAAGCATCATTTCATTAGAGACTATGTTCAGAAAGGTGTTTTTGATATTCAATTCATTGACACAGAGCATCAATGGGCTGACATATTCACAAAACCCCTAGCTGAAGATAGATTTAAGTTCATACGCCATAATCTGAACATACATGCATTTTCTAAATGATTGTCTGAAATATGCTGTTGTCTGATATATTAAGTGTGTCTGAACTTATAGCTTGTCTGAACTTTGTGTGGGTGTCTGAAATTCTCATATGTCTGAAATAACTGCTGACGTGGCTATCTGAGACAGTTGATTTCCCTTGTTTTAAAGTTTTGTCTCTTCCACTTCGCACGTTACCCGATGTCTGCGCAGCCGGTACAGAGAATCATTGCATCGTGGGTCTATAAATACAGCAGTAAGTGTGTCGAGGAAGTTTTTACAGCTCTTACACTATCTCTCTCTCTTCAACAGTCAAGAAAGTTTTCTCTCTCTCGAAGCTTTTTCTCTGCAACAACAATGGCACCTAAGGCATCTTCTGCAAGAAATGTGGTCAGAACCAAGGGTGTTAACCTAGAGGAGCTTCAAGACCTTGGTATGGACTTGGTTGGTGAGTTTGATGGAGCAGGATGGACTCCATTCTTTGAGAACATCTACACTGCTTGGCATGAACAAAGTATGGTGGAGTTCTGGACTTATGCTAGAGGTATTCCCAACTCTAAGGGAGTATATACCAGCATCAAGTCTACTGTGCTTGGTATCCCTGTGTTCGTTGATGAAGGGATTCTTTCCACCATTCTGGGTGTGAAAGCTGAAGGTGTTACCTTCACTCTAGGCTAGGAGGTGAAGAAAGGTGGGCACAAGGAGTTCACCAAGTTGTTGTATGGAACAGAAGAACCAGAGAGCATGAATGCAAAATACATGCTGGAGAAAGTCAGGGTTCTTCATGCTATCTTGGGGAACACCATAATCCCTAAGAGTTGAAGTAGGGATCATGTTTCAGAACTGGAGAGGTTCTGTCTAATAAACCTGATCAAGAAGAAGAAGATGAATCTTCCCAGCATCCTTCTGTTTCACATGCAAAAGAAGATCAGAGATTATGCATCCAGTCTTCCCCACAACACTCTCATCACAAAGATCCTTCTGCACTTCAAGGTTCCCATAGAAAGGTTGTTTGATCACAAAGGCCCAATTTTCTTTGGATAGAACAACCTGAAGAGCGTGCAGATTAAGCTGACTCCAAGGCCTCCATCTCCCTCTCTGAAGGAGAGCATTCTGTTTGCGAAAGCTGCAAGGAGGAGAACAACCTTAGAAGTCCTTGAGGATGAGCTTCAGGGAGATATAAGGAAGAAGGAGTACAAGCCTTCCCCCCAGCAGAAGAGAAAGAAACTCCCTGTGAGGAGCTCAGCAAAAGTTTCTCTAGAAGCTTTACAGACTCAGGGATCTGAACCTGTTCAGAAGGCTCTAATAAAGTCGTCTGAAATTGTGGGTCATACATCTGAAGCTGTTAAGCCTCTGTCTCCTAAGCCTACTTCTGAACCAGAAGGAAAGGCTCAAGAGATGGCTGAGATTGCTGACTCTGAGGCAGTACCAGCAGTACCCTTAGCTGCATGTCCATCAGTTCCTGAACTGATTCAGGTAGCAGCTCTTGCTACTGCATTAGAGCAAGAAGAATTGGAAAAGAAGGCAGAACAAGAAAAATCTGACTATGCTATAGTTGTGGCCTCTCAACTTGCTATTGCTGAAGATGATAGGCTAGCTACTATAGCCCAAGCATCTAAGAAAAGGAAAAGATCAAGTGCTCAGCAAAGGAAGAGTGCAAGGACAAAGCTATTTCAGACAACCCCTGCACCACTTGCCAGAGTAACAAGGAGCACTGCCAGCCAGCTTGAGGAAATAGATGAAGCTGGTAAGTACCAAAATTTCGTTAAAGCAAACCTGTTTTTCAAGAGGAGAAGAGAAGAAAAAGAAAAGGAATATGAGATTGTGAAGCCTCCTGTAAAAAGGCTCAAGGTGAGATTTGACAATGTTACACCATCTCCACCATCTTCACCTGAGAAGAAAGAGGAGAAGAAGGAAGAAGAGAAGGTTGTAACTGAACCTGAGAAGAAGGATTCAAAGATTCAAGAAGAAAAATCTGCACCATCACCACCATCATCACCATCATCATCCCTTTCATCTTCAGAAGCTACACAGTCTGAAGATTTCTTAGAAGATCAACATGAAGAAGGCCATTCTCAAGTCTGGAAGGGAGGTATGCTGCCTGAGCAGCTGAGGCTAGGTCCTAAAAGTAGGGATTTCTTCACAGAACCTACTTTTGACCCCTATGCATGGCCCCTTATCGATTGGCATTTTGAGTTAGCCTCTGAAGTTCCACACATCAGGTATGAAGGCCTGTTTACTGATAGGGTTAGGGTTCCCAAATTACCTAATCTATTTGAAGAGCTTCAGTACTTCAGAGATGAGCCCCTTATCTGTCTGCATCAAGGTCTTATCAAGCAGATTGCAGCTGAAGTTAGAGCAAAGTACCAAGGAAGTTTAGGTGAGGCATATTATGGTTAGCTGGAGAAGATCAAAAAGGGTAAAGGCCCTGCTCATAAGTGGACTCCTCTTAACCTTTTTTCTGCTGACTCTTTGAAGCTGTCCAATGAGGATTGGAGCTTTGCTAGGCAACTATTAACAGAGGCTGAGCTGTTTGAAAGGGACTATCTGAAGCTGGTAGGCATGAGTGGGTATAGGCCCCCAAGGGCAATTTCCATCCGGCCAACCATAAAGATCTTAGTGCAACCTGATAGAATCATTCCCAGGTATCCCCTAGAGGAAGGCCCTGAAGACAAGTTTAAGGAGCTCAAGACTTATCCTAATTATCTGCAGATGTATGAGTTCTTGTCTGAAGCTGCCCGTAATAAGAAGTTCCCTGCAATGATCAAGAAACAAGGTGGCGGATTAGATAATTCTTCTTGGGATTGGATGTGGTCATCCTACTGGAATATCAGAGAAGGTGCTGGATCTTCTTCTGGTACTTCAGGACAGGATGAAGACTCCATGACATATCCTGGTGCCTCTACTCTTGTAGATTATCAGTATGTCAGAGGCAGATTCCCTATGGCTTCTTTCACAGAGGATTGGCCTGTCATGATTCCAATTCATAAGTTCCACTTTGCTGTCAGCCATCCTGAAGACTATCATCTGCCACAAGGGTTCAGGGTTTTCAGATTCTATCATAAGAGCATCGAGATTATGCTATATGAGGTTGAGAAGGACCCTTAAGAAGAGAACAGAAGACTTAAACTGCAAGTGAAGAGGTTAGAGAAGAAGAATGTTGATCTGGTTGCTAAACAAGATCAGATTCTCCAAGAACAGTTGCAGATCAGAACTGGGCAAGAAGAACTGAAGGCTACTGTTATCTCTCAGATTGACAAGACTAAAGAAGAGATTTCTGCTTTACTGATAGCAGCCTTGCTAAAGAAGAATAATGGATAGTCTATGCTGTGTAGCCAGTCTGATGTTATTTCAGTCTTGTGTTAACTTTCAGATTCTATATTTTTTATTGTTTTGTCTGAACTTGGCTTTAATACAATCAGTTGTTGGTATCATGTGTTTTTATAAGCTCTGTTTGCTTTGATTATATTGTTTGATCTGATTGTTATTCTTGATCTTGATTTGTGATTATTGCTCTGAAGTTCCCTTTTGATTGATGACAAAAGGGGGAGCATTAAAATCTAACAAATCTAAATCTGAAGTGGTTACAGGTCTCAGGGGGAGTATTTGAGAAATATCAGAAACTGTTAGACCTGAGAAGTATTTATCTGAGGGGGAGTTATACTTATATTACACTTATGATAATTTAAAACTCCTTTCAGATTTATTTATTTTAAGCAAATTTGTCATCATTAAAAAGGGGGAGAATGTTGGGTCTCAAAAATATCATAAGGAAGATTATGATGATTTAAGACAACTCAATCCCTAAATTTTAATGTTTAACAAATTTGGTTAAAAGAATTATCATGGATACATATATTTTTAATGTTTTATCTATGATTTCAGTAAGCCACCTTAATCTTAATAAAGACTGTCTGAAGGTTCAACCTGTTTGAAATGTTGAAGCCGTCTGAAGTCGTATTTTATGACGTGGCACATCTTGCTGAAGTTGTGAGAAGACTTGTCTGAAGTTCTGAAGAGTCAAATCTCTCTCTGCTGCACGCAACTTTTCAAGGCTTATTTTGGCAAAGACACAGAGACCTTTCCTGGGTTGTTTGAATTTCATACACCATTTGGGAAATCTCTGCAGCCCAGTTTTTGCAGCAACAGCTGTGGCAGCTTTTGTCAGCAGCAACCTTGGACGTTGTCAGAAAAGTTTCAGAACGCACAGAATGCTCAGGAGCATGTCTCACAACGGATTAAAAAAAATTAAATGCTATCTCTAAACGGTGATTTCTTCAACGGATTGAAGACTGGGTATAAATACCTTTCATCTGAAGATCTTTCACAAGAGAACAACAACGAACAGAGAAGAACAAGAGATTACGTTTCAAGAGAAACAAAACGCTGCTAGTTTTACTCTTTAAAACATACTCTGATAAAAATTCTTTGTACATCATTTCATATATTCTGAGTATACCTCAGTTATTTGTACATTGTAACAATTTCAGCTTCAAACTGGTTTAGTTTTAGAGCTTAAACAATCTTTTCTCTGTAAAACTATTTTTGAGCCTGGAGAGGCTTGTTGTCTAAAGAATACTTGTTTGTAAGAGCCTGGAGAGGCTTGACTGAAAAAGAATACTTGGTTGTAAGAGCCTGGAGAGGCTTGATTGAAAAAGAATACTTGGTTGTAGAGCCTGGAGAGGCTTGACTGAAAAAGAATACTTGGTTGTAGAGCCTGAAGAGGCTTGACTGTAAAAGAATACTTGTAATCTGGTTGAGATTAAGAGAAAATCCAAGTGCTAGTCGGCATTGGGACTGGACGTAGCTCACAGTGGTAGTGAGTGAACCGGGATAAATTATGTGGCTAAGTTTTCTTACACTTATCTCTTGTCAATTCGTTTATTCTAATCAAAGGGTGTTGAAAAACTGTTCTGATAATTTATAAAAGCAAGAAACGTTTTAAAAACATTTTTTTCAGAACCTGTCTTAAGAAACTTCAGACAACCCCTTTAACCTGTCTGAAATTTCATTATAAAAGCTATTTGCGAAAAGATTTCATAAGTTATTTAAGAAACACTATTCAACCCCCCTTCTAGTGTTTCCCTGTGTTTCTACAGCTAGGACACATGAAGGTTGACTGCCCTAAGCTAAAGAAACCTTCATTCAAAAAGAAGTTCTTTAAGAAGAAGAAGGGTTTGATGGCTACTTGGGTGGACCTTGATGATTATACTTCAGTAGAAGATGAGGACACCTCAGAAGAAGCAAATCTTTGCCTGATGGCAAGTCTCCCATCTTCAGACAATTCAGAATCTGAGGTAATTCCTCAAACTCTTTAAGATCAATATGATGATTTGGTTGAGAGCTCAAGGGAACTTTTCAGTGAGTACAAAGATCTTTCTAAGGCATACAGTGATGTATGTGACAAAAATGAGTTTTAGAAAAAGAAAATCTTTTACTCAAAGAAAGACTCTTGATGCAAGAGACTGGAAATTCCAAAGACCTCTCTAAGGAAAATCAAAAACTCCAAAGAAAGGTTGAGGAACTTACCAGAGACTTAGCCAGATTTGTTGAAGGAACAAATAATCTCAATAGATTATTAGAAACTCAAAAGAGTTTCAATGACAAATGTGGCTTAGGCTTCTCTGAAGACAAATCATCATATTCACCTAATTCTAAACCTCCTTTTATAAGCAAACAGGGTTTGAGAAAAGGTAATGGGTGCTCCCATTGTGGAAAGCCTGGACACCATGTGTCACAATGCAAACACAAAAGGATGTCCTAACCCAAGACTAACAAGAAAGGACCCAAAAAAATATGGGTACCTAAGAATTTGATTTTTCCTATTGCAGTTGTCTTTAATAGGACAAAGGAGACACAACAAATGGTACTTGGACAGTGGATGCTCGTGTCACATGACGGGAGAAAAGTCTTTGTTCCAAAACCATAGACCCAAGGATGGTGGGGTGGTCACCTTTGGTGGGAATCAGCAAGGGAAGATCACAGGTATAGGGTCAGTAGGTATTTCACCTATCTCCCTCATTCAAAATGTTCTCCTTGTGGAAGGACTTCAACATAACCTGTTGAGCATAAGTCAATTATGTGACAATGGATATGTTGTATCTTTTACCAAGGATGGGTGTGTAGTCAAGGATCCTTCTGATCAAATTCTCTTTTCTGCTAAGAGAAAGAACAATGTGTATAAAATTGATCTTGAGGAACTTGCAAGTCAAAATTTGAAGTGTCTTCTTTCTGTAAAAGATGAAAAATAGATTTGGCATTGATCGAGGTCGTACTCAACCAAATAAAATGAATTAAAGTGCAGTAGGTTGATTAACCCAAAGTCGTCTCTCTCAAGGAATCCAATTACAAATTCAGAATTTCAATCTCATAGCAACAGACACACATTCAGGGGATTTTCTTTGTTCATGACAAGTTTAGATTTCCTAAAACAGAATTTGAAATTCCTAATTCAATTCAACAAAAACAGATTGATTCACAAGGTCATTCGCATTTGGATGTCTCACGGATTTAGAGATTTATTTCAATTTCCTTAGCAAATCCGAATTAATCAATGAAACATCAATCAATTCTTAACAATCTCATACAAAGATTAAGCAAATTTGTATCAAGAACCTAATCCCTAACCTAATGAGTTAAGCAAACAGTAGATACATTTTAGAATTAAGCAAACTAAAATGTTAATTTCAGATCATGAATCAAAAACCGAATTCAATAAGCATTCATCCAATTCAAGATTCAATAACCTAGAATTATAGAGATTAGGAGAAGAAGGAATTTGCACAGAAAATTAAAATTCGAAATGCAATTAAAGAACCCCAACATCCAATGCTCATGATACTTGAGAATCAATCCTCAATGCTCAGTCTTCCATGGAGGAAGTGGAGAATCCTAAATTGCAAGAAGAGGAAGAAGAAGAGAGAAAACCGAATTTGGAAGAAGAGAGAAAAAGAGGGAAAGTGAAGAGTCTCTTTTTCTAAAATCTGAAAAATGAGAGTCAAGTGTTCAAACCACTCAGCAACACACCTATTTATAGAGCCTAAATCATTAACAAACTGATTAGGACTTAATTGGGCCGAAATTAATTGAAACAGGCCCACAAACTAATTACAAAACTAATCAAATTCGGACTTGTGACAGACAGCAACAGTAGGAGATTTTGAAATAGCAACTGCTCCTGATTTCTTCATGGGAATATGGTCATATAGCATATCAAATTAAAGCCCCGGAAGTTAGGTTTCCAATGCCACTGGAATCACTCAAATCGGACACCTACAGCTCTAGATATCATGAAAACAAGACAGGTAGGTCAGTAGGGTTAAAAATCCGAATTTAAACAACATTTACAGTTAAAGTCCAATTAAGCCCAATTTGGTAAATTCCAATTAAAACAGTGGATTTAATCACAATTAGAGCCCAAGAAAGCTAAGATTAATTATGCAAAGTGTGAATAAAAATGTGATCATCAGGCATCCAAAACTTGGGCATGCTAGTTTGAGATTAATCTCAAAGTTAACAAAATATAACCTTGTTAAAGGACTGCCTAAGCTTTCTTTCAAGTCTGATATTTTATGTGAAAACTGTCTTAAGGGTAAACAAACAAAGAGCTCCTTTAAGAGTTAAAATGTTGTGTCTACCTCAAGACCTTTAGAACTACTTCACATTAACTTATTTGGACCAACAAGAACTGAAAGCCTTAGTGGTAAGAAATATGGTTTGGACATTGCGGATGACTACACTAGATTCCCATGGGTGTTATTCCTCAAAAGCAAGGATGAGACCTTTGAGAATTTCACAAAATTCTATAAGAAGGTGCAAAATGAAAAAGGATTTTGCATAACTGCTATCAGAAGTGACCATGGTGGTGAGTTTGATAACTCAAGCTTCAGAATGTTCTATGATGAGAATGAGATCTCTCACAATTTCTCTGTGGCAAGAACACCTCAGTAAAATGGGGTTGTTGAGAGAAAGAACAGAAGCTTGCAGAAGATGGGTAAAACCATGCTCATTTCAAGCAACTTGCCAAAGTCATTATGGGCAGAAGCTGTTCACACAGCTTACTACATTTAAAATAGAATTTTGGTAAGACCAATTCTTAAAAAGACTCGCTATGAATTATGGAGAGGAAGGAAACCCAACATTTCTTACTTCCACATTTTTTGCTGTGAGTGTTTCGTACTTAACACCAAAGATGATATTGGAAAGTTTGATTCTAAATTTGACAAGGGATTTTCCATTGGATATTCAAAAACTTCAAAGAATTATAAAGTTTATAACTCTAGAACCTTGGCAGTAAAAGAATCCATCCATGTTAGATTTAATGATGCTAAAGAGACTGATAGGGAACTATCATATCTGGAAGATGATTTTGCAGGTATGAAACTAAATCCAACTTCAGAGAAGACAGAGGTCAAGGATGAAGAACCTGCTGAAGTATCCTCTTAAGCACCTGATCAACCTTCTAAAGTTGAACCTCTTTAGGGAGTTAATGTTGAGTCTCAGATTGAGCATGTATTTCCTCACAGAAATGAGTGGAGATACAAATCTCATCATCGTCTAGAGAAAATCATTGGTGAAACCTCAGAAGGTGTAAGAACATGATCAAGACTTTGAGAAGTTAATAATCTTGCCCTCCTGTCTGAAATTGAGCCAAAGAACATTGATGAAGCTTTGCATGATGAAGGGTGGATCCTAGCCATGCAGGAAGAGATGAATCAATTTTCCAGGAGTGATTTCTGGTCTCTTGTTCTTAGACCCCATGGGAAAACAATTATTGGAACCAAATGAGTGATAAAAAACAAGCTCTCTGAAGAAGGAAAAGTTGTTAGAAACAAGGCTAGATTAGTTGCTCAAGGCTACAACCAGCAAGAAGGTATTGATTTCACAGAAACCTTTGCACTAGTAGCAAGGCTTGAAGCCATTAGGATTTTGCTTTCTTATGCAGCCAATAATGGCATCAAGCTGTATCAGATGGATGTAAAGAGTGCCTTTCTTAATGGATTCATTGAGGAAGAGGTTTTTGTTAGACAACCACCTAGCTTTGAAGATTCAACTTTTCCTAATCTTGTTTTCAAATTGAAAAAGACTCTATATGGTCTTAAACAAGCACCCAGGGCTTGGTATGACAAATTGAGCAATTTTCTCATAAAAAATGGTTTTGAAAGAGGAAAAGTTGACACAACACTTTTTAGAAAAATGTCTAACAAAGATCTAATTCTTGTCCAGATTTATGTTGATGATATTATATTTGGTTCAGCTAATTCTTCATTATGCAAAGAGTTTTCAAGGTTAATGTAATCTGAGTTAGAAATGAGTTTAATGGGTGAACTCAAATTTTTCTTAGGACTTCAGATTAAGCAAGAATCTGACTGTATATGGATCTATCAAAAAAAATATACAAAAGAAATGCTTAAGAAGTTTAAAATGAATGATTGCAAACCCATGTCAACTCCCATGCATCCCTCTGCCATCTTAAGTAAGGATGAAGGGGAAGAATGTATTGATCAAACCATGTATAGAGGTATGATTGGTTCATTTTTTTATCTTACAGCAAGCAGACCTGACATCATGTTCAGTGTTTGTCTGTGTGCAAGATTTCAATTTGATCTAAGAATAGCTCATTACAAGGCTGTAAAGAGAATTTTCAGATATCTCAATGGTACTACTAATCTTGTTCTGTGCTACAAGATGAGTAAGGACTGTAGATTATTAGGCTACTGTGATGTTGACTTTGCTGGAGACAAAGTTGAGAGAAAATCAACAAGTGGAGGATGCCACTTCATAGGAGAAAATTTGATTAGTTGGTCAAGCAAGAGGCAGAGCACAATTGCCTTATCAACTGCTGAAGCTGAGTATATTGCTGCTGCAAGCTGTTGCTCACAGCTGCTATGGGTAAAATATCAGCTAGAGGATTTTAATATTGTAGTTCATTCAATTCCTGTGTTGTGTGATAACGCAAGTGCAATAAAATCTTTCTAAAAATCCTATTCAGCATTCTAGGGAAAAACATATAGAGATCAAGAATCATTTTATTAGAGACTGTGTTCAGAAAGGAGTTTTTGATATTAAGTTCATTGATACAGAGCATCAATGTGCTGGCATATTCACAAAACCCCTTGTTGAGGATAGGTTTAAGTTCATAAGAGATAATTTAAATATTCATGCATTTTCTACAAAATAAGTCTCTGAAATATATGAACTCGCTGAAGTGTGTATGCCTGCTGAAGTAATTTTTACTTGCTAAAATTTTGTTACTTGCTTAAGTGTTTTTGAACATGATGAAAAACTAACACTATTAAAAGTGTCACTCTGATGACGTGGCTATCTGAGAAGGTTGGCTTTCCAACTTTCAAAAGCCCCCTGCATGACGCACGTCTCCCTATGTCTGCGCAATCTTTAATTGTCATAATTACTATTCAAGTGACGACTATTTAAAGTGCCTGGGAAGTCTCTCTTGGTTACACTCTCTCACCTCTGCATTCTCAGACTCTCCTCTCCCAGAAAAACTCTTCAAGTTCTTCATCATCAAGCTCTCATCTTTCTCAGCTCGCTGTTCATCAATAGCTCCCAAGAAGAATGTTGGTTCTTCCTGTAGGAAACACATGAAACACTAGAAGGGGGTTGAATAGTGTTTTATAAAACTTTGATAGTTTTTAGAAACCTTTTCACAAGCAGGATAAACTTTCAGAAGGTTCAAATAACTTGATGTTATTTGAAGTTTTACACTCTCTGAAGTTGCTTCAGAGGGTTCAATAAAACAGTTTAGAAAATCTGTTTGAAAGCTAAGTGTTATAAAACAGTGAATTCAATTCCCTTCTCGTTAGCTAAAACTGAATTCAAGAGAGTTAAGGGTAAGAGAACTTAGCACAATATTTATCTTGATTCACTCACTACCACTGTGAGCTACGTCTAGTCCCAAAGCCAACCGACTAAGGAATTATCCACTAATATAAACAGATTACAAGTATTCTTTTGATACCAAGCCTCTTTAGGCTCTCTACACAAGTATTCTTTCTTTACCAAGCCTCTTCGGGCTCTATACAGAAGATGTTTAAAAGAAATTAGTCTAAGCTTACAAACTACACAAGTTTAAAGCTTAATCTGGTTAAAATGTACAATCAAACTGAGTTAATTCTCAGGATATGAAAGTTTTGTACAAGTATATCAGAGTATAAATATTTCACGTAAAACTTGCAGCGTTTCAGCAGGTTGATATTCTCAATCTCTTGCAAGAAGTCAGAGATGGGGTATTTATAGAGTTGGATTTGCAATCCGTTGAGCTATAATAAATTCCCATTGTGAAATAGCATTAAATGCTAAGGCTTCCATTGAGACATAGACTCTGATGACTTCTGAACGGGGCACAACAGGTTTGCAGCTGAGAGTTTGCTTTTTCTGAGCAGACATACTTCTGCAGCAGAAACATTCCTTTTATGGTATGGAATTTGAACTGGTTCTAGAAAGTTGTTCTGAGCACTATGCTAAGAGGAGTAGTCAGTGCAGACATCTTGCATAGGTTTTTGAAAAGACTTGATCCCTGAGAAGGTCTTCAACGAGTCTTTCTTCAAAGAAGATTAAAAATGTAGAACCGAAAGCCACGTCAGAAAACTTCAGAGAGTCTTCAACCTTCAGCACATTGCTTGACTTCAACAAGTCTTCTTTACTTTAGCAGGTTGACTTCAGAAGGTCCACTTCAGAAGGTCCAGTCTGCTGAACATGAAAAATTTTTTTAAGAGTATTTATGATAATTTCAATGGTCAAATTTGTTACTCATTAAAACTTAGGATTATGAGACTTAAAACATTATTAATTTCTTAATAATATTTTTGAGACTCAACATTCTCCCCCTTTTTAATGACGACAAATTTGCTTTTAAAATCTGACAAATATCTAAAGGGAAATAAAATTAAGTTTAGAGAATCCTCCCCCTTAGACAGATATTCATTCAGAATGCTTGCTCCCCCTCAAATATTGCTTCCTTCTCTGAAACACTTAAACTTCAGATTTTGTTAGTATAATTTTACTCCCCCTTTTGTCATCAATCAAAAGGGTGCATCAGAGCCTACTGAAGTTATAAATGCACATACCAAACAGATCATAGAATTAAAGAGCGAAAATGGTATCAGAGCAATTAGGCATATCAGAGCATTTATGATACCAAACAATCACGGAATAATGCGCATAATCAGTTAAATGAATCTAACGTAGTCACATCACATATTATGAAGCAAGTATGTTCGTATTAATAAATTTGAGAAAGTAAAATTGATCAAAGAAATAACACTTTCGGAAGTTCTTGGCTTAACCATCATTGACTTAGGCAAGCAACAATATCTCAAGTCCTAGATTCTGTTGGTGCTTGCAGATTCTATTGAGCTTGGGTAGCCAAAACCTAGTTCATCCTTTGCATAAGTCTTTCATTTAATTTTCTGAGCCTTCTGTTCTCCCTTTCCATTTCAGCATAAGCTTCAGTAAGATCAGCTTCAATGAAGACAAAAGTAGTATAACGGAAAGTGACTTCAAACCTTCCAAAACCAATAGGCAAGCCAAAGTCAGCAGGCTTGAACACTGTACAAGAATAGGTTGCAGGGAGGCTTCTTCTGTAACACCCAGTCTTCATGCTCTTCTATATCAGATAAGGGAAAATGACCCGGAAAGAAGGTCTTCCATTCTTGTACAGAAAGAGTGCTTACAGTGCATAAATCACCAAAGTCAAACTTAGTACCTGAACAAGACCCTTCTTTTTCCCTTTGATGCAAGTATGAGTTTCACACCCAGTCTTTGTAGTTGTGATCGATACCACCATTCTTTTCCACATAGTCAAGAACCCTTGCCCACTCATCAGGAGTCATGGGCCTCAAGTTAGTGGGATAAGAGGAATAGAACTTTGGAGCCTTATTCTTGTCCTCGGGTCCTTTAGCAAAAGGAAGCCTTGAGACAATCTTGTCAGGTTTCCAAAAGATGTTGGTGGATGGCTTGATAGAGAGAGGTTTGGGAGGTTTGAAATTCTTACACCCAACAGAAGAAACAATGTACCTTGCATACAACTCAGTCTCCAAGTTGAGACGCCTTATCACAATCCAATCTTCAGCAGGTATTCTGATATTGTTAGGAGAATTTACATCTATCTTCTTCCAGAAATGCTTGGGAGGTTAAACTCCTTGCCTAATCCTTTCCAGCTGATCAGACAATAGTTCTCCTCCTATCTCCTTCTGTGCAGCTATCCTTCGATACCTTGCAACTTCAAGAGAATCTACATGCAGTCCAATATGCTTGTGTAGAAGTGGATGCTCTCTAAAGAACAACAATTCCTCATAAAGATTTAGAAACTTAGGCACTCTAAGCCTGTGACCAAATGGTGTGGAATAGAACTTGTGGGGAACCTCAGCAGCTTCCAAAAGATCATCAAAGCTGTTAATGGGAACAACATAATCATAGGTTGAAATTCTTGATAGATCTCTTGACTTAGGCTTCAGCAAGTTGTCTCTTGGATGGTTGCTACCTTCCCAAACAAATTTACCTTCCCCTTTCCAGACAAAACTTCCTTCTTCTTGCCAAAATATTCTTCTTGGTTCAGCAGGAACAATGGATTTTTCCTTTTGAACAGGATCATTAGATACGTATTCTTCTGAAGCAGATGATGATGAAGATGAAGGTGAAGATGAAGATGGATGAGATGGTTGGGGAGATGGTGGAGGGGATGGTGCAGCAGCAGCAACAACAATGATTTCAGCAGCAGTAGGTTCAACAACTTTACTTGGAACAACATAAGGACTAAGATCATCTTCTAAATCTAAGGGATTAAGGTTCCCAAAGTGTACTTTGATCTTCTTGTAAGGAGCAGCCTCAACAATAGGTTCAGTAGTTGCTCTTTTTAACTTCTTTCTAAGCTTCTCATGCTTTTTCTTTCTCTCCTCCTCAGCAACTTGCTGAAATTTCACAACATCTTCTTGGATAGATTTGCTTCTTGTAACTATCTGAAGTTGGGGCACTTTAGGAAGAGGTGAAAGCAATCTTCTTCTGGTCACCTTTCTTGTCTTGGAGCTTCTCTTCCTTTTTGTCCTAGAGGATTACTCAATCCTCTCATCCTCCAATATTGCTTGTTGAGCAGCAACATCAATTGCATAGTTCTGATCTTCCAGTTCCTTTGCTTATCTAGCCTCTTATTCATCCAAAGCATTGGCTAGAGCAACAACCTTCTAAAGTTCTGGATCAAGGTTGTTGCTTGCCAAAGGCATAACTACAATAGGTTTCTCTGAAGAGCTTTCACTTTATTGATCACACACACTAGCTTATCCCTCTGGGGGTGAGGTAGGCTTAGTGACCTGAGTAACAACAACTTCAACATCCTGGTCCACAATTTCAGTAGGTTCACTAGGAACCTTCTGAACAGGTTCAGAAGTTTGAATTTGTGCTACTTCAGCTACCTTTTCAGATGGTGTTGCCTTCTGAACAACAGGAATAGCTACTTCTTGGCTTTGATGAACTTCTTCAGCCTCAGGAGCCTTCTGAGCAGGTTTGCTTCTCTTCTTCTTGACTACCTTCTTAACAGAAGTTTCAGTAGAAGGTTGGAATTCATCTCTTCTTGTATCTCCCTTCAGCTCATTCTCCAGAATGTCAAGAGCTGACCTTCCAGTAGCAGCAACTTTCTCAAACACAAGAGTTTCCTTCAAGGTGAGTTCAGGTGAAGGGGGCTTAATGTCAATGCCCATCTGCTTTATATTTGTTGGAGTGAAGTAGGTTGGGGGCTTCTGATCGTAGCGTTTCTCCACTGGAATCTTGAAGTGAAGCAAGATCTTCATAATCAAGGTGTTGTGAGGAAGGTTAGCAGCAGAGCCTTTACCCTTCTAATCATATGGTAAAGGAGGATCCTTGGCAAGTTCAGCTTCTTCTTCTGCAACAAGTGTATAAGACAAAACCTCTCCAGCTCAAAGACATGATTTTTGCTACCACCTTTTGGAAGCACACAGCAACCAAGTATGGCATGCAAAAGCCTTGGAGTTTGGAACAGCCCAGTTCCACCCATGTTACTTGGATTCTCTGAACCATAAAACATTTGGTTGTACATCCTTGGACCTCCATGATGAGCTTCCCAATCTGGAACAAACTGAGCTCCTTCAGATTTTGTACTAGTAATCATTTCTAGAACTAAGGCATCAACGAAGATATTATGCCCCATGACAGTTGCCCTAATGGAGATGTAGTTGTTTTTGCCTTCAATCACTCTTGCAGACTTCCAGAATTCTATCACACTTATTTCATGCAAGAGCAGAAGATTGTTGAGTCTCAAAATATTATTAAATGATGAAGTCTCTATTCCCTGAGTTTTAATGGATAACAAATTTGGAAAATATAAGAACAGTTTTCTGCTAAAAGTTAGTTTATGTGTTTCAGAAGGTATCAGATACAACAACCCTCTTAAAACATGCAACTCTCTGATGAGGCGCAACTTGCTGAAAAAGAGGAACCTGCTGAATGATCAAGACCTACTGAAGTCAAGGAACTTTCTGAGAGACATCGTACTGAAGCTGTACCTTTTTGGCAAAGAACTCCTCTGATAACCCTTTTGGAGACTCGAAGTCTTTCGTAGCCTCTCTCAGCTGATAGTGCTTCTTCCAGAAAGTCAGATCAATTACTTTTTGGCATATTTCAAATTTTCATTCACCAAGGAAGCAAAGTCTGCTGTGAAGTACACTGTGCTCAGAAAAAGTGGAGTCTGCGTTGCTGACACCTACTACCTGTTGCACCTGCTACTGCAAGCTACCAAGGCTATGTGTCTCAACAGGAGCATTTTCATTAAATGCTATCTCTCAACGAGAATCATGCTGAAGCTAAACAAATCTCTTTTCCAACATTATATATATGAAGTCTTTTGCAAAAAGGAAAAAAGAAGAAAACGAATATACTTGCTGAAACGCTGCTTAGAAACTCTCTGATATTCTTTCAATTGTTACATTTGTACAACAATCTTTTATCCTAAGTTTTACTTAGTTATCTGTATATCTTACCCCATTTAGGCTTTAAACTTGTATAGTTTAAAAGCTTAAGCAATTGTTTTTATACACTGGTTGTGTGTGAGCCTGAAGAGGCTTGGTGTTTAAACAATACTTGGGTTTGAGCCTGGAGAGGCTTGTCTGTAAAATAATACTTGGGTTTTAGCCTGAATAGGCTGTGGATAAAACAATACTTGTAACTGTGATCAGTTAGTGGAAATCCTTTGCTGGTTTAGCATTGGGACTGAACGTAGCTCACTAGGTTAGTGGATGAACCAGGATAAATTTCTTGTCTAAGTTCTCTTTACTCTTATCTCTTTACTTTCAGTTTTATCTAACAAAGGAGGGTTTAGAAAAGTGATATTATAAATCTGCGCAACAAAACAACTCTGGTTTTTCATATAAAACAATTTCAAAATTCTTTTTATAGGACCTGCTAAAGCACTTCAGCAAGTCTCTGAAAAGATACAGTTTCAGCAAGTTGCTTAAATAGTTTGATAATCACTTTGCTTGTGAAAAAGGTTTTCAAAAATCTGTAAAGAATTATAAAACACTATTCAACCCCCTTCTAGTGTTTCCTGTGGTGCATGGCTGCTCTTCTGCCAAAGAAATCTGGGATACATTAGCTGCTGCCCATGATGGAACAGATAATGAAAAACAATCCAAGATCAACATGCTTGTTCATCAATATGAGATGTTCAAGATGCATGAATCAGAATCTATTGATTAGATGTTTAGAAGATTTCAGACCATCACAAATGGACTCAAGTCTCTTTGGAGAACCTATGATTCAGGTGATAATAATCGCAAAATCCTTAGGAGTCTACCAAAGGCTTGGAGGCCCAAAGTAACTACCATTCAAGAGGCAAAAGACCTCAATACTTTAAGAATGGAACTTGGAGAAGATGTCCCCAAAAAGAAGTCACTTGCCCTGAATGTCAAGTCCAAATTGCCAAGGTCTGGAGCACAGAAGGCCATGAAAGCTAAGGAAACTTCAGAAGGTTCTGAAGATTCAGAAGGTGACTCTGATGATGATGATGATCTAGCTCTTCTGAACAGAAAGATCAAGAGAATGCTTCAGAGAAAAGGAAAGTTCAGAAAAGGCTCATCCTCTGAAACTAAAGTAAGTCAGATAAAGATTCATTTGCTACTGACAAAATTATCTGCTATGAATGCAAGCAGCCAGGGCAAATGAAGGCTGACTGCCCAAAGCTAAAGAAACCCTCTTACAAAAAGAAAAAGTTCTTCAAAAAGAAAAAGGGTCTGATAGCAACTTGGGAAGACTTAGATGATTTAACTTCAGAAGAGGAAGATGAATCTGTTGAAGAGACCAACCTATGTTTGATGGCAAGTCTCCCTTCATCAGACAGCTCAGAATATGAGGTAATTCCTCAAACTCTTCAAGACATGTATGATGACTAGTTGGAAAGTTCTAAGGAGCATTTCCAAGAGTATAAAGATTTGTCTAGAGCATACACTGAAGTTGCAAACAAAAGTGAGGCTCTAGAAACTGAGAATCTTTTACTTAAAGAAAAACTCTTAAAGAATGCTGAGACTAGTAATTCAGAAAGCTTAATTAAAGAAAATGAATGTTTAAAGAAACAAGTTGCTGAACTTACTAGAGACTTAGCCAACTTTGTTAATGGAACCAAGAACCTCAACAGAATGTTGGGTGCTCAAAGGAACTCCAAAAACAAAGAAGGTCTAGGATACTCAGACAGTGAATCATCACATGATTCAAATTCTAAACCTACTGAAAAAGCTAAGAAAGGTAAAGGATGCTCTCACTGTGGAAAGCCTGGACACAATGTGTCTTAGTGCAAACATAAGAGAAAGGGCAGACCTGCTGGTAACAGAAAATGACCCAAAAAGATATGGGTACCTAAGTCTCTGATCATTCCTGTTGCAGATGTGTTTATTAGGAAAAAGGAGACACCACAAATGGTACCTGGACAGTGGGTGCTCGCGACACATGACAGGAGAAAGATCTTTGTTCCAAAACCTTAGATCTAAAGATGGAGGGGTGGTGACCTTTGGAGGAAACCAGAAAGGCAGAATCACTGGTATAGGTTCAGTAGGTATATCCCCTCTCTCTGTTATTAAAAATGTTCGCCTTGTTGAAGGTCTTCAACACAACCTGTTGAGCATATGTCAATTATGTGACAATGGATATGTTGTATCCTTCACCAAGGATGGCTGTGTAGTCAAAGATGCTTTTGACCAAGTCATTTTTATTGCCAAGAGACACAACAATGTGTATAAAATTGATCTTGAGGAAGTTGCATATCAAAATGTGACCTGTGTGATTTCTGTTAAATATAAAAAACATAATTGGCATAAAAAACTTGGGCATGCCAGCTTGAGATTAATCTCAAAGCTTACAAAAGATAACCTTGTAAAAGGATTACCCATGCTTTCTTTCAAATATGATATTTTGTGTGAAAACTGTCTTAAAGGTAAACAAACAAGAAGCTCTTTCAAGAGTATAAATGTTGTTTCTACCTCAAGACCTTTAGAACTACTTCACATTGATTTGTTTGGTCCTACAAGAACAGAAAGTCTTTTTGGTAAAAAGTATGGTTTGGTCATTGTTGATGACTAGTCTAGATTCACTTGGGTGATATTTCTCAGAAGCAAGGATGAGAATTTCACAAAATTCTGCAAGAAAGTGCAAAATGAAAAAGGATTTTGCATTTATGTAATCAGAAGTGATCATGGAGGTGAGTTTGAAAACTCAAGCTTCAGTATGTTCTGTGATAAGAATGGGATCTTTCACAATTTCTTAGTGGCTAGATCACCTCAACAAAATGGGGTTGTTGAGCGAAAGAACATAAGCTTGCAAGAGACGGGAAGAACCATACTCATTTCAAGCAACCTTCCAAGGTCATTCTGGGCAGAAGCTGTTCACACAACATGTTACATTCAAAACAGAATTTTGGTAAGACCAATTCTCAAAAAGACTCCCAATGAATTGTGGAGAGAAAGAAAACCAACATTTCTTATTTTCACATTTTTGGCCGTGAGTGTTTTATACTTAACACCAAAGATGATCTGGGTAAATTTGATGCTAAATCTGACAAAGGGTTCTTCATTGGTTATTCAGAAACCTCTAAGGCTTACAGAGTTTATAACTCTAGAACCTTAACAGTAGAAGAAACTATTCATGTTAGATTTAATGATGCTAAAGAGACTAATAGGGAACTATCAGATCTAGAAGAGGATTATGCAGGTATGGAGTTGAATCCTACTTCAGAGACTCCAGAAGCCAAGTCTGAGGTATCTGCTGAAGGACTTTCTGAAGTACCTCCTGATCAGACTGCTAGTCAACCTGCTGAAACTGAACCCCTTCACAGAGTCAATGTTGAGTCTCAGAATGAGTCTGTATTCCCTCGCAGGCATGAATGGAGATACAGAACTCATCATCCTCGAGAGCAAATCATTGGTTATACTTCAGAATGAGTAAGAACAAGCTGAAGACTAAGAGAAGTCAATAATCTTGCCTTCCTTTCTGAAATTAAGCCAAAGAATATTGAGGAAGCTCTGTATGATGAAGGGTGGATCCTAGCCATGCAAGAAGATCTTTATCAATTTTCCAGGAGTGATGTCTGGACTCTTGTTCCTAAACCCCATGGGAAAACTATTATAGGAACCAAATGGGTGTTTAGAAACAAACTCTCTGAAGATGGTCAGGTAGTCAGAAACAAAGCCAGATTAGTTGCACAAAGGTATAACCAACAAGAAGGTATTGATTTCACTGAAACTTTTGCTCTAGTAGCAAGGCTTGAAGCCATTAGGATTTTACTTTCCTATGCAGCCAATAATGGCATCAAACTATATCAAATGGATGTGAAGAGTGCCTTCCTAAATGGATTCATTGAGGAAGAGGTATTTGTTAGACAACCCCTTGGTTTTGAAAACCTAACTTTTCCTGAGCATGTTTTTAAACTGAAAAAGGCTCTGTATGGAAGGAAACAAGCTCCCAGAGCTTGGTATGACAGATTGAGCAACTTCTTGCGGAAAAATGGTATTGAAAGAGGAAAAGTTGATACAACTCTTTTCAGAAAACTGTCTAACAAAGACCTGATTCTAGTCAAAATATATGTTGATGACATTATCTTTGGATTAACAAATTCTTCTCTATGCATTGAGTTTTCTAAGCTTATGCAATCCGAATTTGAAATAAGTTTGATGGGAGAGCTAAACTTTTTCTTGGGACTTCAAATTAAGTAAAACTATGACTTTATATGGATCCATCAAGAAAAATATACAAAGGAAATGCTTAAGAAGTTCAGTATGGATTATTGCAAGCCTATGTCAACTCCAATGCATCCCTCTGCTATTCTAAGCAAAGATGAAGGAGAAAAATGTGTTGATTCAACCCTGTACAGAGGCATGATTGGATCTTTGTTGTATCTTACAACAAGTAGACTTGACATTATGTTCAGTGTATGCTTGTGTGCAAGATTTCAATCTGATCCAAGAGTAACTCATTACAAGGCTGTGAAGAGAATTTTTAGATATTTGATAGGTACTACTAATCTTGGTCTGTGCTATAAGAAGAGCAAGGATTGCAGGTTAGTAGGTTACTGTGATGCTGATTTTGCTGGAGATAGAGTTGAGAGAAAATCAACAAGGGGAGGCTGCCATTTCATTGGAGAAAATATGATTAGTTGGGCAAGCAAAAGGCAAAGCACAATAGCTCTATCAACTCCTGAAGCTAAATATATAGTTGCTGCATGCTGCTGTTCTCAGCTGCTATGGGTAAAGTATCAACTAGAAGACTTTAATATTTCTGTCAAGTCTATTCCTGTCTTCTGTGATAACACCAGTGCAATTAACCTTTCTAAAAACCCAATTCAGCATTCAATAGCAAAACACATTGAAATAAAACATCATTTTATTAGAGACTATGTTCAGAAAGGGATTATTGATATTCAGTTTATTGACACAGAGCATCAATGGGATGATATATTCACTAAACCCCTTGCTGAAGATAGATTCAAATTTATCAGAGAAAAATTGAAAATTCTCACATTTTCTGAAAAATAAACTTGTTGAACTGTCATTACAGAAAGTGTTAATTTGCACTAGTGTTTTCCTGAATCATTTTGTTCTTATTATCCACTTCTTTTAGATTGCTCTGGTTACCCTTTTGATTGATGACAAAAGGGGGAGTATTAAGAAGCTAACAAAATCTGAAGTTAAGTGTTGTTCAGAAGAATTCACTGATTCAGGGGGAGTCAAGCGTAAAGCTAAAACATGCAAAGCATTCTGTCCAAGTATCTGAAATAGGGGAAGAAAATTCTAAACTTATACTCTTATTTCCCTTCAGATATTTGATAAGTTCTTAAACAAACTTGTCATCATTAAAAAGGGGGAGAATGTTGAGTCTCAAAATATTATTAAATGATTAAGTCTCTATTCCCTGAGTTTTAATGGATAACAAATTTGGAAAATATAAAAACAATTTTTTGCAAAAAGGTAGTTGATAAGTGCAAATTATAAGATATATTCTTGTATTTTTACTGCACTTATCAAGGATAAAATAATAATTTATGCCCCAAAATAATCCCTTTTTAGTAATAATTGTAATAATTGTGATTATTTGATTTGAATTTGAATTTGATGCTATTTTAATAGAAAATCTGTTAATATTGCAGATTTATGGGAAGATTTGAATGAGGAAAGAAGATAACATTATTTGAGGAAAGGATCTGCAGATTTGAGGTTTAAATCAGAGCAAATAAAGATAAGATCAACTGCCATTTAAACAAGGATTCTGCGGATAACTTCCCAATTTAAATTCAAAGAGCAGAATAATCACAGAATCAGATCAAAAAGAGGGAAACAAGGAAAGCCAAGCAAACAAGGATAAGATCAGGAAGAGAACAAACTATTAAAAGAGGAAACAGAGCAATCAGTTACGCGCTTAGTGCAAGTGAAGCGCAAGTATCAGAATTTGTTTCTGTTTCCTGTGCTGCAAATGCCCTGAGCGCATATGAAGCGCAACTGCACGGATTAGTTTTAGATCTATTTTCAAATCAGATTTCTTCCAGATTTAAGATAGCTTTCCTTAGTCTATAAATAGGACCCTTTGTAAAGAAGTAAAAGAAGGCTTTTACACAGTCTCAGGAGGTTAGCAAAGGAGCATTTAGGAAAGAGATTAGAGAGATGACAAAGGCAGAGCTAGGATTGGAGCAAGGTGACAGCTTTTCCATTGGGTTGTAATGGCTACCATGCGTAGCTAAACGTCTCAATAGGATTGAATGTAGTTGATTCAATCCCCAAAGTGTATGTGAATTCTCGTATTTATTTATGAATCCCTGTTTTATAATATCGGTATTTTTATCTTTGCCTAATGCGTAGCTTCCGCTTGTGTGCCGGAGTTATAGGTTAATTTTAGGATTCAGGTGATAGATGTTTCTTTAAAATTAACAGTGAATTTGGGGGAACCAATACTTAGGAAACTCAAAGTCTGATTGGTAAAAGTACTCATAGTAGTTACTATAGGGTTATAGAAGAAAGTGACCATGGAAGAAGAACTAGGCAATCTCTTCATAGCTGGCACTATAGGTCTATAGGGTGAATTGATAGTATTAAACAAACAGAAAGATAGAGCAATCAAGCCGGGGTAATTTGTTGCCTGGGAGAACCCGCATGAATTATCTTCGAGTGGTTTACTACATGGTAACTCGGGGTAAAGCAATATAGTTTGGCTAGGATATTATAGAAATATATTCATAAATAATATAGGGATTCACATGCATAAAGGGGTGCGATGATACAAAGTTCAATCCTAATCCAAGTAAAGTATTTTATCTTCTCTCAATCATCTCTTTCTTTTATGCAAATTTACTTTCCTCACCACAAACTCTCAAATACCATTTTCTACTTGATAATCTGATCACGAGTAAATACGAAGTGAACCGTTCCTTGTGGATACGATAACTCATACTTACTATTATACCGCTAAAATTTTGGTACGCTTGCCAGAATATCATCAAGTATTTTTGGCGCCGTTGCCTGGGAATGGTGTTTCAATTCGTATAGACTTGGAAGGTCTAATTATCAAGTTGTATATACTCTATCTTAGGATTAGATTTTTATTTTTATTTTTATTTTTATTTTTAGGAATTTTTAGGAGTTTTTCTTTTTTCTTTTTAATTTATCTGTTTATTAAAATTCTCTTCCACATTTACCCGTTTCAAGTTTTCTTGTTTATGCTTTTGAGAGGCCAGGTGTCCCCAAATCAGTTACAGTTTGATCCAGAAATAGAAAGGACATCAAGGAAGAATAGAAGTAGAAATAGGAGAAGGAGAAGAAGGATACTTGAGGAAGAACCCAAATATATGGCTTAAGAACAACCACCAAGAAGAAGGACCTTAGGAGAATATGTCATGCATCAAGGACCTCGCCATTTTTCAAGCATTGTCTTACCCATTGCGACACCCTTAGTTATACCGCTAAGAGTATCACATTACGAAACATAACCGTCGACTTACTGTTTTTAAAACTTAGAAAATACGAAAATATTTTTTTTTAAGTATTCATGAAAATGTCCTTATCTTAAGCCTGAAATTCATTTTCTAAAAACATCTAGACGATTCAATCATTCCGCATACATACACAACATACACGCAGATATAAAGGGGATCATGGGAAAGAAACATCATAAAATATATATAGAACCATAGTGTCAAAGTAATCCCGGAGTAAACAATACCACCATACAAAACAAGAGTTCTAGTAGTAGACTATAATAAATGAGACCTCAGCCAAAACGAAACAAAACAAAAGGCCACTAAATCAGAGCTGCTACTAACTAGACTCGTAACCACCCCCAGTTACGCTATCCTACTCGTCATCATCCGTCTCGGTAGGAATCCACCCACAACTCCTCCCTCTAGTACCTCCAAGGTTGATCATCCCAAAGTCTTCTGAGGGGTCGTCACTGGAAGAATCCTCTTCCGGCTCCTCATCCTCAGAGTCATCCTTCGGGTCTTCCTCTGGGTCCTCCTCCTCAGATGTAGTGTCATCAATCACGATCATGTCTGGCTCATTCGGACGGGGACGGCCAAATGCGTCAGGATATACGGGCTGTGGAGGTGACACCTCTGGACCGAGAGAGTAACGAGGGGAATCTGGCTCGCCCATGGTCGCCATCCGTGAGGACTGTGACGATGTCGATGGAGAGGGGCGATGACGACGGTTGAGAAAAGTAGTGTAGCGACGGAGTCTGGATGGAGTCTCAAACTCAAGGATCACCGGCACTGTGAAATATATCTCCGGTACCAAGGGAAGGCTGGGATGAGAAATGGTAACGCGCACCTCCCCCGTGAAAACACATCGCCTAGGGACGTCTGTAATCCGCCACTGGCCCCGTGGCTCCCACCTCAACGTGATCCTCATAGTGGACATCCTGAATCTCTCCAATACCAACTGCCGACGTGGCGAAGAAGTACGACGACAGGAAATAACAGAAGTAGAAAAGGAAGGGTGAGAACATCACATGAACTCATATCAAGTAGAATACAGTAACTAGAGCATTCATAGAACATTCACACAATCTCAATCACAAGAATGCAGTTTATGTTATCATAATGCATATGACTAATGCATGAGGGCCCGAGAAAACATCACCAAAAGCAGAGCACACAGCAACTGCTCGACCATATATGTACAATATATCAGGAGTATAGTCTGTACTAGCAAATAGTACGAAGAGCATTACTCAATCTCTGGCCAAGACGATTTTCCGACTTCCAGACAAACTCACTGATTATGAAAACTTGAGAGCGACAGGATAGTCAAGCCTGTACCCCGCTTACACGATAGTGGGGGGCGAGCCTACGTCACTTGTGCCATTTCGGGACCCGACTTATCCTCAGGGCTGGTCTCCTTTATCGAACCGCTGGTGTTCTTTGCAAAACCCAGTGCACCCGTCCCATCCAGTCTCACACTGTACTAGAGTGGTATTGCCATATAGGTCGTAAGGCTTTTGAACCTTAATCATTATTGAGGCACATGATGTATGTCACACCGCAAACACTTACAATATTACATCCTTACAGACAAGCCCATTAAATCTTTTTTTGTCACCACTTTACCGTGGTGCATCCTCGTAGATTCAAGGTCTTTCTTTTGAGGAAAACCAAATCACACTCTCTTGCCAAGCTTCTCAAGTTTTATGTAGAGAGAAAGTGTTGGTTATAATCTTTTAAGGTAGCTTGTGCTAGCTTTATTGATAATCATATTCACTTAAGTCCTACAATTTACTAAGGCTTATGGATATGTCTTATGAAAGGCATTACTAATCCTAATTCTATTTGTATGACTAATTAAGATTAGGCTTAACCTTTAATCATAACTAGTCTTCATTAATCGAATTTCAATTAATCTTATCCTTCTTTAATTAAGTCTTAATCTCTTCCTTAGTTTTGGACTAAGCTTTTAATTACATTTGATTAAGGTTAATCATAGTTAGTTAATTCTTAATCATCATTACTAATTAATTACTTAATACTTTTATTAAGGTTAATTAACTTTAGCCTTAATTAATCACCCGTTACTTAATTAACTTAAGTAGATTATGTTAATTTAACTTAGGTAATTAGATTAGCTAAGTCTACTAATTAATTTCTAAGTTTTAATTTCTTAATAACTTGGATTAGAGTTGAAGTCCAACTCCAATCTAACTTTTAATTTCATAATCTAATCTTGATTGACTTTTAATGAGTCTTTAACTCCTTTTCTTAAAGGTTTTAAACTTAAATTAAAAGCCTAAAGGTTTTATAACTCTTAGGAACTTATTTTTAGTCTTGGCAACCTAAAATATTGACCTTTAAGTTGACTTTTACTTGGTTGGAATTGGAAATCCGAATTTGTTTTATTTATTTTTAAAGACTTATTCTTAATTGCACTTTAGTCCTTTTACTTGTAAAATTGCTTCTTAGTCCTTTTGGACCACCAAAGCCCATAAACATGTTTTCAACATACCCTTGACCTTTTTAAGATCAAAAAGGTATTCTTGATGAGTTTCATCAAGAACAACTCATGAACATCAAGGACAACTTTGAATGTTCATCAAAACCTCAAATTTTTCACAACATCCAATCTTCACCAAAACTTCACACATTCATCAACAAACAATCTAAATGCCAAATATCATACTAATCCACTCAAAATCATCCACATACACATTAAAGTTCATAACTCCATTTTCAAGCTCATAAACACTATTTTTCAAAGATCAATCATCCAAAACAATTGTATACCTTCAACCAACTTCATGCATGTTCATAGATTCATCATACAAACACATTCCAAGCACCAAAAAAATTTTGAAACACATGCAGCCCCAAAATCCCTCAAGGCCGAGAGCTATTAGAGGAAAAAGGGGAAAATTTTTCCAAAATTGTTTCTTGGCTTGCATGCACCAACAATCACAATCCAAGAACATTCCAAGCATCAAAATAAACTTAAAAACATGTAAACAACCCAGCTCCAAGAATCCAAAACATTTACTCAAAGAAAAGCTCAAAAAGTGATTTTTTTCAAGGAGAACAAGAGTAAAACAAGGATTTTAAGGGCAAATCCTTGACTCTAGTTACCAATCCTACTAGAGTTCAAGTTCTCCCCCCCTTACCTAAGAATTTCTCCAAGAAAAAGTGCAGAAAACAACTCCAAGAACAGCCAAAGACAGCCCCTCAAAGGTCCTCCTTCAAGTCTCCAACAAGGATCTAAAGGCTAGAAAGCTAGTGTTTCTAAGCTTAGGTTCAAAAATGGAACCTAAGCTTGGTGGTGTTTATGGAGGGATTGAAGTTTTTGAGAGAGAAAAGGGAGAGGAAGCCACGGCCAAGGAAGAGAGAAGATGAGAGAAAAGGAAAGTTCTCCTTGCTTGCATGCAAAAAAATGAAAGAAAAAGAAGAAAAATGTTTTTTATATGACATACTCACCTTTTCAAGCTATTGGTGGAATGGAAGAGATGGGAAGACAAGTGTCTCCCATGCATCAAGGCTGGTTGCACGGTCTTTAAGGAGAGAAAGGAAGGCTTATGCAATTTTTCTGGCCCGGATCAAGAATATTCGGGCCCGGGTCAAGGGACAGGAGGGGCAAAAAGGTCATTTTTCACAGAAAAACCCCAAAAATTCCTAGAAATTCCCTAAAAATAGGAAATTTAATTCTAAATCCAAAAATATAAATTTTGATGATTAAAAATAATTTTAATCACTCAATATCCAATAGAACACTTAAAACGGCAAAAATGGCAAAAACGGTAAAACGCGGGTGTTACAGCCATAACTGCGAAGTTCTTGGAGTTGAAGGCTGCTCACCTCAATCTTATCAGTGTCAATCAATTTGCAGGATTGGATCATGAGGATCCAAATACACATCTTTCAAACTTTTATGAATTAATAGGCACTATGGGTTTTGAGGAAGGTGATTTAGAATCTGTATACTTACGCTTGTTTCCTTTTTCATTGATAGGTAAAGCTAAGGAGTGGCTGAAGTCGCATCCGAACCAAAGTTTAAAAAACTAGGATGTGGTTGAAGAAAAATTTCTGACAAGATTTTTCCCACCAGGGAAACACACACAAGCCAAAGCAGATATCTCCACATTCAGACAAGGATCAGATGAACCATTATGTGAAGCTTAGGAGAGACACAAATCTATACTGCGTAAATGTCCCAATCATGGCTATGATGACATTGCCCAACTCAACATTTTCTGCAAGGGACTCAGATCTGATTCCAAATCTTTCATAGATGCTGCAGCAGGAGGAACTATCTTATCCGTGGATGCAGAGCGAGCAATCTCAATCATTGACAACTTTGCTCAGAATGATCAGCAAGCTTAGTGTGGACGACAGCCAGCTCAAATACAGAAGAAAGGAGTGTTGGAACTCAAGAATAGTGATTCTATTCTAGCAGAAAACAAGCTTATCAAGAGACAGATAGAAGCACTCACAGAACAGTTGAAAACACTTCCCCAATAGTTAAAAGCTGTCCAATCCCAACCTATTCAAGCCCAACCTTTGATCTGCGACTTTTGCGGAGGTGGCCATCCCAATGGTCAATGCTCTTACCAAGAAAACCAAGCCAAACAAGTCAACTTTATGGGTAACCAGGGGAGGCAAGGAAATTTCTCCAACAATAACAACTAGTACTCACAAGGATGGAAGAATAACCAAAACAACTCTGGAGAGTGGTAGAATGGAGGGAACAGACAGACACCATACCAGCAGCAACCATCAACGTATGACAGATTGAACAGGTTGGAAGAGAAGATTGATGCATTCATACAAGGATTTGATGGATTCAAGAAGAACACAGAAGCATCAATCAAAGCATTAGAAAATCAAGTGGGCCAACTAGCAACAGAGATGGTAGAACACAAAAAATGGCCACTTTACAACAAACACTCAAACAAATCCAAAAGAGCACTGCAATTTGATTGCTACTGATGGCCATATTACAGAAGAAAGTGATGTAGAAGAAAGCATCACATTTGAAGAACAAGTGCCCAAAGAGGATATCGTCAAGGAGAGTGTTCAATTAGAGGAGAAGCCAGAAGAGATTTTGCAAAAAGAAGAAGGAGAACCAGAAGAGGTCCACCACAAGCAAGTCATTTGACCCAGGTAAGTTCACTGTACCTCTTTCTATAGGTAATCAACCAGCTACTTATGCTTTATTGGATCTTGGAGCGAGCATCAACTTGATGCCACTATTGTATTTTAACAAGATGGGAATTTTGAAGGTCAAGCCTGCCAACGTAAAGTTACAACTTGCAAATAAGTCCACTCAAAGCCCATATGGAAAGGTTGAAGATTTACCAGTTAAAGTGGACAAGTTTGTGTATTTTGTTGACTTTTACATTGCAGAGACAGAAGAGGAGGATACTGATGTCCCCTTAATTTTGGGAAGACCCTTTATGAAAACTGCCAAGGCAATAATGGATGTTGATCGGGGAAAATACCAATTGAGCTTTAAAGATGAGAGCATTGTGTTTCACATTGACAGAGGAATCCCCCTAGTACAAACGACTCCAGAATAATTAAAAATGGATCCTACTGATGGGATTTATAAATTTAAATCTAAATCTCAGCTGCCAAAGGAAAGAAAGAAAGAGGCTCCCCCAGATATTATGGAGCAAAAGAAGGAAAAGGTTTCTGGATTTCTGAGGAAACCAAGAATGAAAGTTAAACAACCAAAAAGCATGTTGGAGTTCAGATTTAAAAAAAGAAAAAAGGCAGCATCAGAAGAAGAAGCCAGTGAAGACAGCGATGATGAGAAAATAAGAAATTGGCATGGAGCATGGGAACTAAAAGGAAGAACTGGAACAGAGTCAACCGTCATCCTCCAATTGAGGCCACCATAAGTTTCTATGTAACCAGGCGTCGAGCTATCAGACGTTAAATAAGCGCTTCCTGGGAGGCAACCCAACATTTTTGTTTTTAATTTTTCTTTGATTTTGTTTTTGATTTTTGTTTAGAGTTAATATCTGTGTATAATAGGAAATTGTTGGGAATTGGATTGATTTTAATGAGTAAAGGATGAAAACCAATTGGAGTTAGGAAGCAGTAGAAAACAGGAATAAAATTTAAATTCTATTTTCTGCGCTTCACCCTCGCTTACCGTAGGCGAAGCGCAGAATTGAAAATAAGTCTCTTTTTTCTGCGCTTTACTCTCGCTAAGCGAAGGTAAAGCGCAGAAATATCAAAATTTCTCTCTGTTTTCTACGCTTCACCTGCGCTAATTGTAGGTGAAGCGCAGCGGGACGCTTCATATTCTTATGCAGTACGCGCTGCACTCTCGTAGCGAGAGTGTAGCGCAAGCGCACGCTGCACCATAAGTTTGAAATTTGAAAAGAGGAAAGGTCATTTCAACCTTTCCTCAACTCCTGAACTCCCATTTTCTCTGAGTTTCATCCTTTCCTTTGACCTTTTCACTTCCATATCCACTTCTTTTCAGTTTCTGAGGCTACACCAGGTATGTTTTTATAGTTTTAGTCTTTTTGCATCGATTAAAATTTTCAGTTTTTCACCTATTTGAGCAAAACCTTAGGGTAAGAAACTTAGGCTCTTAGGACCTTTAAATTAGCAAAATTTCACTACGCCAATTTGAGGATATTAGAACACTCCCTTTAGGGCGCTCCCGTGCGGGCTAGCGTCTAAAACAATCGTTTAAATACCAGGGCGCTCAAAAGATGGGCGGGAGCGCCCTTATAGGTAGAATAGAGGGCGCTCCAACAGCGCACCCTTGTTCCTAGCGTGAATTTTTTTTTTTTTAATTATGATGAAAGGAGGGCGCTCCTAGGAGCACCCTCATTGGATTTTCTGTTTATAATTCCAGGGCGCTCAGGTGGAGCGCCCTCTTTGGCCATTTTCCAGGGCGCTCCCAGGGAGCGCCCTTGTTCCCAATGTTAATTTGTTTTTTTTTATTTTTGACGAAAGGAGGGTGCTCCCTGGAGTGCCCTCCTTTATTTTTTATTTATTTTTACAGGGCGCTCCCTGGAGCGCCCTCTTTTCTGGTGGATATTGTTTTTTCCCCTGCAATAGAGGGCGCTCCAGGGAGCGCCCTCTTTTATTTTTTTTGCCCAGCATGATTTTTTTTTAAATTCTCTGGAATAGAGGGCGCTCCCAGGAGCGCCCTCCTTTATTTTTATTTTTTCTAATTGTCTGGGAATACAGGGCGCTCCCGGGAGCGCTCTTTTTTATTTTTTTAAAATTATTTCAGGGCGCTCCACCGGAGCGCCCTCGTTGATCCTTAAAAATGACCACCCAGATTTAATTTTCACTTTCATTCATCCCGTGTCCCTTCTCCTTCGTCCTTTCTCCTTCGTCCCTTCTCCTCCGTGCCCAAGCTTCTCCTCCTTCCTTCTCCTTCGTCCCTTCTCCTCCGTGCCCAAGCTTGTTCCTCTTTCCCTTCTCCTCCGTGCGCAAGCTTCTTCATTCGTGCCTTCTCCTCCGTGTTCGTCGTCTTCGTCCGTGAGGGAGCTTGGGAGAGCTTCTCCTTCCCTTCTTCCTCCGCAGCGCAACCGTACGTGAGCTTCTCCTTCCCTTCTTCCCTTCTCCTCTCCCTCGGCGCGTCGCGACTCTCTCCTTCCCCTTTCTTCTCTCAGTCCGCGGCGGCTACTAGGGTAAGCAACTCCAACATTGACATTTTTTGCTATTTGCACCACTTTTTGTTTATGCTACACATTGTTTTTTTGCTACCTGCACCCCCTGTTTTGCTATCTGAACTGTTTATTTGTTATTAAGGTTAGATAACATTGAACATTAGTATTATAGTTTATAATGATTTGATGTTTGGGATATAGTTTATAATGATTTATGTGTTAAGTATATAGGTGGTCATATATTACATTAGATTTTGAAATGTTATATAAATATATATTACGCATATTGATCTCTTTTGGACTGGTAGTTGGTGGTTTAGAGTTAAAATTGTTTTTTTCGTTAATTTGGTGGTTGCTGCTCAAATTTTTAACGACTACTAATTTTTATTACTAGTTAATTTTTTGACTTGTCTTTTTTTTCAGGTCTTGTTTCCTAACTGCTTATAATCTAACAACTGCTTATTGGTGATTGATTTTAATCAGATATATCCTTTATCATATTATCGTTTTTCTTTCAACTATAATTATTAGGTTATTTGTATGTACTTGCATTAGGAATAAGTTTGATAGGTACTTCATACTTTCACCACACTTTATAGCATGCGTAGGAAACTATTCAAAGTATGACAAGTTTAAATTCTTCATTTGAAGTAGATAACCTATTGATGCTTTGAATAGTTTTACATCTTTTATTTCCTTTAAAAAACATGGTTGAAACGGAAAATAATAATGACGTGTATAAAAGTATGTGTGTTGTTTACTAAGTGTTGTTCATAGTATGACTAAGTGTTTGAATTTTAAGGAATTAATATGCATGATTTTGGATTAAGCCATTGGGATCAGACTGAAATAAATATGCAGGTTAAAGTAGATTAAAAAAAAAATTGAAAAAAAACGAAAGGAGGGCGCTCCTTGGAGCGCCCTTGTTTTAAAGAACCAGGGCGCTCCAGTGTGCGCCCTTTAAGGCTGCACGGGAGCGCCCTCTTTTTGCTTCTGTCAGGGCGCTCCATTGAGCGTCGTCGTTTTATTGACCAAACAAGAGCAGATTCTATTAGTGCGCACGGGAGCGCCCTTTAAGGCTGCACGGGAGCGCCCTCTAAGGCCTTTTTTGGCATAGTGTTTGTCAGTAGAGTCTTTGTTTAGTATGTTTGTTACTGTGGTATGCTTATTGGTGTATTTTCATATGTTTAGGTGGTAGTTTTTGAAATGCTCAATGAATTTTTGCAAGTTGTTCTGTTTGGTGCATGTATGGCCAGTTTGTTTCCATAATTTTTGCATGACCATGTATGAATGACTGTGCCCTATTGCATGTTACTGATGACATGATCTTTCGAGCTTAATTTTTGTTACCAATTTATGCCCAGTTTTAAAATTAATTAGGACTTCATTTAATTGATCACTTTAGCATGCTCTTAATAAATTAATTAATTGGTATATTGGTAACTTAAAAATCAAGATTGTGTGCACAAGTGCTTGATTGAATGATTGCTCTGATTTTTGAATTAATTTGGCCACTTATTTCATTAATTATGAGTAATATATGAATTTCTTAAAATGATCTTGGTTTGATTTTTGCAGATGGCTCACACCAAAGTCGTCAAAGGAACTGGCACCTCTAGTAGAGGCAAAGGGGGTGCCAAGAGAGCTAGGCAAGCACCCCAAGAGGACCCTGAATTCGACGCTCAACGTTCTTGAACGTTGAAGCCTTTGAAGCTTACAGTTCACTGATGAACTGTAACTTTATTAAGTAGAGGCCGGTAGTTTTGGAGCCTGATGAGTACGAGGACTTCAGAGCGGAGATAGTTAGAAGGAACTGGGTCCGCCTCAACCGCCCAGATGATTACTTTGACCCTAACATTGTTATGGAATTTTATGCAAATGCTATTGAGGCCAATGGCGTTCATACTAGGCAGGAGTCTTATGTTCGAGGGCGGGTGATTTCTTATGGTCGCAATGCGATCAATGCTCTGTTACACTTCCCATGGCCCGAGGATAGAGGACTTAGGGTATGCCAGCACCGTGAGAGGATGAGAGAAGTGGGGATACACAGCAATGATCTCCTGGATATTCAGACCGCAGAGTGTCTATGCCTACGAGGTCGTTCCTTCAAGAGGAATGCATATAGAGAGGCTGCTCGCATTCTTAGGCGAGACATGACAGCAATCACACGGATATGGACAGTATTGGTACTAGCCAACATCACCCCTACAGGACATGTTTAAGATGTCATCATGCCAGTAGCACACCTCCTCTACAGCATCATTACTGGCGCAGACATTGACATTGCCAGTGTCATTTCACAGAAGATAATAGATTTTATATCTTCTGTAGAGCAGCGCAATGAGACCTCCAGGATCAGTCTAGGCTTCCCATCACTCACCACTTCCCTCTGTGAGACTAGGGGTATTGAGGTAGTTCGTTCGGTACGCATCTTGAGACCCATGACTAGAGGATATATAGAGGCCCACTGCATCCCTGTAGAGGATGAGGAGAATGAGGAGCAGAATGAGCAGCAACAGCCAGAGGCACCACCACCACCAGTAGCAGACATACAGACTCAAGTCTGGGCCCAGCAGCTTCTGGACCAGAACACTCATATGCAGGCTCAGTTGTCCAGTCTCCATAGAGCAGCTGTACATTTTTAGGACATGCACTTTCAGTCTCGCTCGGACCCGTACCCAGGCATGCACCCTGATCAGTTTGGAGCTTATTTGCAGTGGCCCGGGGACATGCCTATTCTTCCAGGGGAGGGTGGAGCAGCTGGAGATGGAGCAGCTGACATGGACCAAGAGGAGTGATTTTATTTTGATTTGGTGCTTTTCTTTTCTTTTTCTTTTTCTTTTTCTTTTATTTTTATTTATTTCTTTTTTTATATTCTGGATATGTACTGTATATATACTCCACTGATACATGACTCTTCATTTACTAAAATAATTATACACATATATTCACACATATAATGCAGATAATTTACACACACAACAAGTAATACGTATATATATAGGACATTTATTATGCAATAATTTATTTTCACACAAGTGCTCTTATGTAATAGTAATTTCGATAAAACAAAACATTCAGCAAATAAACAATTATATTTAAACATAGATTTAGACAAGGATAGGAAAGGTGTTACCCGGTTGTGATCTAGAGATAGATACACTTTCCTTTTCCAGCTATATCCTTCAGAAAAATGCCTTGTATGAATAATGAGTTTTAAGAAAGTGATTTTATTTTCTCATTATCATTCTTCAGAGTTGCTTCAGCTTGGTGAGATTTCCATCTTCTGAGGATCTACTCCTTCTGCATTTGTTAGATGCTCAACCCGAAGGTGAGCTCTGATACCAATTGTTAGAACCACAGGAAACACTAGAACGGGGGGTTGAATAGTGTTTTAAACTTTTTGACAGTTTTTGGAAATCTTTAATTTAAAACATGAATATGGGCATCAAAAAAATAAATCTTAAGGTCAGAGATAGTTGAAACATGTGGAAGATAAGAAAAACAATGTTTCTTCTAAAGCTTATGATTGTTTTAAACAGAGGCTTCTTAAAGTATCTTTTGAAGATTAATACAAAGGGTATTTTCAGCACAGTTTCTGAAATACTTCAGACGACTAGAGGTTGTCTGATGTCTGTTCCTGTTTTTTGAACTGATCTCTTTCAGACTTACTTCTGAGAATTGATTTCAGAAGTTCTTCAAGGAACATTCTTTGTAAAGCTTCAAATGATATAAGAGATATCTCATGTTTTGTTTATATGAAAGATCATTTTATTGAAATAGTTGTGTTAAGTTTATTATAGAAAATACTTTTCAAATTCCAACTTAAATATGAAACCTGGAAATAAAGAGATTAAACAAAAAGGACTTAGGCATAGATATTTCAGACAAGCCTTTAAGTGACTGTCTGAAGTTTTCAGACGGCTTGTAAAAACTGATTTTAAAAGATGTTTTGTGTCTTTATAAAACATCAGATTAATTATTCTGACCCCTTGATTTGTATAAAAAGAATTAATAAGAGATAAGGGTAAGAAAACTTAGTCAAGGAATTTATCCTGGTTCACCCATAAACCTGTGAGCTACATCCAGTCCCAATGGCAAACAACCACTAGATTTCCACTTATATGAATATTCAGATTACAAGCTCGAATGTGAGTACAGTCTCTCCAGACACAGTGAGTACAGTCTCTCCAGACATCACGAGTACAGTCTCTCCAGACACCATGAGTACAGTCTCTAGACACAACGAGTACAGTCTCTCCAGACACAGCGAGTACAGTCTCTCCAGACACAATGAGTACAGTCTCTCCAGACACAATGAGTACCGTCTCTCCAGACACCACAAGTATTCTTTTCTATCAAGCCTCTCCAGGCTCTACCACAAGTATTCTTTTCTATCAAGCCTCTCCAGGCTCTACCACGAGTATTCTTTCTTCCACCAAGCCTCTCCAGGCTCTCAGACACTTAATCAAGTGTAGAGTATTCTTTCTTCCACCAAGCCTCTCCAGGCTCTCAGACACATAAAGTGTTTTTAAACTAAGTTTAAGTTTCCACGAAACATAAACTTAATCTTTTCCTGTACTAGAGGTTAACTGAGTACTACTCAGGATACCATGGATAAATCTAAGTACAAGGGTAAGACAGTGATACAAGTATATAAGGTTAAGTACAATCCCTTTCTCTGATATGAGGAATAACATCCTCTGAGAATTGGCTAGGTAGATACTGACTTTAAGCTCCAGCCTTGTTCTCCAGCCATTGGTTTCCATGGGTTACATTCTCACCCGTATCATTGGAAAAACCAAGGCATACTTACAGCTTCAAACCATTTTTTGGTTCATATGAGGTTATGCATAGCCTGGTAGGTTGTTCAACAGAACAACTTCTATTTTGACTAGCATAGTTGATTCAAGTAAGTGTGGTCAACACTGATAGGATTTTTCTGATGCATCTTGATCAACTGATTGAACCAAGTGAATGAGTTCAACATCTTCAAATTCTTTCTTGAGGCTATTTATAACATTGTTCTGTTGGAATATAGCCGTTTGAAGATGATTCATAATACCGTTGAGATGTTGATGATGTGGCTCATATAGCCGTTACTTAATAGTGTCTCAAACGGTTGCTTCTTCTTCAGCAGATATGTGTTCAGACAGTCCTGTTCTGACACTTCTGTAGATGAGCTCTTTTGGAGAGATTTTCTTGATATTATTTTGCATGTTCTCTCTCTTGATAACCTTGTACTTTTCTTCAGCTGACTTCTGATTTTCTCTGTTTTTCTTAGGAGTGTATATGAGGAGGTATCTGTTGGATTTGTCCTCTTGCTTATTTTGTATATGCTCCTCTTCTGTTTGCTTCCTGACACCATTTCTTCTTTCTTCTTTGAGTGAGGTGTCTTGTTCAATGGTTGTTTCTTGCAGATGATAAAATATGTTTGAATTGAAATATTTCATTCAAACATTTCTCTTTGTTGCTTCTGCTTAGTCTCCTGACCTTTTCTTGTGCTTTCTTTTGGATTGGTGATGATGATATTTTCGTTGTGATACCACCCTTTAGAGAAAGCATTGAATGCTATTCAATTCATCGTGAGACACGCTTCTGGGTGTCTTCACAATTCTGACAGAGTACAACGTTGGTGCTGCTATAAGGCTGCCATCGTTGTTGCTGCAATTTCTGCGTTGCAGAGATTTCCTCAGTGGTGTATGAAATTCAAAATCACCAGGAAAGGTCTCTGTGTTCCTTGCCATAAACGTGTTTGAAAAGGTACGTGCAGTAGAGGTTCAGAAAAGTCTTCACAAACTTCAGCAGAGGGTGCCACGTCATAAGTGAGACTTCAGACAGCACTGATACTTCAGACGGGTTGAACTACTTCAGACAGCTCCAACTCTTCAGACGAGTTCTGCTTCTTCAGACAACTTCGTTTCTTCAGAAAGCTTCCTTGCTTTAGACAACTTCTTTTCTTCAGACTGCTTTATGTTGTCTTCATATGGTCTTCACGTCTTCAGACAGTTTGCGCACTTCAGACGAGTTGCATTCTTCAGACAGCTTCTTTATATTTGATCCTGCATTTGTTCTTCCGATCCTAATCTTCTGTTTCTGATTACTTTTTCATCCTGAAACACAATCAACAAACCAATACCTTTCTCAGTAGAATCTGTTTATATAATCTTATTTTTTAATCATTAAAACTAAAGGATATTAAGTCTTTGAGTCAAGTTTGAATGCTCAAACTGATTAATAGACTTCACACCTTACACACTTGGGATAGAGTGCAAGGTGCAACTTGAAATAATGGGAAGAAAAGGTTGGTGATTTGAAAGTCAAAGAAATACAAAGAGCAGGCACAAGAAAGCAAAAAGAAGATCACTCCCTTAAAAATCAAAAAGAAAAAGTGAATCAAATGAATAAGTTGGGGGGGAGTACATCTTCAAACAAAGAAAGAGACCAGCTAAAATGAAACAAATCAAGAATGAGATGGAGAATGGAGAGAAGTTCTTGTAAGGTCCAAGAATCCCTTAAAGAATGTTTTAATGATGACAACCAATCAAGGTTTACTTGAAATAATCCTGAACTTTAAAGACTAATGATTTTGTTCAAGTGAGTGTTCAGAAGATACAGGTAAGCACTTGCAGAAGGTAAAATTGATCAGCAGAAGCAAGAAAGGAATGACACTTATTTAAGAAGGAATGTCTTAGGATTGACAGGAATGACAAATCTGTGACAAACAGATTTAATACATACTGAAAAGCAATGAGAAGTTCTTTGTCATCCCCAGAAGATAAGAACAACCTTTGAAAAGAAGAAATTATATTAAAATTATCTTAGAAGGAAGATTCATTTTAATACAGAAAAAGAGAAGCTCTCTACTAGCTGCCAAGAAACATTTGAATCATCTTCTGTAAGGTGTAAAACCAAATATCAGAAGATGAATGGTTGTTCCCAAGATTAACCTGAGGTTACTAAGTGTACAGAAGAAACAGAATGTCTTTTGGACAAAATAAAAGAACAAATTGAATTCTATATCTTCTAAGGACAACTATACAATAAACATAAAGATACTCTCAAACAAGCTAATGATGAACATCAAGAAGATCTGGAAGAAGAATGAAGTTCCAGAAGCCCTGCAGAAGGAATGCATTGCTGTAGAAGATGCAAATAAGGCTAAATTCATGATAATCTTCTTCTTCTCATTTTCTCATGATTCCAATGGATCAATTAACTCAAGAATAAGTGAAAATACTATACTGGAAAGTTTCAACTTGTTTGAAGAAGAATTGCCTTGAGAAACAGCCTGCAGAAGGAACCCTGCAGAAGGAAGAGCTGGTCAAACTTGACAGCTGTAAAGCTGTACTTGTTGCAGCAGAGAAAGCGACATTTCCTTGGACCCAGCTGGCTGCCCAAAGGCTATTTTGCTCCAGCCTCTATAAAAGGAGAGTTCCTCCACACTTGGAACTCACGTCACTCCAAAACAAACATATAAATCTGCTGTTTCATTGCTCCTATCTTCTGGAAAATTTCTCTCTCCTTCATAAGAGTGCTTTCTGGTCTGAAAAGCTTTGGAGAGGATCTTGGCTCATCAATTTGCTTCTGCTGTGCAAGTATTGTAACAGTTTGGGCCTTGTTTGTTTTTATTCTTTCTCATATTGATTGTAAAAGTCTCAAAAGAGGTGTGAAGGGACATATCCCTCTTCTGAGCAGTAAGGGAAAGGTTTTCCTGTGAGGTTTACTGAGATTAGGTGATCTCAGTGGGGTTACAGAATCTGCAGAAGGTACTTGCAGTATTCTGGGTAGTGAATCTTCTGCAGAAGGTTCTGCAGTTGATGATCAGTTGCAAAACTGAGTTAGTTGAGTTGTTGTTGGCCTGAAGAGGCAAGTAAAGAATACTAGTGGTAAGGTTACCCAAGAAGATTGTAAGTTGTTTGAAAGAGTGAGAAAATCCTACAGGTGTAGGGACTGAAGGTAGCCTCAGGTTGGAAGAGGTGAACCAGTATAAATTTCTGTGTGTCATCTTCTTTACTCTCCCTCTCTTTATTATTATTGCACATTACCTAACTTGAGATATATATTCTAAATACTTAAAACAAGCTAACTATTACGTTCTGGAAGTTTATTTCTTTATACTTAGCCAAGGAAAACCCTTGAGCAAAAAAAGTATCAAAAGAAATTGCAGATAAAATTTATTCAATCACAATTCAACCCCCCTTCTTGTGATTGAAGCGAAAACTTCAATTGGTACCAGAGCTTGCCTCTAGGGTTGAACTTACTTAACAGTAAGAGAGCAAAAGATCAAGGGAAATGGCTAATCATGGAGCTGCAATGTTCATACCAGAAGGATCATCCACAAATAGACCACCGACATTTGATGGAAAAGACTACTACTATTGGAAGGATAGGATGAAATTGTTCCTAGAATCCCAAGACATTGACCTTTGGGATATTATAGAAAAGGGAAATTTCATTCCAGTAACTAGAAGGACCAGAATTCTTGCTCAGCCCAAAGAAGGAGAATCAGAAATACAGCAAGAAGATCCTCAACCAAAAGCCAGAGAAGATTGGACCTCAGAAGATAAGCAGAAGTATCTTCTGAACTCCAAAGCCAAATTCTTCCTTCTCTGTGCACTAAGCAGGGGAGAATATGACAAAGTTGCTGGCTGTTCAACAGGCAAAGAAATATGGGATACACTTAAAATAGCCCATGAAGGAATTGACCAGGTTAAAGAATCTAAAATCAATATATTGATTCATCAATATGAAATGTTCAGCATGGTTGAACATGAGTCTATTGATGAAATGTTCAGTAGATTCACTATCATTATCAATGACCTAAAGTCTCTTGGAAAAAGCTATTCAAACCAAGAGCAAGTGAGAAAGATCCTTAGAAGTCTTCTAAAAATATGGAGAGCTAAGGTAACAGCAATCCAAGAAGCTAAGGACCTTGTTGTTCTAAAGCTAGATGAACTGCTTGGTTCACTGAAAGTTCATGAGCAAGAACTCATGGATGAACTGCCAAGAAAAGGAAAGTCCATTGCTTTAAAAGCAAGCACTTCCAGAAGAAACAAATTGACTCCCACTGAAGTTAATGCTTCTGAAGAATATGAAACATCATCAGAAAGGGATGATGAACTTGTCTTCATCTCAAGAAAAATCCAGAAGCTGATAAGGAGAAAAGGCAAAGGAAAGAAAAGTTTCAACTTCAAGAAGGAAGGACAGAAAGCTGAAAACTCAAAGGCACAAGTCATCTGCTATGAATGCAACAAGCCAGGACATTTCAAATCAGAATGTCCTCAGCTAAAGAAAGATTCAAAGACTTTCCAGAGAAGGAAAGCTATGATGGCAACTTGGGATGACTCAGACAGCTCTTCAGAAGAAGAAGATACTGAAGAAGAAGAAACAAACTTATGCCTCATGGCTGGAAGTGATGATGAAGAAAATGAGGTAATTACCTATACTCCTACTGCATACAAAGAATTAGAAGATGCATTTGAGAATCTATTATCTGATTCACACACACTTGCACAAAAATGTGCACTTCTAAAAGAACAACTAGTTAAAACTAAAGAGGAAAATGAAAAGTTAAAAGAAGATAATGATAGACTAAGTAAAACTAATCAATATCTTCAACAATCACACTTTAAGCTATCAGAACAAGTAAGGATGATAAAAGAGAACCCTGCAGAAGATACAAATTCTGCAGCACTGCAGAAGGAAAGCTATCTTCTGCAGAAAAAGGTTGATGAACTGCAAATAGATTTAAGTAAATTTGTTAGTAGCACACACAATTTGAATAAATTAATAGGAAGTGGAAGAGAAACAACTGATAAATGTGGATTAGGATTTCATGAGGCAGGAACATCAAAATTCAAGAAAACTGTTTTCATTCCTGCTAAAAGGAAACCTCCTAAATGTTCTTGGTGTAACAAAATTGGATGTTAAAAGTGCTTTTTTAAATGGTTACATAAGTGAGGAAGTGTTTGTGCACCAACCTCCTGATTTTGAAAATCCAAAACATCCAACTTATGTTTTCAAACTCACAAAAGCATTATATGGATTGAAGCAAGCTCCTAGAGCTTGGTATGAGAGATTAAGTAGTTTCCTTCTTAACAATGAGTTTTCTAGAGGAAAGATTGACACAACCTTGTTTAAGAAAATTATTAAGAAGGATCTACTAATTGTGCAAATTTATGTAGATGACATCATTTTTGGATCAACAAATACAAAAATGTGTCAAGATTTCTCTAATCTAATGAAAGGAGAATTTGAAATGAGCCTTATGGGAGAACTTAAATACTTTCTTGGTTTACAAATAAAGCAAGAAAAATCTGGAATTTTCATATACCAAGAAAAGTATATTAAGGATCTTCTCAGAAGATACAGAATGGAAGGATCAAAATCCATGGGAACTCCCATGCATCCTTCTATAGTTCTAGACCAGGATGAAAATGAAAAATCTGTATCTGAGAAAGAGTATAGAGGAATGATAGGATCTCTATTATATATAACTGCTAGTAGACCAGACATTCTATTTTCAGTAGGACTATGTGCTAGATTTCAATCTTCTCCAAAAGAATCACATGTTGCTGCTGTGAAAAGAATACTCAGATATCTTGTTGGAACCACTGATCTTGGTCTTTGGTACAGGAAAGGTACAAAATTTGACTTGACATGATATTGTGATGCTGATTATGCTGGAGATAGACTAGATAGAAAGAGCACAAGTGGTGGATGTCCATTTCTTGGAGAAGCACTGGTATCTTGGTCATGCAAAAAGCAACCTACCATAGCTTTATCTACTGTAGAAGCAGAATATGTATCTGCTGCAAGTTGCTGTTCTCAAATGTTATGGATAAAGCATCAAATGGAGGATTATTGCTTAAGGTACACAAAATCCCTATATTATGTGACAATACAAGTGCCATAAACTTGTCCAAGAATCCAATACAACATTCTAGGTCTAAGCACATTGATATAAAGCATCATTTCATTAGGGATCATGTGCAGAAAAATGAAATTGAACTTAAATTCATTGAAACCAAGCGTCAAGTAGCTGACATCTTCACTAAACCTCTTGTAGAAGATAGATTTGTGTTTATTAGAGAAAAATTAAATATGTGCAAATTGTTAAATTGATTGATTTGATTGAATTTTAATTCTGTTATAAACACAAAAGATACTTATATCTTCTGTAGAAGGTTTAAAGTCAATTAGGAGCTGTTCCTTCTGCAAAAATTCTGCAGAACTTCTTCCTTCTGTTCAAAAAGAAGTAATGTTCTTCTCCAATATCTGAATCATGACTGACCTAGTATGACATCTTTCCTGAATCCTGAAAGTGTATACGAGGAAAGGTCACTATCAAAACCTCTCAAAAACTCTCTCCTAGGTCAACCGTGAAAGTGACACTACATGAGCTGTAGAATGCTTAGCTCTCCAAGTGTTATAGATGAAAAGGTTTCTTTTGTCCCTCCAATTCAAAAAGGAAGTTAGCTACACTAATTAGGAAATTAAGTTTCGGACCGTTTGAAACAACCAAAATGTAGAGATGCGCGCTCTTCTCTCTCCCTTTCTACTATCATGTTCTCTCTCCTATCAAACGGCTAGTTAGAATAGCTATATCTCAGCTAAGGAACTCAGTCTCTTCCTCTCCAAACCCTCTCTGTACTCCAAAACAAAATTGCCTCTTCTCTTCTTCATACTCTGTTTTCTACAAAAAAATGAGAATGAAATTCGTAGCTTGCAAAAATGCCTCTACCTCCTCACCCCTCTCAGAGGAAGAAAATCCAGAACAATTTGAAGTTACAGGGATGGAAATGATTCCATACTTTGAACCCATTCGTGCTGAGCCATTATCCACAGAACCTCCCATAGGAGAACCAGAATCTACTGGAGCAGAGCAACCTTCCTCTCCCATAGCTGACCCATCAATTGAAGAACCAAAATCCACTTCAGCTGAGGAGACTATCCCTGAACCAGCTAAATCAATACCATCTCCTTCACCAGCCTTCACTAAAACCAAACCTGTCTCAACTCCTTCCTCCTCAAATATTCCCTCTGATATCCCTATTGTTAGAGTAAGAAGGTCTGAAAGGAATAAGGACTCTTTCCATACCATTGGAAATGATCCAAACAATCCCATTGGGATTGATTCTCCACCAAAACCCTCTTCTCCCATTGCCACTAACAAATCTAGCACTCAGGCATGTGCAGAAGATAAGAAAGATGCTTCAGAAGGAGGAAGCAAAGAAGAAAGTGATCCTTCTGAGGATCCTGAAGATAGTGATTTGGACCTTTTTGAAAATTCCGAGATGCTCAAGGCATTCTCTGAGAAATGGAAATGGAAAAGCATCATTCCTGGTAGAGTATTCATGATAAGAGAGATAAGAAGAGGAGGATGGGATATTAGTCACTTTCTCTAGAAGCAAGGATGGGGAGATTTCCTTGTCTTTAAGGAACCTATATATCCCAGGATTATAAAAGCTTTCTATGCTTCTACAAGCAACTATAAGAGTGATGGGAACTCTCTTGTTGCTGATGTCAAAGGTTCAACTATCATCCTCAACCCGAGCATTATTGAAGAACTTCTCAATCTGCCTGCATGTCAAAATCATCTCTATGAAGACACTTGGTATGCTTCTGCAGGCATAACCAAAGAAAAAGTAGTGAGAAAAGTCCTCAGCAAACCCAACCTACCTCTCATTTCCAGTAAACTAATCCCCATTTGTTGGCTATTCCACAAAATGTGTTGTTACTCCATTCTTCCTAGAGCTGGAACCCTTGAAAGGGTTACAGACCAAGACCTACTAGTTCTGTACCATTTGTTGATTAAAAAACACTTTCCCTATCCTACCTGCTTCTTAGAAGCATGATTTACTCAGCCAATCCACAGAGATCTTATGCCAGCCTACCATATGGCATGCTGTTAACCAAAATCTTCAGATTGTACAATGTACCTCTTGAGGATGAAGAATGTGAAGACAACTGCACCTTCATTAACAAAAAGAATATTAAGAAAATGAAGATGGTACATCCCACTCATTCTGAGCTATTTTCCAGCAGTAGCAGTGGAGAAGAAGAAGCTTCTGAAGAAGAAAGGGCTCCAAGGACTAAGAAGAAGGAGGAGGTACTTAAGACCTTCTCCAGAAAAAGGAAGGGTCCAATAGTACCTGCTGGAGATGGAGAGCACAGTAAAGCTCAAAAGGTTTCGTCTTCTGGAGCTGAAAAGGATTGTCCAACTCCTTCTTCCTCACATGACAGCATGGAAACCTCACCCTTTGAGGAAGATAAAGCTACTTCTCCAGTAGAGCATGCTTTTATAGAAGAGGAGTCTGTAGAAGAAGAAAGGGAGCAATCGCTTGCTTCTGCAGAGGGATTAGCTGTCAATACCCTAGCTATGATTTACACTGCTCAGCCTATCTCTCCCACCATTCCACTCCCAACACCTCCCACTACTGCAGCTGCTCCAGAGGAAGTAGCTACTAAGGAAGCAGTGCAGAAGGAAAAAACTCCATCAGGTCCTTCTGCAGGAACCTTTGGAACTGATCTGGTGAATCAATTCCTTGCTTCTCCCATTTTGGACTCCTCCATTCCTGCTACTATGCCCCTCAAAGACTTTATTCCTGCTGTGTCTGCTCATCTCTCATCTATGGAGACATTTCTCCAATAACTAAGTGCTGAGAAGGAAGAAATGCCCTCTGCTCCTCTGCAGAAGGAAGAGGTTGCTGAACCTGAAGCTGTTGCATCTGAAGATGCTTCTCCCACTGCCCGGCTGAACCTACTCCTTCCTCCCAAACACTTGAGAGACAAGTGAGGAAAATAAAGGCAAACATCAAGAAACTATTTTCTAATATCAATGTTCTGCAAAATTCTATAAATGAGATGATTCAAAGGTTCACACAGCACCAATTCTGGTTCAACACCTTTGTCCTACCTGCCATTGCTCCTCAAGCACCACAAATGCCATTTAATCTATACCAGCCTCCTCAGAATATCCTCCAACCAACTACCTCATCATCCTCTGACCATTCTTCACCCTCTAAGTAGAAGAAGATGATGATTATGCTTCTCCTAGGACTTATTAGATTTTTTTTGATAGATGACAAAGGGGGAGAAGTAGTATGTAGTAGGTTATGTGACATTGTTATGTCTTAGGAATCTGATAGGAGAGATCTTATTTGGCTTATTTTGTATGACATTGATCATGTCTTTTTGGATGATCTTGGATGATCTTTTTATGATTAATGAATGTTCAATTAAATTATGCTTTTTCCTGCTGATATAAATTGCTCTACAATCTGATCAATTGATTAACTATAATAATAAAGTTCTATTGTGTGCATTCTTGAAACCTACATGAAATTTACAATAATCTGAATGATATAAAAGGAAATGATAAAGGTACATGCATACATTCAGGGGGAGTACCTTCAGAATTATAACAATGTAAAACTTAATAGGTTGTCATCATCAAAAAGGGGGAGATTGTAAGGTCCAAGAATCCCTTAAAGAATGTTTTAATGATGACAACCAATCAAGGTTTACTTGAAATAATCCTGAACTTTAAAGACTAATGATTTTGTTCAAGTGAGTGTTCAGAAGATACAAGTAAGCACTTGCAGAAGGTAAAATTGATCAACAGAAGCAAGAAAGGAATGACACTTATTTAAGAAGGAATGTCTTAGGATAGACAGGAATGACAAATCTGTGACAAACAGATTTAATACATATTGAAAAGCAATGAGAAGTTCTCGTCATCCCCCAGAAGATAAGAACAGCCTTTGAAAAGAAGAAATTATATTAAAATTATGTTAGAAGGAAGATTCATTTTAATACAGCAAAAGAGAAGCTCTCTACTAGCTGCCAAGAAACATTTGAATCATCTTCTGTAAGGTGTAAAACCAAATATCAGAAGATGAATGGCCGTTCCCAAGAAGAACCTGAGGTTACTAAGTGTACAGAAGAAATAGAATGTCTTTTGAACCAAAAAAAAGAACAAATTGAATTCTATATCTTCTAAGGACAACTGTACAATACACATAAAGATACTCTCAACAAGCTAATGATGAACATCAAGAAGATCTGGAAGAAGAATGAAGTTCCAGAAGCCCTGCAGAAGGAATGCATTGCTGCAGAAGATGCAAATAAGGCTAAATTCATGATAATCTTCTTCTTCTCATTTTCTCATGATTCCAATGGATCAATTAACTCAAGAATAAGTGAAAATACTATACTGGAAGGTTTCAGCTTGTTTGAAGAAGAATTGCCTTGAGAAACAGCCTGCAGAAGGAACCCTGCAGAAGGAAGAGCTGGTCAAACTTGACAGCTGTAAAGCTGTACTTGTTGCAGCAGAGAAAGGGACATTTCCTTGGACCCAGCTAGCTGCCCAACGACTATTTTGCTCCATCCCTCTATAAAGGAGAGTTCCTCCACACTTGGAACTCACCTCACTCCAGAAGAAACATATAAATCTGCTGTTTCATTGCTCCTATCTTCTGGAAAATTTCTCTCTCCTTCATAAGAGTGCTTTCTGGTCTGAAAAGCTTTGGAGAGGGTCTTGGCTCATCAATTTGCTTCTACTGTGCAAGTATTGTAATAGTTTGAGACTTGTTTGTTTTTATTCTTTCTCATATTGATTGTAAAAGTCTCAAAAGAGCTGTGCAGGTGCATATCCCTCTTCTGAGCAGTAAGGGAAAGGTTTTCTTCTGAGGTTTACTGAGATTAGGTGATCTCAGTGGGGTTACAGAATCTGCAGAATGTACTTGCAGTATTCTGGGTAGTGAATCTTCTGCAGAAGGTTCTGCAGTTGATGATAAGTTGTATAACTGAGTTAGTTGAGTTATTGTTGGCCTGAAGAGGCAGGTAAAGAATACTAGTGATAAGGTTACCTAAGAAGATTGTAAGTTGTTTGAAAGAGTGAGAAAATCCTACAGGTGTAGGGACTGGAGGTAGCCCTTAGGTTGGAAGAGGTGAACCAGTATAAATTTTTGTGTGTCATCTTCTTTACTCTCCCTCTTTATTATTATTGCACATTACCTAACTTGAGATATATATTCTAAATAATTAAAACAAGCTAACCATTACCTTCTAGAAGTTTATTCTTTATACTTAGCCAAGGCAAACCCTTGAGCAAAAAAAGTATCAAAAGAAATTGCAGATAAAATTTATTCAATCACAATTCAACCCCCTTCTTGTGATTGAAGCCAAAACTTCAGTTCCAAGTTCAATAAAAATCAAAAGATGCTCTCTATTATAAGTGTTCTTTGCTTATCCAGAAAAACCATGATTTCTTGATAGCCCAGCCCTCATTACAACCATAAAAAGACATTTTGATCAATATTGACCATGAGCATGTTTAGGAACTAGAAACGACTATCAATTTTAGTTGTTCAGCTGTGGTGGAAAAATTTAGGGAAACAGTTACCCGTGAGAGCATGAGAGAAATTCCTTGCTTTATCATTTATTGCTTTAATTGCTACTTTTGAGAAAGTTTAACTATTTGATTGTGTTCTGTTCTGATTGAGGATTGATAACATCTCTTAATTATGACTTTTCTGATATTGGAAAGTGACTTCTGCCTAGTAATGAGATGATGGAAATTTGTCCTTATATCTGTTAATGAGAATTGTACAGGGGGGATTGAATTGATTTTTGCTTGCAAAGAGGTCTCTTGCTTGAGGACAAGCAAGAAGTTAAGTTGGGGGGTATTTGATAAGTGCAAATTATATGATATATTCTTATATTTTTACTGCACTTATCAAGAGTAAAATAGTAATTTATGCCCCAAAATAATCCCTTTTAGTAATAATTGTAATAATTGTGATTATTATTTATTTGAATTTGAATTTGATGCTATTTTAATAGAAAATCTGTTAATATTGCAAAATTTATGGGAGATTTGAATGAGGAAAGAAGATAACATTATTTGAGGAAAGGATCTGCAGATTTGAAGTTTAAATCAGAGCAAATAAAGATAAGATCAGCTACCATTTAAACAAGGATTCGGCGGATAACTTCCCCATTTAAATTCAAAGAGCAGAATAATCACAGAATCAGATCAAAAAGAGGGAAACAAGGAAAGCCAAGCAAACAAGGATAAGATCAGGAAGAAATCAAAACTGTTAAAAGAGGACATAGAGCAATTAGTTATGCGCTCCACGCTTCACTTGCGCTTACGCAAGTATCAGAATTTGTTTCTGTTTCCTGCGCTGCAAATGCGCTGAGCGCAGATGAAGCGCAACTGTGCGGATTAGTTTTCGATCTATTTTTAGATTATTTTCAAATCAGATTTCTTCCAGATTTAAGATAGCTTTCCTTAGTCTCTAAATAGGACCCTTTGTAAAGAAGTAAAAGAAGGCTTTTACACAGTCTCGGGAGGTTAGCAAAGGAGCATTTAGGAAAGAGATTAGAAAGACGACAAAGGCAGAGCTAGGATTGGAGCAAGGTGACAGCTTCTCCATTGGGTTGTAATGGCTACCATGCGTAGCTAAACGTCTCAATAGGATTGAATGTAGTTGATTCAATCCCCAAAGTGTATGTGAATTCTCGTATTTATTTATGAATCCCTGTTTTATAATATCGGTATTTTTATCTTTGCTTAATGCGTAGCTTCCGCCTGTGTGCCGAAGTTATAGGTTAAAAATTAGGATTCAGGTGACAGATGTGTCTTTAAAATTAACAGTGAATTTGGGGGAACCGATACTTAGGAAACTCAAAGTCTGTTTGGTAAAAGTACTCATAGTAGTTACTATAGGGTTATAGGAGAAAGTGACCATTGAAGAAGAACTAGGCAATCTCTTCATAGCTGACACTATAGGTCTATAGGGCGAATTGATAGTATTAAACAAACGGAAAGATAGAGCAATCAAGTCGGGGTAATTTGTCGCCGGGGAGTACCCGCATGAATTATCTTCGAGTGGTTTACTACATGGTAACTCGGGGTAAAGAAATATAGTTTGGCTAGGATATTATAGAAATATATTCTTAAATAATATAGGGATTCACATGCATAAAGGGGTGAGATGATACAAAGTTCAATCCTAATCCAAGTAAAGTATTTTATCTTCTCTTAATCGTCTCTTTCTTTTATGCAAATTTACTTTCCTCACCACAAACTCTCAAATACCACTTTCTACTTGATAATCTAATCACGAGTAAATACGAAGTGAATCGTTCCCTGTGGATACGATAAATCATCCTTACTATTATACTGCTGAAATTTTGGTACGCTTGTTAGAATCTCATCAGTAGTTTCCGTGTTTCAGAAGGTATCAGATACAACAACCCTCTGAAACACATGCAAATCTTTAATGAGGTGCAACTTGCTGAAAAAGAGGAACCTACTGAATGATCAAGACCTACTGAAGTCAAGGAACTTTCTGAGAGACATCATACTGAAGTTGTACCTTTTTGGGAAAGAACTCCTCTGATAATTCCTTTTTGGAGACTCGAAGTCTTTCGTAGCCTCTCTCAGCTGATAGTGCTTCTTCGAGAAAGTTTAGATCAGTTACTTTTTGGCATATTTCAAATTTTCATTCACCAAGGAAGCAAAGTCTGCTGTGAAGTACACCAAGGAACTCTATGATATTCTTTCAATTGTTACATTTGTACAATAATCTTTTATCCTGAGTTTTACTCAGTTATCTGTACATCTTACCCTGTTTAGGCTTTGAACTTGTGTAGTTTAAAGCTTAAGCAATTTTCCTTTATACACTGGTTGTGTGTGAGCCTGAAGAGGCTTGGTGTTTAAACAATACTTGGGTTTGAGCCTAGAGAGGCTGGTCTGTAAAATAATACTTGGGTTTTAGCCTGAAGAGACTGTGGATAAAACAATACTTGTAACTGTGATCAATTATTGGAAATCCTTTGGCTGGTTTAGCATTGGGACTGGACGTAGCTCACTGGGTTAGTGGGTGAACTAGGATAAATTTCTTAGCTAAGTTCTCTTTAACCTTATCTCTTTACTTTCATTTTTATCTAACAATGGAGGGTTTAGAAAAGTGATATTATAAATTTGCGCAGCAAAACAACTCTGGTTTTTCATATAAAACAATTTTGAAAATCATTTAATAGGACCTGCTGAAGCACTTCAGCAAGTCTCTGAAAAGATACAGTTTCAGCAAGTTGCTTAAATAGTTTGATAATCACTCTGCTTGTGAAAAGGTTTTCAAAATCTGTAAAGAATTATAAACACTACTCAACCCCCATTCTAGTGTTCCTGTGGTTCTAACAGATTTTACCAAGAAAGGAGTCCACCCCGCAGCATCAAAGAACTCTGAGAAATCATGACCAAACTCAGAAAGCTATTCCAAGTTCACACACCTAGTAAGAACAATCTTACCACCAGCCTTGGGAGCATCAACATTCTTCTCGAGGGCCATTGAAAAGCAGAGAGCTTGAGAAGAAAAGAGAGAACTTGAAGATGAAGAAACTTGAAGAGTTTTCTCTGAGAGCAAAGTTTCTGAGAGTGCAAAAGAGAGAGTAACTAAGAGTTGCTTCCGTTATAAATAGCCGTCATTTGAGCATTAATCATGGCAGTTACAGACTGCGCAGACATAGGGAGACGTGCGTCGTGCAAAGAGCTTGAGAAAGTTGAAAAGCCAACCGTCTCAGATAGCCACGTCACCAAAGTGACACTTCAGCAAGTGTTAGTTCTGAGCAAGTTCAAAACACTTCAGCAAGTAGAGAATACTTCAGCAAGCATATTCAGTTCAGCAAGCTCATATATTTCAGAGACTTATTTTGCAGAGAAATCAAGAATGTTTAAATTATCTCTTATAAAACTTAAACCTATCTTCAGCAAGGGGTTTTGTGAATATGTCAGCCCATTGATGCTTTGTACAATGAAATTAATATCAAAAACACCTTTCTGAACATAGTCTCGAATGAAATGATGCTTGATCTCTACATGTTTTGCCCTAGAATGCTGAACGGGATTTTTAGAAAGGTTTATTGCACTTGTATTATCACACAACACAAGAATTGATTCAACAACAATATTAAAATCCTCTAGCTGATATTTTACCTAAAGCAGTTGTGAACAACAGCTTGCAACAACAATATACTCAGCTTCAGCAGTAGATAAAGCAATTGTGCTCTGCCTCTTGCTTGACCAACTAATCAAATTTTCTTCTACGAAGTGGCATCCTCAATTTGTTGATTTTCTTTCAACTTTGTCTCTAGCAAAATCAGCATCACAGAAGCCTAATAATCTGCAGTCCTTACTCTTTTTATAGCGCAAACAAAGATTAGTAGTACCATTGAGATATCTAAAAATTCTCCTTACAGCCTTGTAATGAGTTATTCTTGGATCAGATTGGAATCATGCACACAAACAAACACTGAACATGATGTCAGGTTTGCTTGCTGTAAGATACAACAGTGAACCAATCATGCCTCTATACAAAGTTTGATCAACACATTCTTCTCCTTCATCTTTACTTAAGATGCCAGAGGGATGAATGGGAGTTGACATAGGTTTGCAATAATTCATTTTAAACTTCTTAAGCATTTCTTTTATATATTTTTCTTGATATATCCATATACAGTCAGAATCTTGCTTAATTTGAAGTCCTAAGAAAAATTTGAGTTAACCCATTAACTCTTTTCAAACTCAGATTGCATTAACCTTGAAAACTCTTTGCATAAAGAAGAATTTGTTGAACCAAATATAATGTCATCAACATATATCCAGACAAGAATTAGATCTTTGTTAGACATTTTTCTAAAAGTGTTGTATCAACCTTTCCTCTTTCAAAACCATTTTTTATTAGAAAATTGCTCAATCTGTCATACCAAGCCCTAGGAGCTTGTTTAAGACCATATAGAGTCTTTTTCAATTTGAAAACATGATTAGGAAAAATTGAATCTTCAAATCCAGGGGGTTGTCTAACAAATACCTCTTCCTCAATGAACCCATTAAGGAAGGCACTCTTAACATCCATCTGATACAGTTTGATGTCATTATTTTCTGCATAAGAAAGCAAAATCCTAATGGCTTCAAGCCTTGCTACAAGTGCAAAGGTTTTTGTGAAATCAATACCTTCTTTCTAGTTGTGGCCTTAAACAACCAATCAAGCTTTGTTTTTGACAATTTAGAGAGCTTGTTTCTGAACACCCATTTGGTTCCAATAATTATTTTCCCATGGGTTTATAAACAAGAGTCCATACATCACTCCTGGAAAATTGATCCAGCTCTTCCTGCATGGCTAGGATCTATCCTTCATAACGCAGAGCTTCATCAATATTCTTTGGTTCAATTTCAGAAAGGAGGGCAAGATTACTGACTTCTCTAAGTCTTGATCTTGTTCTTACACCTTCTGAAGTTTCACCAATGATTTTCTCTCGAGGATGATGGGATCTGTATCTCCACTCATTTCTGCGAGGAAATACATGCTCAATCTGAGACTCAACATTAACTCTTTGAAGAAGATTGTCTTCAGCAGGTTGATCAGACGGTACTTCAGCAGGTTCTTCATCCTTGACCTCTGTCATCTCTGAAGTTGAATTAATCTTCATACCTGCAAAATCATCTTCTAGATCTGATAGTTCCCTATCAGTTTCTTTAGCATCATTAAATCTAACATGGATTGATTCTTCTACTGTCAAGGTTCTAGAGTTATAAACCCTATAAGCCTTTGAAGTTTCTGAATATCCAATGAAAAATTCTTTGCTAGATTTAGGATCAAACTTTCCAATGTCATCTTTGGTGTTAAGTATGAACACTCACAGCCAAAGATATGGAAGTAAGAAATGTTGGGTTTCCTACCTCTCCATAATTCATAGGCAGTTCTTTTAAGAATTGGTCTTACCAAAATTCTATTTTGAATGTAGCAGGTCGTGTGAACAGCTTCTGCCCAGAATGATCTTGGTAGGTTACTTGAAATGAGAATGGTTCTACCCATCTCCTACAAGCTTCTGTTCTTTCTCTCAACACCCCCATTTTGCTGAGGTGTTCTTGCCACAGAGAAATTGTGAGAGATTCCATTCTTATCACAGAACATTCTGAAGCTTGAGTTTTCAAACTCACTTAACTGATCACTTCTGATAGCAGATATGAAAAATACTTTTTCATTTTGCACCTTCTTACAAAATTTTGTGAAATTCTCAAAAGTCTCATCCTTGCTTTTGAGGAATAAACATCCATGTAAATCTAGAATAGTCATCCACAATGACCAAACCATACTTCTTACCACTAAGGCTTTCAGTTCTTGTAGGACCAAACAAGTCAATGTTAAATAGTTCCAAAGGTCTTGAGGTAGACACAACATTTTTACTCTTAAAAGAGCTTTTTGTTTGTTTACCTTTAAGATAGTTTTCACATAAAATGTCAGACTTGAAAGAAAGTTTGGGCAGTCCTTTAACAAGGTTATATTTTGTTAACTTTGAAATTAATCTCAAGCTGGCATGCCCAAGTTTCTGATGCCAAATCTATTTTTCATCTTTTATAGAAAGAAGACATGTCACATTTTGACTTGCAAGTTCCTCAAGATCAATTTTATACAAATTGTTGTGCCTCTTAGCAGAAAAGAGAATTTGATCAGAAGGATCCTTGACTACACATCCTTTTTTTGTGAAAGACACAACATAGCCACTGTCACATAATTGACTTATGCTCAGTAGGTTGTGTTGTAGCCCTTCCACAAAGAGAACATTCTGAATAAGAGAAAGAGGAGAAATACTTATAGACCCTATACCTGTGATCTTCCCTTGCTAATTCCCACCAAAGGTGACCACCCCACCATCCTTGGGTCTAAGGTTTTGGGACAAAGACTTTTCTCCCGTCATGTGATGTGAGCATCCACTATCCAAGTACCATTTGTGGTGTCTCCTTTTTCCAATTAAAGACAACTGCAACAGGAATAATCAAATTCTTAGGTACCCATATTTTCTTGGGTCCTTTCTTGTTAGTCTTGGGTTTGGACTTCCTTTTGTGTTTGCACTGTGACACATGGTGTCCAGGCTTTCAACAATGGGAACACCCATTACCTTTTCTCAAATCCTGTTTGCTTATAAAAGGAGGTTTAGAATTAGATGAATATGATGATGTGTCTTCAGAGAATCCTAAGCCACATTTATCATTGAAACTCTTTTGAGTTCCTAATAATCTATTGAGATTATTAGTTCCTTCAAACAAATCTGGCTAAGTCTCTGGTAAGTTCCTCAACCTTTCTTTGGAGTTTTTGATTTTCCTTTGAGAGTTCTTTGGAATTTCCAGTCTCTTGCATCAAGAGTCTTTCTTTGGGTAAAATATTTTCTTTTTCTAAAATTTCATTTTTGTCACATGCATCAATGTATGCCTTGGAAATATCTTTGTACTCATTGAAAAGTTCCCTTGAGCTCTCAACCAAATCATCATATTGATCTTGGAGAGTTTGAGGAATTACCTCTAATTTTGAACTATCTGAAGATGGGAGACTTGCCATCAAGCAAAGGTTTGTTTCTTCTAAAGTGTCCTCATCCTCCTCTTAAGTGGAATCATCAAGGTTTTCCCATGTAGCCATCAATCTCTTCTTCTATATGAATGAGGGTTTCTTTAGCTTGGGATAATCAGCCTTCATGTGCCCTGGCTGGTTACATTCAAAACAAATAATTTTGTCATTTGATAAAGTATCTTTACCTGAGGATGACTGTTTTCTGAATTTTCCTTTCTTCTGCATCATTCTTTTGATCTTCCTGCTGAGAAGAGCTAGATCATCACCATCCTTTGAACTGACTTCAGAACCTTCACTACCATCTGAAGTCTCCTCAGTTTGCATGGCTTTGTGTGACCCATACCTAGGCTATTTGGATCTGGAGTTCAAAGCTAATGACTTTTTCTCGGGTGTATCCTCACCAAGTTCTAACTCATGGACTTGAAGAGAACCTAACAGTTCTTCCATTCTCAAAGAGTTGAGGTCCTTATCCTCTTGAATGGCTGTAACTTTAGGTCTCCAAGCCTTTGGTAGACTCCTCAGAATCTTGCGATTATTGTCACCAGAATCATGGGTTCTACCTAAAGACTTAAGTCCATTTGTTATAGTCTGAGACCTACCAAACATCTGGTCAATGGTTTCAGATTCTTGCATCTTGACATCTGATATTAATAAACTAGCATGCTAATCATGGATTGTTTGACATTATCAGTCCCTTCATGGGCTGCTGCCAACGTATCCCAGATTTCCTTGGCGGAGGAGCATCCATGCACCTTCTCACACTCGGGTTTATTCAAGGAACAAACTAAGTAGAGTTTTACTTTAGCATTTGTTGAGATCTTGGCAAGCGTACCAATATCGCAGCAGTATAATAGTAAGTAAGAGCCTTGTCGTATCCACAAGGAACGGTACGAGATAAATCCTAGTGTCACACTTATCGAGTAAGAGTTGGTTTGAATATTTGTTTGCAATAATAAAGGAAATAAAAGATAAGAAAGAGGAAATATGGATAAGGTTGAGCAAATTAATGAAACCAAGATTGAACTTCATCGATCCGCACCCTTCTTGTATTTGGAACCCAATGATATTCATGAATTTATAATCATAATATTGAAGCACAAATATATGTTATTTCACAAAGGTGTCCACAAATATAAAATACTCAGAAATAATTTACCCTGGTGTCCACAGTCGTAAATTGCCCCGGTTTAAAGATCATTTGTTAAAGCTATCAATTCACCCTGGTTTCTACAGTCATGAATTGAGTGTTTTCACCAATCAGATTTGGAAACTGTTTGTCAACGCGTTTAGAAATCACATCATAACTCCGGCACAAAGGCAGAAGCTAAGCATTAAGAATAGAAATAAAAACACCAATATTATAAAAATAGGGATTCATAAATAACAAGAGGATCCAACATACAATTGGGGATTGAATCGACTACATTCAATCCTAAAGGAGAGTTTAGCTACTCATGGTAGCCATTACAAACCGATAGAGAAACTGTCACACTTTTCTCTGGCTCCAGATCTGCTCTGTCGTCTCCGTCTCTCTTCTCGTCTCCAACCTTCTAAAAACTGACTGCTAACAGTACTATATATAATGTTCTGACCGGGCTTTGGAGACTCTGCTTGAGGCCCATTAAAAATTAGGTTTCGTGTTTCCTGCACTCAGATCTGTGCTCAGCACCGGTGAAGTGCAGGAAACAGTGTTGAAATTCCATTTCTGCGATCCACTTGCGCTCAGCGCAGGTGGAGCGCAAGATCTCCGTGTCTGTTTCTTGATTTTCCACTTCTTTTTAGCTGGTTTTGTTTTGTTCCTATCCTTATCTACTGCTATCTCAATCATGTATTTGAAATTTAGCCTTTTATCTGCAAAAATCAACAGAAATCCTTATCAAAATAGCATCAAATTCAAATTTGATGTAAATAATTACAGGAATTGCATTTTAAGCCAAAATGGATAAATTGGGATATAAATTTAGCAATTTGTTCTTAATAAGTGTTGTAATTATATATGAATTTAACGCCAATTTAACACCTTATCAGCATTAACTGAACACGAGCCTTTTGCTCACCAGTCCAATCTGCCTGGGTATGGGTTACACCGCCATGCATGGGAATATAATCACATTAGTGAATATATCCCACAGATCGATGTTGCCTGCTCTCAATGAACAGTTTCATACGATTCTCTCCAGTAATGTAATCAACAACATGAATGTTTAGAGGCTGATATGTGAAAATCATATGATAAATTAGAACACTTTTTTAGTTCACTTATCAAGGATAAAATAGTATTTTTGACCCAAATTATCCCTTTTATTTAATATTACATAAATTGTATTATTACTCCTGGATTTGAATTTGATGCTATTTTGATATAAATTGTTCTGATTTTTGCAGGATATTGCAAAGATTTGATATGAAGGAAAGATAGCATTAAATAAGGGAGATATCTGCAAGATTTGAAGTTTAATTGAAGACATTTAATGAAGATTGGAAGATTTTTTTAGAGCAATTAATGAGATATCATTGCCAATTAAACAAGGATTCTGCAGACATCCTTCCCAATTAAATCCAGGATTCTCAATAAATGCAAGATCCCATCAAGAAAAGGGAAACAGGAAAGACAATCAACCAAACTAAACTCGGGGAGAGATCAAGTTAAAAAGAGATAGATTGAAGTTGTGCAGAACGCGTTGCGCGATTCAACCTGCGTTGTAGCGCAAGGTGAAGCGCAACTCTCTGGTTTCTGCGCTGCAACCTGCGCTGTAGCGCAGGGTGAAACGCAGAACACGTGATTCTTGCCCTGTTGCCGTTTTTAGATAGATTTCTCCCCAATTTTCTTTGTCTTTCCTTAGCCTATAAATAGGACCCTCTTCAACCATATTAGTGTGCACGATTGTAATTCAGTTATATTTCAGTGATAATGCATCAGTTCTAATTTAGAATAGGGGAGGCAGAGCGCTGCACGAGGATTGAAGATGGTGACAGCATCTTTGGTGGTTTGTATGGCTACCATGAGTAGTTAACTCTCCAGTAGGATTGAATGTAGTTGATTCTATCCCCAAATGTATGTAAACTCTATCTTATTATTTATGAGCTCCTATCTATAATATTGGTAATCTTATTCTGTGCTTAATTATTCCTAACTTCCGCTCTTGCGCCGGAGTTATAGGCTAGTTTCGACTAGGATTGAGGATGGGGGAGCGGATACTAAGAAACTCATTCTCTGAGTGAATAAGAGTACTCTGTAATCAGTGACCGACACATGAGCGTTACTAATGAGTGATGGGTAATATGAGTACCATAATGAAGGGCGTTCACAGGATTAGGCCTCTTTATCGATAGCAAATGTTAGTTGATAGTAATTCCAGATTCCGACACATGGTCGTATCTAGGGATTGATGGGTAGTGTGAGTATCCTAATGAAGATGCGTTTATAGGATTAGGCCTAGTTTATTAATGAGTTCCTTTACAAACGGAATAATAAAAGCAAAATAAGTCGAGGGTAAGTTTGTCGCTTGGGAGAGCCCGCACGGATACCTTTGAGTGGTGTGCTGCTGGTAACTCAGGGTCTTAGCAAATTAGTTTGTCTACAGTATTATAGAGTAAACCTAAAATAATAAATAGTTTTACATACACAAATGGTGTGATGATACGAAGTTCAATCTTAATCTAAGTAAAATGTCTCTAACTCTTCCTTTCTATTTTTATTGATTATTAGTTTGCTATTTACAATTTCCGCACAACAATATTCTCACAAAACCTGTTGTTTTCTCTTGATAATTAGATCACGATTATACGTGAATTGACCGTTCCCTGTGGATACGATAACTCTCTTACTATTATACTATTGGATTTTTGGTTCGCGTGTCAAAAACCCATCAAGTATTTTTGGCGCCGTTGCCGGGGAACGGTTTTCCAATTCGTGTAGACCTTGGGTCTAGTTATCAGAATATCTATCTTAGGATTTTTTTTATTTACTTTTATTTATCTTAGGATTTCTTTTATTTATTCGTTTTTTGTTATTTTAGGAAATTTTTATTATTTTAGGAAAATTAATTTTTCTATTATTATTAAATTTTTTCTTCCACACTTACCTTTTTCAAAGTTTCTTGTTTATGCTGTTAAGAGGCCAGGAGTCCCCAATCAATTACAATTCGACCCGGAAATCGAGAGGATATCCAGGAGGAACAGAGACAGAAACGGGAGAAGGAGAAGAAGGATAGTTGTAGAAGAACCCAAAAACATGGCTGAAGAATCACCCAGAAAAAGGACTCTAGGGGAATATGTCACTCATCAAGGACCACGCCACTTTTCAAGCATAGTGTTACCACAGCTGCAAGAGCTTTGGAGTTGAAACCTGCTCACCTCAACCTCATTAGTGCACATCAATTTTACTGGAATGGATCACGAGGATCCATATACTCATCTCTCTAATTTCTATGAATTAATTGGCACTATGGGTTTTGAGAAGGTATTTTAAATTGTTTACTTACGCCTTTTTCCTTTCTCTTTGTTAGGTAAGGATAAGGAGTGGCTGCAATCACACCCAAATCAAAGTCTAACCAGTTGGAGTGTGGTTGAGGAAAATTTTTGACAAGATTCTTCCCACCAGATAAGCTAATTGAAGCCCAAACAGATATCTTACATTCAGACAGGGGATAGATGAGCCACTTTGTGAAGCATGGGAGAGATACAAATCTTTGCTGCGAAGATGTCCCAATCATGGCTATGACGATATAGCTCAGCTCAACATATTCTAAGGGACTTCGAAAAGAGTCAAAGTCATTCATAAATGTGCAGCAGGAGGTACCATCTTATCTGTAGATGCAGAAGCACTAGATATCATCAATAGCTTTGCTCAAAATGATCGACAAGCTCAAAGTGTACGACAACCTACACAATCATCAAAGAAAGGAATGCTAGAACTCAGTCAAAGTGATACTCTATTAGAAGAGAACAAGCTTATCAAAAGACAAATAGAAGCATTCACTGAGACGCTGAAGGCACTCCCTCAACAACTAAAAGCTGTCAACTCACAAACTATCCACACCCAACCACTGATTTGTGACTTTTGTGGAGGTGACCATCTAAATGGTCAATGTGCTAATCAAGGGATGCAACCAAGCAAGTCAATTTCATGGGAAACCAGGGGAGGCAAGGTAATTTCTCCAATAATAACAACTAGTACTCACAAGGATGGAGGAATAACCAAACCAACTCAGGTTGGGGTCAGAATGTAGGATCAAGACAAACACCTTACCAGCAGCAACCATCAACTTATGATAAATTGAACAGCTTGGAAGGAAAGATTGATGATCTTGTTCAAGGATTCAATGGATTCAAGAAAAATACAAAGGCATCAATCAAGACTCTGGAAAACCAGGTGGGTCAGCTAGCAACTGAAATGGCAGACAGGCAACATCACTTCTCAGCTGTGACCCAGACCAATCCAAAGGAGCAATGCAACATGGTTGTCACTAATGGTAACAAATTGCTAGAGAGAGAAACTTGATGAAGAGGAGGAAATCATCTTTGGAAAACAATCGTCTCAAGAAGGAATATCCATAGAGATTATTCATCAAAATGAAGAAGAAGCAGCATTAGAGCAACACAAATACCATGAAGAAAAGGTCTTTATTACGGGTAAGTCACTTGACCCAGGTAAGTTTACTATACCCATTACTATTGGTAATTTACCTCCTACTCAAGCATCAATTTGATGCCTCTATCGTATTTTAACAAGTTGAGTAATGTGAAGGTTAAGCCTGCAAAGGTGAAGTTGCTTCTTGCAAACAAATCTGCTCAATACCTTCATGGGATAGTAGAGGACATTCAAATCAGAGTGGATAAGTTTGCATATGTAGTAGATTTCTACATTGCAGAGACAGAGAGGAGGATACTATGTCCCCCTGATTTTAGGAAGACCCTTCATGAAAGCTGCTAAATGATTATTGATGTTGATCGAGGAAAATATGAACTAAGCTCAAAAGATGAAAGTATTGTTTTTCATATTGACAGAGGTATTCCCAAATTACAACAAACTGATGCTATTTTCAAAAATCAAACAAAGCTGCCAGGCTCCGAATTTCTGAGGAGCCTAGAATGAGAGCAAAGCATCGAGAGTCAATATGGGAATTCCAATTTAAGAAGAGAAAGAGATCAACATCTGATACTGAGGAAGATAGTGACAGCGATGGAAGAGTCAAGAATTGGCATGGAGGATGGGACTCAAAGACAGAACTGGAATGGAGTCAAACATCATCCTCCACTTGAGGCCACCATAAAAGGGTGAGTAACCAGGCGTCGAGAAAAGACGTTAACACAAGCGCTTCCTGGGAGGCAACCCAGTCATTGTAATGTTTTAATTTTCATTTTGTTAATTTTTAGTTTTAGAAATTACCTGTTTAACTAGGAAATTGTTAAAATGAAGTATCTAATTTTTAAAGGAATGCATGGAACCAGTTAGGAGTAGCAAAAGCAGAAAAATAAACTTGCAGATCTGCGCTTCAACCTGCGCTGTAGCGCGATTAAAAATTAAAATGTGAGTTTCTGACTTCTGCGCTGTAGCGCAGGGTGAAGCGCAGCGGGTGCACTTCATTTTCCAAATGACACACGCTCCACCCGACGCTGTAGCGCAGGGTGAAGCGCAGAGCGCGGTCTATAAATTGCAATTTTTGAACGAGGGAAGTTCATTCAAACTTCCCCTCGTTCCATCTCTTGCATTTTCTCTGAGTTCCTAACCCTTTGCCTTCCTCTTTCACTTATAGCCTTCATTTCTTCATTTCTGAGTTTATACCAGGTATGTTTTTATAGTTTTCTTTACTTTTAACCGGTTGGAATTTTAAATTTTATTTGAGCATAAATCGTAGGTCAGGAAACTTAGGATTTTAGGAACCTTTAGGAAGAAAGAAATAATTGTTCATGGTGCTTTAATATATATTGCATGTTGCTAGGATTAATTGTGAGTAATTCCTTTGCTTATGTGGTAGTTTTTAGTGCTAAATAATTTCTGAAATTATTTTGTTAGCACATGCAAGGTTAATTAATTGTTCTGATATTTTTGCATGCCCACACAAAAATAATTATGCCTTATTACATGTTACTGATGACATGATTTTCGAGCATGAGTTTGATTCTCATTTTGCCTATTTAGGATTGTTTAGGACTTGCTTTAATTGATCACTTTAGCATGTCTTAATTAATAATTGACAATTATTGGTAATGTCTAAGAGCAAAATTTTTACACACAATTGTTTGATTAGTTGATTGCTCTGATTATTGAAATTAATTGGCCATTTATTTCATAATTATGAAAAATTAAATATTATTATGATGCATAAATAATTTTGATTGCATTGGTTGTTCACAGATGGTTCGCACCAAGAATGTCAGTGGACCTAGTTCTTCTAGGAGAGGCACAGGGGGTGCCAAAAGGAAGGCCCCCCAGAGGCAATCTGAGTTTGACCCTCAGCGCTTCAAGGACCTCAAGTCCTTTGAAGCATACACTGACTTATAGAAGTGCAAATTCATCCTCGAGCGACTAGTCATTCTTGAGGAGGATGAATATTAGGAGTTCTCTGCTGAGATTCACAGGAGGCGATGGGACCGCCTCAATCGCCCTGACAACTATTTTGATCCAGACATCGTCAGAGAATTCTATGCCAACGCCATCGGGGAACACGGCGTTAACTGCAGAAGGGAGTCCTATGTTCGAGGACAAATTATCATATTTGATTGCGATGCAATCAATGCACTTCTAGGATATCCCATAGAGGAGGACAGAGACCTCGTGGAGTGTCAATACCACGAGAGGATGCAGGCTGTGGGGCTTCATGGCAATGATCCCCTTGATCTCGAGACTGCTGCTTTGTTTACCAGGGCGTTACTTTGAAAGGAATGCATATCAGGAGGCTGCTAGGATCTACAGGAGAGATATGAGGAGCATAGCTCAGATGTGGACAGTGCTGATACTGGCCAACATTCATCTTACCGGGCATTTTCTGATGTAGTTATGCCCATAGCCTACCTCATCTACACTATCCTCACTGATGTTGTTATCGATGTCTCACGAGTCATCACCCATAAGATATCAGACTTTGCATCTGCTGTGGGGCGTAGGACCCCTAACTCTAAGATCAGGCTTGGCTTCCCCTCTCTTATCACAACACTCTGCAGATCTAGGGGTGTGGATGTAAACCCTAGGGTTCGCATCGCACTTCCCATGACCAGAGCATACATTGAAGCCAACTGTATTCCGGCTGAGGAGTTATAGGTTGAGGAGCAGCAGCAGCAGGAACCACTACCACCACAGCAGACATGGACGCTCCTGTCTGGGCCCAGCGTCTTGAGGCCCAACACACTCACATGATGGCTCAGCTATCCTCTATTCACCGAGTGGATGTTCACTTTCAGGGCAGACAGTATCAGGCTCGTATGGACCACATGCCCCCTGCGCAGTTTCAGGAGTATTTACAGTGGCCTGGGGACAAGCTTATTTTCCTAGGGGTGATGGAGCTGCTCACATGGACCAGGATGACTGATTTTTTTTCCTATTTGGTTCTTTTCCTTCCTTTTCTTTTTCTTTTTCATTTTATTTTCTTATTATTTGTTGTTATTTCTTTTATTTTCCTTTTGATATGTACTGTATATTGTTACTCCACTGATACATCATTGATATCATGCAGTGCATATTCAGTTATCTTTTGTTTTTCTGTTAAATTTTAATCTTTTTAGGATTTTTTAAAAATTTTTAGGACTTTAGGAAATTAGGATTTAATGTAACTTTTTCAAAATTCTCTGTAATTAAGTAGTTTAACTAACCAGACTAGGAAAGATGATAGGGTTTTGTGATTAATTCCATATCAGTTAGGTTTAGGATACTTCTCAGGAGAACCTATCAAGATAGTTAATTAAAACCAGTAAGTGCTTTATCAAGGAATTTTAGCCAATAACCGTGAGCTGTGAGCCCAAACACTGAAATTGAGAGCTTTTGACCGCTGCTTGTCAACTGTTATTGCTTGAGTTTCTGAATTTTGTCTTGCTAGTGGAAGATATGGAAGTGACAAAGGCATGTTTTGTGATTAATATTTTGCTCAATGCCAAATAGCCAACCTTGATTAAATGTTTCCATTTATTGATTGCCATTTAAGCCTTTAATATTTCTATTTGAATGCACCCTAGCCATACTTAATGATTATATCCTGTCCTTCACACTTGGGATAGAGAGCAAGGTGAAACACAACAAAATGGTACAAGAGGTTGGTGAATTGAAAGGTCAAAGAGATTCAAAGAGCAGACAAAAGAAATCAAAAAGAAGAGTACTCCCTCATAAATAAATTCTCTATGTTATTGTTTATGATATAAAAAAATCTGCACAAAGGTGTGGAAATTGAATAAGTTGGGGGTGAGTACTTCTTCAAACAAAGAGGCCAGCTGAAAAAGAGTGACAATTCAAGAATAACTTGGTGAATTGAGAGAAGTTCCAAAGCACAACCACAAGATGCTCTCTATTCAAAGTGTTCATTGCATATCTAGAAAAACCATGATTCTTGATAGCCTAGCCTCATTACAACCAAAGAAAAGACCTTTTGATCCATATTAACTACTTGCAGGTTCATATGTTGGAAATGACTATCAATTCTAGTGTTCAACGGTGGTGTGATGGTGAAAAGATTGAGGGAAACACTTACCCGTGAGAATGAGAATTCCATTGGTTTATCACTTACTGCTTTAATTGCTATTTTGAGAAGTTTGGCTGATGTTTGTGTTCTATTGTGTTGAGGATTGATAACATCTCTTAATCCTGATTTTTTTCTTATGTTTGGAAAGTGACTGCTGCTTAACAAGGAGATGATGAGGAGTTGCTTGAATTTGTTTTTGAATTGTTTGAATTACACAGGGGATAGAATTGATTTTTTTAATTGCAAAGAGGTCTCTTGCTTGAGGACAAGCAAGTTAAGTTGGGGGTATTTTGATAAGTGAAAATCATATGATAAATTAGAACACTTTTTAGTTCACTTATCAAAGATAAAATTGTATTTTATCCCCAAATTAATCCCTTTTATTTAATATTAGATAAATTGTATTTATTAATTTGGATTTGAATTCGATGCTATTTTGATATAAATTGTGCTGATTTTTGTAGGATATTGCAAAGATTTGATATGAAGGAAAGATAACATTAAATAAGGGTGATATCTGCAAGATTTGAAGTTTAATTGAAGACATTTAATGAAGATAGGAAGATTATTTGAGAGCAATTAAGGAAGATATCACTGCCAATTAAACAAGAATTCTGCAGACATCCTTCCCAATTAAATTCAGGATTCTCAATAAATGCAAGATCCCATCAAGAAAAGGGAAACAAGAAAGACAAATAAACTAAAACCAGTCTCGGGGAGAGATCAAGTTAAAAAGAGAAAGATTGAAGCTGTGCACAACGCGTTGCGCACTTCAACCTGCGTTGTAGCGTAGAGTGAAGTGCAACTCTCTGGTTTCTGCGCTGCAACCTGCGCTGTAGCGCAGGGTGAAGCGCAGAACACGTGATTCTTGCCCTGTTGCCGTTTTTAGATAGATTTCTCCCCAATTTTCTTTGTCTTTCCTTAACCTATAAATAGGACCCTCTTGCACCAGATTAGGTGTGCACGATTATTGTAATTTAGTTATATTTAAGTGATAATGCACCAGTTCCAATTTTAGAATAGGGGAGGCAGAGCGCTGCACGAGGATTGAAGATGGTGACAGCATCTTCGGTGGTTTGTATGGCTACCATGAGTAGTTAACTCTCCAGTAGGATTGAATGTAGTTGATTATATCCCCAAGTGTATGTAAACTCTATCTTATTATTTATGAGCTCCCTATCTATAATATTGGTAATCTTATCCTGTGCTTAATTCCTAACTTCCGTGCTGCGCCGAAGTTATAGGCTGTTTCAACTAGGATTGAGGATGGGGAGCGGATACTGAAGAAACTCATTCTCTGAGTGAATAAGAGTACTCGGTAATCAGTGACCGACACATGAGCGTACTAATGAGTGATGGGTAGTGTGAATACCATAATGAAGGGCGTTCACAGGATTAGGCCTGTTTATCGATAGCAAAGGTTAGTTAATAGTAATTCCAGATTCTGACACATGGCCGTATCTAGGGATTGATGGGTAGTGTGAGTATCCTAATGAAGATGCGTCTACAGGATTAGGCTTGGTTTATTAATGAGTTCCCTTACAAAACGGAAGAATAAAAGCAAAATAAGTCAAGGGTAAGTTTTGCTTGGGAGAGCCCGCACGGATTACCTTTGAGTGGTGAGGCTGCTGGTAACTCGGGGTCTTAGCAAATTAGTTTGTCTACAGTATTATAGAGTAAACCTAAAATAATAATAGTTTTTACATACAAAGGGTGTGATGATACGAAGTTCAATCCTAATCCAAGTAAAGTGTCTCTAACTCTTCCTTTCTATTTTTATTGATTATTAGTTTTCTTTACAATTTCCGCACAACGATATTCTCACAAAACCTATTGTTTTCTCTTGATAATTAGATCACGATTATACGTGAATTGACCGTTCCCTATGGATACGAAAATCTCTTACTATTATACTACTGGATTTTGGTTCGCTTGCCAGAACCCATCAGAGGCCTTGTCACAGATGCACCTTCTGTGATATAATGAGGGTTGCTTGTAGAAGTTTCCATCTTGGATCCTTTCCCTCAACATTGATGAGATGCTTAACCCGAGGTTAAGCTCTGATGCCAACTATAAGAAACACAGGAAACACTAGAAGGGGGGTTGAATAGTGTTTTATAGATCTTTCATAGTTTTAGAAATCTTTCACAAGCAGGATAAACTTTCAGAAGGTTCATATAACTTCTTGTTATTTGAAGTTTACACTCTCTGAAGTTGCTTTAGAGGGTTCAATAAAATAGTTTAGAAAATCTGTTTGAAAGCTAAGTGTTATAAAATAGTGAATTCAATTCCCTTATTGTTAGCTAAAACTGAATTCAAGAGAGTTAAGAGTAAGAGAACTTAGCCAAGTATTATCCTGGTTCACTTATTAACACTGTGAGCTACGTCCAGTCCCAAAGCCAACCAGCTAAGGATTTATCCACTCATATGAACATATTACAAGTATTCTTTTGATACCAAGCCTCTTCAGGCTCTCTACACAAGTATTCTTTCTTTACCAAGCCTCTTTAGGCTCTATACAAAAGATGTTTAAAAGAAATTAGCCTAAGCTTACAAACTTCACAAGTTTAAAGCTCAAACTGGGTAAAATGTACAATCAAACTGAGTTAATTCTCAGGATATGAAAGTTTTGTACAAGTATATCAGAGTATAAATATTCACGTAAAACTTTGCAGCGTTTCAGCAGGTTGATATTCTCTATCTCTTGCAAGAAGTCAGAGATGGGGTATTTATAGAGTTGGATTTGCAATCCGTTGAGCTCTAATAAATTCCCGTTGTGAAATAGCATTAAATGCTAAAGCTTTCGTTGAGACATAGACTCTGATGACTTATGGATGGAGCACAACATGTTTGTAGCTGAGACTTTGCTTTTTTTGATCAGACGTACTTCTGCAGTAGGAACATTCCTTTTATGGTATGGAATTTGAACTGGTTCCAGAAAGCTGTTTTGAGCACTATGCTAAGAGGAGTAGTCAGTGCAGACTCTTGCATAGGTTTCTGAAAAGACTTGATCCCTGAGAAGGTCTTCAACGAGTCTTTCTTCAAGAAGATTAAGAATGTAGAACCAAAAGTTACGTCAGAAAACTTCAGAGAGTCTTCAACCTTCAGCACATTGCTTGACTTCAACAAGTCTTCTATACTTCAGCAGGTCGACTTCAGAAAGTTCACTTCAGAAGGTCCAGTCTACTGAAAAATACTTTTAAGGGTATTTATAATAATTTCAATGGTAAAATTTGTTACTCATTAAAACTTAGGATTATGAAACTTAAAACATTATTAATTTCTTAATAATATTTTTGAGACTCAACACTTCCAAGGCTGGTAGAAAAATTGTTCCTAGCAGAGCTGTGAACTTGGAAAAGCTTGTTGAATATGGTTATGATTTCTCTGAGTATTTTGATGCTGCAGGGTGGACTCCATTCTTTGAGAAATCTACTGTTCTTGGCATGAAGCAAGTCTAGTGGAGTTCTAGAAGATTGCCAGGGTAGTGAAAGGCAAAAATAATTATGTTTTCCATTAGGGCAAAAGTAATGGGGCAGGACATCTTTGTTGATGCTTCAATCTTGGAGATGGTTACGGAGTAAAGGCTGAAGGAGAACAGTTTACTCCAGTTTGGGAGATTCATCATGGAGGTCCAAGGAAGTACAACCTTATGTTGTATGGTTCAGAGACTCCAGAAAAGATGATGGGACTGGGTTGTTCCAAACCCCTAGGCTCTTGCATGCCATACTTGGTTGTTGTGTGCTTCCAAAAGGTGGTATCAAAAACCATGTTTCTGAGCTTGAAAGGTTCTGTCTCATCCACCTGCTCAAGAAGAAGAAGAAGCTGAACCTTCCAAGGATCATTCTTTACCATATGATCAGAAGGGTAAAGGATACTGCTGCAAATCTTCCTCATATCACTTTGATTATGAAGATTATGCTTCATTTCAAAATTCCAGTGGAAAAGCACTATGACCAAAAGCCTCCCTCTTTCTTCACACCAACAAACATCAAGCAGATGGGCATTGATATTAAGCCTCCATCTCCTGAACTCACTTTAAAAGAAACTCTTGTTTTTGAAAATGTTGCTGGCTATAGGGAGATCAACTCTTGATATTTGGAGAATGAGCTAAATGGAGATACAAGGAGGGATGAATTTCAACCTTCTGCTGAAACTCCTATCAAGAAGATATTGAAGAAGAGAGAAGTAAGATCTCTTAGAAGGCTCCTGAAGCTAAAGTTGTTCAACATAATCAAGATATTGAAACTGTTGTTCAGAAGGCAACACCATCTGAAAAGGTGGCTGACGTGGCACAACCCCAAGCTTCTGAACCTGTTCAGAAGGTTCCCAGTGAATCTGCTGAAATAGTGGGTCAGGATGCTGAGGATACTGCTACTCAGGTTACTAAGCCTACCTCACCCCAGAGGGACAGGCTGTGGTGTCTTATCAACTCAGTGGTGCAACAGTTGTTTTAAATCTGAATTCTGACTTCTCTTCTGAAAGAACCATTGAAGTAATTCCTTTGGCAACCAGCAACCTTGATCCTGAACTTTAGAAAGTTGCTGCCTTAGCAAATGCCTGAGATGAAGAAGAGGCAAGAACAAGAAAGCAAGGAAAGAGCACGAAGAAAGACTTTTCTATTGCTGTTGCTGCACAACAAGCAATTTTGGAATATGAGAGGATTGAGCAATCCTCTAGGCTTAAGAGGAAAAGAAGCTCCAAGTCAAGCAGGGTAAAGAGGCCAAGGTTACTTTCACCAGTTCCTGACGTGCCCCAACTTCATATTGTTACCAGAAGCAGTCCATTCAGGAAGAAGATGTTGTGAGATTCCAGCAAATTGCTGAGGAGAAGCAAAAGAAGCTAAAAAGGCAGCTGCTGAACCTGTTGCTGATGTTGCTCCTTACAAGAGAATGAAATAATTCTTTGGAAATTTGAATTCCTCAGATGAAGAGGAGGATCCCACTCCTGCTGCAGTTGTTGTTCCATGCAATGTTGATCAACCTACTACTACTGAAGTTGTTGTTGTTGCTACTGCTACTGCACCATCACCTTCACCATCTCATTGATCATCATCTTCATCATCATCCCATTCAGAAGAATGAGAATCAAATGTTTCTGTTGAACTAGAAGGGTGTCCTTGGAAGGGAAGAAATCTGCCTAGGGAGATCTTGCTGAAACCCAAGTCTAGGGATTTATCAAGAAAACCTACGTATGATCGTGTTATTCCAGTTGTTAGTATAGATGACTTGATGAAGGCTATGAGGTCCCTCACAGGTTTTATACTGCTCTTTCTGATGAGAGGCCTAGAGTGCCTAAGTTTCCAAACTTGTATGAGGAACTGTTGTTCTTCAAGGAGTATCAACCTCTGCACAAGCACATTGTACTTCACGTGAACTCTCTTGAAACTGCTAGGAATAAGAGTATAGCTTCTCAGAAGGAGCAAGGGGGAAATATTTTGTCTGATCAACTTGAGAGGATTAGACAAGGAGTTGAGCCTCCTAAGCATTTCTGGAAGAAAGTGGATGTGTATTCTCCTGATCATATAAGAATCCCTGTTGAAGACTGGATACTTATAAGGCATCTAAACCTGGAAACTGAGTTGTATGAAAGGTATATCTTCTCTTCTGCTGGATGAAAGGACTTCAAGCCTCCTAAACCTCTCATTGTCAAACCATCCACCAAGATATTTTGGAAACCTGATAGAATTGTCCCAAGGCTCCCTTTTGCTGAAGGTCCTAATGACAAGAAGAAGGCACCAAAGTTCTATTCTTCCTACCCAAATGACTTGAAGCCTATGACTCATGTTTAATGGGAAGGGGTTCCTGGTTATATGGAAAGGCATGGTGGTTTGGATCACAGTTACAGAGACTGGTTATGGTATTCTTATTGGCATGAGAGAGGGAAAGAAGGTTCCTGCTTAGGTACCAAGTTTGATTTGCAGATTCCAGAACTGTGAATACTTTATCTATTCAAGAATGGAAGACTTTTTTTCCTGTCTGTTTTCCCTTATCTGATCGTGAAGTGCATGAAGACTGGGTGATGCAGAAAAGGCCCTTACAACCTATTCATGTTCAGTGTACAAGCCTGCTGAATTTGGCTTACCCATTGGATTTGGAAGGTTTGAGGTTATCTGTGGCCATGCTTCTTTTGTTTTCCTTGAGGCTGATCTTGCTGAAATCATAGTTGAGATGGAGAGGGAGAACAAAAGGCTCAGAAAGCAAACGAAAGACTTATGCAGAGAGTGAATCAAGTTTTGGATGCTCAAGCTCAACTGCAACTTCAACAGCAACCTCAGGCTTGAGAATGTGTTGTAGTTGTTGGTGTATGCCCTAGAGGCCAATGCTATATTGACCCCTTTTATCATACAATATATGTCATGTAATTATAAAAGGCATTATTTATTATATTAATTATTTAATATGATAAAGTCCTTAGAATGACTTGTTCGTGGCTGTAGATATCAAAATTGACTTGATAGTGAGATTATATAGGCTACTTCAGAACGTGATATGAACCTTAAGGTTCTATTTTTTTATGGACCTTAGAAATTTCTGAATAAACAACACTTTTCTTGACAAATACTTTTTGTTCTTGCAATATTTTCTTTTCCTTTTCTTTTGCTATTTCTTTCTTTTTCTTTGATTTTTCTAATTCTCCAATAAAATAAGAAATGATGAATCAAGATGGACGAATAACAAATAATAGCCTTGTCAAAACAATATTCACCCTTTGAAAACTTGATAAATAAATCACTCATAAACCAAGTATGACGTATAGGAGAAATATGGGTTTTGAACACAAACAGTAAAACGTAGAAGAAGAAGAAGAGATATGGTTGGACGTCACACTTTCAAGACTTGAAAGATAAGTCCCTGAGAACATACACACAAAGGAAGGATCCTTTGATAAATTCTCAACTCTTGACTAGCAAGAAAACTTAGAGAAACACTCTCAAAGTATAGGTAATTTTCTGCATAAACATTCTAACCTTCTTGCATGCATGAAGCATGAATTTATAAAGTTTACAAGGTAAATTAGGGTTGTGTAATCAGCTGCATTACACGCCCATAACATCCCCAAATTGCCCCCTTACACACTTCCCATGCAACCCTAAACATATTCTAGGAATTAAATAAATTAAGCTAAAAGAACTCAACCTAACTAGACTTATTTGGCCGCATTCTCTAACCAGATTTTTAAGGCACATGTGGCTGAATTAATCTTGAAATGTAACCATCATACATGGAGTAAAGGCTCTTGAATCAGCCAATAAGTGGTCGCATGTAATAGCCCCAATGCATCAAGATTTCATTCATTTTGTAACCTCCCAAGTCATGATGATGACCGCCACCTTGAAAGCTCTTCATTCCTCCATTTATTCCTTGTTGGCACCTCTTTAAAGACTCTTGATTCAGCCAAATTAAGCACATGTGGCCGCACAATTGATGAGGATTTATGCGTCCCTATAGCTTCAAAATATGGCCAGATTCATGCTCTCTAGTATGCTTCCTTCCAACGGCTAGAAGACACAATTTTAATGTCATTCAACCTCATTACCATCATGTTTTTGTAACCACCAGAAAAAGGAAACATAACCACCAAATACTTAAGCCTTGTGTCTTGTAACTCCCACATGTTTATTGAAAGCAAATAAAACTAAAAAATTCAGCAAAATAATTCATGAAGTGGCCGCCCACAATTGCCACATGTGGCCGCCCACAATGCCACTTCACTTGCTTGAAAATGCTTCAATCGGTAGTTGCATTAAATGCAACTGTCTCTCCATCAATTGGTCCATCCTCTTCAACCTGAGTGCAATTAATGAATTGAGGACTTCCATTAATGCTTTGCATGTTTTGAGACTGGACTTCTTTGATGATAAGTTGTAGTGCCTCCTTAGCCTTCCTAGCCTGCGCCCTTGTCATGGGCCACCCCTAATTTGTTGACTGCTTGACTGATGTCCACATCAGAACGTCATTCTCAAATCATCCCTAGGTCAAGTATTATTGTGAAAAATGACAACAATACTACTCGAGACTAGTATATGAGTGGATTGATGACTATGTCTCACTAGTCATGGATATGTGATATCAATCTTCACATGGGTGCAACACTAAAGGTTTTAATTGGTGTACTGGATTGGCCCACAATGAGAATGCTACATGGATTATTATGTATGTCATTAGCGATTCTCATAGTGACAATGGTGTTTTGTGGTCCTTTGACCTGATGTCACTACAGTTCCCAACATAGGAGTCGTATGCTTTGGTTCCATCAATCATCGTGCCTAACCGTGGCTATAAAGGTGGATACCGAGTATGCCACAAATCATGTGGAGGGATAGGAGTGCTAGATGGATTTATCCTCCCACATAATGAGAGTTATATCTTTTGTCCCTTGATTGAGTGAGGACTAAAAAAGTGCATGGCCGGGTGTGATAAGTGCAAAATATATGATAAATTCTTGTATAATTACTGCACTTATCAAGGGTAAATTGGTAAATTTATTTCCCAAATTACCTCTTTTAGTAATAAATGCATATTTTGTGATTATTTAATTCAAACTTTGAATTTTGATGCTATTTTAATAGAAAATCTATTGATTTTGCCAGATAAAAGGGAAAGTTTTTTAAAAGGAGAAACAAGATAGCATCTATTTGAGAGAAATCTGCAGATGAGATTTTAAATGGCAACAAATCAAGATAAAATCAGCAGTCATTTAAATAGGATTCTGAAGATAACCTTTCTCAATTTAAATTTGAAGATCAAATCAGCGCAAGATCAGCTAAAAAGAGGGAAAATAAGAAGCAAAGCAAACAAGGATACGATCAGGAAGAGATCAAGCTGAAAAAAGGAGGAAATCCAGGAAAGCTGGAACGAGAAATACGCTCTGTAAACGCCCCCGAGCCGCTTGCAGCAGGAGTGATGAGGGTCCCCACAAACCAACACGAGTCTTTCCAGTATGCTTTGTCCTCACTTGCACACTTTCCGGGAAACTTCCCAGAAGGTCACCCATCCCAGAATTGCTCCAAGCCAAGCACGCTTAACTATGGAGTTCTTATGTTATGGGCTTCCGAAAAGAAGATGCATCTTGTTGGTATAGTTCTCCCCAACAATTTCCTTTAAGCTATTTTCAACTGTGCAGTCCCATACCTGCACAGTCTCTAGATCCCTCTCATTCGGGTGTGGGCTCGGTTCATCCATGTGTCCCTTCTTGCTTAGGAGCCTGCCAGGAGTCGCTCCTTGTCCGTGCCTCTTTGCACCGGCGATCACTCCCCGTCCTCATCAGCCTCCGACTCTCACATGCCCACCAGCTTCCGCTTGGTTCGTCCCCGAACCACACCGTACTGGGAAAGGCTCGGCTCTGATACCATTGTAACGCCCCGAGCCGCTTGCAGCAGGAGTGGTGAGGGTCCCCACAACCAACACGAGTCTTTCCAGTATGCTTGTCCTCACTGCACACTTTACGGGAAACTTTCCCAGAAGGTCACCCTCCCAGAATTGCTCCAAGCTAGCAGCATGCTTAACTATGGAGTTCTTATGTTATGGGCTTCCGAAAAGAAGATGCATCTTGTTGGTATAGTTCTCCCCAACAATTTCCTTTAAGCTATTTTCAACTGTGCAGTCCCATACCTGCACAGTCTCTAGATCCCTCTCATTCGGGTGTGGCTCGGTTCATCCATGTGTCCCTTCTTGCTTAGAAGCCTGCCAGGAGCCCTCCTTGTCCGTGCCTCTTTGCACCGGCGATCACTCCCCGCCCTCATCAGCCTCCGAACTCTCACATGATCCAAACTTCAAACGGATTGTTTAAACATGTTTTTGGATGAACATTCCAAGGTTGTTCTTGATGTTCATGCGTGTTCTTGATGAAACTCATCAAGAATGTCCTTTTGATCCTAAAAAGATCAAAAGGATGTTTAAAACATGTTTTTGGGCTAAATTGGCCCAAAAGGACTAAAGAATAATTTTGTAATAAAAAGGACTAAATTGTAAATAAGATAAGTTTTTAAATTAAGTAATTAAATTCGGATTTTTATTTTAACTAAATAAAAATCTATTTAAAAGTCATATTTTTATTTATTATGAATAAAAATGGGCTCTCATTGGGTCCAATAACCTTTAGGCTTTTGTTTAGTCCCAAAGCCTTCAAAAAGAAAGTCAAAACACAATTTAAAAGACAACTAAAAATAATTCATGGGCTTAGGTTTAGATTAGGGTTGAACTTCAACACTAATCTAAGTTGTGAAAATTAAACTTAGGATTAATTAGTAGACTTAACTAATTTAATCACCTAAGTTGATTAGCCTAAATTACTTAAGTTAATTAATAATTAATTAAGTCTAAGATAATTAATATTAATATAAGTGTTAATTAAGTAATTAATCTCTAACGACGGTTAAAAACTAATTAATTACAATTTAACCTTAACCAAGCATAATTAAAAACCTTAATCCAAGATTAAGGAAGAGATTAAGGGATAATTAGAAATTAATTAGGATCTTAAGTAAGGATTAAGACTTAATTAAAGAAGGAAAGATTAATTGACATTCGATTAATGAAGACTAGTTATGATTAAAGGTCAAGCCTAATCTTAATTAGTCATACAAGTGAAATTAGGAATTTTAATGCCTTTCATAAGACATATCCATAAGCCTTAGTAAATTGTAGGACTTAAATGAATATGATTATCAATAAAGCTAGCACAAACTACCTTAAAAGATTATAACCAACACTTTCTCTCTACATAAAACTTGAGAAGCTTGGCAAGAGAGTGTGATTTGGTTTTCCTCAAAAGAAAGACCTTGAATCTACAAGGTTGCACCACAATAAAGTGGTGACGTAAAAAGATTCAATGGGTTTGTCTGAAGGACGTAATATTGTAAGTGTTTGCGGTGTGACATACATCATGTGCATCAATAATGATTAAGGTTCAAAAGCCTTACGACCTATATGGCAATACCACTCTAGTACAGTGTGAAACTGGATGGGACGGGTGCACTGGGTTTTGCAAAGAACACCAGCGGTCCAGTAAAGGAGACCAGCCCTGAGGATGAGTCAGGTCCCGGAATGGCATAAGTGGCGTAGGCTCGCCCCCTACTGTCGTGCAAACGGGGTACAGGCTTGACTATCCTGTCGCTCTCAAGTTTTCATAATCAGCGAGTTTGTCTGGAAGTCGGAAAATCGTCTTGTCCAGAGATTGAGCAATGCTCTTCGTACTATTTGCTAGTACAGACTATACTCCTGATATATTGTACATATATGGTCGAGCAGTTGCTGTGTGCTCTGCTTTTGGTGTTGTTTTCCAGGGCCCTCATGCATTAGATACATATAGCATGGTAGCATCAGCTGCATATTTGTGATTGAGATTATGTGGATGCTTGTGAATATTTTATTGATGCTCTAGTTACTATATTCTACTTGATATGGGTTCATGTGATGTTCTCACCCCTTCCTTTTCTGCTTCTGTTATTCCTTGTCGTCGTACTTCTTCACCACGTCGACAGTTGGGTATTGGAGAGATTCAGGATGTCCACTATGAGGATCACGTTGAGGTGGGAGCCACGAGGCCAGTGGCGAATTACCGACGTCCCTAGGCGATGTGTTTTCACGGGGGAGGTGCGCATCACCATTTCTCATCCCAACCTTCCCCTGGTACCGGAGATAGATTTCACAGTGCCGGTGATCCTTGAGTTTGAGACTCCACCCAGACTCCGTCGCTACACTACTTTTCTCAACCGTCGTCATCGCCCCTCTCCATCAGCATCGTCACAGTCCTCACGGATGGCGACCATGGCGAGCCAGATTCCCCTCGTTACTCTCCCGGTCCATAGGTGTCACCTCCACAGCCCGTATATTCTGACGCATTTGGCCGTTCCCGTCCGAGTGAGCCAGACATGATCGTGATCGATGACACTACATCTGAGGAGGAGGACCCAGAGGAAGACCTGAAGGATGACTCTGAGGATGAGGAGCTGGAAGAGGATTCTTCCAGTGACGACCCCCTCAGAAGACTTTGGGATGATCAACCTCGGGGGTACTGGAGGGAGGAGTTGTGGATGGATTCCTGCTGAGACGGATGATGACGAGTAGGATAGCGTAACTGGGGGTAGTCACGAGTCTAGTTAGTAGCAGCTCTGATTTAGTGGCCTTTTGTTTTGTTTTGTTTAGGCTGAGGTCTTATTTATTATAGTTTACTACTAGAACTCTTGTTTTGTATGGTGGTATTGTTTACTCCGGGATTACTTTGACACTATGGTTCTGTATATATGTTATGAGGTTTCCTTCCCATGATCCCCTTTATATCTGCGTATATGTTGTGTATGTATGTGGAATGATTGAATCGTCTAGATATTTTTAGAAAATGAATTTCAGACTTAAGAAAAGGACGTTTTCATAAATACTTAAAATGGAATTAGAATGCGATTAGTTGTTGATGACTAAGTTTCTTATTAAAAACTCTTTCAAAAAAAAAAAATATTCCCGTATTTTCTAAGTATATTTAAAAAAATGAGAGTCATCGGTTACGTTCGTAATGTGATACTCTTAGCGGTATAACCCGAGGTTGATCATCCCAAAGTCTTCTGAGGGGTCGTCACTGGAAGAATCCTCTTCCAGCTCCTCATCCTCAGAGTCATCCTTCAGGTCTTCCTTTGGGTCCTCCTCCTCAGATGTAGTGTCATCGATCACGATCATGTCTGGCTCACTCGGACGGGAACGGCCAAATGCGTCAGAATATACGGGCTGTGGAGGTGACACCTCTGGACCGGGAGAGTAACGAGGGGAATCTGGCTCGCCCATGGTCGCCATCCGTGAGGACTGTGACGATGCTGATGGAGAGGGGCGATGACGACGGTTGAGAAAAGTAGTGTGTAGCGACGGAGTCTGGGTGGAGTCTCAAACTCAAGGATCACCGGCACTGTGAAATCTATCTCCGGTTACCAGGGGAAGGTTGGGATGAGAAATGGTGATGCGCACCTCCCCCGTGAAAACACATCGCCTAGGGACGTCGGTAATTCGCCACTGGCCTCGTGGCTCCCACCTCAACGTGATCCTCATAGTGGACATCCTGAATCTCTCCAATACCAACTGTCGACGTGGCGAAGAAGTACGACGACAGGGAATAACAGAAGCAAAAAAGGAAGGGTGAGAACATCACATGAACCCATATCAAGTAGAATATAGTAACTAGAGCATCAATAAAATATTCACAAGCATCCACATAATCTCAATCACAAATATGCAGCTGATGCTACCATGCTATATGTATCTAATGCATGAGGGCCCGGGAAAACAACACCAAAAGCAGAGCACACAGCAACTGCTCGACCATATATGTACAATATATCAGGAGTATAGTCTGTACTAGCAAATAGTACGAAGAGCTTTGCTCAATCTCTGGACAAGACGATTTTCCGACTTCTAGACAAACTCGCTGATTATGAAAACTTGAGAGCGACAGGATAGTCAAGCCTGTACCCCGTTTGCACGACAGTAGGGGGCGAGCCTACGCCACTTATGCCATTCCGGGACCTGACTCATCCTCAGGGCTGGTCTCCTTTACTGGACCGCTGGTGTTCTTTGCAAAACCCAGTGCACCCGTCCCATCCAGTTTCACACTGTACTAGAGTGGTATTGCCATATAGGTCGTAAGGCTTTTGAACCTTAATCATTATTGATGCACATGATGTATGTCACACCGCAAACACTTACAATATTACGTCCTTCAGACAAACCCATTGAATCTTTTTACGTCACCACTTTATTGTGGTGCAACCTTGTAGATTCAAGGTCTTTCTTTTGAGGAAAACCAAATCACACTCTCTTGCCAAGCTTCTCAAGTTTTATGTAGAGAGAAAGTGTTGGTTATAATCTTTTAAGGTAGTTTGTGCTAGCTTTATTGATAATCATATTCATTTAAGTCCTACAATTTACTAAGGCTTATGGATATGTCTTATGAAAGGCATTAAAATTCCTAATTTCACTTGTATGACTAATTAAGATTAGGCTTGACCTTTAATCATAACTAGTCTTCATTAATCGAATGTCAATTAATCTTTCCTTCTTTAATTAAGTCTTAATCCTTACTTAAGATCCTAATTAATTTCTAATTATCCCTTAATCTCTTCCTTAATCTTGGATTAAGGTTTTTAATTATGCTTGGTTAAGGTTAAATTGTAATTAATTAGTTTTTAACCATCGTTAGAGATTAATTACTTAATTAACACATATTAATATTAATTATCTTTAGACTTAATTAATTATTAATTAACTTAAGTAATTTAGGCTAATCAACTTAGGTGATTAATTAGTTAAGTCTACTAATTAATCCTAAGTTAATTTCACAACTTAGATTAGTGTTGAAGTTCAACCCTAATCTAAATCTAAGCCCATGAATTATTTTTAGTTGTCTTTTAAATTGTGTTTTGACTTTCTTTTTGAAGCTTTGGGACTAAACAAAAGCCTAAAGGTTATTGGACCCATGAGAGCCCATTTTTATTCATAATAAATAAAAATATGACTTTTAAATAGATTTTTATTTTAGTTAAAATAAAAATCCGAATTTAATTACTTAATTTAAAAACTTATCTTATTTACAATTTAGTCCTTTTTATTACAAATTTATTCTTTAGTCCTTTTGGGCCAATTTAGCCCAAAAACATGTTTTAAACATCCTTTTGATCTTTTTAGGATCAAAAGGACATTCTTGATGAGTTTCATCAAGAACACTCATGAACATCAAGAACAACCTTGAATGTTCATCCAAAACTTCAAATTTTTCACAACATCCAATCTTCACCAAAACTTCACACATTCATTAATAAACAATCTAAATGCCAAATATCATACTAATCCACTCAAAATCATCCACACACACATTAAAGTTCATAACTCCATTTTCCAAGCTCAAAACATCATTATTTTCAAGATAAATCACCAAATCAATTTTTTTCCACTTAAGATCAACCACATGCATGTACATATATCCATCATATAATCACATCCAAACCATCAAAATAATTTTTGCACACATGCAGCCACCTCTTCCTCTCTTGGCCGAGAGCTTAAGGGGAAAAAGGAGGGATTTTTCAACAAAAATCCTTCCTTGGCTTGCATGCAACACAACCCAACCATCAACAACAATCCAAACAAGATCCAAGACATGCAAACAACAACAATAACCCAGCTCATCAAGACCGAAAATATTTTCTCAAAAACAAGCTCAAAGGTTTGATTTTTCAAGAGAAAAACAAGAGAAGAAGCAAGGATTCAAGGGAAAATCCTTGACTCTAGTTACATGGCCTACTAGAGTTCAAGTTCTCCCCCCCCCCCTTTACCTTAGATCTTCAAGGGAATGAGTGCAGATTTTTCCTCCTCCAACAGCCCCTTCAAGCTCCTCCTTCAAGCCTCCAACAAGTGGATTTTTGGTAGAAAGTATGTATTTTTTTTCTTTAGCTTAAATCCAAGAATGGGACTTAAGCTTGGTTGGTGATTTGGGTGGAGATGAAGAAATTTTGGGGAGAAGAAGGGTGGTGGTGCGCGGCCAGCAAGGGAGAAAGAAGAAGAAGAAGAGAGAAAATGGGTAGGTGGAGAAGATGGCTAAGTGAAAAATGGCCATAAAGTGAAGCTTCTCCTTTATATAGACTTAATGGTGTGAAGGAAGACATGGACAAGTGGCACACATGCACCATGCTGTGCAGCGCAATTTTCAGAGGAGAAAATAAGGTTTGTGCAATTTTTTCTGGCCCGGATCAAGAGTATTCGGGCCCGGGTCGGGGTACCGGAGGGCAAAAAGGTCAATTTTTGCAGAAAAATCCCAAAAATTCCCAGAAAATTCCTAAAAATAGGAAATTTAATACTAAATCCAAAAATATAAATTTTGGTGATAAAAATAATTTTAACAATTCAATAAAACACGAAATGCGGTAAAACGGTAAGAAGCGGGCGTTACAGTAAGTAGAGAGAGAAAATTAAGGTTTTATTTACAGAGATTGTATAGAATTATAATTATAATTTTAAATCATCTTTTAAGGTTCAAAATATATCTTCCATATTTTTCTACAAATTTTTTTTTTCATATGCTGGCTATGGTTATACTGTTAATTGGGCATTTTGATCTTTTTGCCCAGAAGTGCTAGAAAAATTCCAAATAATTTTCTAAAACTCATCACTAATTATATTAAGAGTATTTTGAATAAAGGTATAGATACCTTAGAGTTTTAGCTATTTTTAATAATTAAATCTATATTTTCCTTAACTGTATAATTACTAAAGGTGTCTTAGGTTATTTTCTCAAACACCTCTCTAGAGAAATTTACTCATAATTGTGGTTGGGTATTATAAATTTGGTTGTCTATTAAAAGCTACTAAATACTTTATAATTAAATGATTATTACTATTTTAAAATTTTCTTTATTCTATTTATACACCAGTAAGAAAAATTGCGGGTGTTACACGCTCCACCTGCGTTGAGCACAAGTGGAGCGCGGCATTTAAATTAGCTCTATGTTTCTTGCGCTTCATCTGCGCTGAGCGCAAGTTGAAGCGCAGGAATACGGGATCACTTTTTCAAAGGATTTCAAATCAGATTCCTTCCAGATTTTAGATAGCTTTCCAACTTCTATTTAAAGAACCTTTTGCAAAGATCAAAGTAAGTCTCGGAGACCCAAGGGAGACGGCAGAGCAGAAGCTAGGGCTGGAGAATGTAGGAAAACAGGAAAACACTAGAAGAAGGGTTGAATAGTGTTTTTAATGGAAACTTTTTCTGTTTCATATATTTTGAAATATTTGCTTCTAAAAACCTTCAGATGATAATTATCAGTCTGAAGTTCTTAGGTACTTTTTGAAGAGCGTTCAGATTAAAGAGAGTTATGAAATAGATTTCATTCAGATTGAAAGTTTTCACTTAGATACTTAATCAATCCACTTGTTAGAATAAAACGCAATTGAAACAAGTTAAGGGATAGAGAAGACTTAGCCAAGAATTTATCCTGGTTCACTCACTACCACTGTGAGCTACGTCCAGTCCCAGGGCAAACCACCACTGGATTTTCACTAATCTTGAAAGATTACAAGAATTTTTTTCTATCAAGCCTCTTCAGGCTCTACCACAAGTATTGTTTCTTTCACCAAGCCTCTTCAGGCTCTACCACAAGTATTGTTTCTTTCACCAAGCCTCTTCAGGCTCTACCACAAGTATTGTTTCTTTCACCAAGCCTCTTCAGGCTCTACCACAAGTATTATTTCTTTCACCAAGCCTCTTCAGGCTCTATCACAAGTATTATTTCTTCCACCAAGCCTTTTCAGGCTCTCAGACACTTATGCAAGTGTAACCCAAGTATTCTTTCAGACAGTAAGCCTCTCCAGGCTTGTAACCCAAACTGTTTTAAGACAAAAATAGATGAAGTTCAATCAACTATCTTCAGATGATAGATTGAACTTATCAGAAATGTACAAATAACTGAGATTTACTCAGGATAAGCAAAAAAGCAAATATACAGAAAATATCAGAGTATTTTTGCAGCGTTTACGCAAAGTAAGGTTTCTTTGATAACTTTTCTTCTCTGTGACTCTCTGTGTGTGTCCAATTCTTCATGGGACGTATTTATAGTCTCCAAGGAATAAATGCCCGTTATCAAATAGCATTAAATGCTTCAGGAGACGTTGAGACACACTCTGTCCAACACGTTCTGAGCTGTCTTAGGTGCAGCAGGTCTGCGCACACAATACTTTTGAGCAGGAGCAACAACGTTGTAGACTTTCCTTAAGTGTGCTAAACATTTGAACGAGGAGAGAAAGCAACACTGACTCTTATGCTGAAGTAGGTAAGATCTTGATTTGAATGTTCCTCGTACTCAACAATGACTTCCAAGGTCAAACTATTGTCCTGAAGACTTCATATTTCATATGCAAGGGATGCTTCAGATGAACTTCTCTTCTTCTGAGGGTAGACGCTCTTTAGACGATCTGAAACAAAGTAGATTATTGTCCTGAAGCTTCAAATGATGTATCGCACTTTTTATGATCTGAAACAAAGCAGATTATTGTGAAGACATTTTGTCATAAATTTATCAGAATATTTATATTTGTTATTCATTAAAACCTATTGAGAGACTGAGACTCAAGGTAAATAATTTTATAACTTTTGAGACTCAACAGAGAAAAGTGTGACAGTTTCTTCGTTGGTTTGTAATGGCTACCATGAGCAACTAAACTCTCCGATAGGATTGAATGTAGTCGATTCAATCCCCGATTGTATGTGAATTCTCTTTATTATTTATGAATCCCTATTTTAATGATATCAGTATTTTTATTCTGTGCTTAATGTTTAGCTTCCGCCTGTGTGCCGGAGTTATAGGTTGGTTTTATGGAGCGCATTCGAAAGGTGGTTCTATAAAATCAATAGCGAGTTTGAGGGAGCCTAGACATAGGAAACTTGAACTCTAATCGGTAAAAATACTCATAGTAGTCACTATGGACACTAGGGTGAATTGATAGTGTTAACAAACCGAAAACAAATCATTAAAGCTGGTGTAATTTGTCGCTTGGGAGAACTCGCATGAATTATTTCTGAGTATTTTATCACTGTGGAAACCATGGTAAAATAACATAGTTTGGTTAAGGTATCATAACTACATATTCATAAATATTATTTGGGTTCACTTACGAAAGGGGTGCGATGAAACGAAGTTCAATCCTAGTCCAAGTAGCTGTGACTACTAATCTTTATAAATTGAACTGTTCCCTGTGGATACGATACTCTTACTTACTATTATACTGCTGGGATTTTGGTACGCTTGCCAGATTCTCAACAAGTATTTTCGGCACCGTTGCCGGGGAACAGTGTATCGATTTTTAAAGACTTAGGAGGTTTATCCTATCAAGTTATAAATATTTTATTTTCTTTTAATTTCTTTTTAGGGATTTTAATTTTTAATTGTTTTATTTTAATTCTTTATTTTTTATTTAGGATTCTTTTTAAAAAAATTAAAATTAATTATTTTTTTAAAAAAAAATATATTTTTTTTTTGTTATTTTGTTCCTTTTTTTCGAGCTAACATTTGTTTGAGCTTCTTGATTTATACTCTTGTGAGGACAGGTGTCTCAAAATCAATTGATATTTGATCCTGAGATAAAAGGGACATCTAGAAGGAACAAAGGTAGAAACAGAAAAAGAGGCAAGGATAAGCTTAAGGAGACAATCTCAACGCTTTCTGTTCAAATATCCCAAGTGAAGTAAATGTTGAATGGCTACTAAATGGAAAAATCCACCAAGAAGAACACTTGGAGATTGTCAAAATCCACCAAGAAAAACCCTTGGAGATTACGTTATGGAGCAAGAGCCAAATATTTCTCCCACACACCGATTCAAGGTAACTTCTCTAATTACAATAATTATTCTAACAATTTTTCACAGGATTGGGGAAGTTACCAGAATCAAAATTTTGGGTGGATGCAAGATGCTATTTCGTCGCATATGCAAACTTCTACAGATGAACTTAGGGCACAAAATAAAAGTATAATGTAGCAAATATAAGCACTCAACAAGCTGCTAGATAACATTCCTCAGCAATTGCAGGCAGTGCAGTCTCATCCTGGCCAGTCCCCACAATTAACTTGTGATTTTTGTGGAGGTTACCATCCCAATGGAGATTGTTCTTATCCATGCACTCAAGAAGAGCAAGTTGATTATATGGGACATCAACGAAGATTAGGCGACTTCTCCAACAGTAACAACTTTGAAAACAATTACAAGATTGGAGAAATAACCATAATCAAAATAGTAGGTGGCACCAAGATGATGTTTCATTCCATGTGCAACCTTCTTCCCAACAGGAGCAAAGCTACTCTTCAGTTCAACCATGGCATTTAGATGGGGAAGATCCTATTGAAAGAAAGTTGCAAGAATTGATACAATTTCAGAAGGATCGTGAAGAAGCAGGACTACCTGCTGACCCCATACTAGCTAAGATAGTAGAAAATATGACCAAATATCGGTCAGAACAAATTTCAGCAAATGCAGAGCCCAACCCTGAAGAACAGTATGATGACATGACCACCATAAGTGTTCAACTGATAGGGGAGGAAACCAATTACAATCTGGCTGATGAAGAAGAGAAACCTGAAGAAGAGGAAACTGAAGAAACACAAGAAAGAGAAGCTGAAAAAAGGGAATCCGAAGAAGCTAAAAAAGAAGAAGAAGAAGAAGCAGAAGAAGGTGAAGAAGAAGAAGAAGAAGAAGAAAAAGGAGAGGATGAAATAGAAAAGACTGTGCTTAAAGAAGAGATTGACTGTGAAGGGGAGGAAGAGAACAAAACATATGAGAGTGTACATGATAAGAAGAGTGAACAGGGAGATAGTGAGTCAAAGCCCGAGAAAGGAGGGGAAGTGGTACCAAGACCAAAGACCTTGCCTTATCCAACCAGCCCTCCAAAGGAATATCAAGAAAGGCATGGTGCAAGTGTTAAACCTTCCAGACCTCATAAAAGAAAGGCTTACGAATACACTGACCTGACCAGAGCAAAGAGAGGAAGAATCAGGCCAAGAAAATCAAATTCAAAGCCTAGAGCCAGATTGAAGACAAAGTGGTCAGGTGTGTTTTTTTCATTCTTTTTTATTCTTTTCTTATCATCCATGCTTCAGGAGAAGAAGACTCATGCACGTCATAGCAAGATAATAAAGAAAAGAAAAGTCAAGCCAAGGGAGTCAGAAGCATGGTCTAATTCCAGAAAATAGCCCAAATGGTTAACGTCATTTCACACTACAGATTATTCCAAGGCAAGATTATGGGGAGGTTTATTGGCCAAAGAAAGGAAGGGTGTAGCAAACAATCTCACCAAAAGATTCCAGTTTCAACCACCTTGAGAGAACAGGCGTCAAGCTATATGACGTTAAACGAGCGCTTCCTGGGAGGCAACCCAGAGATTTTTAAGTTTTTAATTGTTTTCAGTTTTGTTTTCTTTTGTTTTTGTTTGTTAATTAGAAATTTTCATTTTTTTAGGATTTATGAAATTTTTAAAATTGATTGGAATAAGTTTGTGGAAAATAAAATTTTTAAACAATAGGAAGTAGAAGAAAACTTGATTGAAAATTGCAAAGTTTCATTCTATTTTCTGCGCTTCACCTACGTTGAGCGCAGGTAAAGCACAAAAATGCAATTTTAGTCACTGTTTTCTGCGCCTCACTTATGCTAAGCGCAAGTGGAGCGCAGGTACGCGCTGTTGCTTAAATTGAACAAAAAACAGGGGGAAGTAATTCGTTCTTCCTCCACTGTTTTCTCTTATACCAACTCTCTACTTCCTAAGCCCTTCTTTTCACTTTTTCCACTCACAAACCTCCATCAATTTTGAAACTTTCAAGTTTCAGGTATGTTTTCTTTAATTTTCACCAATTGAAATCTTCATTTACTTTGTTTTTATGGTTTGAACTTTAGGATAGCAACCTTAGGATTGTGAATGTGTATACTATTGAAAATTGCTATCTTGGATGTGATTATGGCTATGTGGAATAGGAAGAACAAGTTTTCTATTGAAATGCTCATTGTTTTGTGAGTTACTGAATTTGAATGTGTTATGCTCTGTTTCTTTAAAAAATTTTGAACTTTCACTTTCCATGGATTGATTGAATGCTTGCAAAACAAATGGGTATGTTTTGTTTTTAGGAAGACATTACCAAGTGCAATGAAATTTTGTTGTGAAGAGATTAATTCTTTTGAAAGTATTTTTAATTATGCATGCAAATTGGTTAATGATAGGCTTCCATGTTCTTCATGAATTGGTGTTTGCAATAAGGCATCATTGAAATAAATTTGTTTTTAGTAACTAATTGTTGTTATTTGACTTTTCAGATGCCTAGGATTAAATACATTGCTGGCCTTTCTCGTGGCTATAGCTCATGAAGAAAAGGTATGGGGAAGAGGGTCAGAGATGAATCCCATTATGATCCGATGAGATTCAAGAGTGCACAGGCTGCTGCAAAGTATAAAACTCATAAATCATGCAACTTTGTGTTGACAAGACCAGTTGACCTCAAACCAATCAGGAGTTACCAGACCCATACCTATGCATACTGCTTGAAGAGTTCCGGATATTCTTGCAGTGGCCTGGGGACAGGCCTATTCATCCAAGGGGAGGTGGAGCAGCAGCAGCTGAAGAGCAGGACAAGGACTTACAAGATACAGAGGATGAAGATTGATACTGGTGTTTTTCTTTCTTTTCATTCTTTTATTTTCTATTTTCTTTTATTTTTTTAGGATAATTATTTTTAATTAGGATTTTTGTTTTGTTTTTTTTGGAATTAGAAAAAGGGATTTAAGGAAATAAAATTTAAAATCTCAAAGCTAGGCAGTCTAACTAACTGAATTAGGAAAGAAATAGGAATTTAGTGATTGAATCCATAAGTAGTTAGAATTAGGATATTATGCATGAAAATATATCGGGGCAGTTAATTAATTTCAATAACTGCTTTATCAAGGAAATTAGCCAAAAGTCAGTGAGTTGTGAGACCAAACACTTGAATTGAGAGTTTTCACCGCTGCTTGTCAACTGATATTACTTGAGTTTTTGGATTTTATTCTGCACATGAAAAATATGGAAGTGATAAGGGCAATTTTTTTGATTTATAAATTATTTGCTCAGTGCCAAAAAACCAACCCTTGAAAAATTTTTCCAATTTTTTGGTAACCCATTTGAGCTTCAATATTTCTTCTTATGCACCCCAGCCAAAATTAATGTCTATATCCTGTCCCTTACACACTTGGGATAGAGAGCAAAGGGGTAATCTGATAAAATGGGAGAAATTGGTTGGTTACTTGAAAGTTGAAGAAATACAAAGAGCAGACACAAGAAAGCAAAAGAGGATCACTCCCTCAAAAATCAAAAAGAAAAAGTGAAAAAAGTGAATAAAAAGGGGGAGTGAATCATCAAACAAAGAAAGAGGCCAGCTGAATGATACAAATCAAGAATGAAGTGGAAGAAATAGAGAAGTTACAAGTCAAGAAAAATTCAAAGATGCTCTCTATTCCAGTGTTCTCTTTGCATATCCAGAAAAACCATGATTTCTTGATAACCTACCCTCATTACAACAAAAAAAGACCTTTTGATCCATAATCTTCCATGTGTATGTTTATTAACCAGAAACGACTATCAATTTTAGTTGTTCAACTGCTGTGAAAAATTGAGGGAAACACTTACTCGTGAGCATGAGAGAATTCCTTGATTTATCACTTATTGTTTTGATTGCTATTTCTGAAAAAGTTTGAATGTGTTTTTTATCCTGTTCTGATTGAGTACTGGTAATATCACTTGATTCTGATTTTCAATCTGTTATTTGGAAAGTGACAACTGCCTAGTAAAGAGATGAAGAAATTATTTCCTTAAATTTGAGAATCTTGACAAGGGGATTGAATCCATTTGATGGCAAAAGGTTTTCTTGCTTGAGGACAAGCAAGAAGCTAAGTTGGGGGAATTTGATAAGTGCAAAATATATGATAAATTCTTGTATAATTTCTGCACTTATCAAGGGTAAATTGGTAAATTTATTCCCCAAATTACCTCTTTTTAGTAATAAATGCATATTTTGTGATTATTTAATTCAAATTTGAATTTGATGCTATTTTAATAGAAAATCTGTTGATTTTGCAGATAAAAGGGAAAGTTTTAAAAGGAGAAACAAGATAACATCTATTTGAAGAGAAAATTTGCAGATGAGATTTTAAATGGAAACAAATCAAGATAAAATCAGCAGTCATTTAAACAAGGATTCTGAAGATAACTTTCTCAATTTAAATTTGAAGATCAAAACAGCGCAAGATCAAGCTAAAAAGAGGGAAATAAGGAAAGCAAAGCAAATAAGGATAAGATTAGGAAGAGATCAAGATGAAAAATGAGGAAATCGGGAAAGCTGGAACGAGAAATACGCTCCACCTGCGCTGAGCGCAAGTGGATCGCAACATTTAAATTAGCTCTCTGTTTCATGCGCTTCATCTGCGCTGAGCGCAGGTTGAAGGGCAGGAATACGGGATCAATTTTTCAAAGGATTTCAAATCAGATTCCTTCTTTCCAACTTCTATTTAAAGAACCTTTTGCAAAGATCAAAGTAAGTCCCGGAGACGCAAGAGAGACGGCAGAGCAGAAGCTAGGACTGGATAAAAGTGTGATAGTTTCTCCGTTGGTTTGTAATGGCTACCATGAGTAGCTAAACTCTCCAATAGGATTAAATGTAGTCGATTCAATCCCCGTTTGTATGTGAATTCTCTTTACTATTTATGAATCTTTGTTTTTATGATATCGGTATTTTTATTCTGTGCTTAATGCTTAGCTTCCGCCTGTGTGTCGGAGTTACAGGTTGGTTTTATGGGGCGCATTCGAAAGGTGGTTCTATAAAATCAATAGCGAGTTTGGGGGAGCCTAGACATAGGAAACTTGAACTCTGATTGGTAAAAATACTCATAGTAGTCACTGTGGACATTAGGGCGAATTGATAGTGTTAACAAACCGAAAACAGATCATTAAAGCCGGGGTAATTTGTCGCTTGGGAGAACCCACATGAATTATTTCTGAGTATTTTATCACTGTGGAAACCAGGGTAAAATAACATAGTTTGGTTAAGGTATCATAACTACATATTCATAAATATTATTGGGGTTCACATACGAAAGGGGTGCGATGAATGAAGTTCAATCCTAGTCCAAGTAATTGTCTCTACCTATCTCAATTTAATTTCCGTTTTTATTTTATTATCGCAATTCTCAACAATCAACACTCATACGCTCTTACTTGATAGTTGTGACCACTAATATTTATAAATTGAACCGTTCCCTGTGGATACGATATTCTTACTTACTATTATGCTGCTGGGATTTTGGTACGCTTGCCAGATTCTCAACACGGTGCCCAAATAATATTAGTATGAGATATTATTATTATTTGTTAGAAGTCTACTCGAGAAATCAAGAAACTAAGATTGACCTATACAAGGATGACACATTCCATGCCTTGTGTTCAATCTAGATATATGGACAAAGGGACTATACATGCATGGTAACATTGGCTGCAGATTAGTTATATGTCAAATCACATTGACAATCGTGTTATTTGGGTAGTAGCAATGTTTTGCTAGATATCATTTGCTAATTTTAATATTAAAATAAGATTTTAATGTTACTGCCAACATAATGGGAAGCTACAGGGTCACACACTTAGAACGGGATAACTTGGACACTGAAGCCATTAGATGGTTTTAATTGGGATTTTAATTAGATTAAAGGTCCATGTGATGTGAAGCTCAATTAGTAAGACTAAATGGGCCAACCCATTAGTTTGGGCCTACACATGGGTAAGTATCACTAAAGCTTAATGCTCACTATGAGGGTTAGCCACCACAATATATGAAATGATTTGATGGTAGCTAAAAAAAGGATTACTCTAATACTCCAAACACGAAAGAGAGAAAAAGGTTTTCTCTAAAAAACCATATCACCATCCCTCATAATGAGAGAAGAGGCAACCATCCCTTCGCCGCCGCTAGCACTACAAAAGAGGGAGTCCTAGTTTTGCGTTTGTGTGGATACCGGTGGAGGTATAGCTACTCTTGCATGCCCGTGGTTTGGCAAAAAGGAAAGCACTAAAAGGTATACTCTATAACACGATTTATGGCTTTTGCATGGATCCTTGAAGGGTTTCGGATATATTTAATTTTAAAAGTTCAGTTCTTCTGTTGCGTTTGACATTCCAAACCCAACAGTAGTGGCTTTGTCTATGATGGTGTAGCCAATTTACTTCAGAAAGTGTTCAGTATCCAGTGTTCACTGTTCAAACATTTTTTAAGATATCACATACAGTTTTTATGCGCATGATATTTGATTTGACTACGTATTTATTCTCTAAATGTTTGCTGAAATTTAATGCTCTGATATGTTTGTCTGTCCTGAAGCATTTATACCCTGGTGCCTCCTTAATTCTTTGAACTTAGGTATATGTATTTATGACTTCCGGATTCTCTGATACCCCTTTGATTGATGACAAAAGGGAGAGTAAAATTACACTAACAAAATCTGAAGTTTAAGTTTTCAGAGAAGGAAGCATATTCTCAGGGGGAGCAAGCAAACTACCTAAATATCTGTCTAAGGGGGAGGATTCTCTAAACTCAAACTATTTTTTTAAATTCCCTTCAGATATTTGTCAGTTATAAATTTGTCATCATTAAAAAGGGGGAGAATGTTGAGTCTAAAAAATGTTATTAAGAAATTAATAATGTTTTAAGTTTCATCATCCTAAGTTTTAATGAGTAACAAATTTGAGTAAAAGATCTTTGAAATAAATGCAAAATACTCTTAAAGGTATTTCTCAGTTAAGCAGATTGAACCTGCTAAAGTAAAGAGACCTGCTGAAGGTTGGAGACTCTCTAAAGTTATCTGACGTGTCTTTTTGCTTCTGCACTCGATCATCCTTAAAGAAAGGCTCGTTGAAGACCTTCTCAAGATTCAAGCAGTTTCAGATCCCTATGCAAGATGTCTGTGTTGTACATCTCTCTTGGCATAGTTCACAGAACTCTTTCCAAAATAAGTTCAAATACTATACCTTAAACAAAATGTTTCTACTGTAGAAGTACAAGTGCTCAGGAAATGTAAGGTCAATGCTGCAAGCCTACCTTGCCCTATTCACAAGCCATCAAAATCTATGTCTCAGCAGAAGCATTAGCATTAAATGCTACCTCACAACGGGAATTAAACAGAGTTCAACGGATCTCAAGTCCATCTCTATAAATACTCATTTTCAGACTTTATGCAAAGATAGAAGAAAGAAATTTTTCAACCTGCTGAAACACTGCAAAATTTTACTTGTAAAATTTTTACTCTGATATACTTGTACACAACTTTCATATCATGAGTGCAACTCAGTTTGATTGTATATTTTACCCAGTTTAAGCTTTAAACTTTTGTAGATTTTAAGCTTAGGCTATTTTCTTTCAAACACAGTTTGTATAGAGCCCGGAGAGGTTTGGTAAGGAAAGAATACTTGTGTAGAGAGCTTGAAAAGGCTTGGTATTAAAAGAATACTTGTAATCTGTTGAGATTAGTGGATAAATCCATAGCTGGTTGGCTTTGGGACCGGACGTAGCTTCCAATGGTAGTGAGTGAACCAAGATAAATTCTTGGCTAAGTTTTCTTACCCTTAACTCTCTTAAATTTCATTTTACGCTAACGAGAATGGATCAAAATTCACTGTTTTATAACACTTAGCATTCAAATATAATTTCTAAACTGTTTTATTGAACCCTCTAAAGTAATTTCAGAGAGTATGAAAACTTCAGATAACAGTGAGTTATCTGAACTTTCTGAAATATACTTTGCTTGTGAAAAGATTTCCACAAACTCTCTGAGTTTTATAAAACACTATTCAACCCCCATTCTAGTGTTTCCTATTTTTTCCTACACATATAATGCCCATATCTAGTCCTAAAGGCAGTCTTAGGTATATCCTCACCCCTAATCTTGATTTGGTGGTAGTCAGATCTCAAATCTATCTAGAGAAGACTGAAGCCCCTCTAAGTTGGTCTAGGAGATCATCTATCCTGTGTAAGGGATACTTATTCTTAATGGTAACCTTGTTCAGCTGCCTAAAGTCTACACATAACCTCATACTCTCGTTCTTCTTTTTCACTAGAAATATTGGAGCTCCCCAAGGTGATACACTAGGCCTAATGTACCTCTTAACTATAAGGTTTTCTAATTGGGTCTTAAGCTCACTAAGCTCTAGTGGGGATATCCTATAGGGTGCCTTGGAAATGGGCGCTGTACTCGGGACCAAGTCGATGGTAAACTCTGTCTCTTGGTCCGGAGGTAAGGTAGTCACCTCACTAGGGAACACATCCTGAAACTCGCTAACCGTGGCTACACTGCTCAAGTCAATGCTAGAGTCTAAAGCTGAGGAAAGTAACAAAATAAAATAACTACTCTCGTCACTAAGGCATTTGGAAACTTGAGTGGTACAGGATAAGAGTATGGGTGGCTTCTCCCCCGGAAGAGGAGGGAGAACCGGGAAAATAACTTCCTTACTGAAGCAATCAATCATGACCTGGTTCTGAGATAACCAGTTCATGCCAAGATTGATGTTTATGACCCTCAATGGCAAACAAATCAGGTCAAACTGGAAGGCCCTCCCTTGTATAACAATGGGGTATTTGGAACACACAAGGGAAGTGGGAATTGCCTCCTTGGCGGGGGTTATTACATTTAGGTAGTAGGGTAAGCGAACTGCATGTAAATCGATCTAACTGTTTCACACACTCATAAGAAATGAAAGAATATGTTGCCCCCGAATCAAAAAATACAATTAAGGCCTTATCTCCTAGGGTGCACATACCTCGCATGAGATTATCCGCAGAAGCTTCCACTTCATCACTATGGATGAAGACTCTCCCTGTAGCTTGGGGTTTCAAAAGGTCCTTCCTCTTGGGGAAGTCGTTCTTCACGTGACCTAGTTCCTTGCAGAAGAAACAAAGACTCTGGCCAAATACGCATTGGCCCCGGTGTCCTTTTCCACATTTAGGGCACGTGGGTACTCCCCCTGCCCCAAGGAAGGTCGAGTGGCCGAGGTGGTAGTACCATCCCATTTGGGCCTAGAGCCCTTGCCTTGGCTGGGCTCCTCCAACTTCCTCTTGCCATTGTTGTCAGACTGTGGGGGCAGTGCAACATTCTTTTGATTCTTCTCGACGATGTAACACTTGCTGACCAGGGTAAGGAAATCCCTGATCTCAAGTGTTCCAACCCGATCCTGTAGCTCGGGCCTCAGGCCTCCCTGAAACTAGGTACACCTCCACTCCTCATTTAGGACTGTCTGCAGGTACTTGGAGTACTTGGACAGTTCCTCAAACTTGGCCACATGCTGGCCTACAGTCATACTCCCTTGCTTGAGTTGAAGGAATTCAACTTCCTTCTACCGCCGCACCATCGCTAGAAAATACTTCTCTAGAAACAAGGTCTAGAATGTTCCCCAGGTAATCGGGGTATCAGCAACGGTTGCCCGCACACTGGCTGTCTTCCACCAATCTTTAGCCTCCCCCCTGAGCTTGTAAACTGCGAACCCAACCTTGGTGTCATCAGCACACTTCATTACCTCAAAGATCCTGTTGAGGTCGTGGAGCCAATCCGCTGCCACATCTGGATCATACAGCCCGTTAAACTGTGGAGGGGTATGTTTCCGGAATTGTGCTAATCCTTGAGCAAACAGGTCCACCATGACAGGACGGGGTGTTCCCGCTGGCCTTCAGATCAGTTCTTGCAAGACGGTCGCGTTAGCAGCAGCCTGCTCCAGAGCCGCCTCGGCCAGCTGGCGGTTGGCTTCCACTTGCGCTCGGTTCCCATGATTTGGGTGAGAATCTTTAGGGCTGTAGACACAGGATCGGGGGATGGATCCCTTGAAGAAGAAGATGAGGGATTGGTCCTCGGGAGATCTCTCATGTCGCCTGCCATATCCTCTACACATCATTAAGCAAACATCGAGGTGATCAGTCTCTCAATTTACATAATAATGCATAAAAGAATAGTAACATACTTCAGGAACACTAAGCCACAGTCCAATTGGATTGAACTGCTCTGATACCAAAATGTAACGTCCTAATTCCTAGATTTGAGAATTTAGCTCGTTGGAAGCAAAATCCCCAAATCCCTGAAATTATTTCGTGCCATTTTATCTACCAAACACAACCACCACATAATTGTTTAAGCGACCAATGATAACTTGAACAATCTGTGAAAGCGAACTAAGTAAATAATTGCCACGTGGGCTACATTCATTCCATATACAATAATAAGTTGAGGATACCCTTATACATTTGTCCTGACAATAGAGAGTTAAAGAAAACCACATGTACGATCATATCCTCTAAAAAGAATAGAAATTAATACATAATCATATAATCAAAAGGGGCCTAACATTGCCCAAATACTAGTTCTTCAACAAAACACTAAATAGCTCCAACTCCTAGCTCAAGGGCCCGTGCGTGGAGGTACCTGCACATCTAAAATGTGGTCCACGAAACGTGTGGTGAGACAGATGTCTCAGTGAATATAACCATGCAACATGCAGTGTGGGAGGAATAGGCAAATGAATGCAACATAATAAGGAAAACCATTCATAATATACTATCTCAACATAAATTTAAATATAAACATGAATAACCTGCATTACCCAGCAGACGGGGTCTTATCACTAACCGGGGCTAGACTTGAGCTCAGACTACAAGGAACGTCTTACTTGGGCATAACACCGCCAATTAACTGGGGGCCGAACCCGTGTTTTAACTGGGGACCGAAGTCCAATCTTATTTAATTAAGGTGAACTGGGCCGAAGCTGTTTTTACTAGGGCCGAAGCAAAATTCATTTTCTAGTTATTGACTGGGGCGGAAGCCATGATGCACAACTTACATTTGAATATATTTCATGGGTTACACATTAGATACAAGAAACATAAATGGGAAAGAAACCCTAACTTGGGGGAAAACCCCTAATACATCTCTAGTTCCATACAACTATACAAACAACAAAGGAGAGAAAAACATCAACCAAACATGTGCATACAAGATAAAGGAAGGGAATAGGAAGGATTAGGGTTCATTCAAGATGGAGGTGAGTGTGTGAGTTATACTTACCACAAAGGAGCCTTAAAGGTTGAGAAAGAAGGATGGGGAAGACTTGGAGGTGAATCTCTTGGCTTGGAATTCCTACTTCAAGCTTGGAATGTCATTGATTCTCTCTGGAACCGGACTCTCACTAGTACAAAAAAGCATTTCAACAACGCCTTTTAATGAAGATTAAAAGCGAACCTTTGTTGAAAAATGTGACGTGGAATTTTTTAAAATACTGCCAACTTTTCAACGACGGTTCCATTTTAACCGTAGTTGAAAGGTCAAACGACGACGGTTCTGGTGAGAACCGTCGTTGTTTAGTCAATTTTTGAATAATTTCTGATTAGTTGAGTGACTACTAATTACTGCCTACTGATTAGTTGAGTGACTACTGATTAGTGCCTTTACATGAGCTGATCTTTTGCCAAATTTTTCAGCAGCATTTCTAGTTTAAGTGGTGGCAACAATTTCAACGGTTTAGGCCTTGATTTTACACTTTACCCTCGCTATGGACAGACTAATATGGTGGATTTATTTTATCCATTTCAGTGGGATGATTGGTTTTATGCTTTGCTCAACTGAGGGACCTTCTGTTGATTTCAAGCATCTAGTGAATCCTATAGATGAGAATGATAGTCAGTAATTAGCAAGACCATTGAAATTTTACAACTGTGAGGTATGTTTTCTACACCAACCATGTTCTTTACTACACTGTTATTTCTTATCTTAACTTTGGGTTATATGTTATGTTATGCCTTTTATTTTAGATTCATACAATAACTTTCTGTTTACCATCATTTGCTAAGAGGGCGATTGGTTCTAAAGCAACTTGAGAATATTTTCATGGGATTGAGGGACCACGTATTGCTGTAGGCATTCATCCTTAATGGAGTGGTCCATCCATCAATGAACCATGGAATAAGTTAGAGCTTCACGTTGACATTGAAGAGTAACTTTTTTATTTCATGAAATGAGTTATACTGAACTAATTATGTTGGTACCTATCATGTGGATGGGAGTTTCATATTGATATTGTCATTTAATGGACTAACTCTGTACTAGTCTGTTCATTAATTTTTTAAATTATTCAAGTTGTGAGCATAAAGGCCATTGGAATTGCAATAAAGCTTACACTTGATGGAATAAGTCAAGTAGCTTATCCTCTGACTTGGTTTTTTTTTTCGCAATTGCCACAATGTGTCATTACACAGTTGAATTACCTTAACAAGGTCAGTGCAGAATTATGAAATTCAGCTGGTACAACTGCAGTTATAAACAATTGTTAATTGATGTACTGAAGGCAAATTTTGCCAATTTAGCCTTGCATTTGATGCATGATTTATGGTTTCTTTTTCTAGTATGGTTCCATGAGACAAAGCCTCTTAATTTTATTTTATTATTTTTATTTTTTAGTTATTTCTTAAGAGGAAAAGTAATCAAAATGAAGTCATAGGACTGTTCTTCTAGTTTTAATAATGAGAGCAAAGGAGCAGAGCACTTTAAATTAGATTAGTCAAGAATCAAGATAAAACTCAGTTGCCTATAAAGTGATGGCTTGCAAGTGAGAAGCCATTCTCCTCCAATCCTTTCTAGCATAACGACGAAAAGCTAGTCATGATTTCTGTTCTGGAGTAGAACTCGGATTCGGGTCTGCGAAGTCGAACTCGGATCTGGATTTGGGTATTGCTGGAGATCGGATCCGGGTTGTCCAGAGATGAGGGGTGTACCTGCAAATGCACTCTGACGCCCAAGTCAGATATGTATAACAATCAAAGTGGTTGACTGAGTAAAGATTGCGTACCTTATGAATTAATAATACCCACTATTTATAGGGGTTTTGGGCCTGCATAAATGTGGTAAGTGGGTATATATATAAATAGAGTAAGCGAGCAAGTATATGCATAATTATGGATATTTGGCAATATTATTATATCAGTTATGGGCCGTCATGGCCAATGGGCCTTAGGTTTAGACCGTAACAGAAGCCCCCCAGCTCTAGTTGACTTGATAAAGTCAATTTTGAGCTTAGATGTGTGCGAGCCAGGATATGTTTAGTCGTGTTCCTCATAATCGAAGCGGGATGTATGGCTCGAGACGGGTTACGACTACGTATTTGCTTCCTTTCGAACTCAATGTGGTCCAAGACGAGATGAATGATTTCGAGACGAGTTCAACGTTGACCCAGAAATGGAGCGGTTCGGGTCGGGTTTCTTTTTGTTAAACCGTCACGACGTTTGGTTTTCCCTGAATGTTTGTGACGCTTCGACTTCCAGGTGACTTTTCGTATGGTTGCGTCGATTCGACTTCTTGGGCCTCTATTGAATATGGGCCTTCCTCGGTCCTATAAATAGGAGGGGGATTTTGATGATTTCCTCACTTCATTTCTTGAATCTTCAAAGCGCAGTTGCCTTCTCTTAAGACTAAACCCAGAAAACAGAACTGAGTTCCGACATGCATCTCAGATTTGAACCCGACTATCAGGTATATCCTTCCTTGCTCTTTTATTTTTTGCACAAAACAGTGATAGTGATTCTTTGGAGATTTTGCCTGATAAACCTCAATCGTGGGTATCTAACAGTCGGTCGTCTCGTGGGGATGATGGTGAAGATTTCAGTCCTAAAGTGGCCGAGATTTTGAGACGGAGAAGTATAGGCTCGAAGGTTTTTAGGGGTGTTACTGGGACTGGGTTGAGTGATATGCCTGTAAAATTCTAGTCGGGTTCATGTGATAGTATTTTTAATTGGTCCGAGTCAGGTTCTAGTTGTCTCGGTTCTGATTCGGGTAGTTGTTATACGGCCTCTACAGGTGTTGAAATTGTAACGTCCAAGAATCCTCCCACTGTGGTTTTAATTATGACAACCCATCAAAGATCACTTAACATAATTCTGATTCTTAAGGGACTAATTATTTCACTTGAGAATGTGTCCAGAAGATGCAGGGGAATTCTTTCAGAAGATGAAAGTTCAAGAGATGGAACTATGTATGACTACTTCAAATCTCTAAGAATGACAAATCTGTGAATGAAAGCAAAAATATGTTAACTCAATCAAAAAGAATCTCCTGTTAAATTAACCAATCCTCCAGAAGGAGTAATCAGCAGCCCTACAAAAATATACATCACTTTAGAAGGAAGATTCATTGTTCATCAAGTAAAAGAAGCTTTCCCATGGTTTTTGAAAGATCAAAATTAATCAGATGAAGTACTGGAATATCACAGAATGCTTGGAGTACACCTGCCGAAGCAACAAAATGACTCTGCAGAAGCATACATCCTGCAGAAGATACAAACTCCATCTTATTCTTTGAAAAGGATATTTATTAAAACAGCTGAGTTAAAAATAATGGAAATACATCAATAATCATCTAGAAATTAATCTCAGCATGTTCACAGAAGAATGTGTCACAGAATGAACCAGATTTGCTCTCTACAGAAGATGAATCTGCAGAAGATGGAAATCCAGTCAAACTGACAGTTGTACCTGCAGAAGGCAGCAGCTGTTTGACAGTGACAGCACATGAGAGGAAAACTGGACATGCTTGGAGCCTTCCCAACGGCTAGTTGCTCATTTTCCCTATAAAAGGAAGTGCTCTTCTCTAATTTCAACACACCTCTCTCTCCATAAGATCAAATACTATCAGATTTACCTCTTCATCTTCTGGAAACATTTCTCTCTCCTCTAATTCTTAAGAATCTGCTACTGCAAGTTGTTGAGGGGGAGCTAGCTCACTATTGCTCTTTCTGCTGTGCTTTATATGTATCATTTGTGAGCTTTGTACTTACCTAGATTTTCACTTTCATTTTATAAAGTCACAAGGAGACTAGTGATTAAGAGTGTCTCTTGTGACAGTAAAGGGTAAGTGTTTTCGAGAGGATTGGAAGCTCAAGTGTTAGCTGAGGTGCTTACAGACTCTACAGAAGGTGCTCTGCAGTTTGCTGTTCAAGTTATATCTTCTGCAGAAGGTGCTGCAGTAAGAAAGTTATATTTGAGTTGTGATAAGCCTGAAGAGGCTGTAGAAAGAATACTAGTGGTAGTGTGTACCCAAGAAGATTGTAATTTGGTTGTTTGAGTAAGAAATCCTACTTGGTGTAGGGACTGTACGTAGCCTTAGGTTTGAAGAGGTGAACCAGTATAAAAATATGTGTGCCTCATTCTCTTCCCTACTTTCCTTATTTATTTCATGTGCATAAAAGGATTTTGAAAACTATATAATACCTAAGTAAGTGTTAACAATCAAGATTCCAAAGAACGAATCCTATCTTCTGCATATTGCATAAATTACTAACAATACATCTTCTGGTGGTTTATCTTTTAATACTAAGCCAAGTAAAACTTGAGCATAACAGTATTAGAAGTTAATTGCAGAAAATTTTAATTAATCACAATTCAACCCCCCTTCTTGTGATTAAATCTTCAACTTCAAATTGTACCAGAGCTTGCCTCTAGGGTTGAACTCACTCAACAGTGAGAGAGGAAAAGATCAAGGGAAATGTCCAACCATGGAGCTTCAATGTTCATTCCAGAAGGATCTTCCACAAATAGACCACCAGCCTTTGATGGAAAAGACTATTACTATTGGAAAGACAGAATGAAGTTATTTCTAGAATCCTAAGACATTGATCTTTGGGACATTATAGAAAGAGGAAACTTCATTCCTATGGTGAGAAGGACTAGAATTCCAGTCCAACCAAAAAAAGGAGAACCTGAGGTTAGAACAGAAGAACCTCAACCCAAACCCAGAGAAGAATGGACTGCAGAAGATAAACAGAAGTATCTTCTGAACTCTAAAGCTAAGTATTTTCTCCTCTATGCACTTAGCAGAGGAGAATATGATAAGGTTGTTGGATGTTCCACAGCAAAGGAAATCTTGGACACCCTTCAAGTAGCACATGAAGGCACTGACAAAGTTAAAGAGTCAAAGATTAATATTCTAACTCACCAATATGAAATGTTCAACATGATTGAACATGAGACCATTGATGAGATGTTCAGCAGATTCACAATCATAATCAATGACTTAATCTCTTGGTAAAAGCTATACTAACCAAGAGAAAGTAAGGAAAATCCTCAGAAGCTTGCTAAAAATATGGAGACCAAAAGTAACAGCAATACAGGAGGCCAAAGATCTTGTTGTTCTTAAGTTAGATGAACTTCTTGGATCACTAAAAGTTCATGAACATGAACTTATGGATGAATTACCAAAAAAAGGGAAGTGAATTGCATTAAAAGCTAGCACGTCCAGAAGGAACAACTCAAATACAGTTGAGGATAGCTCTGATGAAGAAGCATCATCTGATAATGATGATGAATTAGCCTTCATTTCCAGAAAAATACAGAAGCTAATCAGAAGAAAGGGAAAAGGCAGAAAGTTCTTCAATTTCAAGAAAAAAGGACAAAAATTAGATGGATCAAAAAATCAAATTATTTGCTATGAATGCAACAAGCCAGGACACATCAAGGCAGAGTGTCCTCAAATAAAGAAGGATCCAAAATCTCTCCAGAAGAAGAAAGCCATGATGGCTACTTGGGATGATTCAAATAGTTCCTCAGAAGAAGATTCTGGAGAAGAAGCAACCAACCTGTGTCTCATGGCTGGAAGTGAGGATGATGAAGACAATGAGGTAATTACCTATAATCCTACTGCATGTAGGGAATTAGAAGATGCATTTGAGAACTTACTATCTGACTCACAAACACTAGCACAAAAATGTGCACTTCTTAAGGAACAACTAGTCAAAACTAAAGAAGAAAATGAAAAGCTTAAGGAAGATAATAATAGGTTAATCAAAACAAATCAATGTCTTCAACAATCTCACTTCAAATTATCAGAACAAGTAAAATTGATTAATAACAGTACTGCAGAAGATGAAAAATCTGCAGCACTGTAGAAGGAAAACCATCTTCTGCAGAAGAAAATTGATGAACTACAAAATGATTTAAGTAAGTTTGTAAACAACACACAATTTAAATAAATTAATAGGAAATGGAAGGGAAGTTTCTGATAAAAGGGGATTAGGATATAACCAAGGTCAATTCTCAAAGAATCATAAAACTGTTTTCATCCCTGCCAAAAGGAAACCTCCAAATTGTTCTTGGTGTAACAAATTTGGACACAATCACCAAAACTGTTACAAAAGGAAAATGAGCTTCAGAAGAAAGGTATCTAACCACTCAGAAACCAAGAAGATTTGGGTACCTAAAGTTTTGCTATCTTTTGATGTAGGAACTAGTAAAAAACTCCAAGAAGAAAGAGCTATGGTTCTTGGACAGTGGATGCTCAAGACATATGACTGGAGACAGAAGCAAATTCATCCAGCTACACAAAATGGAAGGTGGAACAGTAACATTTGGAGACAACAACAAAGCTCAAATCAAAGGTATTCGAAAGATAGGTATGAAATATTCTACCCAAATTAATAATGTATATTATGTGAAAGGGTTAAGACATAATCTTCTTAGCATTAGTCAACTATGTGATAGTGGCTATGAAGTTATGTTTCAACCTAAATTCTGTGAAATCAGAGAATCATCTACTAAAAAGGTCTTGTTTTTAGGGGTTAGAAGTAAAAACCTATATAGTATTTGTCTAGAAGAATTATCAGACTAAACCTGTTTTGCTTCTTTTGAAAATGATAAATGGACTTGGCATAGAAAAATTGGACATCTAAATATGAAAACCATTTCTAAACTATCCAAGTTAGAACTAGTTAGGGGATTACCAAAATTGAAATTTGATAAAGACAAAATATGTGAGGCATGTGTTAAAGGTAAGCATACTAAATCTAGCTTCTATCCCAAGAATGTAATTACCACAAAAAGGATTTTAGAACTATTACACATTGACCTATTTGGACCTACTAAAACTGCTAGCTTGGGGGGTAAGAAGTATGGCCTTGTTATAGTAGATGATTACTCTAGATACACATGGGTTTTGTTCCTCACTACTAAGGATGAATCCTTTGATGCTTTCAAGATCTTCTTCAAGAAGATTCAAAATGAAAGTGGCCAAATGGTTGCCTCTGTAAGAAGTGACCATGGAGGGGAATTTGAGAATCACTTTTTCAAAAACTTATTTGATGAAAATGGAATTTCACCCAACTACTCTTGTCCTAGAACTCCACAACAAAATGGAGTTGTAGAAAGAAAAAATAGAACCCTCCAAGAAATGGCTAGAACCATGTTAAGTGATAGTGAAATTAAAAAGTCCTTTTGGGCTGAGGCTGTATCCACTTCATGTTATATACTTAACAGGGTTTCCATTAGAAGCATTCTTAATAAAACTCCATATGAAATATGGAAAGGAAGAAAGCCTAACATTGCTTATTTTCATATATTTGGTTGTGAATGTTATATATTGAACAACAAGGATAATCTTGAGAAATTTGATGACAAATCTGAACAAGGTATATTTCTTGGCTATTCAACCACTTCAAAAGCTTACAGAATCTATAATATTAAAAATCAAACTATAGAGGAAAGTATGCATGTTATTTTTAATGATGCTAATCCTCCTTCTCAAGAAAATGATAAAAAGGATTCAGATGATAAGACTGAACCAGTGCAGAAAGGTATCTTCTGAGAACAAAAGCTCTCCAGAAGATACTACAGATGATAAAATTCCTGCAGAAAATTCTGCAGAAGATGCGGGTGTCCAAAAACAAGATCTTCCCAGAAGTTGGAAGCTCATCACTGATCATCCACATGATCAAATCATAGGAAACACTGCAGAAGGAGTAAAAACAAGAGGGCAACTGAGAAATGAAAACAGCTCAGCTCTTCTATCCAAAGTTGAACCAAAAAATATGAATGAGGCACTTGAAGAAGAATCATGGATAAAAGCTATGAAGGAAGAACTTGATCAGTTTGAGAAAAATAAAGTCTGGACCCTAGTCCCTCCTCCAGAAGATCATTCAATAATTGGCACAAAATGGGTTTTTAGAAACAAAATGGATGAAGAAGGTAATGTGATCAGAAACAAAGCAAGGTTAGTAGCCCAAGGTTACAACCAACAAGAAGGTATTGATTTTGATGAAACTTTTGCAGCAGTAGCTAGACTAGAAGCTATTAGAATTCTTCTTGCTTTTGCTGAATTCAAAATTTTCAGACTTTATCAAATGGATGTGAAAAGTGCTTTCTTAAATGGTTTCATAAATTAGGATTAAGCAAGCTCTAAGAGCTTGGTATGTGAGATTAAGCAACTTCCTTCTTCAAAATGAGTTTTCAAGAGGTCAAATTGACACCACCTCGTATAGAAAAACTCTCAAGAAAGATCTTCTCATTGTGCAAATATATGTTGATGATATCATTTTTTGTTCAACAAATTTGAAAATGTGTGAAGAATTTTTAGACCTAATGAAAGGTGTGACACCCTTAGTTCTACCACTAAGAATATCACATGTATCACACGTGACCAACGAACTTACAGTTTTAGAAACGTTAAAATGCAGAATTATTAATTTTTTTTGTATAAAAAGGATTTAGTTGTCATCAACCTATTACATCTCTAATTTCATTTTAAGTATTTATGAAATATCCTTTCCTTATTCTGAAACTTGTTTTCCGAAAACATCTAGACGGTTACTTCCTCGCACACATACACAACATACATGCAGTTATAACATCAACATAAGAAAAGGGAAACGACATGAAGTATATACATATACTAACATAACATCAGTGTATCTCTCGAGCCACCCAAATATCTACATCAAATATGAGTTCTAGTAGTAGACCAAATAAACAGGATCTCGACCAAAATACAAAATAAGAGACCTCTAAATCAGAGCTGCTACTACCTAGACTCAAAACTACACTATTTTCTACTCGTCATCTCCCGACTCAGTAGTGAACACCCTACTGCTCCTCCTCCCAGCGTCTTTGATGGTGATCATCCCAAAATCCTTTGAGGGATCGTCGCTAGAAGAATTCTCCTCCGGCTCCTCCTCCTCTGGATCCTCCTCTGGGGCCTCCTCCTCCGAGGTGTCATCAATCACAATCAGATCTAGCTTACTTGTGAGAGAGTGGCCTTGCACATCAGGATGCATAGGCTGAGAATCAGACGCCTCAAAAGAAGATGAGTACCTAGGGGAGTCTGGTCCGACCATATCAGCCATCCGAGATGATCGCGACGATGACGAAGAAGCGGGACGACGACGTGAAGGACGAAAAGTAGTATAGCGCACCAAGTTAGGTGGCGTCGGAAACTCGAGAGTCACAGGTAAAATGAAATCCAACTCTGGTACAAGCGGGAGTCCGGGATGAGTAATGATGACGCGTACTTCCCCAGTGAACTCGAATCTACGAGGGATACCTGTCACCCTTCAGGTTCCTCTGGGAATCCACCGCAGCTGCACTCTCATCGATGTCATAGCTGAAGTCTCTGATACCGACTATCGATGTAACAAGAAGAATATAACAACAAAAGATAGAAAGGAATGGTGAGAACATCGCATGAACTCACAGCACGTAGGATATAATGAACTGGAGCACACACACAGGGATGATCCACACAGATCAATCAACAAGCAATCACAAACATGTCATCATGGTACACTCATTTGAATGCAACCTTGCAACTCTAATGCAATGACTAATGCATGAGGGCCCAGGGAAACGTCACCACCACAGTGCACACAGCAACTGCCCGACCATATATGTACAACGTATCAGGAGTTAGAGTCTGTACTAGCAATTAGTACAAGGAGCATTGCTCATTTATTTTCTTTTGGCCAAATCTTTTATGTGTCCTTCCAGACAATCTCAACTGACCCCGAAACCATGAGAGCGACAGAATAGTCAAGCCTGCCCCCTTCGGACTCGACAGTAGGGAGCTAGCCTACCTCTCATGATTTCCTTTCTGGAACTCGACTATCCTCAAGGCTGGCGTCCTTTATCGGACCCGCTGGCGTTCTTTGCAAAACCCAGTGCACCCTTCCCAACCAGTTTCACACTGTACCAAAGTGTCACTGCCATATAGGTCGTAAGGTTTTCAACCTTGAACATCATTAATGCTTTATGATGCATGTCACACAACAATGCTTACAACATTCACATCCTTACAGGCAAAGCCCATCGAATCATTCAACGTCACCACTTACCCGTGGTACGACCCGATTCAATGTCTCTCCTTCAAGGAGAACCAATCAATGCTTTCTCAGCATACATAGTCCTTACAGGCAAAGCCCATCGAATCATTCAACGTCACCACTTACCCGTGGTACGGCCCGATTCAATGTCTTTCCTTCAAGGAAAACCAAACCCCATCTTGGGTTGGAACCGCACTCTCTCACTAAGCTTCTCAAGTCTTATGCAGAAAGAGTGTGTTGGTTATAATCTTTTAAGGTAGTTTGTACTAATATTCTTCTTTGAATCAATATTCATTTCCACTTGAGTCCTATAATTTACTAAGACTTATGATTGTGTCTTATGGATAGTATTTCCTATCTTAATTTGTCTTGTATATCTAATTAAGATTGGGTTTAATCCTTAATTATAATAGTCTTCATTAACTTAACTATATTTAATCTTAATCATCCGTAATTAAGTCTTAATCCTTACTTAAGGTCCTAATTAATTCCTAATTATCCCTCAATCTCTTCCTTAACCTTGGATTAAGCTTTTAATTATACTTGATTAAGATTAATAATAATTAATTAGTTCTTAATCATCATTAGAGTTTAATTACCTAATTAATACCTCATTAGTAATTAGTGATTAAGATTAAGATTAACATTTATTAAGGTTAATTAACTTTAGCCTTAATTAATTATTCTTCACTTAATTAACTTAAGTAGATTAGATTAATTAACTTAGATAATTAGATTAGCTAAGCCCACTAATTAATTTCTAAGTTTTAATCTTAATAGCTTGGATTAGAGTTGAAGTCCAACTCTAACCTAAGCCCAATTTCATAAATTATTTTTGGTTGACTTTTAATGAGTCTTTGACTCTCTGTTTTGAAGGTTTTTGGGCCTGAACTAAGGGCCCAAAGGTTTGATAACTCTTAGGAATTCATTTTTACTCATGACAACTCAAAATATTGACTTTTGGGTTGACTTTTACTCGGGTTAAATTAAAAATCCGAATTTAGTTCTTTTATTATTTTAAAAGTTTTTTCCTTATTTGCACTTTAACCCTTTTGTTTGTAAAATTGCTCCTTAGTCCTTTTGGACCACCAAAGCCCATAAACATGCTTTCCAAAACTTCTTGATCTTTTCAAGATCAAAAAGCATTCTTGATGAGTTTCATCAAGAACAACTCAAGAACATCAAGAACACCTTGAATGTTCATCAAAAACTCCAATTTTTTTCAACACATCCAAACAATTTCATAAACTCAAACAACTTCATGCATGTTCTTAAATTCAACATATAAACACATTCCAAGCATCAAAATAATTTTGAACCACATGCACACAAGCACATTAACAAGCAAGTCTCTCTCTTTTTTTTTTAAAAAAACTCCAAATATACAGCCAATGTGCAGATCAAATATCTCCCAGCCTAGCCATCTTATCAATGATCTGACCGTTCAAAATTAAGATTCCGATGTTATGAACCAGCCATTAAAATTTCACCCCGATCCAACGGTAAACGAATCTAAAGTCGCCATTTTATGGTCTCTGCTCTATGTAAAAACGGGAAAAATTTCTTTCCAACCAATATCACAATTTGCATGCATCAACAACCACAATCTAAACACTTTTCAAGCATCAAAATAAAGTTCAAAACACACACACAACCCAGCTCAAGAAATCCAAGACATTTCATTCAAAAGGAGGTTCCAAAAGTGATTTTTTTTTAAGAGAAAAAGATGATCAAGACAAGGATCAAGGGCAATCCTTGACTCTAGTCACCAATCCTACTAGAGTTCAAGTTCTCCCCCCCCCCCCTTACCTAAGAATTTCTTCAAGGAAAAGGTGCAGAAAACAGCTCCTCAAACAGCTCCAAAGATCTCTCCTTTGATCACCAAACAAGAGTTTTTTTTTTAAGGCTTGGAGGCTAGGTGTTTAAAGCTTTGGTTCAAAGGTGGAACCTTGGCTTGAAGTGTTTAATGGAGATTGAAGATTTTTGGGAGAAAATAGGAGAAGGTTCACGGCTAAGAGAAGGGGAGAAAGAGAGAAATGAGAGAATGACCAAGGCTTGCATGTGTGAAAGAGAAAAGTTACCTTTGATGGGTTTAAGTGACATAAAGCTTACAATTTGCATATGGTTTGGAGAAAAAGAAAGAAAATAACAAGTGGCTTCCATGCATGGCTCTTCACATGCACGGCTTCTAGAAGGAGAAAAGGAAAGGTTTGTGTAATTTTTTTGGCCCGGATCAAGAGTATTTGGGCCCGGTTCAAGAGACGGGAGGGGCAAAAAAGGTCATTTTTCACAGAAAAAATCCCAAAAATCCCCAGAAATTCTAGAAAAATAGGAAATTCATTCCTAAACTCAAAAATATAAATTTTGATGATTAAAAATAATTTTAATCACTCAAAATTCAATAAAACACACAATACGGCAAAACGGTAAAAAACGCGGGTGTTACAAAAAGAGAGTTTGAAATGAGTCTCATGGGAGAATTGAAATTCTTCCTTCGACTTCAAATTTAATAAGAAGATTCTAGAATTTTCATTAATCAAGAAAAATACACTAAAGATCTTCTTAAGAGATATAAAATGGAAGGGTCAAACCCTATGGGAACCCCTATGAATCATTCTACAGCTTTAAACTTAGAAAAAGATGGAAAACCTGTTTCTGAAAAGGAATACAGAGGGATGATAGGTTCCTTATTATATTTAACTGCTAGTAGACCTTACATTTTATACTCAGTAGGTCTTTGTGCTAGATTTCAATCTTCTCCAAAAGAGTCACACGTTGCTGATGTAAAAAGGATACTTAGATATCTTGTTGGAACAACTAACCTTGGACTTTGGTACAAGAAAGGCACACATTTGAGCTTACAGGTTATTGTGGTGCTGATTATGCTGGGGATAGAATGGATAGAAAGAGTACAAGTGGAGGTTGTCAGTTTCTTGGAGAATTCTTGATCTCCTGGTCTTGTAAGAAGCAACCCCACTATAGCATTATCCACAACAGAAGCAGAATATGTGTCAGCTGCTAGCTGCTGCTCACAAATGTTGTGGATTAAGCATCAAATGGAATACTATTGTCTAAGGTACTTTAAAATTCCCATCTTCTGTGATAATACTAGTGCTATTAACCTATCCAAGAATCCAATTCAGCATTCTAGATCCAAGCACATTGACATAAAACATCATTTCATAAGGGATCATGTCCAGAAGAATGACATTGAATTGAAATTCATTGAAACTAAATTTCAAATTGCTGATATTTTCACAAAGCCCCTTGTAGAGGACAAGTTTGTGTTTCTTAGGGATAAAATTAATATGAGAAGTCTGAATCCTTGAAACATTTGATGAAATTTATCCCTCAGAAGAATAAAGGTTAAGTAGCAAAAAGATTACTGAAAAACACACTCAAATTCCTGTACAAAAGATGTAGTGTTCTTATCATTCTGCAGAAACATGAGTAATCATGTGTACAGAAGATGCTTCATCTTTTGGTATCACTGTTCAGATCCCAAACTTTTGCAAAATTCCACTATGAGTGTAGAAGAAGTTTCATCTTCTGAAATTCTGGTATAGGGTATCATCTTCTGCAACTTTCTCTGTGCAGAAGATATACTCATAGTTGTCTCTCTCTCTCTCTCTGTTAAGTTCATGTTTGACAGAAACATGACTGATCATTGACCAACAATATTGTACCATGACTGTCCTTGATCCTAGGATATGTCACTATCCTTCACGGCCACCAAAGTCAATCAAACAATTAATAAAATAATTTTTAGTGAAGGTCAAAACTAGGTTGCAGGTTTTTCTTTTTAGTAGGGATACAAAATGGGATAAGGAAAGTCATCTTTTGTCTTTAACAGAAAAGGCTTGTCAGTTATTGCACAAGATTTGCAATTTAAAAGCTGATCGTTTGAAGTACCTACCCTGCCTAAAAACTTGTGCGCGTTTCATTCTCTCTCCTTTTCTCTTCGTTCGAATCTCTCTCTCTCCTACCCTCTCATGAGAGCTAACGACTAGTAAGCCTTATGTACTTAAGCACTGCATTCCAGAATGAAAAGGAACTCAGCTCCTTCTTTACCTCTGCTCTCGCATTCCTACTTTCTTGCACTCACAGAAACACTTCCATACTCTATTTTTTTGTTCACCTCACTAAGAGAAATGAGGATCAAGCATATTGCCAATAAGAAGAACCCATCCTCATCCAAAGACTCTGAGGAACCTGAGATTGCTGGCAATGAAATCGTGCCTTACACTGGGGTATTGAATGTCCAGCCTCTTTCCATTGAACCACCCCTTATTCAACCACATTTTACAGAGCCATCCCCTACACACACTCAACCATCTTCTGAACAATACCTTTCCACAGAACTACCTCCCAAGGAACCTCATTCTGAAGAACCACCATCACAACCTCCTACTGCACCCTCATCTTCTTCAGTTCCATCCTCCTCTAAAGCTCAAGTTGCTTCTGTAGTCTATGTTAGAAGGTCTGACAGACTAAGAGCTGGACCAGGTTTCCACACAACTGGAAATGTCCCTAACAATCCCATTGGAATTGACTCTCCCCTCTACTACCCTCACTTACTGAACCCAAGTCACCCAGCCATGAAGAACCAAACTCTACAGAAATATCACAAGAAAGTGACAGTGGAGAAGATGCAGAAAGTGATCCTTCTGAAGGATCAGAAGACACCAATTTGGAACTCTTTCAAGACCAAGAGATGCTGAGAATCTTCTATGACAAATGGGAGTGGAAGACCATCATCCCTGGAAGAATTTTCCTGCTAAAAGAAATAAGGAAATGTGGCTGGGAAGTTGGACATTTTGTCCAGAAGCAGGATTGGGGAGATTACCTTCTGATGAGAGAACCGGTGTATCCTAGGCTAGTAAAATCCTTCTATGCCTCTGCCAGTCAATATAAGAGTGATGGGAACTCGTTGGTTGTGGAGATAAAGGGGACAACTATTGTTCTTACTGCCATAAGGAATAGATGAAGCCATAGGTAGCTAGCCAGTGGAAAACAAACAATATGATGATAACCGGTATGCTTCTACATGCATTACCAAGGAAGAAATCACCAGAAAAATTCTCCATCATCCAGATTCCCCTCTTCTATCAAGCAAGCTTATCCCAATCTGCAGACTATTTCACAAACTCTGCTGCTACTCTCTTCTACCAAGGGCTGGTACCTTAGAGAGAGTTTTTGACCAGGATCTTCTGGTAATTTATCACCTTCTTTCTGGAAAACCTTTCTCTCTTTCTTATTTAATCTTAAGGAGTATGATATACTCAGCTAACCCCCAAAGAGCATATGCCAAGTCTGCCATATGGGATGCTCTTAACTAGGATTTTCAGACTCCATAACATTTCCTTAGAAGAAGAAGAAAGTATAGATTCGTGCACCTTCTTTGGGCAGTTGAATGTCAAAAAGATGAAGATTGGAAGATTGAGCCATCTCTAGCCTATTCCAGCAGTAGTGAAGAGGGAGAATGAGCCTCAGAAGGACCTAAATCCCCTAGGACCAAAAGAAGAAGGAGAAGGAAATTCAGACCTTCTCTAGAAAGAGAAAGGGCCTGACAAAGGCTGCTTCTGGAGAGACTTCTAGCAAGATTCAGAAAGTCTCTTCTCCTTCTCCCAGTAAAGAAATCTTTGCAAGCCCTCCTCCATTTGAGTCTATGAACTTTGATTCTGTAGAAGAAATTGGTGACGAGGCTGTCTCATAGCCAAAATCATCTTGTGGAACCTCCAAGTAGTGAAAAAGAAGATATGGATGCAGAAACTTCTCAGGAAGCTCACAGTGCTTCTGCAGAAGGATTGGCAGCTGACACCTTAGCCAACCTTGCCAAGAGCTACTCAGAACCTCCTCCATTTGATTCAACTATTCCCATACTTCAGCCTCACTCTCCTACCAGAATTGCATCTCCAGCTGATGCACCAGAAGGTCAGCACATCTCTGCAAGAGGAAAAGAAATACAGAAGGAAGAAATCCAGAAGGAGGACACTCAGTCAGCTCCTTCTGCTGGAACCTTTGGAACAGATATGATAAATCAGTTCCTTGCTTCTCCAATTTTAGATTCTATGATTCCTGCTACTGCACCTATTAGGGACAATATTCCAGTGATCTCTCTCTCATCTCTCTTCAATGAATACATTTCTTCAGGCAGCTAAGGTCAGAGAAGGTTCCTATTCCTCCTTCTAACCCTACAGAGAAGCATGATGATACTACTGCAAGACCTTCTGGTGGTGCCTCTGATTAACCTGCTTCTTCAAATTCTATTGAGAAACATGTTCACAAGCTTAAGGCTGACATGAAGAAGTTGTTCTCAAATGTGAACACCCTGCAAATCACTATAAATGAGATGATTGAGAGGTTCACCCAGCACCAGTTCTGGTTGAATAACTTTGTTCTTCCAATTATTGCACCATAAGCTCCACCCATGCCTTTCACACAGTTCCAGCCTCAAAACATATTGCAGCCTACTACCTCTTCATCATCTGACCATTCCTCTCCATCAAAGTAGGAAGATGATGATTCTGCTTCTCCATACCCATTTCACTGGCTTTTTGATTGATGACAAAGGGGGAGAAGAAGTAGTATGTAGGGTAGCTTAGGCTAAGATTTTAATGGATGGCATAGAAAAACGATGTATTCTGGATATTTTTGAAATTGCTGTAATCACCTCCTGCTCTGTCTTGACTGTTGATGAATGACTTTTGATAAATGATTAATGATATTGATGATGACATGCAGTTTGCTGCCCATCCAATTGTTGCTAAAATTTCTGCTGCATCATGCTCATTACATCATGCTTGATTATACCAATCATTAATTATGTTTTGTCACATTTTAATTTAAACACCTGACCACTCAAAATACTGCAAGAATTAAGGGGGAGTTTTCACAAAAAATCAAAATTAATTAAGTGATGTTTGAAAGGTTGTCATCATCAAAAAGGGGGGGAGATTGTAGGTCCAAGAATCCTCCCACTGTGGTTTTAAGTATGACAACCCATCAAAGATCACTTAACCATAATTCTGATTCTTAAGGGACTAATTATTTCACTTGAGAATGTGTCCAGAAGATGCAGGGAAATTCTTTCAGAAGATGAAAGTTCAAGAGATGGAACTATGTATGACTACTTCAAATCTCTAAGATGACAAATCTGTGAATGAAAGCAAAAGATGTTAACTCAATAAAAAAGAATCTCCTGTTTAAATTAACCAATCCTACAGAAGGAGTAATCAGCAGCCCTACAAAAGAGACATCACTTTAGAAGGAAACATTTATTGTTTCATCAAGCAAAAGAAGCTTTCCCATGGTTTTTTAAAGATCAAAATTATTAGATGAAGTACTGGAATATCACAGAATGCTTGGAGTACACTTGTAGAAGCAACAAAATGACTCTACAGAAGCATACATCCTGCAGAAGATACAAACTCCTTCTCATTCTTTGAAAAGGATATTCATAAAAACAGTTGAGTTAAAAATACTGGAAATACATCAATAATCATCCAGAAATTACTCTCAGCATGTTCACAGAAGAATGTGTCACAGAATGAACCAGATTTGCTCTCTACAGAAGATGAATTTTGCAGAAGATGGAATCCAGTCAAACTGATAGTTGTAACTGCAGAAGGCAGCAACTGTTTTGACAGTGACAACGCATGAGAGGAAAGCTGGACATGCTTGGAGCCTTCCCAACGGCTAGTTGCTCATTTTCCCAATAAAAGGAAGTGCTCTTCTCTCATTTCAACACACCTCTTGCGACACCCCTAGTTACCACTAAGAATGCCATATGTGTTACACGTGACCAACGAAAGCATTATATACGAGTTGTTAAAAACGCAGAATTTTTTTTTTTGAAGGGTTTAGTAGTTGTCAACCTACTACATCTCTAATTCTATTTTAAGTGTTTATAAAATATTCTTTCCTTACTTGTGAAACCTGTTTTCGTAAACGTCGAGAATAATCATCACGTCGCCGTTAAGCGTACATCATACATACATTTGCAAGTCAATATATGAAAATAAACATGGCATAAGGTTATATACAGAAATAGTGTACTTCTCGAGCCATACGATAGCAAAATCAAAATAAGAATTCTAGAAGTGAACTGAATTAAATAAGACCTCAATAAAATACAAAAGAGAGGTTGCCAAATCAGAGCTGCCACTAACTAGACACAAACAACACATCCTACTCGTCGCTAGAGGGGTCCTCCTCCCGGCTCCTCCTCCGGATCCTCCTCCTCCTCTGACGTATCATCAATGATAATCAACTCTAACTATCCGAGAGAGAGCTGCGCATCAGCACGCAAAGGCTGCGAGCCTAAAGCCTCAGAAGTGGGTGAGTATCTGGGGGAGTCTGGCCAACCAAGCCTTCAATTCTGGATGACCGTGATGCCAACAGACGATTGCAGGACGGTGATGCGAAGGACGAAAGGTAGTATACTATACTAAGTTAGGTGGTGTCTGGAAACTCAGAGAGTCAACCGGTACAACGAAGTCTACTTCAGGTACTAATGGGAGACCAGGGTGGTGATGATGACTACTCGGACCTCTCCGGTAAGACACATCTTCTAGGGACGTCCGTCACCCTCCAGGAACCCCTGGGCATCCAGCGTAGCTCCACCCTCATTGACGTCATATCGAAGATCTCCAATGCCGGCAATTGACGTAATTGAAAGAGAACCAACAACCAGATAATAGAAAGGAAGGGTGGAGAAACACATCACATGAACTCACAAAACATAGGATATGATGTGCTAGAGCATACACACAGAAATTTCACACAATTCAACAACAAGTAAATACACATAACATCATCATGACGCATTCAAACTATTACATGCCTTGCAACTACAATGCTATAACTAATGCATGAGGGTCCGGGGAAAAATCACCATCCCACAGTGCCACACAGCAACTACCCGACCATATATGTACAACGTATCAGGAGTTAGAGTCTGTACTAGCGCCGGTACAAAGAGCATTGCTCAATTTTGGCCAAATCCTTTTATCCGTCTTCCAGAAAATCTCAACTGACCCCCGAAAATCATGAGAGCGACAGGAATAGCTAATTTGGGTTCCACGATCTCGACAGTAGGGAGCTAACCTACGTCTTCTGAGATCTTCCAGGAGCTAGGCTATCCTCAAGGGCTGGCGTCCCTTTTGAGGACCCGCTGGCGTTCTTTGCAAAACCCAGTGCACCCTTCGAAACCGATTTCACACTGTACCAAGTGTCACTGCCATATAAGGTCGTAAGGTTTTTCATCTTGAACATCATTAATGCTTTATGATGCATGTCACACAACAATGCTTTGCAGCATACACATCCTTACAGGCAAAGCCCATTGAATCATCCTACGTCACCACTTTCCCGTGGTACGGCCCGATTCAATGTCTTCCCTTCACAAGGAAAACCAAACCCCATCTCGGGTTAAGACCGTACTCTCTCACTAAGCTTCTCAGTCTTACGCAGAAAGAGTGTGTTGGTTATAAACTTTTAATTTAGTTTGTACTAATGTTTTGTTCTTTAAAGTGATGGTCATTTTCACTTAAGTCCTATACTTACTAAGACTTATAAATGTGTCTTATGAATAGTATTACCTATCTTAACTCGTCTTGTATGTCTTAATTAAGATTAGGTTTAACCCTTAATTATGATTAGTCTTCATTAACTAAACTATAATTAATCTTAATTCTCCTTAATTAAGTCTTAATCCTTACTTAAGATCCTAATTAATCCTTAATTATCCCTTAATCTCTTCCTTAATCTTGGATTATGCTTTTAATTACACATTATTAAGGTTAATCATAATTAATTAGTTCTTAATCATCATTAAGGCTTAATTACTTTGATTAATGCTTCATTAGTGATTAATGATTAAGATTAAGGTTAATCTCCATTAGGGTTAATTAACTTTAGCTTAATTAATTCTTCCTTGCTTAATTACCTTAAGTGAATTAGTTATTCAACTTAAGTGAGTTGGATTAGTAAGCCCACTAATTAAGTTTTAACTCTTGATCTTGATGAGTAGGATTAGAGTTGAAGCCCAACACTAATCCAGGCCCAATATGCATTGTTATTTTTGTTTGGCCTTATGGTGAGTTTGATGAGTTTTTTTAAGGTATTGGGCCTGAACTAGAGGCCCAATGGTTAGGTAACCCATAAGGGTCTATTTTCTCAAGTTACCATCAAGTTATGTGAATTTTAAGTTGACTTTTTTATGGGTTTTTCTTTGTACCCGAATTTAACTTAGACATTTTACCCAAAAATTGTTTTCTTTTAACTTTACTTATCACTTTAAATGGTTACCCTTTTAACTTATTGGGCCACTAAGGCCCATAAACACATTAACACTTTCCTCATCACCAATCAAGATCAAACACATTCATTTCATGAGTTTCTCATGACATGAACAAGAACATGATGAACACCAAGAACATTATCAAGAAGACATGAATTATTCACCAAAATTCAATAAATTTCCAAAAATTAGCAAACTCAAGTATGATGATCTACAAGCATTCTAATTCATCAATTTCATGTTATTTCACTCAAACATACCAATCATCATCATAAAGTTCATACTTTTCAAATATGTTCAAAAAGATGGCATTTTCATGATCCAATCATACAAACCAATTTCATAATTTCAAACAACCATTTGCATGTACTTAGATTCATAATATAAACATATTTCAAGCATCAAATTAATTTTCAAACACATGCAGCCCCATCATCAAACCAAGCCGAACCAAAAACAAGGAAAAGAGGAAAATTTTTCAATCAAATATCATGGTTTGCATGCATCCAAAACCACCAAAGGAACACATTTTAAGCATCATATCAAATTTTAAACTCACATGCAGCCAATATATATATAGCCGAACCATTTCATCCAAGAAATAGGTTCCAAGAATTCATTTTTCAAGAGGAAAAAGAGTTAAAGACAAGGATCAAGGGTAATCCTTAACTCTAGTCACCAATCCTCTAGAATTCAAGGTTCTCCCCCTTTTACCTAAGGAAATTTTCAAGAAATAGGTGCAGCCAAAACTTCAAAACAGCCCCTCTTTATGCTCCTTTGATCACCCAAGTAAGTTTCTTCAAAGGATGTAGGCTAGATTTTGAGGTTTAAGGTTCAAAAATGGAACCTTTCACCAAGTGTGTGTAGGAAAGAAATGAAAAGATGGAGAGAAAGGATGAAGAGCTCACGGTTTGGAAGGAGAGAAATGAGGAGTGAGAAGTGGTTTGCATGCAAATGAGAAGGTAAGGTGCAAGTATAAGAAAGAATGATGGCTTTCCTTACATCTTTGACTTGGAAAATGTATGAAACAAGTAATGTCCCATGCCTCACATGTCACGGCCTTGGGAGAGTAAAATAGGGAAAATTTTGCTAAATATTGCAGATTTTGGTGATTCAAATCAAGGGCATTTTGGTTCGGTTCCAAAAAGTGTAGGGGTAAAATGGTCATTTTGCACAAAAAATCCCAAAAATTCCAAAAATTCCCAAAAATTCTAGAAAATAGGAAATTAATTTCTAACCTTTTTAAAACCAATTTTGATGATTAAAAATATTTTAATCATACAAAATTCACTATATCACACAATAACAGCATATAGGCAAAAATGCGGGTTGTTACATCTCTCCCCACCTAAAAAGAAATTTCGTCCTCGAAATTTGCGTGTACCTTCTTGGAATAAGTGAGGGTGAGACATCTTCATCTGATCTTCCAATTCCCAGGTTGCATTTCCCTTATCTGTTGCACTCCATATAACTTTGACAAACGAAATCTCTTTTCCTCTCAACTACTTAATCCTTCGGTCTCCGATTCGTACAGGTAATATTTCATAAGTTAAATTTTCTTTTAATTGTATTACGTCGGGTTCTATGACGTGCGAAGGGTCAGGAATATATTTTGGAGTTGTGACACATGGAATATATTATGAAGATTAGAAAGAAAAGGTGGTAAAGCAATTTGGTAAGTAACAAGACTGATCTTTTTCAAGATTTGGTAGGGACCAATGAATTTGGGTGTAAGTTTTCGGGATCGCATTGCCCTACCAACCCCAGTTGTTGGTGTAACTCTCAGAAATACATGGTCTCCTTCTTTGAATTCAAGGGGTTTCCTCCTCCGATCATAGTAACTTTTCTGCCTGCTCTGTGATATTCTTATCCTTTCCTGGATCATCTTGATCTTTTCCGTGGTTTGCTGAATCATCTCAGGCCCCAACACTAGGCCATCACCAGATTCAAACCAACACAAGGGTGTCCTACACTTCCTACCATACAACGCTTCGTACGGTGCCATTCCAATACTAGAATGGAAACTATTGTTATAGGTGAACTCGATCAGTGCCAACAACTGATCCCAACTTCCCTTATGTTCTAACACACAAGATCTCAGCAAATCTTCTAGAGATTGGATTATCCGCTCAGACTGACCATCCGTCTGAGGGTGATACGCTGAACTAAGTATTAACTTGGTTCCCAAAGCTTGCTGCAGACTACCCCAAAATCTGGATGTAAATCTAGGGTCTCTATCTGACACAATGCTAGACGGAACCCCATGTAATCTTATTACTTCCTTAATGTACAATTGGGTTAACTTTTCTAAGGAAAACTTAATGTTGATAGGTAAAAAATGAGCAGATTTTGTTAACCTATCAACGATTACCTATATAGCATCAAACCTGCAGGAGTTCTAGGTAAACCCACCATGAAGTCCATCGATATACTATCCAACTTCCACTCAGGGACATCTAAAGGCTGTAACTCTCCCGATGGTCTCTGATGTTCAATCTTAGCTTTCTGACAAACTAAACAAGAAGCTACATACTCAGCTACTTCCTTTTTCATTCCAGACCACTAAACATCTTCTTCAGATCCTGATACATCTTAGCCGCTCCAGGGTGAATACTCAATCCACTTTTATGGGCCTCTTCAAGAATCGATCTTCTTATCTCCTTATCACTAGGTACACATGTCCTACCCTTGAATATAATAATCCCATCAGTGCCCTTACTAAACTCAGATTCTCCTTTCTTAGGGACTAGATCCTTCAAAACCTGCAAAGGTTGATCTACCTCTTTAGCCAAACGGATCTGTTCTAAGAAATCATTCGAAATCTTCAAAGTTCCTAATCTCACACTCTTAGGAGTTAATTCAACATCTAAGTTCAGGTCTCTAAACTTTTCTATCAATTCTAGCTCCCTAACCATCATCGCCGACACATGCAAAGATTTCCTACTTAACGCATCAGCCACTACAATGGCTTTCCCTAGATGGTACTGCAAGCTAAAATCATAATCCTTCAAAAATTCCATCAATCGCCTCTGCCTCATATTCAACTCCTTCTGATCAAACAGGTATCTCAAGCTCTTATTGTCGCTAAAGACCTCAAACCTAGCGCCATACAGATGGTGTCTCCAAATCTTTAGGGCGAAAACTATAGCAGCCAACTCTAGATCATGAGTAGGGTAATTCACTTGTGTGTTCGCAGTTGCCTAGAGGCGTAAGCCACTACTTTTCCTTTTTGCATCAACACACAACCTAATCCTTGTTTTGAAGCATCACAATACACTTTAAAACTCTCTTGCGGGTCAGGTAAAACTAAGACAGGCGCAGAAGTCAACCTCTTCTTCAATTCCTGAAAATTATCCTCACACTTCTGGCTCCACACAAAAGGTTGGTCCTTCCTAATCAGACGGGTCAACGGGGTTGCTATCCTAGAAAAATTCTCAATAAACTTACGGTAATATCCAACTAACCCTAAAAAGCTTCTTACTTCTGTCACAGTCTTAGGTGCTTCCCACTGTAACACAGTTTCCACCTTAGTTGGGTCTACGCTAACCCCTCCACTAGAGATTACATGACCTAGGAAGTTCACTTCCTTCAACCAGAATTCACACTTAGATAGCTTAGCATACAACTTTCTATCCCTCAGGGTCTGCAAGGCTATTCTAAGATGTTCTGCATGCTCTTCCTCACTCTTGGAATATATGAGGATGTCGTCTATGAAGACCACAACGAATTTGTCCAAGTAAGGATGGAAAACTCGGTTCATATAATCCATGAAGACTGCGGGTGCATTGGTTACACCAAACGGCATTACTAAATACTCATAATGCCCATAGCGTGTTCTAAAAGCTGTCTTCGGAATATCCTCAAACTTAACAAGTATCTGGTGGTAACCTTACTTAAGGTCAATTTTTGAGAATACAGTTGCTCCTCTTAATTGATCCATCAAGTCGTCTATCCTAGGCAAAGGATACCTATTCTTTACCGTCACTTTGTTTAGCTGACGATAATCTACACACAGTCTCATGCTACCATCCTTCTTCTTAACTAACAGCACGGGCGCTCCCCAAGGGGATACACTAGGCCTAACAAACTGCTTCTCTAACAACTCCTCTAGCTGCTTCTTCAACTCAGCTAATTCTAATGGGGACATCCTATACGGAGCTATAGAAATAGGTCTGGTTCCAAGCACCAACTCTATGTTAAACTCTATCTCTCGCTCTGGCGACAAACCAGGAATATCTTCTGGAAACACTTCAGGAAATTCCCTCACCACAGGCAGCTTACTGATGTCAGATTCCCGCTAGATTTGAGCTCCTTCTCTCAAAGAAGCATTTACTTGGTTGGCGGACAAGAATCTCGAACTTACCGAATTAAGAGTAGAGGGAGAAGAAGAATCAAACACAACAGATTTATTATAACAGTCAAGTTGGACTCGATTGGAAGATAACCAGTCCATTCCCAAAACAATATCAAGTTGAGAAAGGGGCAAACAAATCAAATCAGCAGAGAAGGTCCTATCACCGATGGCGATTGGACAGTTCAAACAGGCTAATGAAGTGATCACAGGTTTAGCAGTAGGAGTGGAAACAACAAGATCATAGGGCAATTTAGCAACAGGCAATTTCAATCGTTTCACACACTCCATAGAAATAAAAGAATGTGTCGCACCCGAATCATATAATACAATCAAAGGAATTCCACTTATGACACACTTACCTTGGATCAGATCCTCAGATTCAGCAGCTTCAGCACCGCTCATGGTGAACACTCTACCTCTGGTTCTGGGCCTTCCAGCTTGCGCATTCAGATTTGACACAGGTGCACTCGCAACACTGCAACCACTTCCTCTCAGAGCAGGGCAGTACCTCTTCATATGGCCACTTTGTTTGCACTGATAACAGATGGGTCCGCTGGATGGGTTTGTAGTCTGGCCTTTGAATGGACAGTCCTTCAAGAGATGGTTCCTTTCACAATGCGGAAAACTGGCATAGTTGTTGCCGGTACTACTTGCAGGACTTCCTCCACTAGTAACCATTGATTGTGGCCTCGCGGCGCTCCCAGATGATGAGCCAAAGTTGTTTCTTGGGACAAAATAAGGCTTCCTCCTTGCTTGTGTAACCTTGGGTTTGTTCCTCTGCAGGCCGAAATTCTTCCACTGAGCTTGCCTCGTCTTAGTGTCATCCTCAAAGATGCGGCACATGTTGACCATCTTAGAGAACTCGGTGATCTGCTGATAGCCAATGGCTTGCTTGATCTCTGGCCTCAACCCACTTTCAAACTTAGAGCACTTGGATCCTTCTTCTACAGTGTTCTGGAAGTATGGGAAGAACTTGGATAATTCCTCAAACTTCACGGAATACTCCCCAACAGTCATGCTCCCTTGCTCCAACTTCAGAAACTCAACCTCTTTGCGCTTTCTCAAATCATTTGGAAAATACTTCTGGAGAAAAGTCTCCTTGAACACATTCCAAGTAATCAGCCTTCTAGAGGCTTCTAACTGACGTCTGAAATACTCCCACCAGTGCTGAGCTTCTCCAACCAGCATGAACACAGCCAATGTTACCTTCTGCTCGTCAGGACAACCCATAGCTAAGAAAATCTTTTCCAGCTCTTCTAACCACAGTTGGGATCCATCAGGGTCATGACCTCCTTTGAATTGCGGTGGATTGTTCTTCTTGAAGGTAGACAGTCCACGGTAAGTGTCAGGGATGTTGTTCTGGTTCTGATTACGGGATTGATTGATCTCATCCAATGTTTGCTGCTGGTTCTCTAGAACGTTCACGATCCTTCCCAGGAGATCGTTCATCACAGGGTTACCTCTTCCTGCCATGGGATCTTGCATTCACAGAACAAATCAGCTTCTTCTGTTTCATGCAGAATCATTCAGGCAAGAATAAGTAACGCTACACAGATTCTCATATTACTACCTTTACACAGTTAGTAATACAAGAGCAATTAATTCACACAAGGAAATCTAATTCACACAAACAAACAATCAAACACAGAGTAAACACAGAGGAAAGGGTATCATAGACCATACCCGAGGCCAAAAGAAAAGAACAGCTCTAATACCACCTAATGTGACACCCCTAGTTACCACTAAGAATGCCATATGTGTTACACATGACCAACGAAAGCATTATATACGAGTTGTTAAAAACGCAGAATTTTTTTTTGAAAGGATTTAGTAGTTGTCAACCTACTACATCTCTAATTCTATTTTAAGTGTTTACAAAATATTCTTTCCTTACTTGTGAAACCTGTTTTCGTAAAACGTTGAGAATAATCATCACGTCACGTAAGCGTACATCATACATACATTTGCAAGTCAACATATGAAAATAAACAGTGCATAAGGTTATATACAGAAATAATGTACTTCTCGAGCCATACGATAGCAAAATCAAAATAAGAGTTCTAGAAGTGAACTGAAATAAATAAGACCTCAATAAAATACAAAAGAGAGGTCGCCAAATCAGAGCTGCAACTGACTAGACTCAAACAACACTATCCTACTCGTCGCTAGAGGGGTCCTCCTCCGGATCCTCCTCCTCCTCTGACATGTCATTAATGATAATCAACTCTAACTCATCCGAGAGAGAGAGGCCTTACGCATCAGCATGCAAAGGCTGTGAGCCTGAAGCCTCAGAAGTGGGTGAGTATCTGGGGGAGTCTGGCACAACCAAGTCTTCAATCCTGGATGACCGTGATGCCACAGACGATGCAAGACGGTGACGCGATGGACGAAAGGTAGTATAATGCACTAAGTTAGGTGGTGTCTGGAACTCGAGAGTCACCAGTACAACAAAGTCTACCTCAGGTACTAACGGGAGACCAGGGTGAGTGATGTTGACTCGGACCTCTCCGGTGAAGACACATCTTCTAGGGACGTCCGTCACCCTCCAGGAACCCTTGGGCATCCAGCGTAGCTCCACCCTCATTGATATCATATCGAAGATCTCCAATGCCGGCTATTGACATAATGAAAGAGACACAACAACCAGATAGAAGAAAGGAAGCGTGAGAACACATCACATGAACTCACAAAACATAGGATATGATGTGCTAGAGCACACAGACAGAAATTTCAAACAATTCAACCAACAAGTAAATACACATAACATCATCATGACGCAATCAAACTATTGCATGACTTGCAACTACAATGTTATAACTAATGCATGAGGGCCCGGGGAAAAATCACCATCCACAGTGCACACAACAACTGCCCGACCATATATGTACAACGTATCAGGAGTTAGAGTCTGTACTAGCGCCGGTACAAAGAGCATTGCTCAATTTTGGCCAAATCATTTTATCCGTCTTCCAGAAAATCTCAACTGACCCCGAAAATCATGAGAGCGACAGGAATAGCTAATCTGGGTTCCACGATCTCGACAGTAGGGAGCTAACCTACGTCTTCTGAGATCTTCCAGGAGTTAGGCTATCCTCAGGGCTGGCGTCCCTTTTGAGGACCCGCTGGCGTTCTTTGCAAAACCCAGTGCACCCTTCGAAACCAATTTCACACTGTACCAAGTGTCACTGCCATATAAGGTCGTAAGGTTTTTCATCTTGAACATCATCAATGCTTTATGATGCATGTCACACAACAATGCTTTGCAGCATACACATCCTTACAGGCAAAGCCCATTGAATCATCCTACGTCACCACTTTCCCGTGGTACGGCCCGATTCAATGTCTTCCCTTCACAAGGAAAACCAAACCCCATCTCGGGTTAAGACCGTACTCTCTCACTAAGCTTCTCAAGTCTTACGCAGAAAGAGTGTGTTGGTTATAAACTTTTAATTTAGTTTGTACTAATGTTTTGTTCTTTAAAGTGATGGTCACTTTCACTTAAGTCCTATAGCTTACTAAGACTTATAAATGTGTCTTATGAATAGTATTACCTATCTTAACTCATCTTGTATGTCTTAATTAAGATTAGGTTTAACCCTTAATTATGATTAGTCTTCATTAACTAAACTATAATTAATCTTAATTCTCCTTAATTAAGTCTTAATCCTTACTTAAGATCCTAATTAATCCTTAATTATCCCTTAATCTCTTCCTTAATCTTGGATTATGCTTTTAATTACACATTATTAAGGTTAATCATAATTAATTAGTTCTTAATCATCATTAAGACTTCATTACTTTGATTAATGCTTCATTAGTGATTAATGATTAAGATTAAGGTTAATCTCCATTAGGGTTAATTAACTTTAGCTTAATTAATTCTTCCTTGCTTAATTACCTTAAGTGAATTAGTTTATTCAACTTAAGTGAGTTGGATTAGTAAGCCCACTAATTAAGTTTTAACTCTTTGATCTTGATGAGTAGGATTAGAGTTGAAGCCCAACACTAATCCAGGCCCAATATGCATTTGTTATTTTTGTTTGGCCTTATGGTGAGTTTGATGAGTTTTTTTTAAGGTATTGAGCCTGAACTAGAAGCCCAATGGTTAGGTAACCCATAAGGGTCTATTTTCTCAAGTTACCATCAAGTTATGTGAATTTTAAGTTGACTTTTTTATGGGTTTTTCTTTGTACCCGAATTTAACTTAGACATTTTACCCAAAAATTGTTTTCTTTTAACTTTACTTATAACTTTAAATGGTTACCCTTTTTAACTTATTGGGCCACTAAGGCCCATAAACACATTAACACTTTCCTCATCACCAATTCAAGATCAAACACATTCACTTCATGAGTTTCTCATGAACATGAACAAGAACATGATGAACACCAAGAACATTATCAAGAACACATGAATTTCACCAAAATTCAATAAATTTCCAAAAATTAGCAAACTCAAGTATGATGATCTACAAGCATTCTAATTCATCAATTTCATGTTATTTCACTCAAACATACCAATCATCATCATAAAGTTCATACTTTTCAAATATGTTCAAAAAGGTGACATTTTCATGATCCAATCATACAAACCAATTTCATAATTTCAAACAACCATTTGGATGTACTTAGATTCATCATATAAACATATTTCAAGCATCAAATTAATTTTCAAACACATGCAGCCCCATCATCAAACCAAGGCCGAACCAAAAACAAGGAAAAGAGGAAAATTTTTCAATCAACAATCATAGTTTGCATGCATCCAAAACCACCAAAGAAACACATTTTAAGCATCATATCAAATTTTAAACTCACATGCAGCCAATATATATATATATAGACGAACCATTTCATCCAAGAAATAGGTTCCAAGAATTCATTTTTCAAGAGGAAAAAGAGTTAGAGACAAGGATCAAGGGTAATCCTTAACTCTAGTCACCAATCCTACTAGAGTTCAAGGTTCTCCCCCCCTTTACCTAAGGAAAATTTTCAAGAAATAGGTGCAGCCACAACTTCAAAACAGCCCCTCTTTATGCTCCTTTTGATCACCCAAGTATGTTTCTTCAAAGGATGTAGGCTAGATTTTGAGGTTTAAGGTTCAAAAATGGAACCTTTCACCAAGTGTGTGTAGGAAAGAAAATGAAAAAGATGGAGAGAAAGAAAGGATGAAGAGCTCACGGTTTGGAAGGAGATAAATGAGGAGTGAGAAGTGGTTTGCATGCAAATGAGAAGGTAAGGTGCAAGTGTAAGAAAGAATGATGGCTTTTCTTACATCTTTGACTTGGAAAATGTATGAAACAAGTAATGTCCCATGCCTCACATGTCACGGCCTTGGGAGGGTAAAATGGGAAAAATTTTGCTAAATGTTGCAGATTTTGGTGATTCAAATCAAGGGCATTTTGGTTCGGTTCCAAAAAGTGTAGGGGTAAAATGATCATTTTGCACCAAAAATCCCAAAAATTCCAAAAATTCCCAAAAATTCTAGAAAAATAGGAAATTAATTTCTAACCTTTTTAAAACCAATTTTGATGATTAAAAATATTTAATCATTCAAAATTCACTATATTACACAATAACAGCATATAGGCAAAAATGCGGGTGTTACACCTCTCTCTCCAGAAGATCAAATACTATTAGATTTACCTCCTCATCTTTTGGAAACATTTCTCTCTCCTCTAATTCTTAAGAATCTGCTACTATAAGTTGTTGAGGGGGTGCTGGCTCACTATTGCTCTTCTGTTGTGCTTTATATGTATCATTTGTGAGCTTTGTACTTACCTAGCTTTTCACTTTCATTCGGTAAAGTCACAAGGAGACTAGTGATTAAGAGTGTCTCTTGTGACAGTAAAGGGTAAGTGTTTTTGAGAGGTTTGGAAGCTCAAGTGTGAGCTGAGGTGCTTACAGACTCTACAGAAGGTGCTCTGTAGTTTGCTGTTCAAGCTATATCTTCTGCAGAAGGTGCTGCAGTAAGAAAAGGCTTGAGTCTTGTATTATTTGAGTTGTGATAAGCCTGAAGAGGTTGTAGAAAGAATGCGACACCCTTAGTTATACCACTAAGAATATCACATTATAACACGTAACCGTCGAACGTACTGTTTTTGAAAAACGTCAAAATACAGAAATTTTTTTTTTTTTTAAAGAGCTTAGTCCTCATCAACCCATTACATTTCTAATTTCATTTTAAGTATTTATGAAATATCCTTTCCTTAAGTTTGAAACTCGTTTTCCGAAAATATTTAGACGATTATCACCTCACGTACATACATAACATACACACAGTTATAAAATCAGTTAAAAGGAAAGAAACATCATAAATATATACATACATCACAGTGTCAGTGTACTTTTCGAGCCAACAAGGCAACCACACAAAACATGAGTTCTAGTAGTAGACTAAAATAAATAAGACCTCAACAAAATACAAAACAAGAGGTCGCTAGATCAGAGCTGCTACTACCTAGACTTACAACTACTCGCAACTACACTAGTCCTACTCATCATCCTCCGACTCAGCAGGAAGCCATCCACAACTCCTCCTCCCAGCACCTCCGAAAGTGATCATCCCAAAATCCTCTGAGGGATCGTCGCTCGAAGAGTCCTCTTCTAGCTCCTCCTCCTCAGGATCCTCCTCCGGCTCCTCCTTCTCGTCCGTGGTATCATCTATCACGATCAAACCTGGCCCACCCGGGAGAGGGCGGCTATGCGTATCAGTACGCACAGGCTGAGAAGGTGATGCCTCGGGAGAGGGAGAGTATCTGGGGGAGTCTGGCTCATCCATAGTCGCCATTCGTGATGACTGAGATGACGTCGAAGGAGCGGGGCGATGACGAGGGTTACGAAAATTAGTATAGCGTCTGAGTCCTGGTGGCGTCTCGAACTCTAGGGTCACTGGCACTGTGAAGTCCAACTCCGGAATCAAGGGAAGGCTAGGGTGAGAAATGATAAGGCAAACCTCCCCTGTGAACACGCATCGCCTAGGGATGTCGGTCACCCGCCACTGACCTCGTGGCATCCACCGCATCTGGATCCTCATGGTCGACATACTGAATATCCCCGATGCCAACTGTCGATGTAGCGAAGAAATACAACGACAGGAAACGACAGAAACAGAAAGAAGGGTGAGAACATCGCATGAACTCATAACAAGTAGAATACAGCAACTAGAGCATACACAAGATATTCACACTTTTCAATCATAAGAATACAGTTTATATCATAATTATGCATATGAACTAATGCATGTGGGCCCAGGGAAACATCACCATCCGCAAAGCACAACAGCAACTGCCCGACCATATATGTGCAACGTATCAGGAGTTAGAGTCTGTACTAGCGCGGTACTTATAATTTTCTTTTGGCCAATTTTTCCCGACTTCCAGACAATCTCAACTGACCCTGAAAACTTGAGAGCAACGGGATAGTCAAGCCTGTACCCCGTTTGCTCGACAGTAGGGAGCGAGCCTACGTCACCTGAGCCATTTCGGGACCTGACTACCCTCAGGGCTGGCATCCCCACCCGAGGACCCTCTGGCGTTCATTGCAAAACCCAGTGCCCAGTCCCTACTAGTTTCACACTGTATCGAGTGTTACTGCCATATAGGTCGTAAGGTTTTCAACCTCGAACATCAACAATGCTTTATGATGCATGTCATGCAACAATGCCTTCAACAATCACATCCCTACAGGCAAAGCCCATTGAACCATTCAACGTCACCACATCCCCGTGGTGCGGACCGAATTCAATGTCTTTCCATTTAGGGAAACCACACAACGTCTTCAGCAGGCACAATCCTTACAGGCAAAGCCCCTTTGAATCATTCTACGTTACCACATCCCCGTGGTACGGCCCGATTCAAAGTTTCCCCTTCACAAGGAAAGCCAAACCTCACTATCTCGCCAAGCTTCTCAAGTCTTATGTAAGAAGAGGGTGTCGGTTATAATCTTTTATAGTAGTTCGTACTAATGTTCTTTGATAATCATGTCCACTTAAGTCCTATAATTTACTAAGACTTATGATTGTGTCTTATGAATGGTATCACTTATTCTAATTCTCCTTGTATGACTAATTACGATTAGGTTTAACCTTTAATTATAACTGGTCTTCATTAACTGGATTACAATTAATTTTAATCCTCTTTAATTAAGTCTTAATCCTTACTTAAGATCCTAATTTATTCCTAATCGTCCCTTAATCTTTTCCTTAATCTTGGATAAGGATTTTAATTATACTTGATTAAGGTTAATCATGATTAATTAGTTTTTAATCAACATTATTGACTAATTACTTAATTAATACTTTCATTAAGGTTAATTAACTTTAGACTTAATTAATCATCCTTTACTTAATTAACTTAAATGAATTAGGTTAATTAACTTAGGTAATTGAATTAGTTACGCCCACTAATTAACTCTAAGTTTTAATTTTTAATAATTTGGATTAGAGTTGAAGTCCAACTCTAATCTAAGCCCAAATTCATAAGTTATTTTTAGTTGACTTTTTAAATGAGTCTTTGACTCTCTTTTTGAAGGCTTTGGGCCCAAACCAAAGGCCCAAAGGTTTGATGACTCATGGGAGTCCATTCTTACTCATAACAAGTCAAAAAGTTGGCTTTTATGTTGACTTTTACTTTGGTGAAAATAGGAATCCGAATTTTAGTCTTTTGTCATTTTAAAAACTTTCTTTATTTGCATTTTAACCCTTTTACTTATAAATTTATTTCTTAGTCCTTTTTGAACCATCAAGCCCATAAACACTTTTTTTTAACTTACCCTTGACCTTTTCAACATCAAAAAGGTATTCTTGATGAGTTTCATCAAGAACAACTCATGAACATCAAGAACAACTTGAATGTTCATCAAAACTTCAAATTTTTCCACAACATCCAATCTTCACCAAACTTTCATACAATCATCAACAACCAATTTAAATATCAAATATCATACTAATTCACCCAAAATCATCCACATGCACATTTAAGTTCATAACTTCATTTTCAACTCATAAACACCAATTTTTTCAAAGATCAATCATCCAAAACAATTGTATACATCCAACCAACTTCATGCATGTTCATGGATTCATCATACAAACATATTCCAAGTTCCAAAAAAATTTTTAAAACACATGCAGCCCCTCAAACTCTCTAGGCCGAGAGCTATAGGAGGAAAAAGGGAGAAATTTTCCAAAATTGTTTCTTGGCTTGCATGCATCAACAATCAAAATCCAAGCACATTCCAAGCATCATAATAAACTTAAAAACATGTAAACAACCCAGCTCCAAGAATCCAAAATATTTGCTCAAAGAAAAGCTCAAAAAGTGATTCTTTTCAAGGAAAAACAAGAGTAAAAACAAGGATTTTAAGGGCAAATCCTTGACTCTAGTTACCAATCCTACTAGAGTTCAAGTTCTCCCCCCCTTTACCTCAAATTTCCAAGAAAATGAGTGCAGAATTTTGGTCCCAAAACAGCCCCCAAAGATGCCTCCTTTAGTCACCAACAAGGATTTTTCAAGGCTAGAAGGCTTAGAAATGGAAGCTTTGGTTCAAAGATGGAACCTTGGCTTGATGTGTTTAAGGGAAGATGAAAAATTTTGAGAGAAGTTGATGGAGAGTTCACGGCCAAGAGAGAAAAGGAAGAGAGAAAATGAGAGAGTTCCTAAGCTTGCATGTAGGAAAAATGAGAGAGAAAGGTGAGTTGATGTGCCATAAAGGCTTGCTTCTTTTTCAAGTCTTGGAGAAAAGAAAGAAAAATACAAGTGGCTTCCATGCATCAAGGCTGCACTATGCACGGCCTTCTAGGAGGAAAAAGGGAAGGTTTGTGCAATTTTTCTGGCCCGGATCAAGAGTATTCGGGCCCGGTTCAAGGGACAGGAGGGGCAAAAAGGTCATTTTCACAGAAAAACCCCAAAAATTCCCAAAAATTCCCTAAAAATAGGAAATTTAATTCTAAATCCAAAAATATAAATTTTGATGATTAAAAATAATTTTAATCACTCAAAATCCAATAAAACACTCAAAACGGCAAAAACGGTAAAACGCGGGTGTTACAAAGAATACTAGTGGTAGTGTGTACCCAAGAAGATTGTAATTTGGTTGTTTGAGTAAGAAATCCTACTTGGTGTAGGGACTGGACGTAGCCTCAGGTTGGAAGAGGTGAACCAGTATAAAAATCTCTATGCCTCCTTCTCTTCCCTACTTTCCTTATTTATTTCATGTGCATAAAAGGATTTTGAAAACTATATAATACCTAAGTAAGTGTTAACAATCAAGATTCCAAAGAACGAATCCTATCTTCTGCATATTGCATAAATTACTAACAATACATCTTCTGGTGGTTTATCTTTTAATACTAAGCCAAGTAAAACTTGAGCAGAACAGTATTAGAAGTTAATTGCAGAAAATTTTAATTAATCACAATTCAACCCCCCTTCTTGTGATTAAATTTTCAACTTCAGAAATGGCTGAGGCTCACGATGTAGATTACTTTACGCCCGCGTAGGCGGATAGGTATAAATGGGTGGACCCGGAGGTTCTTGGAACGCTGAGTATCTATGGGTCGGACTGTTCGGAGCATAGTCAAGAGCGTCTATTTGATTTAGAAGTGTTTGGCACGGCAAAAATGAAGAGGGATTATAACGTTGTGATTCCACCCCGGGGGAGCCGGGTTTGCCACCTCTTAGAAAACAATACATTGTTTTTGTATACATATGATTTTTTTTCATTCTAAACTAATAATGAGGCTCCCCTTCACTCCCTTTGAATAAAGGGTGTTCATGTATTTGAACTGTGCACCCTCACAATTGCACCCAAATTCATGGGCATTCATCAGGTGTTTTGAACTGATAATGGTCGAATTTGGTTTTACTCCTTCCGTCAAGTTATTCTTTCATTTTTTTTCCAGTGTTGAGGAAGCATCCCAAGGGGAAGAAGGATGAGACCCTGAAGAGTTGGATCTCATTATGGGGGTTTAATGGTCGCAAATTGATCGCGCCGTATACAGAGCCGGCCAAGAGGGGGAACATTACTTTTAAACAAGAATTCTTCCGAGTGCAGGCGGCGGAAGGGGTGAAGCCGTTTTGGGAGGAGCAGTCGTCTAACGCTCCAAAATTCTATATTTATTGGAGTGAAAGGCATTACGACAAGAAGTCATTTGATTATGAGGTGGCCAAGTCGAGTTTGTCCCCACGAGACAAGACTGTCAAAGATTTACTTGTGGAGTCTGTCAAAGAGTGTGGGGTCTTTTCTAGTAAAAAGATCTTAGATGGGCTGATGCGCAATGTTGGTTCACGAATAGGTGAGATTTGCAATTCTGCTAGTTGTTGACTTGTCACAATTCTTAACTAATTTTAAATTTTTGTTTGTAGCATCCTTGGACAACGCCGCGTTGAAGCAATTGAGGGCTCTCCAGAATGCTAACATGGGTCAAGGGGATGATGTGCATGTGGATCTGGATTTGACTCAGGATGTCGGTGATGACGTGTCGGGGGCTCAACCCATGTTGCAGGATGACATCGGGCCCAATGGGGACGACGTGGTGCATGGCAGTGGCGCCGATGAGAATCGACCCAAAAGGAAGAAGAAGCCTGCAAAATCCAAGAAGAGGCCGAGGGCCGAAGAATCTTCTGGGGAGTCCGGGGTTAATTTGTACGACTCGGAGTGTGACCTTGATACGCCCGAGATAGACCATGTTTTATATAACCCCTTTATAAAGGCGGTTCATGACAAGGTCCCTGTGGAGGAGCATCTCGGTGATCTAGAGCGTCAATGTCTCCAACATGCATCATTTCTGAGATATATGTGATTAGATGTGATGCCGACATATGATCAGGTGAACTTGGACTTGGAGACTCATACCACTGAGCTAGACAAGGCCTTGGAAGATTTAAAGGCTGCCAATGATGCTACAGATAATGAGAAGAAAGAAAAAATAAAATATAAGGGTTTTTATAAGATGACTAAGGATAAGAACAAGGCCCTGGAAGCTGAGATAACCAAGTTGAAGGAGGACTTGGAAAAGTTGCAAATGGCCCCTCCAGCGTCCGGGATGAATGAGGCGGCCGTGACCGAGATAGTGAAGAAGAACCTGCTGAAGGCTCAGGAAAAATTTAATCAATAGAAGGCTAGCCTTGTGCAACATTTTGAAAAGATTGGTGTTGAGTCCTTCGAGAATTCAGTGGCCCAGCTGAAGGTTCTCAATCCCAGTTTGGTGGCGGAAGGGGTGTCGTCTTCCTATGAAGTTTTCAAGGAGCAAATCTGCAAAGTTGATATGGAGAAAAAAGTGTATGTTGTAGTTGCTTCAGGGGAGGAAGTTGGCCCTTGTGAGGAGGAATGAATATATTTGTAATAACTTGTATATTTTCTTTTATGCTTTGGCCCTGTACCCTTTCGTTTCTGCACTTATATTACTTGTCTGGACGACTTTGCACATTTAAGTGTCTTTGTTGACTGATTTTTATTTGTTCCTGTTGTGCTTTTAACGTGTTTCTACGCTTATAATGTTTGTTGGTTTTGTATTGCGCTTTTAACGTTTTTGCACGCTTGTAACGCTTTCATATTTTGTCACTTTAAATTATTACGAAGTGGTAAGAGGCCGTGATGCTCTTCACATCCGGGTTTGGGTAATTGAACACGTAGTCGAGATGCTCCTCGCATCAAGATAAGGTGTCTGAGATGCTCTTCGCATCAGGAATTGCAAAATAGTTAAACCATGAAGTCGAGATGCTCTTCACATCCGGGTTTGAAATAATAAAAGAAATCCTAAGGGTCCTAAAGTACAAGGAAACTAAGACTGACTTATATTAAGAATAATATGCTATGAGCTTATCCGAGTTCCAGAATCTTGGAATGGCTTTCCCTTCGAGGGTCTCAATCTTATAGGCACCATTTCCAATTGATTCAGTTACCCTATAGGGGTGACACGATCCCGATCGACCTCAACCAGGATGCCTCGGATCCATTGCAAGGGATTGAAGGTCCAATGACCGGGGCCAGATCTAAGCGGATGAAGAGAGCTTTGCAACTCTTGAATATCATTGAAGTTCAAAGGAAAGAAGAAGACCGAGAAGAAGATCCAAAGAAGTGGTTTAACTTAATTCGGGAAAGTATATCTAATCAGATTCTAACTGATTTATTTAGGATCAGATCTGTTAGGAATCAATATCAAATCTGTTAGGATTATATTTAAATTTTTTAGGATTATATTTTATCTTATCTAGGATTAAATCTTTTAGAATTATATTTAATCTTTTAGGATTATATTTTATCTTATCTAGGATTATATTTTATCTAGGATTAAATCTATTTAATTTAGGAATGTATCTTTTAGATAGTTTATTTTAGGAAATTTCTTTGCTATATATTGGCATTGAGAATCAGTTTGTAGACAAGTTATTTTTATCAATAAAATTTAAGTTTTCTCATTGTGAGAGCTTATCCTTTGTTCTTGGATTAAAGAACTACTTGATAACTTAGGTTCGACCAACAGGTCTTGGTTAGGGTCTAGTTGCTTATATCTTGATAACTTTGGTGCTTCCGACAGGTCACGGATTGTGTCAAGTTGCTTATATCTTGATAACTTTGGTGCTTCCGGCAGGTCACGGATTGTGTCAAGTTCCTATCTTTGATAGCTTTGGTGCTTCCAGCAGGTCTTGGATTATGTCAAGCTCCTTACAGTTATTTACAATTATTTATCGTTAATTGATCTTCAAGACGGTCCTATCTTTACGCTTTCGGTTCGTATCATTTGGTACCAGAGCTTCGGCTCTTGAGATCAATTGGTAACATCTATCCTTATCTTTTAGTCTTTATCTTATTAAAAAAAACTGCATTAGTTAAACAAAAAGTGCAAACAATACAAAAAAAAGGAGATCTGCAGTAGTAAAAAAAAAAAAGAAAAGTGCAGATAGTAAAAAAAAAAGAAGGTTGCAATATTAAATTTCTTGAGCAGCCTTAGACAGATATTTCCATGGACTTTGTGATCAGTTTGCAAAAATCTCAAAGTGGTGATGAATCAGATTCGAGGACGAATCCTTTCAAAGAAGGGGGGAATGACACGATCCCGATCGACCTCAACCAGGATGCCTCAGATCCATTGCAAGGGATTGAAGGTCCAATGATCGGGGCCAGATCTGAGCGGATGAAGAGAGCTTTGCAACTCTTGAATATCATTGAAGTCCAAAGGAAAGAAGACCACCGAGAAGAAGAAGATCCAAAGAAGTGGTTTAACTTAATTCGGGAAAGTGTATCTAATCATATTCTAACTGATTTATTTAGGATCAGATCTGTTAGGAATCAATATCAAATCTGTTAGGATTATATTTAAATTTTTTAGGATTATATTTTATCTTATCTAGGATTAAATCTTTTAGAATTATATTTAATCTTTTAGGATTATATTTTATCTTATCTAGGATTATATTTTATCTAGGATTAAATCTATTTAATTTAGGAATGTATCTTTTAGATAGTTTATTTTAGAAAATTTCTTTGCTATATATTGGCATTGAGAATCAGTTTGTAGACAAGTTATTTTTATCAATAAAATTTGAGTTTTCTCAGCTTATCCTTTGTTCTTGGATTAAAGAACTACTTGATAACTTAGGTTCGACCAACAGGTATTGGTTAGGGTCTAGTTGCTTATATCTTGATAACTTGGGTGCTTCCGGCAGGTCACGGATTGTGTCAAGTTCCTATCTTTGATAGCTTTGGTGCTTCCAGCAGGTCTTGGATTGTGTCAAGCTCCTTACATTTATTTACAGTTATTTACCGTTAATTGATCTTCAAGACGGTCCTATCTTTACGCTTCCGGTTCGTATCAAGGGGCCTTCCTAGTTTGCAGCTAATTTCCCTTGGGAAGCATTTTTGTTTCCAATGTCAGCCCTTCGTAGGACAAGATCGCCGGGTTTGAACTTCCTGATAAGTACCTTGGTATTGTGTTGTAGTGCCAAGCATTCTGTCAGCAGGGAGTCTCGGATGTGTACCACTATGCGCTTCTTGTCCAAGAAGTCTAGCTTTTCTAGAATACTTTTTCCATTAGTATCCTCATTGAAGTTTTCCACTCTCCAACTCGGTTCTCCTATCTGGACGAGAATGAGTGCTTTAGTCCCGTAGGTGAGGCGAAAAGGGGTTTCGTTAGTTGAAGACTGTGGGGTGGTCCGGTATGCCTAAAGTACATGGTCGAAATGCTCAACCCAGTTGCCCTTGGCGTTGCCTAACCTTCACTTGAGGGCTTTTAGGATGATTTTTTTTGTAGACTCAACTTGACCATTAGTTTGTGGGTGTTCTACTGAGGTGAAGTGATGTTTGATCTTTAGTCCGGCTAACAGTTCCCTGAACCATTTGTTAGTGAACTGAGTTCCATTGTCGGTGATCACAGAATGTGGGATGCCGAACTGAGATATGATGTTCTTGTAAAAGAACTTCTGGATGATGTGATTGTGGCAAGGGGCTCCGCTTCAGTCCATTTGGTGAAGCAGTCTACTGCTACCACTAGGAACTTGACTTGTCCTGGGGCTGGGGGGAATGGGCCGAGGATGTCGATGCCCCACTAGTGGAAGGGCCATGGGACCGACATAGTGGATAACTCAGAGGAGGGTTGATGGTGGAAGGAGTTGTTCTTCTGACATGCTTCACACTTTTTGACGTAGTCCATGGATTGTTGGACCATAGTCGGCCAATAACATCCGACTCTGAGGGCTTTTTTCGATAGAGATCTTCCACCTTGGTGCCCACCACAACTCCCTTCGTGCAACTCGGCCAGGACATATTTAGCTTCATCGTCGTCTATACATTTGAGCAATGAGGTATAAAATCCTTTCCTATAAAGTTTGTCATTAATGACTGTGCACCGGGATGCAAGTCGTCTAAGCTTCTTTGTTTCCTTCTCGTCTTCTGGGAGTTCCCCCCTTCAAGATATAATTCTTCATGTGAGTTATCCAAGAATCCGGTTTATCAATGGCTAAGATTTCTATGTCTGAGATTCTAGGTGTCGAGATGACTTCCTGCAGGACTGACTTGTTGTTTCCCAGCTTCTTGGTATTTGCCAACCTGGAGAGAATGTTGGCTCGTGTGTTCTCATTTCTTGGGACATGCTGGAAAATGAGTTCTTCAAATCTGTCGCTTGCAGTTTTGACCTTTTCTAGGTACCTTTGTAGCTTAGGTTCCTTAGATTGATATTCTCCTTTGATTTGTGACACCATTAGTTGGGAGTCACTGCATACTAGAACCTTCTTTGCCCCTACTTTCTTTGCCATGATTAAGTCGGCGATACATGCCTCATACTCTACTTGGTTGTTTGAGGTGGAGAATTCAAACTTTAGAGACTTTTCAATGCAGATTACACCAGGTCCTGCTAGTACTATTCCAGCTCCTGTGCCCTTCTTGTTGGATGAGCCGTCGACAAAGACGGTCCATTCAAAATTGGAGGTGTCTTCAGTGGGGGTCATTTCGGCGACAAAATCGGCCAAGATTTGGCTTTTGAGGGCGGTGCTACTTTCAAAATTTATGTCGAACTCTGATAGTTCCACTGCCCAAGCTGTCATCCGTCCAGAGAGGTCTGGTTTGTGTAGTACAATTCTGATGGGTAAGTTGGTTTGAACTGTAATCTTGTGCCGCTGGAAGTAGTGTCGCAATCTTTGAGCAGTGAGTAGGATAGATAAAGCGACCTTTTCTAACTTTTGGTAACGCAACTCGGCCCCCTGGAGAGCCTTACTTATGAAGTAGATGGGGTACTAGTTGCGCCCATCCTTGATCAGGACAGAGCTCACTGCCTGGTTCGTGATGGAGATGTAAAGGTACAGATGTTCCCCTGGGGCCGACTTTACCAAGATGGGGGGATTTTCCAGTGTCTCTTTGAGGTGTTAGAAGGGAGCTTCACACTCTCTATTCCATGTGAAGGATTTCCCTTTGCGGAGTAGTTGAAAGAAGGGGAGGGAGGTGGTGGCTGCTTTTGGGATGAATCGACTTAGAGCGGTGATCCGACCATTAAGCTGCTAGATATCCTTGATGCATCTCGGACTTTGCATCTCTAAGACGGCTTTGCATTTGTCTGGGTTAGCCTCGACACCTCGGCTAGTGAGGAGGAAGCCAAGGAAGTGTCCTGAAGGGACGCCAAAGGTGAATTTTAGTGGGTTTAGCAGCATATTATGCTTGCGGAGGAGGCTAAAAACTAATTCCAAGTCGGCCAGATGATCACCTCCAGTGGGGGTTTTGGCAATTATGTCATCAATGTACACTTCAACAACCTTTCCCATCAAATCTCCAAAAACTTGTGTCATCATCTGTTGGTAAGTTGCGCCGACATTCTTCAATCCGAAGGGCATCATGGTGTAATAGTACATTCCCTTGTTAGTGATGAAGGCTGTTTTTTCCTCATCGTCCCAGTCCATGTGTAACGTCCTAATTTCTTAATTCAAGAATAATTTCTGGTTGGAAACACTATTCTGAATTTTTGAAATTATTTCGCGCCATTTTCGATATCGTCACACCATTCATACTATTGCTTAGGCAATCCAACGTTTGCTTAAGCCTTAACACAGTTCATACATCATTATTCTCATTACAAATCTTTAACCGAAACTTAGGGAATGAACCTACATTTGGGGTGTCATGGTTCACAGAGCTCATACCGGAATTCCGACAGAGTTTCCCCTAAAAACTGGACGTTTACCAATTTCTAACTTAACCTGAAAATCAGCAAAGCCACCAGTGCAGATTATAATAACATAACCTAATTCAACCACAATCAAGCCTCCATGGCCAATCTAAAGCTTTTACAGAATTACATCATTAACTATCAATTACAATTAATTCTATTCCAAAAGTCCCTATCTGACCACTAGGAGTGTGGTTCCACTCCAAGAGCTCCCTTCCTCTCCTGCACATGAAGCTGGAACACCCTGCACAACTAGAATATATCCCCGAAACGTGGGGTGAGACTACAGTCTCAGCAAGCAAAGCATGCAACAAACAGTGTGGGGAGGTAATCATATGAGATGCAACATAGAATACAAGTCAACATGAAGTTCATAAATCATTCTGAATCCTTTACACAGTGAAAACTTCTCTTAGGTCAATAAAACAATATAGGTAAGTACATTCATAATAACTATGCAGCAACATACATCATATAGTACAATTCTAAATGCACAAGAACCTCATGATGCAACTCACTGTTCTGCCCAGCAGGCATGATCTTCTCATTTTAACTGGAGTTAGAACTGAGCTCAGACTACGGGGAACGTTTTCCCCGGGGACGAATCCCACCCATTACTGGACCGAAGCCTGTAAGGTTCAAGACCCTTTGAGCAAAGGTTTTAATGACAACAAACTTTTACAACAATATTCTAAGTGTTCTGAATACTTTGTTACTAATTCTTTCACTTGAGAATGCTTGAAAGAATACAGGAAAAGTTACAGAAGGAAGGTGCAAAGATCATAAACATCATTTAATATCAGAATATGTGTCTAGAAGCATATCACATAGAGCTTCATGTCAAAAGTCATGAAACAAGTTCAAGAAGTAGCTTCTTAGCTTCAAGAAGGTCAAGACAGTTCATCTAAGATCCCATGAATATTAAACTGAGTTGTATCAAGCTTCAAAAGCAAATTTGAAGCATTAGAAGGATCATTCAAGACCACTAGAAGCATGAGAAGGAGCATTTCATGAAACATGGAACCTCCTGTATAATGAAGAACACTTAATCAATTCAAGCATATTCATTCCAAGTGTTACTAATGCAAACAAAGTAATAGGAGAAGAAGCATTGAACAAGTTCCCACACTTCCAGAAGAAGAAATAGAATTTCTGCATTCTGCAGAAGAAGCAGTTACAGCAAAGCTGCAGAACATGCATTTCTATAGAAGAAACTTGATAGGAAATTCAAGAAGAAATCCAAAGAGCAAGAAAGGGAAGTCTGGACGTAAAGATAATTGGAATAAATTCAATTTATCCCTTAGAACCAAAATTCCAGACTCAGATCAAGTTATGACATATTAGAAGGAAGATTCACTTTTGTGAAAAGTGAAGAAGAAGATCTTTGCTGGAAAATCATGACTTCCTAAGCTTCCCAAGAGTTGCAGTCAAGTATAAGCATACTATGGAGTCCTCTAAAATGATCACATGTCATTGACAAATCTCTGCATAAAAAAAAGGAAAGTCTGCGGAAGATTTAAGCTGTCAGGTATACTCCAGAAGAAGCAGAATGCAATAAATGCCATTTTTTCTCATTTCTGGGGTTACAGCTGAGGCAAATATAGCTGAAACAATTTATATCAATCAATTCAAAGATCCTAGAATGCTTATAGAAGAAATGGCCACAGAATCCACAAGTTTATTCACTTTGCAGAAGAAATATGATGTCAGACTGCTGTAGAAGAAACATAATTCATTAAATTCTGTTTTTATCATTTTTGAAGATGCAGCTGGGTCAAATACATTTTAAATAAATTATTCTAAGTAAATCATGGCCTATGGTATGCTCCCAGAAGAAATGGCTGCAGAATTAACAAGGCTTCATGTCTGCATGAGATAGCACCTCAAAGGATGCAGCCAGTCAAACTTGAAAGCTGTATGTGCAGAATACAACTGTTACATGACAGAGACAGGACAAGGAACACAACTAGAGGTCAAGGGAGCTCTCCAACGGTTAGTTCCTTTCAGTCTTCTATAAAAGGAGACTTCCTTCACACTTTGAAGGCACCTTACTCCAGAAGAAACATAAATTCTGCAGTTTCACTTCCATATCTTCTGGAAACTTTCTCTCTCCTTCATTTCTGTGATTTCTGGTCTGAAAAGCCTTAGAGAGAGTCTTGGCTCAACATTTTGCTTCTGCTGTGCAAAGATTGTATTGATTTGAGCCTTGTATGTTCTTATTCTTTCTCATTTTCATTGTAAAAGTCTCAAGAGAGGTGTGCAGGTGCATATCCTTCTTCTGAGCAGCAAGGGAAAGTGTTTTCAGTGAGGTTTACTGAGATTTGGTGTTCCTAGTTGGTTTACAGAATCTGCAGAAGGTACTTGCAGTATTCTTGAGACTGAATCTTCTGCAGAAGGTTCTGCAGTAAGTACTCAGTGAAAAATATGAGTTTGGTAGGTTGTTGTCAGCCTGAAGAGGCAGGTAAAGAATACTAACGGTAAGGTTACCCAAGAAAATTGTAACTTGATTGTAAGAGTGAGGTCTGCTGAGATTTGGTGATCTCAGCTGTAAAACAGAATCTGTAGAAGGTACTTGCAGAATTCTGGTTACTGGATCTTCTGCAGAAGGTTTTGCACTGAGTATCTAGTTTGAGAATTGTGTGAGTGAAGTTGAGTTAAGCCTGAAGAGGCTAGAGAAAGAATACTAGTGGTAAGGTTACCCAAGAAAGTTGTAATTTGATTGTTGAGTGAGAAAATCCTACAGGTGTAGGGACTGGATGTAGCCTCAGGTTGGAAGAGGTGAACCGGTATAAAATCCTTGTGTGCAATCTTCTCTTTCCTTCTCTCCTTTATTATTGCACATGCATAAAATTATTTTGAAAAACTAATTAATACCTAAGTGGTACTCATCAAGATTCCATAAAGGGATTTCATCTTTTGCATACTTCATCTGAACTAACATCTTTCTTCTGGAAGTTTGCCTTTCAATACTAAGCCAAGACCAATTTGAGCAGACAAAGTATTGAAAGAAATTGCAGAAAATTTTATTCAATCACAATTAAACCCCCCTTCTTGTGATTGAAGCTCCTACTTCAATTGGTACCAGAGCTTGCCTCTAGGGCTGAACTAACTTAACAGTGAGAGAGGAAAAGATCAAGGGAGATGGCAAATCATGGAGCTGCAATGTTCATTCCAGAAGGATCCTCTACAAACAAACCACCAACATTTGATGGAAAGGACTACTACTATTGGAAGGATAGAATGAAACTATTTCTAGAATCCCAATACATTGATCTTTGGGATATTATTGAAAAAGGAAATTTCATTCCAATGGTCAGAAGAACAAGAATTCCAATTCAGCCTAAAGAAGGAGAATCAAGAGTTCAAGAAGAAGCTCCTCAACCCAAACTAAGAGAAGAATGGACTTCAGAAGATAAACAAAGATATCTTCTGAACTCCAAAGCGAAATTCTTTCTTCTTTGTGCCCTGAGTAGAGGAGAATATGACAAGGTTGCTGGTTGTTCAACAGCAAAGAAAATATGGGACACACTCAATATTGCACATGAAGGAACTGATCAAGTCAAAGAATCAAAATTCAATATTTTGATTCATCAATATGAAGTGTTTAACATGGTTGAACATGAATCTATAGATGAAATGTTCAGCATATTTACAATCATCATAAATGATTTAAAATCTCTTGGAAAAGGCTACTCAAATCAAGAACAAGTAAGCAAAATCCTTAGAAGCCTTCCAAAAATTTGGAGACCTAAGGTGAAAGCAATTCAAGAAGCCAAAGACCTTACTGTTCTAAAGTTGGATGAGTTACTTGGATCACTAAAAGTCCATGAGCAAGAACTCATGGATGAATTGCCAAGGAAAGGGAAGTCAATTGCTCTAAAGGCTAGTACTTCCAGAAGGAACAATTTAACCTCAACAGAAGTAGATGCTTCTGAGAAGGATGAGACATCATCTGAAAATGATGATGAGCTTGCCTTTATCTCTAGAAGAATTCAGAAACTGATCAGAAGGAAGGGCAGAGACAGTTCCTCAGAAGAAGATTCTGGAGAAAAAGCAGCAAACTTATGTCTCATGGCTGGAAGTGATGATGAAGATAATGAGGTAATTACTTACAATCCCACTGCATATAGAGAACTAGAAGATGCATTTGAAAATCTATTATCTGATTTTCACACACTAGCTCAAAAATGTGCACTTCTTAAAGAACAACTCATTAAAACTAAAGAAGAAAATGAAAAATTGAAAGAAAACAATAACAGGTTAATAAAAAACAATCAATGTCTTCAACAATCTCATTTTAAACTATCAGAACAAATAAAACTAATCAAAGACAATTCTGCAAAAGATACAAAGACTGCATCACTGCAGAAAGAAAGCTATCTTCTGCAGAAGAAAATTGATGAATTACAAACAGATTTAAGTAAGTTTGTTAATAGTACACACAACTTGAATAAATTAATTGGAAATAGCAGAGAAACCTCTGATAAAAGAGGAATAGGCTTTAATCAAGATTCATCCTCAAAAATTCACAAAACTGTTTTTGTCCCTGCCAAAAGGCAACCTCCCAATTGTTCTTGGTGTAACAGAACTGGACACATTTTCCACAACTGTTACAGAAGAAAAGGGAGCTTTTGAAGGAAGGTATCTAACCACCCAGGACCCAAGAAGATTTGGGTACCTAAATCTCTACTATCTTCTGATGTAGGAACAAGCAAGATCACTCATGAGGAAAGAGCTATGGTTCTTGGATAGTGGATGCTCAAGACATATGACGGGACAAAAACAAATTCATTCAACTACACAAAATGGAAGGTGGAACAGTAACCTTTGGAGACAACAACAAGGCACATATCAAAGGTATTGGAAAGATAGGTATGAACAATTCTACCCAAATTAATAATGTGTATTATGTGAAAAGGGTTAAAACATAATCTTCTTAGCATAATTCTACTCTGTGACAGTGGCTATGAAGTTATGTTCCAACCAACATTTTGTGAAATTAGAGAAGCATATACTAAGAAGGTTCTGTTCTCTGGGATTAGAAGTAAAAATTTATATAGCAATTTAGGAAGAACTATTTATATGAGAGATACAACGGTATAGGTTGTTAAATCTTTTAAGAATTCAACCACTAACACTCAAGGACCCAAGATGAAATGGGTACCAAAATGTCTCCTTAGTAATTTTGTTATGCAGAAAAAAATCTCAAGAAGATAGGACCATTGGCTAAAGGAAATACTTCCAAGGCTTAAATGAAAATGTTCCCTCCAAAAAGGAACATGTCTCTAGCCAATGCTTCTCAAATGATTAGTGTGAAATCTCCAAGGTTCATGACTTTTAGAATGAATCAATGGGTAAGAAAAATTACAGTTCAATTGACCAAGAACAAGGTATCAAATATTTCTATCCTTAATGTTCTTAAAAGTCTATGAATTTTAAGCACATTCCTAATAAGTTTATGCTAAGGTCTTGCATATTTGGTGATTGAATGATTATCATTGATTGACATTTATATGGACATTCTATTCCAATCACTTAATTAGTCTTGAGCATAAAAAGAAAATGATTAGAAGATCAAAAGTAATGTGCTATAGTACAACTAGTTTAAAATTCGGATATAGCTACCTTTAAATGAGCATAACTTGAGCTACAGGAATGCTTTTTCAATGAAACCAATTTTATTTGAAAGCTTATTCATGTTAGTATTAAACTAGAAAGTTTGAGAATTTTATCACAACTACAACAGTCCCAGTAAATTTGTAAATATAGTTGTTCTGCTATAAATTCTGACATAAAGCAGCCCACTTCATCAGATCATAACTTGGGATACAAAAGTGATATTTGAATGAAAATAATTTCATTGGAAAACTGATTTATACTGTTTTTAGACTGGAAAGTTTTAGAATTTTAGAACATATAAATAATTCTCAGTAAGTCATTAAAGTAGGTTGTTCTGTTATATGATCATGTTTGAGCCAACTATTTTTAGATGTTTATAACTGGAGCTAGGAAAATCCTTTTCAAGTAAAACCAGTTGGATTTAAAAGATAATACATAATAGTTTAATCCTATTAATTATCTAAATTTTTGGTTGCATGAATTTGTATCAGTGCATAAAAAAAAACAGAACTGTCCCATTCTGCACTTTGTGATAAATCAGTCAACTTAAATGCATCATATCTTGGGATAGGAAAATCCAAATTGCATGATCTTTGTCTTGTTAGAAAGCTTGAGATCTCTAGTTTATTATGGTGAAATCTCATACTTATATAAGTTGAAAATAATTAAAAAATGCAGTTTTAAATACACGAGTCAATGAGATTTTCATGATTTAGAGCAGTAACTTGTTGATTAGAACATCCTTGAATATATTATTCTAAATGAGATGAATTCTTATGAAAAATCTGTATGATGTTTGCTGTGATAAAATATCATCTCTTATCTCAAAAGACCTTTCAAGGTGGGACTTTGATAAACCACTCAAGATTCACATTACTTTTGTTCTTAACCACAAAGGATGAGTCTTTTAGAAGCTTCTGCAAGTCCACACTGAGAAATGATCTAATATTGGTTTTGTGAGTTTTGATCATGAGAGGGAGTTTAAGGACTCCTTATTCAAAGCCTTATTTGATGAGAATGACATTTTTCATAGCCTTTCATGCCTTAGAACTCCTTAACAGAATAGAATTCTAAAAAGAAAGAATAGGACACTAGAAGAAGTGGCTAGAACCATTTTAAATGACTCTAGTGTTAAAAATATCTTTGGGCTGAAGTTGTAAGCATTTCATGTTATGCTTTTAATGTAGTCACTACTAGAAGCATGTGAAACAAGACATTATATAAATTATGGAAATGTAGAAAACTAAACATTTCATTCTTGTGTGCATTTGGATGTAAATGGTAAGTTTGATTCAAATAAGGCTATCTTGAATATTCCTCTCCATCAAAAGCCTATAGGGTATAAAATATTAAAAATCAAATCATAGAAGAAAGCATGCATGTTATTTTCAATGATTCTAACCTTTCTTCTCAAGGAAAATACAGTAGTAAATCAGATGATGAATCTGATAAGCTCCAGAAGATACCTTCTGAGACTAAAAACTCTCCAGAAGATACAGCAAAATAGGAAAATTTCACAGAAGATTCTACAGAAGATGTTTGTACACAATGAGAGGATCTTCTAAAGAGCTAGAAACTAATTACAGCTCATCCCCATGAACAAATCATTGGGAATACTACAGAAGGAGTAAAAACCAGATCCCAACTAAGAGGAAATGAAAATAGTGCAGCCTTCTTATCTCAAATTGAACCCAAGAATATGAATGAAGCTCTACAAGATGATTCATGGGTAGAAGCAATGAAAGAAGAGCTGGAACAATTTGAGAAAAATAAAGTATGGACACTTGTTCCTTCTCCAGAAGATCATTCTATCATTGGGACAAAATGAGTGTTCAAAAACAAGATGGATGAAGAAGGAAAAGTGATAAAAAATGATGAAATCTCCACTCTTCAAGAAAAGTATACAAAGGATCTTCTTATAAGATTCAAAATGAATGGAGCCAAGCCAATGACAACTCTAATGCATCCATCCACCTTGCTTGATAAAGACAAATGTGGTGAGTTTTGTTTCTAAAAAGGAATACAGAGGTATGATTGCTTCCTTATTATTCTTAAAAAACAAGTAGGCAAGTTATTGAATTTTCAATTGAATTATGTGCAAGTTTTCTATCTCCTCCTAAAAGAATTTCATGTCATATCTATAAAGTGAATATTTAGATTCCTTGTTTGAGCTAATAATCTTGGCCTTTGGTACAAGAAAGGAACAAGCTTTGATCTTGTAGAATTCTATGATGTTGATATTGCTGGGATTACGATTGAGAGAAAAGGCACAAATGGTGAATGCCAATTTCTTGGTTAATCTCTCATATCATGGATGTTCAGCAAGCAAAATACTATTGCCTTATCCATCAGATAGAGGATTACTCCCTGAGGTACATTGAAATCCCAATTTTTTGTGATGATGCAAGTGCTATAGACCTTTCTAAGAATCCCATGCATCACTTTAGCTCAAAACATATTGACATCAAGTATTATTTTATTAGAGATCATGATCATAAGCATGACATTGAACTGAAATATGTTGAGATAAAGTCTTAACTTGCTGATATCCTTTCTAAACATCTTCTAGAAGAAAGATTAAGCTTCATTAAAGATCAAATGCATATGTGTGTGATTAATTTATTGAAATTATGTTTTCTAAGTTTAACATAAGTCCTCTTTACCTAATCTAGAACACTTAGGAGGTGAATTTCCCCATCCAGAAGCAAAAATCATGCTTTTGAAAAGTTAGAAGAAAAGGTTAGGGTGAAGATGTCTTATTAGAAAGACTAGGATGGCTCAACCTCTTGAAAATTTAGGAGACTATGTAGCCAAGATTAGTGAAAGCTTCTTTTGCTGCAACTTCTAAGTTTTGGAGTGATGATCAATATCTTATGAAGGATATCAAGGGATACTCAATATTACTCACCCATGGGTATATTCATGAATCTGTACATGTCTTTCATATGACATGTTTCTTACCAAGCCTTTTAGGTTTCACAAAATATCCACTTGATGATGTAGAAAAGGAATAAGATCATTTCTTCTTTGCATAGAAGAATCTGTAGAAAGTGCTTCTCAAAGGGTGATAACGTGGAAGAAGAAAAAGAAACAGGGTACATTAGAAAAGGATAGAGCCTCCATAGGCAACCTTTGGGACTAATATTGTAAATCAATTCTATGTCTCTCCTATATTTAATTCTTATGTCCCATCGTCTTATGATAAAGTCCAAGCCCCTATTCTTGATGATTCAACTTAGTTTGGACAAAGGGATCATATCTTCAACGTATTAGTAATAAGATAGTAAGAGAAAGAAGTAAGGATTGTGTAGTATCAATTCTGGTTTAACACATTTGTGTTACTAACAAGTGCTTCTCATGTTCTACCAATGCCTACTTGATCTTAAGATATATAAAAGACTGCTACTTGATCTTATTTAGATAAATTCATCATATTTTAAGTAGCCTAGGCTGAGAACTTATTCTTTCCTATCATTTTCATGCTCATTTTGATGGATGACAAAAGGGGGAGAAGAAAAGATTCAATCATAACAAATTTCTTTCTGAATTTCACAAATTCAGGGGGAGAAATAATTCTTTACTATTAAATCCCATTTTTGTTATCTGAATGTTATAAATGGCACAAACTCAGGGGGAGATTCAATTCTGTATTGTTAAATCACTTTATTATTATTTCCCTTATTCAGAAAACTTAAAATTTGTTCATGAAAGTTTTGTCATCATCAAAAGGGGGAGATTGTAAGGTCAAGACCCTTTGAGCAAAGGTTTTAATGACAACAAACTTTCACAACAATATTCTAAGTGTTCTGAATACTTTGTTACTAATTCTTTCACTTGAGAATGCTTGAAAGAATACAGGAAAAGTTACAAAAGGAAGGTGCAAAGATCATAAACATCATTTAATATCAGAATATGTGTCTAGAAGCATGTCACATAGAGCTTCATGTCAAAAGTGATGAAACATGTTCAAGAAGTAGCTTCTTAGCTTCAAGAAGGTCAAGACAGTTCATCTAAGATCCCATGAATATTAAACTGAGTTGTATCAAGCTTTAGAAGCAAAGTTGAAACTTTAGAAGGATCATTCAAGACCACTAGAAGCATGAGAAGGGGCATTTCATGAAACACGGCACCTCCTGTATAATGAAGAACACGTAATTAATTCAAGCATATTCATTCCAAGTGTTACTAATGCAAACAAAGTAATAGGAGAAGAAGCATTGAACAAGTTCCCACACTTCCAGAAGAAGAAACAGAATTTATGCATTCTGCAGAAGAAGCAGTTAGAGCAAAGCTGCAAAAGATGCATTTCTATAGAAGAAGCTTGATAGGAAAATCATGACTTCCTAAGCTTCCCAAGAGTTGCAGTCATGTATAAACATACTATGGAGTCCTCTAAAATGATCACATGTCATTGACAAATCTCTGCATAAGAAAAATGAAAGTTTGCAGAAGATTTAAGCTGTAAGGAATACTCCAGAAGAAGCAGAATGTAGTAAATGCCATTTTTTCTCATTTCTGGGGTTACAGCTGAGGCAAATATAGCTGAAACAATTTATATCAATCAATTCAAAGCTCCCAGAATGCTTACAGAAGAAATGGCCACATAATCAACAAGTTTTTTCACTCTGCAGAAGAAATATGTTGTCAGACTGCTGCAGAAGAAACATAATTCATTAAATTCTGTTTTTATCATTTTTGGATATGCAGCTGGGTCAAATACATTTTAAAAAATCTATGCTAAGTAAATCATGGCCTGTGGTATGCTCCCAGAAGAAATGGATGCAGAATTAACAAGGCTTCATGTCTGCAGAAGATAGCACCTCAGAAGATGCAGCCAGTCAAACTAGACAGTTGTATGTGCAGAATACAACTGTTACATGACAGAGACAGGACAAGGAACACAGCTGGAGGTCCAGGGAGTTCTCCAACGGCTAGTTCCTTTCAGCCTTCTATAAAAGGAGACTTCCTCCACACTTTGAAGGCACCTCACTCCAGAAGAAACATAAATTCTGCAATTTCACTTCTCATATATTTTGGAAACTTTCTCTCTCCTTCATTTCTGTGATTTCTGGTCTGAAAAGCCTTGGAGAGAGTCTTGGCTCATCATTTTGCTTCTGTTGTGCAAAGATTGTATTGATTTGAGTCTTTTATGTTCTTATTCTTTCTCATTTTCATTGTAAAAGTCTCAAGAGAGGTGTGCAGGTGCATATCCTTCTTTTGAGAAGCAAGGGAAAGAGTTTTCAGTGATGTTTACTGAGATTTGGTGATCTCAGTTGGTTTACAGAATCTGCAGAAGGTACTTGCAGTATTCTCGAGACTGAATCTCCTGCAGAAGGTTCTGCAGTAAGTATTCAGTGAAAAATCTAAGTTTGTTAGGTTGTTGTCAGCCTGAAGAGGCAGGTAAAGAATACTAGTGGTAAGGTTACCCAAGAAAATTGTAACTTGATTATAAGAGTGAGGTCTGCTGAGATTTGGTGATCTCAGCTGTAAAACAGAATCTGTAGAAGGTACTTGCAGAATTCTGGTTACTGGATCTTCTGCAGAAGGTTCTGCACTGAGTATCTAGTTTGAGAATTGTGTGAGTGAAGTTGAGTTAATCCTGAAGAGGCTAGAGAAAGAATACTAGTGGTAAGGTTACCCAAGAAAGTTGTAATTTGATTGCACACGCATAAAATTATTTTGAAAAACTAATTAATACCTAAGTAAGTGGTACTTATCAAGATTCCATAAAAGGATTTCATCTTTTGCATACTTCATCTAAACTAACATCTATCTTCTAGAAGTTTGTCTTTCAATACTAAGCCAAGACCAATTTGAGCAGACAAAGTATTGAAAGAAATTGCAGAAAATTTTATTCAATCACAATTCAACCCCCCTTCTTGTGATTGAAGCTCCTACTTCAAAGTCAAGTATTCAACCAAGGCTTATTTTAACTCACGACCGATGCCGGATTATATTAACTCACGGCCGAAGCCGGCTTAGTTATTCTGGGCCAAAGCCAAATTCATTTTTATAATCTATGCTGAAACTTGTAAAATGCAGGAGAAACTAAAACAGGAAATGTTCTACAAAAATCATAACTCATGTATGCTCAATAATTTACAGAATCATCATTAAACTTCTGAATCATTAGTAGAACACCCAAAATAGAGCCCTAAGACAATTTCTCAACAAAACCCTAACATCATGCTCACACAACTATCCATGATAAAATCAACCATACATACATCCACATGCAAGCTCAAGAAGGGAAGATAAGAGGTAGGGATCATGTGGAAGAACATACACCGATGAAGTGAGAGTGTGTGAGCTCTACTCACCTCTAATGGAGCTCAAAGAGAAGGGAAATGAGTTGAGGGAGGTCGGGGAAGGAGATCCTTGGCTTCCTCTAGCTCCAAAGCTTGCCTCTCTCTCTAGGAAATCGCTCTCTCTCTCTTTCTAGAGTGAAAGAACGGAAGGAAGAATGAAGAAAATGAGCACTAACAGTGTTTTTATAAAGCTGGATTCGTGTTCTCTCGCTCAAGCGAGGATTTCTTGCTTGGGCAAGCGAGGATTTCTTGCTTGGGCATAATTTCACACATACTTTGCACCTTCAATTGCAGCTTTCTTAGAGTATAATTGTAATCAAATTCATTGTTATAATTGGGATTTACCAAAATGGACTTAATTGGGCTTTAACTAGAAATGTTGTTTAAATTCGGAAATTTAAGCCTTTTGACCTACCTGTCTTGTTTTGATTATATCTAGAGCTGTAGGTGTCCGATTTGAGTAAATCCAGTGGCATTGGAAAGCTAACTTCTTGGGCTTTAATTTGATAGTTCATATGACTATATTCCACTGAGCCACGAGGTGCAGTTTTCAATTCAAAGTTGACGTTCAGAAGCTGTCTGAAGCTGAGCGGGAACAGCAAGCTTCTTAAGTAGTTGCTGAAGTAGTTTTAGTCTTTTGGGCCTGAAACCTGTTAGTCTAGGCCCATTTTACCTCTGCCATTAGATTAATCTTGTGGTTTAGGGATTAGTATAAATAGGGGCTGTTGCAATTCTGTTAGGGAGACCTTGGACACACCTTTCACGTTACTTTTCGCCTTTTCATTTTGACGGATTGAAGGAAGGAGACACTTGCTCTCCCTTCTCTTTGTTTTTCTAGGTTTTCTTCTTCTTCTTCGGTTTCTTTCATTTTGCTGTTCTTCCTCCTATGGATTTCTAAACTTCTGAGGATTGATTCTTGAGTGATTTTACATTGGATTCTGAGGTTTATTTCTATTCAAATTCGTATTTCAATTTCTGCAGTAGATTCAATTTCATCTTCTCCTTTAGAATTCTGGTTTTGAATCTTGAATTGGATTTGAACGCTTGTTGATGATTCAATTCTGTTCTTCACTAAGAATTCTAGTTTAGTTTGCTTCATTCTAAACAACCAACTGTTTGCTTAATTCAGGAGGTAAGGGATTAGAAATCTCATACCAGTACACTTAGTCTGGTCACCAGTACGCTTAGTCTGGTTTAGCAAGTTCGCTTAGTTCTTGAGTGAGATTATTGTTGAATTAATTGACGCTTGTTTGACACATATAATTTGACACATATAATCATGATGATGAACAAACATAATTCAACAGTTTGATTAGTAAAAAACATATTCGATTTGTAGTTATTAACGTGTAATACTTGGTGTAACTTACACCAGTGTAATTTGAACCCTCCTCTCTCTATATATATACGTATATCCCAAATAAAAATATGAATTGACTATTATATATATATGTGTGGTTAGGCTCCAGAGGCTTTTCAAATTTAATGGATTGACTACTTTTAACACTTTAACTATCATGGTCAAAGTTGTGTTTTTATGCTTGAGAAGTTGATCATTGAACTCTTTGTTTCATGATTCAGATGCTTTGATTCGAAAAAGAGCCCTTGAACTTGTATATGTGCTGGTGAATGAAACTAATGTGAAGCCATTAGTGGAAGAGCTTATAGATTATCTGGAAGTCAATGGTCTTGATTTCAGAGGGGACCTTACTACCAAAAATTGCTCCATAGTTGCAAAGTAAGTCATAAGGTTCTGAATGGATTCCTTTTGAGTATAAATCATTCTTTCATCATTTTGTATTTTCTTGTTCTCTTTTTTTTAGGAAGGGGGTGTTTTGGGGGAGTAGGATGATAGAGTTGCCAAATAGGATATTATGTTATTTCAATTTTTTCTTCAATATCCAATAATTTCATGGACCATTGATATTCAATTGATATAAGATGGATTGATTTGTCACAAAAACAGGTTACATAGAATTGAATTGAAACTAGTTTGTAAATTTTCTATTAAATTTTATGGAAATTTTGGTGGAAAATACTGTTTCTAAATCTTTTGTTTGCCTTCTACTTGAGCTATAGTTGTTTAAAATCCATAATAGATATTAGTGATTAAGGGATGGAAAAAGAGAGAGACAGACAGACAAAGATACAAAATATATTATCATTAGCTTCAGATTAGCTACAGAATTTCAGTAGCTAATCCATAGCAACTAGAAACAACGACGGTTGCCGAAGCAACAATCGTCGTTTGTTGAACTTTCAACAATGGTTATGGTCGTAACCGTCGTTGTTTGTGCATTCCAAAATGGCTATATATCAGACATACAACGACGGTTAAAACTGGAACCGTCGTTGTATGTCTAGGAAACAACGACGGTTCACACAACAACCGTCGTTGTTTCTTGGACATACAATGACGGTTCAAGCTTTAATCGTCATTGTTTCTAACTTATAACGATGGTTGACAGACGTCGTTGAAAACCCACTTCTTAACGACGCATGGGTCAACGACGGGTCAACAACCGTCGTTAAAAGCCTTTTTGAACCGTCGTTAAAAGCCTAATTTGCAATAGTGTCTTTCTCTCTAGAGTAAATGAGGAAGAAAAGAAAGTGTGTAAAATGGTGCCCTAATAAATGGTTTTAAACCTGTAAGTGGGTTCTCACTCAAGTGAGACATTCTCGCTTGAGCGAGAGGGTCGGGGCAAAACTTTCCCTTCACATCCTCGCTCAAGCGAGAGGATTCTCGCTTGGGCGAGAATGGAAGTTACCCCCTTTCTGGAAGTTTCTCGCTTGAGCGAGCCCCTTCTCGCTCAGGCGAAAAACGTCCAGAGAGTCCCCAAAACTACCCTGTTTCTCGCTTGAGTGAGATATGCAGAATCTCATTTTCACATTTTGCTGCATAATACGCTCAAGCGAGTCCTTTCTCGCTTGAGCGAGAATGCTGAAACTTAAAGTCTTGGTTTTTACTTAGTCTTTTCTCTTATTCTTTCTTTTCTCTTTTTCTTATTGTTACTCTTAAAATCATTACCCCGCAGTCTCAAATATGTAATCGGTCGTAATTATTAGGATGTTAGAGAATACATTTCAGCAACAAGCTGTTTTTCACAACTTTGGTAAAATATCAATTGGAAGATTTTAATATTGCTTTAAATTCTATCCTTGTCATGTGTGATAATACTAGTGCTATTAATTTGTCTAAAAATCCTATTCAACATTGTAGGGCAAAGCATATAAATCAAGCATCATTTCATTATAGATTATGTTCAGAAAGGAGTTTTTGATATTAAGTTCATTGAAACAGAGCATCAATGGGCAGACATATTCACAAAACCCCTTGCTGAAGATAGGTTTAGGTTCATAAGAGATAATCTGAGCATCCATGCATTCTCTAAAAAATGATTTCTATCTGAAATGCTTGATTGTCTGAACCTATGTGCTATCCAAAATGTATGCATCATCTGAAACATGATGTTGTCTAAAACAAGCATTGTCTGAAATGATCACTTATCTAAAATGTGATGTGACGTGGCAATCTGAAACGGTTGATATTTACCTTTTTCAAAACTGCCTCTGCACGTTGCACGTTACCCAATGTCTGCGCAGCCAGAGTAACTGCCATCATTATTGTTGTGTCTATATATAGATGACTTGAAGGACAAAGAAAGGTTACATTTTTAACCTAATCAGAATTCTTGCTAAGTTTCAAGAACCTCAACTCTCAGCTCTCTTCATCTCCTACCTTTAACCCTTTTTTTCTTTGCAACTACAATGGCTCCCAAGAAGTCAGCTGGTAGTAACATAATGGTGAGCAAGGCTATAGATTTGGATGAACTCGGAAAGGTTGGTGTGGACCTCTTTGCAGAGTTTGATGGAGAAGGCTGGACTCCATTCTTTAAGCATGTGAACTGTAGATGGCACGAGCAGAGTGTCATTGATTTCTGGAGAACTGCAAAATATGTTCCAAGCAGAGATGGAAGCTACAACTCCATTCAAGCTAATGTTATGGGGATTCCAGTTTTTTTGGATATTGATATCCTCTCCCTTGTAACTAGAGTGAAATCTGAGGGAACCATCTTCTACCCTAAGTGGGAATGCAAGAATGGTGGGCCAAGAATCTACAACAAAATGTTGTACAACCTGGACAGACCTGAGAACATGAATCCATCTTTCATGTTTCCTAAGGCAAGGATATTGCATGTCGTCTTAGGGTGCTCCATAATCCCTAAAATGGGTAGCAAAAACCATGTCTCTGAACTGGAGAGGTTCTGCATCATTCACCTGCTGAGGAAGAAGAAGGTTGATCTTCCAAGAATCATTTTCTTTCGTATGCTGAAGAAAGTGAATGATACAGTGATACTGCATGATGCTTCCCCCACAACACCTTTATCATGAAAATTCTTTTGCACTTCAAAGTGCCTATTGAGAGGCATTATGATCCCAAAGCCCCTTCCTACTTCTCTCTCACCAACATAAAGCAAATGGGCATCAAGATTATTCCTCCTCCTCCAGAGCCTACAACGAAAGAATCTTTGGCATTGTACAAGGTTGAGTCCACTAGACGAAGTGCAATAGATATCCTGGAGAATGAGCTGAAGGCAGACACAAGAAAAGATGAATTTGTCACCCAGAAGACTCCTACCAAAGCCATGCAGAAAAAGCCTCGTTCAAAGCTTGTGATAAAAAGACCAGAAGCTACATCATCTGAGGCTAGACCATTTGAAGTTGGGCAAGCACAACTTAGACAGTCTGAACCTATTCAGAAAGTCCAATCTGGACCATCTAAAATTGTGGGTCAAAGTGAAGAGGAAGTTATTATTCTATCTTCTGAGCCTACCTCTATTCTAGAGGGATAGGTTGCTGAAGCAAAGAAATTTAGTGTTGCATCTCTAACAATCAATGTTGAATCTAAACCAGGTTCATCAGAGAGAGTTATTGAAGCAATGCCCATTGCTTCATGCCCCTCTAATCCAGTATTGGATGAAGTAGCTGCATTGGCTACTGCACTGGAGAAAGAAGAAGAAGAAGAAGAAGAAGAAGAAGAAGAAGAAGAAGAAGAAAAAGAAGAAAAAGAAAAAGCCAAAAGAACAAGAAAAATAATACTTTGCTCTTGTTGTTGCATCTTAATAAGCTTTTCTTGAAGATGAGCAGTACAACAGGGCGCAAGCAAGAAAGAGAAAGAGATCTGGCTCTAAGCAAAGGAGAGGAAGAAGTATGAAATGGTTGAATGCACCTCCTAAAACTACCCAAAGAGATACTAGGAGTGCCTCTATCCAAAAAGAGGAAGCCATCAAGTATCATCAATATGTTGAGTTCCAGAATGAGCAGAAGAGGAAGAGAGAAGAAAAGAGACAGAAAAAGAAGAAGTTGTTGCACCTTCTACCAAGAGACGTAAGGCCATCTTTGATAATGAATCACCTTCGTTTGAAGAACATTGTGAAGATAAGGAATCATCTTCTCAATATGAGTTTGAACCAGAACCAGAACCAGAACCTGAGCCAAGTTAAGTTTACCAACAACTAGAAGCGGTGATCTGGAAAGAAGCATGTTGCCTCCTCAAATTCATTTTGCTGACAAAAGTGGTGTCATCACCCTGGAACCTACCTTTGATCCTAAACCAGAACCAATAGCTTCTTATCATTTGAAGGCTGTTGAAGAAGTACCCCACAACGCTTATCCTGTGCCTGTGGAAGAAAGGACTAGGGTACCAAAATTCCATAACCTTTTATGAAGAACTATTGTACTTCAGAGAGGATCCCCCTCTTACAAAACCCAAAGGTTTAGTGCTGGAAATTGTGGAAGAGGCCAGAGAAAGAAGATTGAAGACTTGGAAGAAGCAAGGGAATGAGGAAGAGTTGTTGTCTGATCAACTGGAGAAGATAAAAAAGGGTGTGTTGCCACCCTCTGATAAATGGAGCCTCATCAATCCCTTTTCAGATGATCAACACAGACTTTTCAATGAAGAGTGGTGGACTGTGAGAAAACTGTGTGTAGAAGCTGAGATGTTTGAAAGAGACATCATGTTCACTAAAGGTCTAAGAGGTTTCAAGCCACCAAGATATATTTCCATGAGAGCTTCTACTATGATCTATGTTCAGCCTGACAGGATTGTGCCCAGATATCCTCTTGTAGAAGGACTAGAAGAAAAGCTCAAGGAACCCAAGGGATACCCTACCTATGCTACTCATGTTAAACCTCTCACCCCTGAGCAATGGAGGAAGTTACCTACCTATCTGAAGAGGCAAAGGGAAGGACTGGACCATGTTTACAGGGAATGGGTGTGGTCATCCTACTGGAGCATCAGAGAACAAGCTAGATCAGCCTTTGGGACTTTAGGACAGGATGAAGACTCCACCACCTATAGAGGTTTTTCTGTCTTTAAGAAGCTTGATTTCTTTAGAGGACAATTCCCTCTGTCTCAACCTCTCAATGAAGAATGGCCTTTGTGGTGTCCAAGCCCTAACAGAAAATACTTCCATGTTGTGAAGGATGCTGCCAAGTTTGGGTTGCCAAAAGGCTTTGAGTACTTCAGATTCACCTGCAAGTACATTTCCACTATTTTCTATGAGCCTCTGTTGAATGTTGAAGAGGAGAATTTGATTCTGAAGGAAAGGGTGCAAGAGCTTGAAAAGAAGAATGTTGTCTTAGTCTCTATGCAAGATAAAATTCTGCAAGAGCAGCAAGAGATCAAGGCAGGGCAAGCAGATGTGAGAGCAATTGTCATTTCCTAGATTGACAAGGCCAAGGAAGAATTGATGGAGTTTATCAAGCAGGATTTTGGGAAAAAGGCTGAATAAGTCTATGATGTGTTGCCACACATAATTTTTGTTTTATCTTATGTTGTTTTTCCTCTGAACAATTTTGTTTTATAATATAAGTGTTTTCTGATGCATTATCTCAGATATTTGTTTTTACTTAGTGTGCTCTGATATTAATAATATGCTCTGATAAACGCTTTTATTCGCTCTGATAAAGCCTTAATGTGTTCATATTATCTGCTCTGATATATTAATCTGAATGCATGATCTTGTATACTTCACATTTTTATGCTTTGATCAATGTTTACTGCTCTGGTCAACCCTTTTGATTGATGACAAAAGGGGGAGTATAAACTAACAAATCTGAAAATCTGAAGTGTAAAGGTCTTACAGAAGCATCAAGGAGTATATGACTCAGGGGGAGCATCGTAAGAAACTTAAGAAAATCTTAAGTAAAAATTTAAACCTGAGCTATTTGATTGAGGGGGAGAATTTTCTTACCTTATCTTATTCATTTTAACCTCTTTCGGATTTTTAAGTTTAAACAAATTTGTCATCATTAAAAGGGGGGAGAATGTTGAGTCTCAAAAATATCATTAAGTATTTAATAATGATTGAGTCTCATTTTCCAAGTTTTAATGATTAACAAATTTGGTTAAATGACACTTATGCAAATATGCCTATGCTATTTAATGTGTATTCTGATTTCATCAAGATGACCTTCTTAACTTAAGAAACCTTCTAATGTGGCATACTGTCTGAAGAAGTGAAGCTATCTGAAGTGGCATACTGTCTGAAGAAGTGAAGCCATCTGAAGTGGCCTACTATCTGAAGAAGTAAAGCCTTATGAAGTGTCAAAGTGTCTGAAGCCAGAAACCTTCTGAAACTGGAAGTTGTCTGAAGTCATCTGACGTGGTAAGGTGTTTGAGGTCAGAAGCTATATGAAGAGTGAAGCCCTCTGAAGATTTCTGGTGAAGACTCAGTTTTATTCAACGCCTTCTGCAACACGCATTCAGCTTACCATTTGAGGCATACAGAACAGAGACTTTTCAGCATGTTTGAATTACATGCACCAAAAAGGAAATCTTTGCTACACAGTTTTTGCAGTGTGTCAGCACACAATCAGCACAGTACTGCAACCTTGTACTATGTCAGAATCTATCAGGAGATGTCTCACAATGGGACAAACAACATTAGATGCTATCTCTAAACGGTTGTGTTCAACGGACTTCTCACCTACGGCTATAATAGCTCATGAAAACTCATGCAAAATAGAGAACTATTAAGAACGAAAGAGCCCATACGCTGCCAAAGTTTTACGATGTAAAACACTAATAAATTTCATACTTGTATAAAAACTTTCATATCCTGAGTTAACTCAGTTTCTTTGTACATCTTTCAATTTAAGCTCTGAACTGGTTGTAGTTCTTTAGCTTGAACAAACTTTTATTCTTAAACACTTGGGTGTTGAGCCAGGAGAGGCTTGGTTGTGAAATTATACTTAGTTCTTGAGCCTGAAGATGCTTGTTGGAAAACAATACTGGTTTGTACTAGAGCCTGAAAAGGCTTGACAGAAAAGAATACTTGTAATCTCTTGAGATTAGTGGAAAATCCAGGTGCAAGGTTTAGCACTAGGACTGGACGTAGCTCATAGTGGTAGTGAGTGAACCAGGATAACTACTTGGCTAAGTTCTCTCATCCCTTAACTCTTTAATTTAAGTTTTTAAGCTAATGAGAAGGGAATTGAAATTGTTTCTATAAAAGCTTGAACATTAAAAACAACCTTCTGAAAATCTTTTTAAGTTGTGTGAAACCATTTCAGACAGTTATTAAACTTCAGATAACATCTAAGTTATCTGAAATCTTTCAGAAAACACAGTTTTGAGAAAAAGGTTTCCCAAAAACTTCAAAGTTTTATAGAAACACTATTCAACCCCCCTTCTAGTGTTTCCCTATGTTTCCTAATGTACTTACCCTACCCGTTGTGGGTATTTTTTGCAGGTACATATTGGGTCTAGGTCTAATTGTCATCCCTATCAATATATAAAAACAAATTGAGGGAATGTAGACACAACATAAGTATGGTTTGCATATCCTACATTAAACCTATTCCTATTGAGAACTTGTTTGATTATATTAGCAATATTTTTATGCCCCAAATATTTCTTGTCTTACTCATTCAAGAATTACATAAATATTCTAATTTCGATATAGAATAACCCTCGGAACCATATTTTGATTTTCATTATGAATGCCTTTGTCATTCACTTAGTTTGTAATGTTTTCAACACCTTGATTCTATGGACAATTATTCACCCTAAACATTTGGCTACTTGATGAACAATGAGGTTTGGTGGATCCCCAAATACATTAGCAATTCGAGTCATTTGCCTAGCCAACATGTTGTAACTCACGCCAGTTGCTTCTCTTATGCACCCATAGGCTAGGGTTATACACGCCATTTTGGGTTGCTGCATCCTTCCTAAGATGGGAAGTAAGAACCATGTTTATGAAGTGGAGCGTTTTTATGTCATCCACCTGCTGAAGAAGAAGCAGCTTGACCTTCCTAAGATTATCCTTTACAACATGCTAAAAAGGGTGAGTGATTCTACTACAAATTATACTCACACAACCCTTATCACAAAATTTTTTTTGCATTTCAACGTACCAATTGAGGAGTTGTACGATCACAAGGCCACAACCTACTTCTCTTTTACAACCATCAAGAGGATGGGCATTGCTATTAAGTGTCCTTCATCTGTGCCAACTCTCAAAGAAACTCTTGTCAAGGAGAAAGTTTCAGCAACTGGGCGCAGCACAATTGAGATTCTGGAAAGTGAACTGCAAGGAGACACTCATAGGGGTGAGTTTGTTCCTTCTGAAGCTACCCCAACAAAGGTAGTTAAAAGGAAAAGGTCTAAACTTGTTCAGAAGACTGTTGAAGCTGAACTAGCTCAGAAGGAGGCACCTGTTGAAGACGTTGCCTTGAGACAGTCTGAAGGTAATGCACAACTCAGACAGTCTAAACATGTTCAGAAGGTTCTCTCAGAACCAACTGAAATTGTGGGTTAGACTCATGAGAATCAAGTTATTCAAGTAACTAAGCCTACTTCTATCCCAGAAGGACAAGTTGTAGTTTCTGATCAGCACAATGCTGCAATTATAGTTCTTAATATAGAATCTGATGATTCTGAACTTGAAAGGAAGAAGAATCTAGAAGATCTTAAGAAGAAAAAGGAAGACAAAGAAGTTGCATCTGCTGATTCATCACAGCAAGAGGTTGTACCTTACAGAAAACCAAGGGTTATATTTGGGAATGTTACTCCTTCAGAGGATGACAAGACTCCTTCTCCCAAACCCTTTGAACCTGTACCTTCTGTTCAACCTGATGTACCTCAAATTTCATCTCCTCATCGTTCATCATCTTCATCCTCATCAGACTTCTCAGAGGTTGATACTAAAGAAGAAGACTCAAACTTATCTGCTTGTATTTGGTTTGGAAGCAACCTTCCAAAGGCCATGCTGCTGAAGGAAAAACCTGGGGATCTCTCCAAGTCTCCTACTTATGACTTGGCATTTCCAGCTAAAACCAGTGCTCAACTGATGGCTATTGCTGAAGTACCACACAAGTTGTACAATGTCCCCATGGAAGAAAGGCCCAGAGTTCCAAAGTTTCCTAACTTATATAAAGAGTTGTTATTCTTCAAAGTAGAACCACCCATTGCTACTCCAAAAGGTCTCATTCTGGAATTAGCTAAAGAAGCCAGAAACAGGAAGCTACAAAAGAAAGGAGAAGATGAGTATCTTCTACCTGATTGATGAGATTCTGGCAAGCGTACCAAAATTTCAGCAGTATAATAGTAAGTATGAGTTATCGTATCCACAGGGAACGGTTCACTTCGTATTTATTAGTGATCAGACTATCAAGTGAGAAACTATTTTTGATGATTTTTGTTGAGCTAAAAGTAAATTGCATAAAGTAAATGAGATAATAGAGATAAGGTAAGATAGCTTTACTTGGACTAGGATTGAACTTCGTATCATCGCACCCCTTATGCATGTGATTCCCAATAATATTTATGAATACGCAATTATAATATTGAAACACAAATTAAAGTTATTTTATCCTGGTTTCCACAGTGATAAAATACTTAGAAATAATCTACCCTGGTCTCCACAATTATAAATTACCCCGGATTAAAGATCTATTTGTTTACACTATTAATTCACCCTGGTCTCCACAGTCGCAAATTAAGTGTTTTTACCAATCAGAATTCAAGTTTCCTATGTCTAGGCTCCCCCAAACTCGCTATTGATTTTATAGAACCACCTTTCGAATGCGCCCCACAAAACCAACCTATAACTCTGGCACAAAGGCAGAAGCTAAGCATTAAGAATAGATAAGAAACACCAATATTATAAAAACAAGGATTCATAAATAATAAAGAGAATTCACATACAATCGGGGATTGAATCAACTACATTCAATCCTATCGAGGAGTTTACCTATGCATGGTAGCCATTACAACCCAACGGAGAAACTGTCATACTTTTCTCCAATCCTAGCTCTGCTCTCCGTCTCTCTAAACTCTCCTCTATCATAGACTCCTTACCAAAATCTACCTTTGATCTTTACAAAAGGTCCTATTTATAGGCCAAGGAATGCTATCTGAAATCTGGAAGTAATCTGTTTTGAAAACAGATCTGAAAACAAATCCGTATTCCTGCGCTCAACGCATCTGAAGCGCAAGATCCAGAGAGGAATCCTGATGGTTACGCTTCACCTGCACTGAGCGCAGGTGGAGCGTATTTATCGTTCCAGCTTCTCTTGATTCTCTCTATTTTTAACTTGATCTCTTCCTGATCTTATCCTTGTTTGCTTGGCTTTCCTTGTTTCCCTCTTTTTGATCTGATTCTGTGTTTATCTTGACTTTGAATTTAAATTGGGAAGTTATCCGCAGGATCCTTGTTTAAATGGTTGCTGATCTTATCTTTATTTGCTCTCATTCAAACTTCGAATTTGCATATTATATCCTCAATAATGCTATCTTCTTTTCTCATTTAAATCTCTCTCATAAATCTGCAAAATCAACAGATTTTATATTAAAATAGCATCAAATCCAAATTAAATAAACACAATTATTACAATTATTAATAAAAAGGGATTATTTTGGGGGTATAAATTACCATTTTACACTTGGTAAGTGTAGTATAAATACAAGAATATATCATATAATTGGCACTTATCAAATACCCCCAACTTAACTTCTTGCTTGTCCTCAAGCAAGAGACCTTTTTGCAATCAAATTTTGATTCAATCCCCTTGTTAAAATTCTCATAAATAAGGAAAAAAATTTATCATCCCTTCACTAGGCAGCAATCACTTTCCAAATATCAGAAAAAATTAGAATTAAGAGATATTACCAATGCTCAGTCAGAACAGGATACAAAAAATCAGTCAAGCTTTCCCAGAAATAGCAATTAAAACAGTAAATGATAAATCAAGGAATTCTCTCATGCTCACAGGTAAGTGTTTCCCTCAATTTTCCACCTCAATTGAACAACTAAAATTGATAGTCGTTTCTGGTTTCTAAACATGCACATGGTCAATATGGATCAAAAGGTCTTTTCTTGGTTGTAATGAGGCTAGGTTGTCAAGAAATCATGGTTTTTCTGGATAAGCAAGGAACACTTAGAATATAGAGCATCTTTTGATTTTTCTTGAGCTTGGAACTTCTCTCCATTCTCCATCTCATTCTTGATTTGTCTTATTTTATCTGGCCTCTTTCTTTGTTTGAAGATGCACTCCCCCCAACTTATTCAATTGATTCATTTTTTCTTTTTGATTTTTGAGGGAGTGATCTTCTTTTGCTTTCTTGTGCCTGCTCTTTGTATTTCTTCTTTTCAAGTAACCAACCATCTCTTCCCATTTCATCAAGTTGCCCTTTTCTCTCTATCCCAAATGTGTAAGGGACGAGATATAACAATTATTTGGGCTGGGGTTCATAAGAAGAAACATTTAAGGCTCAAATGGGTTACCAAAAAATTGGAAAAAAATTTTCAAGGGTTGGCATTTTGGCACAGAGCAAATAATTTGAAAAACAAAAATTTTTCTTTATCACTTCCATATTTTCCATGAGTAGAGTAAAATCTAAAAACTCAATCAATAGCAGTTGACAAGCAGCCGTGAAAACTCTCAATTCAAGTGTTTGGTCTCACAACTCATCGGCTTTTTGGCTAATTTCCTTGATAAAGCACTTACTGAAATTAATTAACTATCCTGATAGGTTCTCCTGTGAAATATCCTAGTCCTAACTGATTATGGAATTAATCACAAAACCCCTTCTTCTTTCCTAATCTGGTTAGTTAAACTGCCTAAATTTAGAGACTTTTAAAAATTAATTCCTTAAATCCCTAGTTCCTAAAATCCTAAAAAAATGAAATGCAAAACAAAAATCCTAATTAATTAAAAAATTTTCCTATAAAATAAGAGAAAATAAAAGAAAAACACCAGTATCAATCTTCATCCTCTGTATCCTGTAAGTCCTTGTCCTGCTCTCCTGCTGATGCTGCTCCACCTCCCCCTTGATGAATAGGTCTGTCCCCAGGCCACTGCAAGAATATCTGGAACTCTTCAAACAACATGTCTGGGTATGGGTCTGGTAACTCCTGATTGGTTTGAGGTCAACTAGTCTTTTCAACTTTATACTTTGCAGCAGCCTTTGCATTCTTGAATCTCATGGGATTATATTGGGGTTCATCTTTGATCCTCTTCCCCCATGCCTTTCTCCTTGTGAGCTAAAGCCACGGGAAAGACCAACAATTTAATCCTAGGCATCTGAATAGTCGAATAACAACAATTAGTTTCTAAAAACACATTCATTTCAATGATGCCTTATTGCAAACATCAATTTATGAAGAACATAGAAGCCTATCATTAACCAATTTGCATGCATAATTCAAAGAATTAATCTCTTCACAACAAAAGTTCAGTGCACTTGGTAATGACTTCCTAAAAACAAAACATACCCATTTGTTTTGCAAGCATTCAATCAATCCATGGAAAGTGAGAGTTCAAAATTTTTTAAAAAAACAAAGCATAACACTTTCAAATTCAATAACTCACAAAACAAAGAGCATTTCAATAAAAAAAAACTTGTTCTTCATATTCATATAGTCATAACCACATCAAAGATAGCAATTATCAACCATATTCACAATCCTAAGGTTGCTATCCTAAAGTGCAAATCATAAAAAACAAAGTAGATGAAGATTTCAATCGGTAAAAATTAAAGAAAATATACCTGAAACTTGAAAGTTTCAAAATTGATGGACGTTTGTGAGTGGAAAGAGTGAAAAGAAGAGCTTAGGAAGTAGATGTTAGTTCCACAGGAAACACTAGAAGGGGGGTTGAATAGTGTTTTGAATATTTTTACCATTTTGGAAATCTTAAACATAAATTACTAAATCATTAAAAACAAATTAATGTGAAATGTTTATAACCAGAGTTAATACGTAAATTGCGGAAGATAAGAAGGACAAGCATAGAGACTAAGAAAAGGTGACTAGATCAAAAACTTGTTTGGACTTTTGATTAAATTGATTTAGATATTCAGATGCATCTCAAGATACCTTTTGAAATATATTACAAAGAATCTTTTCAGAACAGTTTCTGAGTAACCTCAGATGATTGATCATCGTCTGAAGTGTACTTTAACTTCTGAACTGAAACTGTTTCAGATCCACTTCAAAGAGTTATTTCAGACGTTCTTCAAAGTATATTCTTTGTAATACTCCAATATAAGATTAACTGAATGAGTTATTATCTTGGAAAACTTAGTTTATTGAAATTGTTGTGTTAAGTTTATTAGGAAAAATACTGTTCAATCCCCATCTGAAATATAAAGCTGTAGATTAAGGAGTTTAAGGGATACAAAACTTAGCCACAAAATTTATCCTGGTTCACTCATGATCGAGGTCGTACTCAACCAAATAAAATGAATTAAAGTGCAGTAGGTTGATTAACCCAAAGTCGTCTCTCTCAAGGAATCCAATTACAAATTCAGAATTTCAATCTCATAGCAACACACACACACATTCAGGGGATTTTCTTTGTTCATGACAAGTTCAAATTTCCTAAAACAGAATTTGAAATTCCTAATTCAATTCAACAAAAACAGATTGATTCACAAGCTCATTCGCATTTGGATGTCTCACAGATTCATAGATTTATTTCAATTTCCTTAGCAAATCCGAATTAATCAATGAAGCATCAATCAATTCTTAACAATCTCATACAAAGATTAAGCAAATTTGCATCAAGAACCTAATCCCTAACCTAATGAGTTAAGCAAACAGTAGATACATTTTAGAATTAAGTAAACTAAAATGTTAATTTCAGATCATGAATCAAAAACCGAATTCAATAAGCATTCATCCAATTCAAGATTCAATAACCTAGAATTATAGAGATTAGGAGAAGAAGGAATTTGCACAGAAAATTAAAATTCGAAATTCAATTAAAGAACTTCAACATCCAATGCTCATGATACTTGAGAATCAATCCTCAATGCTCAGCCTTCCATGGAGGAAGTGGAGAATCCGAAATTGCAAGAAGAGGAAGAAGAAGAGAGAAAACCGAATTTGGAAGAAGAGAGAAAAAGAGGGAAAGTGAAGAGTCTCTTTTTCTAAAATCTGAAAAATGAGAGTCAAGTGTTCAAACCACTCTGCAACACACCTATTTATAGAGCCAAAATCATTAACAAACTGATTAGGCCTTAATTGGGCCGAAATTAATTGAAACAGGCCCACAAACTAATTACAAAACTAATCAAATTCGGACTTGTGACAGACAACAACAGTAGGCGATTTTGAAACAGCAACTGCTCCTGATTTCTTCATGGGAATATCGTCATATAGCATATCAAATTAAAGCCCCGGAAGTTAGCTTTCCAATGCCACTGGAATCACTCAAATCGGACACCTACAGCTCCAGATATCATCAAAACAAGACAAGTAGGTCAGTAGACTTAAAAATCCGAATTTAAGCAACATTTACAGTTAAAGCCCAATTAAGCCCAGATATCTTCTTTTCTCGTTTAAATCTCTCTCATAAATCTGCAAAATCAACAGATTTTATATTAAAATAGCATCAAATTCAAATTAAATAAACACAATTATTATAATTATTAATAAAAATGGATTATTTTGGGGCATAAATTACTATTTTACCCTTGATAAGTGCAGTAAAAATACAAGAATATAACATATAATTGGCACTTATCACTGATCAGCTTGAGAAGATAAGGAGAGGAGTGCAGTACCCTTGCCACAAGTGGAAGCCTCTTGACCCTTTCACTCAAGATCAACACAGCTTATCCTATGATGATTGGATAGCTGTCAGAATGTTATGCTTAGAAGCTGAGTTAATTGATCAACATATGCTGAAAAGCTTCAGGGTGTAGAGACTTCAAGCCCCCTCTGCCTAATTCTGTGAAGCTATCTACAAAGATTCTTGTGCAGCCTGACAGAATCATCCCTCGGTACCCTTCTACTGAGAGATTCTATAAGAAGAAGAAAGAAGACAAGGTGTATCCTCTCTATATTACCCCTTTAGAGCCTATGTCCTCTACTGAATGGAGCAGGCTACCAGAATACATTCTGAGAAATGGATGAATGGATCATGTCTACAGAGAGTGGATGTGGAAATCGTACTGGAGTGAGCGTGAAAAAGAAGGATCTTCCTCTGGACTTCCTGGAATGATAAAGATTCTAGAACTGTTGAATCCTTGTACATTCAGGAGTTTCCTCTTTTCTTCCCAGGACTTTTTCCTATGTCAGATAGAAGAATGCATGAAGACTGGATGCTTCAGACAAAACCTTATCAACAGTACTTCTATGTTGTTTATAAGCCTGGGGATTTCAGACTGCCCAAAGGCTTTCAATATTTCAGATTCTCATGCAGGCACTTATCTGTTGTGTTGTATGAAATGAACCTTAAGGAAGAGGTTGATGCGTTAGAAGAAGAAAATCAACTTCTCAGAGTCAAGAATTTAGAGCTGACACAGAAGACTGATCAGATCTTGGCTACCCAACATCATATCCAAGCTGGGCAATTTGAGCTCGAGAATGTTGTTCTAGCATAACTTGAGAAGCAACACTTGGAGATGAAGGAGTTATTTGAGAAAATCTTTCAGACAATATTTTGTTGTGTTTAAACAATTTCTTTCAATTTAATTATTTTTTAAGTTGATCATCTTTTGGCTCTGATATCTTTTACATGCGTGTTTAATTTTTTATTATTGACGTTGAATCTTATGCTCATAAATGCGTGTTTGTTATAAATGCTCTGAACTATATGATTGCTCTCATATTAATTATACTCTAAATCTTCATAATTGCTCTGATACTTCATGATTTAACATTTATTGCTTTGGTATCCCTTTTGATTGATGACAAAAGGGGGAGTACAAACTAACAAAAATATGAAGTGTAAAGTGTTTACAGAAAGGAGCATCTAATTCAGGGGGAGCATTAAGATAATCCTACTTATCTGATTGAGGGGGAGAAAATTCTAAACTTTTATACTCTTTTAAACCTCGTTCAAATTTTGTAGTTTAACAAATTTGTCATTATTAAAAAGGGGGAGAATCTTGAGTCTCAAAAATATCATTAAGTATTTAATAATGATTGAATCTCACTTTCCTATGTTTTAATGAATAACAAATTTTGTTAAAATATCAACTGTGAATATTGTCTATGCTTTTAACGTATTTTTCATGTTTCAGCTAGTTGATCATCTGAAGAGATCTACTGTCTGAAGAAGTAGAATCATCTGAAGTGGTTCATTCATCTAAATCACGGCATCATCTGAAGCCAAGAAGACCATCTGAAGACGTGTGACGTGGCAGAGTGTCTGAAGTCAGAAGCCATCTAAAGACTGAAGCCCTCTCAAGATCTTTGATAAAGACTCAAGTCAGTTTCAATGCCTTCTGAGACAAGTCTTTGGTCTAACCTTATTAAGGCAAGCTGCACAGAGACTTTCATGCACATTTGAATTACATGCATCAGAAAGTAAATATCTGCAACGCAGTCTTTGCAGTGCTCAGAAAAGAGACAGTACTGCACATCTACCTTGTACTGTGTTAGAAGCTATCAGAAGTTGTTTCACAATGGGATTAATAGCATTAAATGTTACCTCTCAATGGTGATTTCAATGGACTTCATCTCAAGCATCTATAGACAGCTTCATACAAGACCATGCAAAAAAAAGAGAGAACAATCTCAGAAAGAAAGAGCCCATACGCTGCAAGTTTTTCGCTGTAAAAACTCTGATAAATTATTTCATTGTACACAAACTTTCTTATCCTGAGTATTAATCAATTATCTTGCACAATATTTTTGTTTGAGCTTTGAACTTGTGTAGTTCTTAAGCTTAAACTTTCTTATACCTTTAAACACTTGGGTTTTGAGCCTGGGGAGGCTTGTTTGTTAAACAATACTTGGGTTGAGCCTGAAGAGGCTTGTTGGTAAACAATACTTGTTATTGTAGAGCCTAAAGAGGCTTGATAGAAAAGAATACTTGTAATCTTCTGAAGATTAGTGGAAATCCAGGTGTTGTGGTTTGCTTTGGGACTGGACGTAGCTCACTATGGTTGTGAGTGAACCAGGATAAATCTTTTGGTATAGTTTTATCTTCTCTTAACTATTTAAATTCAGTTTAAAGCTAACAAGAATGGAATTGAATTGCTTCAAACAAAAACTTAAACGTAAACTCAGTTTTTCTGAAACAAGTTTTATCAGTCTGAACGACCTTCAGACGCAACGTTAAACTTCAGATCATAGCTTATCATCTGAAAACTTTTATAAAAATATTTGTTGAGAAAAAGTTTCCAAAAATGTCCAAGTTTTATTGAAACACTATTCAACACCCCTTCTAGTATTTCCCTGTTTGTTTCTACATAAAATCCTAGGTAGAAATGAGAGTGTTAGAAACGATATGACTCATGACTAGGTTTTCTTGCAACGTTTTATACAACACTTAGTCTTAGTTAAAATTATTGTTGTCATTGTTATCGTTATTGTTCACTTATTCCTTTTTAGGATTTTTTGGACTTCTAGAACTCCCATTAATATTCCCTGTCACATTTCTTGTTTGCCTTAAGTTATCAGTCATTTGAACAAAAATTGTTCTACAACTTCTCAAATGCATAAAAGATATTTTTCTAGAAATTTAGTGACACACATTACTTATAGAAATGTCTCGCCATGTGTGCCAATTTGTTTGTTGTGAAAATTCTTTGAGTGAAACAACCAAAGATTTTCACTTTTATTTCTAAAATTATAGTGGGACTTAGAATTAAGTCCTCAAAAGGGGATCTTTAGAAGTAGATTTACAATGTCTTAATAAATTAGAATGTAAGTTATTTAATACATGATATAATCATGAGAAAAAATTAAGAAGAATTTCCAAATTTAAAAGATAAATTAAATAAAACCAAGAAGGGAAAAGAAGAAACAAGCAAGAAACACTAAACAAAAGAAAAAAAAATTGCATTAATTAAAATGGTGGAATCATATACTTGAATCTCATATTGTCAATAGTCACTAATGGAATGGACGCAATAGGCTTTACAAGACTATTAGTACATGGGAATCGAACCCTTATTCTTACAAGAAAATCCCTATTTATAGGTTTACATTCGAATGACTAATTGCTTAAAACAACAATGTCGTAACTTTGGTTTCCAAAACATAGTTGTTTAAATAAGATGACAGTACGTTGTCATAACTTTTAAACTCCTTCAACTATGCTTAAAACTGCAAGCAACTTACTCTCAAATCAAATTCTTCGAATCAAACTTTGAGAACTCTCTTAGATCTTCAAGTCTCTTGATCAACTTCTAGAATAGTCCTTCGAAACTGCTTTTCGATATCTTATACAAGAAACAAAAGGCACTCTTTGATTTCATCCTTATATAAGGTACTTCATCCATTGCTTCATTCATGAAATCAAAATCTAACAACCAAGTCTCCAAAGCCCTGCCTCTTCATATTTCGATTTCTAGTGCAACAAATAGAGAAATATTGTTTTCATCTAAATTTTTGGTGCAAAAATCATCTATCATGGTTTTACATGTTAAAAATAAAATGTAGTTCGAAGTGGCTAATCAAGAGCCAAAAAGGGATACTCATTTTATTAAGACATTCTAATAGGAATTACAATGGGATCGAACTAAAGCCTAAAGGTTCGCTATTCGAACCTAATTTTGTTTCCTTTTATATGTTCACAGGCATGTTGATCTTCGAACCAGTGCTTCGAATGGAGAAAGTACACTCTTCGATCTGGGTGTTAGTGTTACGTCTTTGGAGGAGGAACAACACCTTGCTTCGAGCTTTAGAAAGGAGTTGGTTCTCAGCCTTGGACCTTCCAAATAATCCAAGGGCTAAGGGCCTCACCCCCATCTTCTTCATCTGCCTTCCTCCTCCTTCTCCTCCTCTTCTTTATCTTCCTTTTCCCCCCAAGAATTAGAAGATTAGGCACTGGACTTTGAGATAACCCATTGCCCTAAACCTCTTCCTAACACCAAGGAGGTTGGAGTAATACCAGGCCATGCATGGGGCTAAGGGATTGGATGTTGGCTGCGCTATTCGACCTGAGGTCAAGGTCCACTTTGAAGTGACCACTAATGTTGGACACCCTGTCAACCTGAAGTCCAAATATAATGGCAGGATCAGGTCGTACAGAGCAGCCAATATCAGGGATCTCTCCATGGCCACAGGGAAGAATGATGGAACCCAAATGAAGTCTTTTTCCTTGTATAGGGGTGGAAAGCCATGAAAGAATTAAGAAAGCTACTCCAACGAGCCAGTCAGAAGAAGTCTTGTTCACATTGTCCAAAGTGGACAGTGGTCAAAACAATTAAGTTAGACGACAGGTAAATGGCTTCGAAAAGCAAGAAGAGGGCTTGGGTTTCGAAGAAGCAAAGAGAAGATCAGGAGAGGGTCTAGGCATATTCAAAAGGAACCATGGTTCGAAGGGGAAGAGTTGTTAGATGGTTCGAACCATGTCCTTTACCTTGGTTCGAAGGAACCTCCCTCCATCAATTCGAACAAAGGTCGTCCCCTTTGATTCAATTGAGCTTTCCACGTCATCAGTGGCAGTTATCAAGCATGAGCCCACCAGAGGGCATGCAGAGAACATGGGTTCATGAGGAGTTACGTAAAGATCTTGGGAGGTTATAGCAACCCAAAGACGGTTACCAGGGAGAGCTATAAATAGGAGAAATCATGAAGGAGCAAAGGTCCGCAACCTGAACACTCAAATAGCACCCTGAAAGCCGTAGCATCCACCACAGCGATCAAAGCCACCCAGCACGCTGAAAGAAAGTAGGGACAATGCAGACCACCCTTTAATTTCTTTTATGTTCATCATTTCTTCATTTGCTTTGTTTAGTTTACTTGCTCACTGTCTTTATAGAATAGGGATCAGTGGCGTTAGAATTTTTACTCTTAAGTTACTCATCTTGTGCATTGTACGTTATAACTTTAATGCAATTTAAGGCCTGTTCAGGGGCCAGTTCATAGACGTTTTGTGTCCTGTTAAACCCTCCTATGGATTTCACACTAAGTAGAACCCACTCAAATTAAGATGACTCGTATCTCGTCCTAGATTGCTCTGAGATACATTTGTTTATGTTAAATTTTAGGATAAACAAATTGGCACGCTCGGTGGGACCCCTTTTTCTTAATAAGTGTTGCATGAATCTAAGGAGTGGTAGGAAAACCATGTCAACTAAGAACAAGAATGGTTCTGGAAATTCTTCTGGAAGTTCCTCAACCAACGAAGTTCCCCATGGCAGCCACAATGGTAGTCAAAACTCCCCAAGGAGAATTGGGAGATATAGAGAGGATGAAGTACCCATAGGTACATTTCCTCAACTTGAAGAACCAGTTATTAGCCAAGTGAGAGCATACGAGGTTCTTAGGGTTGAAGGACCACCCCCTGGTTTCCAAACCCAGAACATAATGGCAACTTTAGGTATGCCTCAGATTGAACTAGAGATGAATGGGCTAGAGAGAGCACATCCAGTAATTGTGGCTCAAAATCAAGACCCTGATCTAGTGGTGGAAAGGGTAAGACAGATAAACCTTGGGGGGCAACACAATGTTGCCAACATAGTGGAACAAGTGCTGAATAGGCATGGTTTCAATGTGGGATATGCCAACCAACCTTACTTTGTCTCAGCTTTTCCTTAAGATGTCTTACGAGCAGAGTTACCTGGGGGGCTAAAGGTCCCAAAATTCTCCAAATTCGCTGGAGAAATAGGGGAGTCAACCTTGGAGCATGTGGCTAGATATCAGATAGAATGTGGAGATCTAGCCAATATGAGCTTCTAAAGATGAAGTATTTCCCCAGTTCTTTAACTAAGAACGCATTTACTTGGTTCACAACACTTTCCCCGAATTCGATCCAAAATTGGGACCAGTTAGAAAGAACTTTCCATGAGCAGTTCTTTAGGGGTGAGAGCAAAGTGAGTCTAGTGGACCTTATGGGTATCAAGAGGACACCCAACGAGGCCATAGAGGATTATCTGAATATGTTCAGACAATTCAAAGCTAGATGTTTCACCCTTATTCCTGAACATGAATTAGTCCAGATAGCAACAGGGGGACTTGAATTGTATGTTAGGAAGAAACTAATCAACCTCCCAGTTCGGGATATGGCTGATAAGTGAAAATTAGTTGATAAATTAGAGCACTTTTTAGTTCACTTATCAAGGATAAAATGGTATTTTTGCCCTAGTTTAATCCATTTTTATTAAATATTAAATAAATTGTATTTATTAATCTTGGATTTGAATTTGAGGCTATTTTGATAGAAATATTGCTGATTTTTGCAGGAAATTGCAAGGATATGATTTGAAGGAAAAATGGCATTAAATGAGGGAGATATCTGCAAGATTTGAGCTTGATTGAAGACATTTAATGAAGATTTGAAGAAGATTTGAGGCAATCAATGAGGAGATCACTGCCAATCAAACAAGGATTTTGCAGACAACCTTCCCAATTAAATCCAAGATGCTCAATAAATGCAAGATTTCATCAAGAAAAGGGAAACAAGGAAAGACAAATCAACCAAAACCAGTCTCGGGGAGAGATCAAGATTAAAAAGAGAAATATTGAAGCTACAGGACGCATTTTGCGCTTCAACCTGCGCTGTAGCGCAGGTGAAGCGCAGCTCTCTGAATCCTGCGCTGCAACCTGCGCTGTAGCGCAGGGTGAAGCACAGATCATGCTGATTCTTGCCCTGTTGCCATTTTTAGATAGATTTCTCCCCAATTTCCTTTGTCTTTCCTTAGCCTATAAATAAGACCTCATTGCACCAGATCAAGGTGTGCACGATTATTGTAATTCAGTTATATTCCAATGATAATGCACCAGTTCTAATTTTAGAGTAGGAGAGGAGGAGCGCTTCACGAGGATTGAAGATGGTGACAGCATCTTCGGTGGTTGGTATGGATACCTTGTGTAGTTAACTCTCCATTAGGATTGAATGTAATCAATTCCATTTCCAAGTGTATGTTGAACTCTATCTATTTATTTATTCAGTTCCCTAACTATAATATTGGTAATCTTGTTCTGTGCTTAATTCCTAACTTCCGCGCTTGCGCCGGAGTTATAGGCTAGTTTGTAATTAACGTTATGACTAGGATTGAGTTTGGGGGAGCCTAGACATGGGAAACTCAACCTCTGAGTGAATGAGAATACTCGATTAACCAGTGACCGAAACATGGGTGTAGCTAATGATTGATGAGTAGTGTGAGTATCCTAATGAAGGGCATCTAAAGGATAGGCATGGTCTAATGGATCGATAGCAAAAGATTATTTTATTGTCAATCCAGGATTCGAAACGTGAATGTATTCTAATGAGTGATGGGTAGTGACAGTACTCTAGCGAAGGTGCGTCCAGAGGATTAGGCCTCGTTTATCAATTAATTCTTTTACAAACAGAATAAAGGAAGCATAATAAGTCGAGGGTAAGTATGTCGCTTGGGAGAACCCGCATGGATTATCTTTGAGTGTGAGTGGCGCCTGGTAACTCGGTGTCTTAGCAATATAGTTTGTCTACAGTGTTATAGTTCAAAGCCTATAAATATTGGGTAGTCTCGACATACATGAGGGGTGTGATGAGATGAAGTTCAATCCTAATCCAAGTAAAGTGTCTCTAACTCTTCCTTTCTATTCCTATTGACTATTAATTTGCAATTTATACTTTCCGCACAAAATACTCTCATAAATCCGTTTTTCCCTTGATAAATAGATCACGACTATACGCGAGCTGACCGTTCCCTGTGGATACGATAACTCTTCTTACTATTATACTAGTGGATTTTTGGTTCGCTTGCCAGAAACCCATCAAGTATTTTCGGCGCTGTTGCCGAGGAACGGTTTCCAATTCGTGTAGACCTTGGCGGTCTAGTTATCAAGTTTTTATTTTAGGATCTATTATTATCTTAGGAAAATTCTTATTTTTTCTAATTCTCTTCAACACTTACCTTTTTCAAAGTTTCTTGTTTATGCTTCTGAGAGGCCAGGTGTCTCCCAATCAATTACAGTTCGACACGGAAATAGAAAGGACGTTGTGAAAGAACAAAGGAAGAAACTCGAGAAGGAGAAGAAGGACAATTGTTGAGGATCCCAAAAATATGGCAGAGGAACGTCCAAGAAGGACTCTAGGAGATTATATCTCCCATCAAGGACCATGTCACTTCTCAAGCATTGTGTTACCACCAAACGCAAGAGCTTTGGAGTTGAAGACTGCACACCTCAACCTCATCAGTGCACATCAATTCGCTGGATTGGATCATGAAAATCCACATGCTCATCTCTCTATTTTTTATGAATTGATTGGTACTATGAGTTTCGAGGAAGGTAATTTAGAATTTGTTTACTTACGCTTGTTTCCTTTCTCTTTGATAGGTAAAGCTAAGGAATGGTTGCAATCACACCCAAACCAAAGCCTAATCAAATGGGCTGTGGTTGAGGAGAAATTCTTGACAAGATTCTTCCCAACTAGGAAGCAGATAGAAGCCAAAGCAGATATTTCTACATTCAGACAAGGGATTGATGAGCCACTATGTGAAGCTTGGGAAAGATTCAAGTCTATGCTGCGCAAATGTCCCAATCATGGCTATGAGGATATAGCCCAACTCAACATATTCTACACGGGACTTCGTTCAGATTCAAGGTCATTCATAGATGCGGCAGCGGGAGGAACTATCTTATCCGCAGAAGTTGATCGAGCACTAGAAATCATCAACCATTTTGCAAAGAACGATCAACAAGCTCAAAGTGGAAGACAGCTCGCGCAATTACCAAAGAAAGTGGTGATGGAACTCAATCAAAGTGATGCTCTGTTAGCTGAGAACAAGCTCATTAAACGTCAACTAGAAGCACTCACTGAGACGTTGAAGACACTGCCTCAACAACTCAAAGTTGTCCACTCACAACCCATCCAAGCCCAACCATTGATTTGTGATTTCTGTGGAGGAGACCATCTAAATGGTCAGTGTGATAGCCAAGGAACAAAACCAGAACAATTCAACATCATGGGAAACCAGGGAAGGCAAGGGAATTACTCCAACAATAACAACAATCAATATTCACAAGGTTGGAGAAATAACCAAACAAACTCTGGTTGGAGTCAGAATGGAGGACCAAGGCAACCACCTTACCAACAGCAGCCTTCAACATATGATAAACTGAACACTTTGGAGGGCAAAATTGATGACCTTGTGCAAAAATTTAGTGGATTCAAGACAACTACTGAGGCATCAATCAAGACTCTAGAGAGTCAAGTGGGTCAGTTAGCAACTGAAATGGCAGAACACAGGCGACAACACTTCTCAGCTGTAACCCACACCAATCCAAAGGAACAATGCAACTTGATTGCTACTGATGGCAACAAGTCAGAAGAGGAGGAATTTGATGAGGAAGAAGAAATCATCTTTGAAGAACAATTGCTTCAAGAAGAAGTTGTTCAAGAAGATGAAGAAGCAGCACAAAAGGAACATCATGAAGAGAAGGTCTTAGTCACAGGTAAGTCACTTGACCCAGGTAAGTTTACTATACCTATCTCTATTAGTAATCTACCTCCTACTCAAGCTTTATTGGATCTTGGAGCAAGCATCAATTTGATGCCGCTATCGTACTTTAACAAGTTGAGTAATGTGAAGGTCAAGCCTGCAAATGTGAGGTTACTTCTTGCAAATAAATCTGCTCAACACCTTCATGGGATATTAGAGGACATTCAAATCAAAGTGGATAAATTTGCATATGTTGTAGATTTCTACATTACAAAGACAGTAGAGGAGGATACTGAAGTCCCCCTAATATTAGGAAGACCCTTCATGAAAGTTTCTAAGATGATCATTGATGTTGATCGAGGAAAATATGAATTGAGCTCAAAAGATGAAAGTATTACGTTTTATAGAGGTACGCCCAAGTTACAACAAACTGGTGCTATTTTCAAAAGTCAAACAAAGCTGCCAGGCTCCAAATTTCTGAGGAAGCCTAGAATGAGGGTAAAGAATCCAGAGTCAATATGGGAATTCAAATTTAAGAAGAAAAGGCGATCAACATCTGATACTGAAGAAGACAGTGATAATGATGGAAGAGTCAAAAATTGGCATGGAGGATGGGAGCTCAAGGGAAGAACTGGTATGGAGTCAAACATCATCCTCCACTTGAGGCCACCATAAAAAGGTTGAGTAATCAGGCGTCGAGCTAAAAGACGTTAAACAAGCGCTTCCTGGGAGGCAACCCAGTCCTTGTAAGTTTTTAATTTTCATTTTAGTAATTTTTAGTTCTAGGATTTACCTGTGTAATTAGGAAATTGGTAAAATGGAGATCTAAATTCAAAAGGATGGCATGGAATCAATTAGGAGTAGCAGAAGCAGAGAAAATACTGCAGATCTGCGCTTCAACCTGCGCTGTAGCGTAGGTGAAGCGCAGAATTAAAATTAATACCTAACTCTATGACTTTTGCGCTTCACTCTGCGCTGTAGCGCAGGGTGAAGCGCAGCGGGACGCTTCAAATTCTGAAGCAGTATGCGCTCCACTCTGCACTGTAGCGCAGAGTGTAGCGCAGGAGGCAGGATTTTAAATACCGAAATTTGAACGAAGGAGTTCATTTTGAACTTCCTTCCTTTCTCTCCCTTTCTTTTTCTCCGATATTCCTAACCTTTGCTTTGCCTTTTCTCATTCATATAGCCTTCATTTTCAGTTTTTGAGCTTATATTAGGTATGTTTTTATAGTTTTCTTTCTTTTTAACCGATTGAAATTTTGATTTCTTATTTTATTTGAGCATAACCTTAGGATAGGAAATCTTAGGATTCTAGGAACCTTTAGGAAAGAAATAATTGTTCATAATGCTCTAAATTAGATTGCATGTGGTTAGGATTCTTTGTGAGATATTCATGTTTGCTTAGGTGGTAGTTTTTGAGTGCTCAATGATTTCTGCAAATTATTTTGTTGGTGCATGTATGTTCAATTTATTACTCTAATATTTTTGCATGCCCATACATAAATGATTGTGCAATATTGCATGTTACTAATGACATGATTTTGATTCTCACTTTGCCTGTTTAAAATTATTTAGGACTTGCTTTAACTAATCACTTTAGCATGTCTTAATTAATTGGCATTTATTGGGTAATGTTTAAAATCAAAATTTTTATTCACATTTGTTTGGTTAGTTGATTGCTCTAAGAATTGAAATTTAGTGGCCATTTATTTCATAATTATGAGTAATTAAATATTATGATGCATAAATAATTTCGAGTTGCTTTTGCTTTGCAGATGGTTCGCACAAAGAATGTCAGTGGTGCTAGTTCCTCTAGGAGGAGCACAGGGGATGCTAAGAGGAAAGCCCCCCAGAGGGAACCTGAGTTTGACCCTCATTGCTTCAAGGACCTCAAGTCCTTTGAAGCATACACTGACATCGTTGATTGCAAGTTCATCTTGGAGCGACCAGTCATCCTCCAGGAGGGGGAATATGAGGAGTTTGCTGCTAAGATTCACAGGAGGCATTGGAACCGTCTCAGCCACCCTGACAACTACTTTGATCCAGCCATTGTCAGGGAATTTTATGCTAACGCCATCGGAGATCACGACGTTAACTACAGGAGGGAGTCCTACGTTCGAGGACAGGTTATCAGATTTGATTGCGATGCAATCAATGTACTTCTAGGACATCCCATAGAGGAGGACAGAGACCTCGTGGTGTGCCAATACCACGAGAGGATGCAGGCTGTGGGGCTTCATGGCAATGATCCCCTTGACATTGAGACTACTCAGCTACTATGCTTACAAGGGCGTTCCTTTGAAAGGAATGCATATTAGGAGGCTGCCAGGATTCACAGGCACGATATGACGAGTATCACACGGATGTGGACAGTACTGACGCTGGCCAATATACATCCTACAGGGCATGTTTTGTAACATCCCAAATTTTATTAAATAAAATAAAATTTATAAGAGCGGGAGAAATAAATAAATAATATTAACATTAATTAAACCATTTAATGAGTAAGAGTTATTTAATAAATATTAATAATAATAGAATTAGAATATTTATTGAGGAGAGTTATTTAATAAAAGATAATAAATAAATAATAAGAATAATAAATATAATTAGAGGGTTGAGAGTGGGCCTAGCCCAATTAAGTATGTATTTAAGGAGGGGTTCTCAGTTCACCCTAATCCTTATTCGTATAATCGTCAGAGAGTGAAAGGCCAAGGAGGGGAGAAACCAAGTCTCAAGAGGAGGTTGCTGAGGAGTAATCATCAAGAACCAAGAAAGAGTCTTCTTTGTTGTTCGATCTCTACTACAAGGTAACGGGGGGAAAGGGTGTTCCTTGTATGTGCCTATAGGGGTGTTTGGGTAGAGAGGGCAACTATGAGAGCCTTTAAAGGCTCTAAATTCGTATGGATGAATGCATAATTAAGAATGAATGATAGAATCCGTTGAATTATGATTGATTGGATGTATATTGATGAATCTTGAGTGGTTTGAATGATAATAATGAGAATAGTGAAAAGGGGTTAAATAAGGGTTTGATGAATTGGGGTTTTGATGGGAAATCCATGTAAAACTATTAAAGATTGATGATTGTGATGAGTTTGATGAATGATTATGATTATGAATGGTGTTTTATTGAAAAGAATGGATTAAGAACGTACGAACAGTCGCGATCAGCGACACGTACGCTTCAGTAGCGCTGAGCACGTAATGGAGCGTGATATCCTGGAACCTGCGCTGCACCTGGGCTGAGCGCGGGTGGAGCGCAGCTCGCAGGCTGCACCTAGGCTGAGCGCGGGTGGAGCGCAGCTCGCAGATTGTTTATTTTTAAAAGATGAAATTGGGAAGAATGCCTAGTGGTATTGATGATGAGTGTGATGATGATAATGATGTCGGTGTATATCACCTTATTATCATGATGATGTTGATGATGATAGTGTATGTCACTTTATGATAATGATTTTGATGATGATAGTGTATGTCACTTTATGATAATGATGTTGATGATGATAGTGTACGTCACTTGATGATGATGATGTTAATGATGTATGATGATGATAGTGTATGTCACTTTATGATAATGATGTTGATGATGATAGTGTATGTCACTTGATGATGATGATGTTGATGATGATAGTGTATGTCACTTTATGATGATGATATTAATGATGTATGATGATGATGTTGATGATAATAGTGTATGTCACTTGATTAAAAAGATGATGTTTAATGATGAGTGTATTGATGTATGATGATGATGGTGCCTAAGTTGTGCGGACCCATAGAGGGGGGTACTACTTAGGAGAGATGCCTTGAGCATATGTGATGAGATCTGGTTTGTGCGGGCACAAGAGAGGGGCGTTGGGCAGCACTACGGGCCTCTGTGGCGATTAACGGTAGCGTTGTGTGTGGAGCTTACCGGCCTCTGTGGCGATTAACGGTAGCGTTGTGTGTGGAGCTTACCGGCCTCTGTGGCGATTAACGGTAGCGTTGTGTGTGGAGCTTACCGGCCTCTGTGGCGATTAACGGTAGCGTTGTGTGTAGAGCTTACCGGCCTCTGTGGTTATTAACGGTAGCGTTGTGTGTGAAGCCTACCGGCCTCTGTGGTGATTTATGGTAGCATTGTGTGTGAAGCCTACCGGCCTCTGTGGTGAATAACGGTTGTGTTGTGTGTGAAGCTTGTCGGCCTCTGTGGTGATTACCCTATGATGAGTATAATGATAGATGAATGATGTTTTGATGATGATGAGTATGATGATAGATGATTGATGTTATGATGATAATGAGTATGATGATAGATGATTTATGTCATGATGATAATGAGTATGATGATAGATGATTGATGTTATGATGATAATGAGTATGATGATAGATGAATGATGTTATGATGATAATGAGTATGATGATATATGAATGACACTATGATGATATATATGATGGATGTATTTACCTGTTATATTGGGTGAATGATAGTATGAGACTTATATGTTGATGTAGATAAATAGTTATATACTGAGTGTTGGGTAATTGTGATCGGGTGGTTTATTTGATGTTTTGGTGCTTCGTATGTTATATGATGATATTGTGGGTGAGGACAGGGTAGCCTTCTTGATGTATATATGAGTTAGAGCTCTTTTCCTCACCGTTACTGTTGTTGTTTCAGGTGATGGTGATGACACATTTGGTGTCAAACATGATTAAAGGGACGTGCTCTGATAGATGTGACATCAGGGTGTACTTGAGAGTCTTTTATTATGTTTCTAGTTATGAGCATGTTATGAACTATTTTTTATGCCTTGTACGACAAGTAGGTTGTTTAGTTGTTTTTATTTCTTTGGAGGTTCCGCTGCATAATTGTTAGATTATATTTGAAGTTTACTTTCATGTAATAAAGTTGTTTCCGAACTCATGAGATTTTAAGTAAGAGCGTTTGTGAACCTTTTTACCCATCATGGGACAAACTCTTTTCTACGTTCAATTTATTAAGCATATAAGAGTATGGGGTAGAAGGGTGTCACATTAGTTGGTATCAGAGCAGGTCGGTTCACCGGCCTTGAGTTATGAGTTTACTATGCTTCTGATGTGTTAATCTGATTGAGTGTGTGATTGATGGATTGATTGCTTGAGTGAATTGTTTGCTTTAGCTTGATTATTTGATTTCTTTACTTCTCTGCTTTACGCGGTATGTTTGCTTACCCTTTCTGTAATACAGAAAGAGTAATGGCTGGGGGTAGAAACGACCGAGCGATGGCCGATGCCTTGATGGCTATGGCACAGGCCGTTGGCAACCTTAACCAACATCACAAGACGGATTGGCTTGCACGGTTCCAGAGGAACCATCCACCTACGTTCCGTGGAGGTTATGACCCGGATGGAGCTGCTGATTGGATTTACGAGATCGAGAAGATCTTCATAGCAATGGACTGCCCTATGCTTCTGAAGGTGAATTTGGCAGCATTTATGTTATCTGGGGATGCTGGTTTCTGGTGGCAGAGCACCTGCCAGAGGATGATTGATGAGGGCACCGTCTTGAGCTGGGATAACTTCAAGAGGTTATTCCTGGAGAAGTACTTCCCACATGACGTGCGCAACAAGAAACAAATAGAGTTCCTGGATTTAAAGCAATGGGACGGCACCGTGGCAGACTACGCATCAAGGTTTGAAGCTCTAGTACGATTCTGCCCGTCATATGAGGGAGCTGATAAATACAAATTATACACATTAATCATCCCTCAAATTTAACCTTTTAATGCATTTTTTTATGCTTAATTAACAAGTCATAAGCATATTATGCCAATTCAGGTTCATATTGGGCTCAATTACATTTTTTAGCATTAAACTGTTTTCGTATTTCAAGCATAACTTGAGTTCTAGACATCTAAAAATTATGTTCTTTACATTGTAGGAAAGATAAAATAGAGCCCTAAAACTTTTATGAAGAACCCAAAAGCTAAATCGGATGGCTAGTGAGTCGAAATGGGCTTGGAAGACCGAATAGTCAGCATCATATGAAAACCTGACCAGCACTCAATGATTGGGCCATAACTTGGGCTAGAAAACTCTTTTTGGGCTCAACCCAGCGGCATTTGAAAGCTAAGATCCAGAGCTTGATTTCATATGAAGACAACCCTCTTGGATTCTGCCAGATTGAGGATGATATGCTCGGTGCAAGTGGGAGACAAGTAGGTGAATGATAGCTAGAGTAGGTGAATAATTCAAAGTAATGGACAAATGCATTAGGTAATTGATCAATAAGTCCATTTGTGGACAAAACATGCTTAGTCATTGCTGAGTGATCATGTTTGGAATGGCATCTTTTCCCCTCCTATAAATAGGAGGGCTTGCTAGGGAGAAGAGCATCCAAGTTGTAGTAGAAATTACTAAGAGTTTCATTTACTTTTGTTCATCTTTTTGTAAAGTCTTCATGGAAGGCTAAGTTTTTATTCAATTCAAGGAGTCAAGCTTATTTTAATCTTGGTTTTGAGGTTTGATCTTCATTTACATGCTGATTGAATTACATCTACCATGCTTTTCTACTCCACTTGCTTCAATTCCATATTTCTTTTATCAAAGCTTGATTGGTTAACATGTTTTGGTTATGAAATTTGTTATTGATGTATGTTGTACTCTTGATTGGTTAATCATCATACAATGATTGAAAAGCATAGAGTAAGCAATTAAATTGAAGGTATTCATTTAATTATTTACTTCAATTGGGTTCCGTTTATAAAATTGATTTGGATCTAACATAAGATTTTATGGTTATTTGATCTTGTTAATCTTAATCAATTGAATTCTGGAAATTATTTCAGTAGTGAATCCGGGATCATTGTAGGGGTTCCATATGATTCTAAGTTGATAGATTTAATCTCTTGAATGCATGTTATTAATAACCAATGATTTACCATGAAAATAGCCTCTGAATTCCTTGGATTGATATTGTCTTGAATTGATTCAACCTTTGCTTTTAACTTGATCTTTTATTTTATTCAGTTTATTCCAATCAATCAAACCCCCCCAAAGAAGGAATAATTTGAGTGGATCTTCAGGGTTCGACCCGGTTTATACCATTCTACTACAAGTAGTTTGCAGATCGGAGAATTATAAGTATAATTTTGTACAGGATCGACAACTGTCAGGAGCAGCCAATGAAGAAGCAAAGTGCGTCAAGTTTCTCAGCGGCCTTCGTCCCGAGATTAAGCAAGTGTTCAACTACCAAGGGATCGCGCGCTTTCAAGAGCTGGTGAACAAGTGCAGGATTTATGATGAAGACAACCGGACTAGAGTTGCGCATTACAAGAATGGAGGACCTATCAGGAACCAGAACAATTCTGAATCTACTTGCAAGGGCAAGTCGTATTCTCGTGCAACGGGAGACCCCAAACTCGGAGGGGGCAATGGGGGTTCGGTGCAGAAGAAGAGTTATGATCCAGCTGCTGGTCAAGCGTTCAAGGGTGGAAGCGTGGAATCTACCGGTCCTATTACTTGTTTCAGATGCAAGAAGGAGGGACATCGAGCAAACCAATGTGAATGCGAAAAAGGTCACCTGCTACACATGTAGGGAGAAAGGACACATCTCTCGTGATTGTCCTCAAAAGAAGAGGGGAGCTGCAACGGCAAATGGAGATGCAAGTGGAAGAGCTAGTGAACCTAAAGCTACTGGGAGAGTCTTTGCCTTGCGTGGTACTGAAGCTGCTCAATCTAAAGACCTGATCCAAGGTACTGGTTTCGTTACGGGGAAACTCCTTTAAATGTGATGTTTGATTCTAGTGTGACGTACTCTTTTATTGCACATGTATGGGTGTCTAAGTTAAAAGTGGCTGTTTCTTCCTTGCTTTCTGTGTTGAGTGTAGAACGCCAACTAGTGAGTTAGTTTCTACTTCTAATGTGCGCTTAAACTGTTCTATTCATGATGCTGGTGGGTGATTCCTAGTTGGTTTGATTTGTTTGCCTCTAAATCAACTAGATATTATTCTTGGCATGGATTGGTTATCTTTCAACCATGTCCTATTGGATTGTTCTGGTGAAACAGTTGCCTTTGATCGACCTGTTGAGAGAAGTCTTTTCCAGAATTATTCATCTCAGGAAAATTCGGGGACGAATTTTCTTTTAAGGAGGGGAGAGTTGTAACATCCCAAATTTTATTAAATAAAATAAAATTTATAAGAGTAGGAGAAATAAATAAATAATATTAATATTAATTAAACCATTTAATGAGTAAGAGTTATTTAATAAATATTAATAAAAATAGAATTAGAATATTTATTGAGGAGAGTTATTTAATAAGAGATAATAAATAAATAATAAGAATAATAAATATAATTAGTGGGTTGAGAGTGGGCCTAGCCCAATTAAGTATGTATTTAAGGAGGGGTTCTCAGTTCACCCTAATCCTTATTCGTATAATCGTCAGAGAGCGAAAGGCCAAGGAGGGGAGAAAGCAAGTCTCAAGAGGAGGTTGCTGAGGAGTAATCATCAAGAACCAAGAAAGAGTCTTCTTTGTTGTTCGATCTCTACTACAAGGTAACGGGGGGAAAGGGTGTTCCTTGTATGTGCCTATAGGGGTGTTTGGGTAGAGAGGGCAACCATAAGACCCTTTAAAGGCTCTAAATTCGTATGGATGAATGCAAAATTAAGAATGAATGATAGAATCCGTTGAATTATGATTGATTGGATGTATATTGATGAATCTTGAGTGGTTTGAATGATAATAATGAGAATAGTGAAAAGGGGTTAAATAAGGGTTTGATGAATTGAGTTTTTGATGGGAAATCCATGTAAAACTATTAAAGATTGATGATTGTGATGAGTTTGATGAATGATTATGATTATGAATGGTGTTTATTGAAAAGAATGGATTAAGAACGTATGAACAATCGCGATCAGCGACACGTACGCTTCAGTAGCGCTGAGTGCGTAATGGAGCGTGATATCCTGGAACCTGCGCTGCACCTGGGCTGAGCGCGGGTGGAGCACAGCTCGCAGATTGTTTATTTTTAAAAGATGAAATTGGGCAGAATGCCTAGTGGTATTGATAATGAGTGTGATGATGATAATGATGTCGGTGTATATCACCTTATTATAATGATGATGTTGATGATGATAGTGTATGTCACTTTATGATAATGATTTTGATGATGATAGTGTATGTCACTTTATGATAAAGATGTTGATGATGATAGTGTATGTCACTTGATGATGATGATGATGATGTTAATGATGTATGATTATGATGTTGATGATGATAGTGTTTGTCACTTTATGATAATGTTGTTGATGATGATAGTGTATGTCACTTGATGATGATGATGTTAATGATGTATGATGATGATGTTTATAATGATAGTGTATGTCACTTTATGATGATGATATTAATGATGTATGATGATAGTGTATGTCACTTGATTAAAAAGATGATGTTTAATGATGAGTGTATTGATGTATGATGATGATGTTACCTAAGTTGTGCGGACCCATAGAGGGGGGTACTACCTAGGAGAGATGCCTTGAGCATATGTGATGAGATCTGGTTTGTGCGGGCCCAAGAGAGGGGCGTTGGGCAGCACTACCAGCCTCTGTGGTGATTAACGGTAGCGTTGTGTGTGGAGCTTACCGGCCTCTGTGGCGATTAACGGTAGCGTTGTGTGTGGAACTTACCAGCCTCTGTGGCGATTAACGGTAGCGTTGTGTGTGGAGCTTACCGGCCTCTGTGGCGATTAACCGTAGCGTTGTGTGTGGAGCTTACCGGCCTCTGTGGCGATTAACGGTAGCGTTGTGTGTGGAGCGTACCGGCCTCTGTGGCGATTAACGGTAGCATTGTGTGTAGAGCCTACCAGCCTCTGTGGCGATTAACGGTAGCGTTGTGTGTGAAGCCTACCGTCCTCTGTGGTGATTTATGGTAGCATTGTGTGTGAAGCCTACCGGCCTCTGTGGTGAATAACGGTAGTGTTGTGTGAAGCTTGTCGGTCTCTGTGGTGATTACCCTATGATGAGTATAATGATAGATGAATGATGTTTTGATGATGATGAGTATGATGATAGATGATTGATGTTATGATGATAATGAGTATGATGATAGATGATTGATGTTATGATGATAATGAGTATGATGATAGATGAATGATGTTATGATGATAATGAGTATGATGATATATGAATGACATTATGATGATATATATGATGGATGTATTTACGTGTTATATTGGGTGAATGATAGTATGAGACTTATATGTTGATGTAGATAAATAGTTATATACTGAGTGTTGGGTAATTGTGATCGGGTGGTTTATCTGATGTTTTGGTGCTTGGTATGTTATATGATGATATTGTGGGTGAGGACAGGGTAGCCTCCTTTATGTATATATGAGTTAGAGCTCTTTTCCTCACTGTTACTGTTGTTGTTTCAGGTGATGGTGATGACACATTTGGTGTCAAACATGATTAAAGGGATGTGCTCTGATAGATGTGACATCAGGGTGTACTTGGGAGTCTTTTATTATGTTTCTAGTTATGAGCATGTTATGAACTATTTTTTATGCCTTGTACGGCAAGTAGGTTGTTTAGTTGTTTTTATTTCTTTGGAGATTCCGCTGCATAATTGTTGGATTATATTTGAAGTTTACTTTCTTGTAATAAAGTTGTTTTCGAACTCATGAGATTTTAAGTAAGAGCGTTTGTGAACCTTTTTACCCATCGTGGGACAAACTCTTTTCTACATTCAATTTATTAAGCATATAAGAGTATGGGGTAGAAGGGTGTCACATGTTTCTGATATCATTATGCTTGTAACCCACCTTATTTATTGTATCCTCACCGGCGCTACTATCGATATATCACTGGTTATCCCCAGTAGGATATCAAACTTTGCATCTTCTGTGGGGCGCCGGACTCCTAACTCCAAGATCAGGCTTGGCTTACCCTCTCTTATCACAGCACTCTGCAGATCTAGGGGCGTAGAGGTGAACCCCAGGGTTCGCATCGCACTTCCCATGACTATAGCATATATTGAAGCCAACTGCATCCCGGCTGAGGAGTTACAGGATGAGGAGCAGCAGCAGGCACCACCACCACCACTACCACCAGCAGACATGGACGCTCCAGTCTGGGCCCAGCGACTTGAGGCACAGAACACTCATCTAATGGCTCAGATGTCCACCATTCACCGCGCAGCTGTTCATTTTCAGAATAGACATTATCAGGCTCGTGTGGACCCCATGACCCCTACCCAGTTTCAAGATTACTTACAGTGGCCTGGGGACAGGCCTATTTTCCCAGGGGGGATGGAGCAGCTTACATGGATCAGGACCAGAATGAGGACTGATTATTTTTCTTTCCTATTTGGTTCTTTTCCTTCTTTTTCTTTTTCTTTTTCATTTTATTTTCTTAATTTCTTACTTTCTTTTGATATGTACTGTATATTATTACCACTGATACATTATGCAGTACTTATTCTGTTATTTCCTGTTTTTCTGTTGAATTTTTAAATTTTTACGACTTTTTAGGACCCTAGGAAATTAGGATTTAAGGTAACTTTTTCAAAATTCTCTATAATTAAGTAGTTTAACTAACCAGATTAGGAAAGATGATAGGATTTTGTGAGTAATTCCATAATCAGTTAAGTTTAGGATGCTTTTCAGAAGGACCTATTAGGATAGTTAATTAAAACCAGTAAGTGCTTTATCAAGGAATTTTAGCCAATAAACGCTGAGCTAAGAGCCCAAACACTGAAATAGAGAGTTTTTTACCGCTGCTTGTCAACTGTTATTGCTTGAGTTTCTGAGTTTTGTCTTGCTAGTGGAAGATATGGAAGTGACAAAGGCATATTTTGTGATTAAAATATTTTGCTCAGTGCCAAATAACCAACCTTGATTAAATTTTTCCAATTTTTGATTGCCCATTTGAGCCTTAATATTTCTTTTGAATGCACCCCAGCCATGATTAATGATCATACCATGTCCCTTCACACTTGGGATAGAGAGCAAGGTGCAACACAACAAGATGGGACAAAAGGTTGGTGAATTGAAAGGTCAAAGAGATTCAAAGAGCAGGCACAAGAAATCACAAGGAAGAATACTCCCTCATAAATAAATTTTCTATGTTATTGTATATTTTATTCTAAAAAAGTTATGCACAAAAGTGTGGAATTGAATAAGTTGGGGGCAGTATTTCTTCAAACAAAGAGGCCAGCTGAAAAAAGGTGAAAATTCAAGAATGACATGGCAGATGGAGAGAAGTCCCAAGCACAACCACAAGATGCTCTCTATTCAAAGTGTTCTATGCATATCCAAAAAAACCATGATTTCTTGATAGCACAGCCTCATTACAACCAAAGAGAAAGACCTTTTGATCCATGTTATCCGCTTGCAGGTTCAGATATTGGAAACGACTATCAATTCTAGTTGTTCAACGGTGGTGAAAAAGATTGAGGGAAACACTTACCCGTGAGAATGAGAGATTTCCTTGGTTTTTCACTTACTGCTTTAATTTCTATTTTTGAAAAGTTTGACTGATGTTTGTGTTCTATTCTGATTGAGGATTGGTAACATCTCTTAATCCTGATTTTTTCTCATGTTTGGAAAGTGACTGCTGCTTAAGAAGGAGATGATGAAAAGTTCCTTGAATTTGTTTTTGAATTGTTTTTCGATTACACAGGGAATAGAATTGATGTTTTGATTACAAAGAGGTCTCTTGCTTGAGGACAAGCAAGAAGTTAAGTTGGGGGTATTTTGATAAGTGAAAATTAGTTGATAAATTAGAGCACTTTTTAGTTCACTTATCAAGGATAAAATGATATTTTTGCCCCAGTTTAATCCCTTTTTATTAAATATTAAATAAATTGTATTTATTAATCTTGGATTTGAATATGATGCTATTTTGATAGAAATATTGCTGATTTTTGCAGGATATTGCAAAGATATGATTTGAAGGAAAGATCGCATTAAATGAGGGAGATATCTGCAAGATTTGAGTTTGATTGAAGACATTTAATGAAGATATGAAGAAGATTTAAGGCAATCAATGAGGAGATCACTGCCAATCAAACAAGGATTCTGCAGACAACCTTCCCAATTAAATCCAAGATGCTCAATAAATGGAAGATTTCATCAAGAAAAGGGAAACAAGGAAAGACAAATCAACCAAAACCAGTCTCGGGGAGAGATCAAGATTAAAAAGAGAAAGATTGAAGCTGCAGGACGCATTCTACGCTTCAACCTGCGTTGTAGCGCATGGTGAAGCGCAACTCTCTGGATCCTGCGCTGCAACCTGCGCTGTAGCGCAGGGTGAGGCACATATCACACTGATTCTTGCCCTGTTGCCATTTTTAGATAGATTTCTCCCCAATTTCCTTTGTGTTTCCTTAGCCTATAAATAGGACCTCATTACACCAGATCAAGGTGTGCACGATTATTTTAATTCAGTTATATTCCAGTGATAATGCACCAGTTCTAATTTTAGAGTAGGAGAGGAGGAGCGCTTCACGAGGATTGAAGATGGTGACAGCATCTTCGGTGGTTGGTATGGCTACCTTGTGTAGTTAACTCTCCATTAGGATTGAATGTAATTGATTCCATTTCCAAGTGTATGTTGAACTCTATCTATTTATTTATGGAGTTCCTTAACTATAATATTCGTAATCTTGTTTTGTGCTTAATTCCTAACTTCCGCGCTTGCGCCGGAGTTATAGCCTAGTTTGTAATTAACTTTACGACTAGGATTGAGTTTGGGGGAGCCTAGACATAGGAAGCTCAACCTCTGAGTGAAAGAGAATACTCGATTAACCAGTGACCGAAACATGGGTGTTGCTAATGATTGATGGGTAGTGTGAGTATCCTAATGAAGGGCATCTAAAGGATAGGGACGGTCTAATGGATCGATAGCAAAAGATTAGTTGATTGTCAATCCAGGATTCGAAACGTGGATGTATTCTAATGAGTGGGGGGTAGTGACAGTACTCTAGCGAAGGTGCGTCCAGAGGATTAGGCCTCGTTTATCAATTAATTCTTTTACAAATGGGATAAAGAAAGCATAATAAGCCGAGGGTAAGTCTGTCGCTTGGGAGAACCGGCATGGATTATCTTTGAGTGTGAGTGGCACCTGGTAACTCGGGGTCTTAGCAATATAGTTTGTCTACAGTGTTATAGTTCAAAGCCTATAAATATTGGGTAGTCTCGACATACATGAGGGGTGTGATGAGATGAAGTTCAATCCTAATCCAAGTAAAGTGTCTCTAACTCTTCCTTTCTATTCCTATTGATTATTAATTTTCAATTTATACTTTCCGCACAAAATACTCTCATAAATTCGTTGTTTTCCCTTGATAAATAGATCACGACTATACGCGAGTTGATCGTTCCCTGTGGATACGATAACTCTTCTTACTATTATACTACTGGACTTTTGGTTCGCTTGCCAGAAACCCATCAATGAGTTAGACAGATCAAACAGATCAAGGCAGAAAAGACCAAATATAAGAAGTTCGATAGGGTAGGTAAGAGAGACAAAATAGCCTATTTAGAGGTTGTTGGATATGGCAGTGATTCGAATAGTGATGGTGAAGAAAGTGAGGTCAATATGGCTGAATTTCAACCTGGGCCATCATACGTATGTTCTCTACTAAAACCATCAAAAGAGGACCCAAGTTCTTCCCATAGTAAAAAGTCTAAAAATCCTTCATATGGCTTTGATGTCATTAAGGCTGACCAGATTTTTGATATTTTCCTTAAAGATAAACAAATCATCTTAAGTTATGATCATAAGATCCCTACGCTCGAACAGAGAAAGGGAAGAAAATATTGCAAATATCACAATGTTTATGGTCATTTAACTAATCATTGTGTTCGTTTCAGGGACTTGATTCAGAAAGCAATATCAGAAGGAAGGCTCAAGTTCGAAGAGAAAATGAAGAACACCATGAAGGTCGATGCCAACCCATTCGACAACAATGTTCATTATGTTGAACCCTTCGAAATCAACATGGTCGAAGTGAAGCCATTAGATGTTAAGGCCACAAACATGGCCATTGATGAGTTCGAGAAGAAAGTGAAGGATATTTATCCTTCTGCTGATGAAAGCATCCTGGAGTACCTAACTAGGAAGCAGAACGAAGACAGGAATGTCATGTTGTGCCCAAGGTACAGCACAGTGTTCGATGTTGATTCAGCCAAGACCTTTGAAGAAGCTTCTGTAATAACCACAGGAAACACTAGAAGGGGGGGTTGAATAGTGTTTTAAAATTTTAAGTTAATTTATGAAAACCTTTTCGTAAAAGACAACAAATACGTTTTGGCAAGTTATCATGAAAAACTTCATTGGCAGATAATTGAAATTATCTGAGCTGTGCGGAAGCTATGAACCTTTGTTTTTCATAAACTTGCTGAGTTTGATAAAACAGTTAAGTGTTCTACGAACACTTCAAAAGGTTTGGAAAACTATCTTTAAAAACTTTGTTTAAACTTGTTTTGAAATGAAAACTATTAGTTCAAAGATGTTTTTCTTTATTATCCTACTAAACTAGTTACTTGTTGAAAACCATGTTGTTGAGGAACTTGCTAAACCCCTTTCAGTAGGTTCAGTAAGTACTCTTTTCAAAACAATTTGTTTTCTACTTGAAATATTGATTTGTTAAAAGTTAGTTTACTAATCAAACCCTTCCTTGGTTAATAATAAACAGATATTGACAGAAAGTAAAAGAGTTAAGGGAAAAGAAAAAGTTCACACAAAGAATTTATCCTGGTTCACCCACTACACCGTGAGCTACATCCAGTCCCAGGGCAAACCACCTCTGGATTTCCACTATCTGAACACAGATACAAGTATTCTTTGTTTTCAACTGCCTCTTCAGGCAACTCAATGAGTATTCTTTTATCCAAGCCTCTCCAGGCTTAACAAGTATTTTTTGTTATCAACTGCCTCTCCAGGCAACTCAGTGCAGTATTCTTTTATCCAAGCCTCTCCAGGCTTAACAAGTATTCTTTGTTATCAACCGCCTCTCCAGGAAACCTAGTGCAGTATTCTTTGTCAACCAAGCCTCGCCAGGCTCTAACAAGTATTCTTTTCTATCAAGCCTCTCCAGGCTCTACCGAAGTATTCTTTTCTATCAAGCCTCTCCAGGCTCTACCGAAGTATTCTTTTCTAGTAAGCCTCTACAGGCTCTACCCGAGTATTCTTTTCTATCAAGCCTCTTCGGGCTCTAAGAGTATTCTTTCTTTCACCAAGCCTCTCCAGGCTCTCAAAGTATTGTTTCTTCCACCAAGCCTCTCCAGGCTCTCAGGAGTATTCTTTCTTCCCAAGCCTCTCCAGGCTCTTCATACACTCAAGGTGTTTACATTTAAGCTTATGTTTAAGTTTTCCTAACTTAAACTTACAATATTCGTGTACTATAGGTTTACTGAGTACTACTCAGAATACAAATGTTGAATGCTAAGTACAAGGAATGACAGAGATATAGGTTTATACTTCTAAGCTCTAAATCATCTTTGTGGTTTCAAAAGACAAATATTACGAAGATGAACAGATTTCAGAGAAATTTTATGAACATAAACACAGGTGTGAACAAACAAACAAACACAAGCAAGTATAAAGAATTTTTTATTAGAAAATCTTTTGAAAATATATACAAATATATGAAAATACATATATCAACATAAGCTTCTGGTTTCCTCTGGCTTCTTCTTTGGCATAGCCTTCCCAATAGATTCCTCTATAGACTTAGCCAGCCTTCTTGAGCCTGTAACCGTTCCTTTTCCGTGCCATCACACGCAATCTTCTTTCAACAGCAGAAACAGTGGAGGTGCATCATACTGTATATCGACCACTGTAACATCCTGAATTTTATTAAGTAAAATAAAGTTAAATTAAATTAATAAAGTAGAAGAAATGGATAAATAAATAATAGGATTAATATTATGAGTAGTTTTATCAATAAGGTTATTTAATAAATAATAAGAATAATAAATAGAATAAGTGGATTGAGAGTGGGCCTAGCCCAATTAAGTATTTATTTAAGGAGGGGTTTTCAGTTCACCCTAATCCTTATTCGTATAATTGTCAGAGAGCGAAACGCTAAGGAGAGGAGAAACGACGTCTCGAGAAGGGGTTGCTGCAGAATAATCATTGAGAATCAAGTACTGTTGCGGTTCGATCTTCACTTCAAGGTACGGTGAGGGAGAAGGTGTTGCTTATATATGCATGTGGGGGATGCTTGGGTAGTAACCTAAGACTTTAATTCATATTAATAATTGATATATTGAGTATGGATGATGAAAATGTAAATTGATAATTGTTGTATGATTCTTGATGAATCTTGAGGAGATTGAATGAGAATAATATGAATAGTAAAAAGGGGATTAATAAGGGTTTGATGATTTGGGGGTTTTGATGGAAAACCTTGAAAAACTGTTAAAGATTGACACTCTTGTTGAGTTTGATGAATATAAATGTATATTGATGATATTCTGATGAAAATGAATGATTAGAGATTGAATAGAGAGGTTTGGAATTGGTGGAGATCGAAAGAACTGCGATCTGCGTCGCGGGTAATCGATTACCAGGAGTGGTAATCGATTACCAGAGGGTTCTGGGCAACCATGAGGGCTATTTTCTTGCAGGTAATCAATTACAGAGATGTTGTAATCGATTACCATTGAGTTGGTGTATTGGTAATCGATTACAGAGGTTTGGTAATCGATTACCCGAGGGATTGCTTGCAGGTAATCGATTACTAAGGGTGGGTAATCGATTATCAGAGACCTTGTTTGAAGGTAATCGATTACATGAGGATTGTAATCAATTACCAGTGTGGATTGGTGAATCCTTGTGTTGGATGATTACTCATATTGAGTTGATGTATTTATTGATGGTGATAATGATATTTGGTGATAATTATGATGATTTTTTATGATGATGATTGGTGAATATGTATGATGATACATGATGATGATGAATGGTGCTAATTATAATGATTGATGGTGATGATTTTGGTGTTGTACCTGAGTCTAACTCGGGGAGGTGAATAGTGTACCTGAGTATAACTCAGGGAGGTGATAATGGTGATGATGATTTAATTAACCTTATGATGTAAATGATGTTTGAGTATATATGATGTTGTACCTGAGATACACAAGCCCAGTAAGGGGTAGGGTGTAACTCAGGGAGGTGATTGTTCTTAGGATACATAAGCCCAGTGAGGGATGAAGTGTAGCTCAGGGAGGTGAATGTTGTACCTGAGTCTAACTCGGGGAGGTGAATGTTGTACCTGAGTCTAACTCGGGGAAGTGATTATGGTACCTGAGTATAACTCAGGGAGGTGAGTAATGATTATGATAACATTGAATATGGTACCTGAGGTGTACAAGCCTAGAGTAGGGTGAAGTACAACCCAGGGAGGTGAATGATGATTATGATGATATTGGTGACTATGATGATTATGATGATATTGATGATTATGATGGTTATGGTGATATTGATGATGTTGTTGGTGTATATGATGATGGATGAATATGTCTTATATATGCTGATATAAAAATGAGTTATATGATGATGTTATGATTTTGTGATGAGGAAATGAGTAATAGGCGCTGAGAATAGAGTAGGCGAATTATTTGGTGAATGAGGATAGGAGAATTATATGATGATATTGATGTTTGTTATATGATGAATTATAGGTGATATTATCTGATGAATTATGTGATGTTTAAGTATGTGGTGTGATTAATGTCGATGTTGTCTATATGAGGGTGAGGATAGGGTAGCCTCCTATGTGTATGTATGAGTAGTATCCTTTTCCTCACCGTTACACTGTGGTTATTTTACAGGTGATGATGGAGACACAACTGGTGTCGAGTTTTGATTAAAGGGAATGTTGCTCTGGTACATGTGACATCAGGGCATATTAATGAGGGTTCTTTTCTTTATGTTTCTAGTTAGGAAGGATTTTGTAAAACAATTTTAAATGCCTTACATGGCGAGTAGGATGTTTTAATTATTGATAATTTGGAGATTCTGCTGCTTGTGTATTTTGAAAACCTTTAAGTTCTACTTTTATTTTAATTAAGTTGTTTTACAGTGAATGGGGTTTTAAATGAAGAGATATGTGAACCTTTTTACCCGTTGAGGGATACTGTTTTTGAAAAAAAATTTGACTTATTAATTGTATAAGAGCTGGGGTAGAAGGGTGTCACAACCACCACCCTTAACATTTATCTTCAGGTCCACAGATGAGGTGAGACCCTTCATGAGATTGGATGTTCTGGAGTTTACTAGTGGTCTTTCAGTACGCTTGTGATGCGACCAGATCTCCATGTCTGGAATGTTGTAGGGCAAGTATCGAGATGAAACTTGTACCCTTCTTCTCATTCCATACATCATCCATGAGAGATCGATCTCCTCCAAAACGTCATTGATATCGATGAGTTCTTGTTTTAGTGTAGCTTCCTTCATTTCGTTCGGCCTCTTCATCGTATCCTAAAAAATTTTTATCCAGATCTCATACCAAAAAATTATAAGGGGATGAGTTTGCCCTGAGGGCTCTGGTGAATTTATAGGACTTCGAGATTTTAAGGCGATCAGAGAGAAGCAAGAAGATTGAGTATTTTGTACGGTTTCACATGAAACAGAGATAGGCTAAGATTGCATTAAAGGCGTAGACTACAGTCATTGGAAGTATTGTAACGTCCATCAATGACTGGACAAGTGAAGCGCCAATAGTCATGGGAAACGTGCATTCAAAAGCAATTAGGTGACAAATTATTTCCTTTAATTTCTCTTTGTCAATTAAGTTTTAAAGAGAACTGCAGAAATTATATTTGTTTTATATTTTGAAATGCTAGTTTTAAAATAAATTATGAGGCCATATAATCATATTAATGTAAGTATTTTTATGGACACACAAGAACCACTTAAAGAGCAAACTACGTTATTAAGGTGGGGTTTAACTTGAAGAGACGTGACAGTTGAGAATTAACTTGACTTATCTTCAGGACTAATTTTGTTTCTCTGTTTATTACCTTTACGAATTCTTCTCTGCTTGTTATGATTTACCATTTTGATTTTCTTTTTCATCATGAGGAATGACGTCTCTCATGACTTGTTTCACGAGGATTATTCTTAAGTTTCCTTTACAATCTGTTTTCTAGAACATACACAAAACAGAATACCTTTCAGTAGCATCTGAGTCTACTTAATTAAATTTGCTAATTATTTAGAAGATGTCTTAAAAAAAATTTAGGTTTAGATGACATATTCCTCCTAAACTTTTTGCTTCCTAAAATGTATTATTCTATTTTTCTTTGAAAGGTGCTCCCCCTGAATTTGTTATTACTTGAAAGATTATTAAGTCTTTTATTTAAAAGAATTCTTTTTCTTTGTTACTGGAGAGTTCAGAGTGTTTAAGCAAGTTTAGGAAATACTTATATAGCACATATTAAAAGCACTTACGAGAGAATCATGAATTATATTAAAAGTGTATAAATTTTGAAAATAATGTTTTATATAAAATGACAACGCTCTTTGAATGTCTTAAGAGCTATCAATAGGTAAATCCTCATCAGCAATGGCACTGTCTTTTTCTGCCAATTAGCTTCAGTTGCTCCTTCTGAGTTTTCTCCAGCCTCCTTGTTAATCGATTCACACGAAAATTGTTACTTCCTTTAGGAGGTATGCAGTAGTTAAGAACATCAAGGAGGACTCTGGGGATTTCCAAAAGTTGGGAGTGTTTATTGGGGTCAAATCGTCTTCTACCAACAGCAGCAGATCGAATATCAGATAGCCTCCTCCAAACTGTACTTCCCAATTTTGACAGAAGGTTTCTCCCCTTGAAGGAACACCAATTACTTTAGCAATCAGCTTGCAGTCCATGAAAATTGATTTTCCCATTACAGTTGTGTTAATCCCCGTGTGTTCTGGATTGGAGACAACTTCAGCATTGTTCCAAAACTCCATAACACTTTCTTCATGCCGAGCAGAGGCAATGTTATTTAAGAACGGGGTCCACCAGCAGTATTTAAGTACTTAGTGATTTTATATCCTGCTTCCTCAAATTTAGAGAGACAAATCATCCTTGATGGAATGATTTTCTCATTAATCCTTGACAGATTTGAATCACATGTGGTACCAGACTCAGCAGCCATTTGAGGAAAGCTTAGAACTTCTAAGTTTAATATTATCTGAAGAGAGTGAAGTTCTGCTCTGAGGATTGATTTGAGTGATGTTCTCATGATATTCTTTCAATCCTTATAAATAGGCATGTTTGAGGCATTGATGATGGTGGTTACACGAACTGAACAGTTTTGGAGAGACGTGCATTGTGCCACTATGAGGAGACGGTTGATAATTCACTAACTTACTTGGAGCCAAATCATAGTTTTAACAAAAGCGTTTTTAAGTTTTGAAAACTTTTCAACTTCTTAAAACAAGAAAGATTTAACACAATTTTACACAAACAGTGAAACAATCTGATAAATGATTTTCAGCAAGTAAGCACATTTAATTTAAGCATATATCAACAAGTCTATTTCTCACAGTATCAGAGATTATATGCAATTTTCAAATGATTCTCAAATGTATGCATTTAGATTAAGATAGGAAAGATGTTACCACTGAGGGATTTGAAATAAGCGTGCTTTCCTTTTCTCATCCATTTGCTCTCAGAGTTGCTTCAGCCAGGTGAGGTTTCCATCTTCTGAGGATCTACTCCTTCAGCATTAGTTAGATGCTCAACCCGAAGGTGAGCTCTGATACCAACTGTAATAACCACAGGAAACACTAGAAGGGGGGTTGAATAGTGTTTTAAAATTTTAAGTTAATTTATGAAAAGCTTTTCATAAAAGACAACAAATACGTTTTGGCAAGTTATCATGAAAAACTTCATTGGCAGATAATTGAAATTATCTGAGCTGTATGGAAGCTATGAACCTTTGTTTTTCAGAAACTTTCTGAGTTTGATAAAACAGTTAAGTGTTCTACGAACACTTCAGAAGGTTTGGAAAAACTATCTTTAAAAACTTTGTTTAAACTTGTTTTGAAATGAAAACTATTAGTTCAAAGATGTTTTTCTTTATTATCCTACTAAACTAGTTACTTGTTGAAAACCATGTTGTTGAGGAACTTGCTGAACCCCTTTCAGTAGGTTCAGTAAGTACTCTTTTCAAGACAATTTGTTTGCTACTTGAAATATTGATTTGTTAAAAGTTAGTTTACTAATCAAACCCTTCCTTGGTAAGTAATAAACAGATATTGACAGAAAGTAAAAGAGTTAAGGGAAAAGAAAAAATTCACACAAAGAATTTATCCTGGTTTAACCCACTACACCGTGAGCTACATCCAGTCCCAGGGCAAACCACCTCTGGATTTCCACTATCTGAACACAGATACAAGTATTCTTTGTTTTCAACCGCCTCTTCAGGAAAATCAATGAGTATTCTTTTGTCCAAGCCTCTACAGGCTTAACAAGTATTCTTTGTTATCAACTGTCTCTCCAGGCAACTCAGTGTAGTATTCTTTATCCAAGCCTCTCCAGGCTTAACAAGTATTCTTTCTTATCAACTGCCTCTCCAGGCAACCTAGTGCAGTATTCTTTGTCAACCAAGCCTCTCCCGGCTCTAACAAGTATTCTTTTCTATCAAGCCTCTCCAGGCTCTACCCAAGTATTCTTTTCTATCAAGCCTCTCCAGGCTCTACCCAAGTATTCTTTTCTATCAAGCCTCTCCAGGCTCTACCCGAGTATTCTTTTCTATCAAGCCTCTATAGGCTCTAAGAGTATTCTTTCTTTCACCAAGCCTCTCCAGGCTCTAAAAGTATTGTTTCTTCCACCAAGCCTCTCCAGGCTCTCAGGAGTATTCTTTCTTCCCAAGCCTCTCCAGGCTCTTCATACACTCAGGGTGTTTACATTTAATCTTATGTTTAAGTTTTCCTAGAAACTTAAACTTACAATATTCTTGTACTATGGGTTTACTGAGTACTACTCAGAATACAAATGTTGAATGCTAAGTACAAGGAATGACAAAGATATAGGTTTATACTTCTATGCTCTAAATCATCTCTGTGTTTTCAGAAGGTTGGCTGTATATTTTCTATTTTGAGCTTTGCCAAATTCTTCTGTGGAGGTTGATGACAAACCATGATGAAGGATAGAATTTAGGAATGCATGGCTATCTCTTTTGTTTTTGGTTGACACTTTAGAGATGCATCTTTGTAAGCTCTGCCAACTACTTCAAAGTCTTGCTTCAGGCTATTTATATGTTCTGATAAAATATAGCCGTTGAAGGTTGTTGATAATACCGTTGAGAAGAAATTATTTGGCTCATATAGCCGTTGTGAAATAGCTTCTCATTCGGTTGCTTCTTTTCAAGCAGATTAGGTGTGCAGATGACTCGCTCTGACACACTGCAGATAAGCTCTTTAATTCTGAGAGTTTTCCATTGTCTTCAGCGAGTTGATTTCTCTCTCTCTTTTTCATCTTCTTCTTTCTTCTTTTTCTTTCTTCATTCTTCTTCTTGCATATGTAAGGAGATAGGATATAGATATCCATTGGTCTACTCCTTTTTGACTATTGTGAGCTCTGCTTCTCTTTGATTAGCCTTGACCAGTATAGATGTGTAGATATTTTATCCGTTCTGACACACACAGCAACTTTACTCACATATTTTCTCCGAGAGTGAAATTGCTTCTTCAGCAAGTTGGCTTGTGAACATTTCCTGAGAGAGTAGTTTAATCTTCAGCAGGTTGGCTTGCTTCTCTCAATCTTTCTTTGAAGTACGAAGTTTCGGCTGGATGATGATGATAATTTTAGCCGTTGAGATTCTCTTTCATTCTTGATAATTTCTGCTTTTCTTCTTTCAAGGATTCAGACTTCTGATTGCGTATTGCAGTGGAGGTACAGAAGTAGGTCTACAGCAGCACTGACCTATTCCTGACGCTATTTGCTTTTCTGCCTTTTTCTCCTTTTTCTTTCTCCAACAGAGCTTCTTGAAATAAGGAAAATAGCTTTCGCTACTATTTCCTTTCTAGATGAAGGCATAAGACATTTAGACAATTTTCTAGTTGTTAATCAAATGGTATTTGCCTTTGTTTAGACTTCTCGATGTTTGAGATTTGTCCACGTAGTCAGAGAGTTGAGAGTCTTCATATCTTCATAATATTATATGTCATAACTGGCTTCATCTTCTTCTTCAGATAGTTTGAAATGCCACATCATTTGAGAGAGTTGATTCACTTTAGCATGTTGCATGTCTTCAGAAGGTTGATCCTTTCAGCATGTTGGATTTCAACATTCTTGATCGATTGGTGATCTTCAAGAAAGCTTTCAGCTTTGTCAATCGTTCTCCTTCTCTTCAGTTAATACAATATCAGTAACTTGATTTAGTCTTCGGATAGTTTGTTGTATTGTTCTTCTGCTTGTCCTTTTTCTTCTTCTTCTGCTTCTTCATCTGATGATTCATCTATTCTTCAGATTTTTTCTTCTTTGATCTTCTTTGGATAGTTTCTGTTGTGTTGTGCTTCTTCTTGGCTTAATGCTTCTTCCTTGTTCTTCTTCTATTAGATTCTGTATTATTCTTCTTGTAGCTCGTTGATTCTTTCTTCTTCTTCTGCTTCCAACTCTTCTAGTTCTCTTCTTCTAGTCTTTCTCTTCTTGTCAGCTGGTTGGTTATCTTCAGAGAGTTCCTCCAATACTCTTCTCTTTTCCTTGTATGTTGTCCTCTTTCAGCAAGTTCCTTCTTTCAGCAAGTTGCTTCATCTTTCTTCGGATTTCCTCTTCCTGTCTTTTGCCTGCTTTCTTGGCTATCTTCGTCTTCTTGTCTTCAGACGAATGATTCATCCTGTTACTTGAAACACAATGCACAAAACAATACCTTTCTCAGTAGAACTTGTCTTTATATGATCTAATTTTTTAATCATTAAAACCTAAGGATAATGAGTCTTAAATCTAATTTAAATACTTAAATTAATTCTGAGACTCAACAGCTTCGACCAAGAAGCGTCAACTCAAGGAGAGGTTGGGCCCCCAGAAATATGAAGAGGGTCAGAAGATGTATAGGGCCCTGAAAGGAGTAGGAAGAGGTATGCATATTCAGGATCACACCTTCGTTCCTCCTGCCAGGACACCTTCGAACCAGTGGGTGAGGCAGGTGCCAACAAAGCCAAAGACTCAAGCAAAGTGGCAACCTGTGGCACAAAAAGAGGGGACTTCCAACTCTTCCAAAGGGAAGGAGATAGTTGTGAAGCCATCCAAGAAGGTCGAACCTCCTCATGAAAGTTGGTATCATTTCTGTCAGTATTCCAAAGCCAAAGGTTCGATGACAAGAACTCAATGGCGTAGGGCCTAGAGGATGTATAGGGCTCGAATGGAACAGATCCAAGCATAATATGCAAGGAGGGCCCCAGAGGTCTAAGAGAAGGTTCGAGCCTTCCTCTTCAAAGTCTCAGCGCGACCTACATGAGCATATTAATGCTGCTAAGGTAAAAGAGATGGAGGAAGATGACTTTTTATCTGAGGAATTCGAATCAGGATTCCCTGATTCAATTCAGGAAATTTGTGGTATAATTTCGATCTTACAAGCTGAGTTTGCCCAGCAGGTATAGATATTGCAAAATGTGGAAGACTTTGAAGATGACAATCCTCAAAGTCCTGTCATGTTGAATCAAGCAGAGGCAGAGACCAAGAATGAAGTGGTCAGCGTAACTAAACCAGCTCCAAGAGACATGGCTCACATAAAGCCACTCTACATCAAAGTTGTGGTAGAAGGTAACCCCATTAATATGGTAATTATTGATGGAGGAGCAGCCATCAACCTACTCCCAAGATTAACTTTTGACAAGTTGGGGAAAACCAATAGAGACCTACTCCCTCACAACATAGTGATTACAGATTTTGGTGGGAAATCATCTGGGTCAGAAGGGGTTGTGGCTCTTGACCTTGTAGTAGGTGGCCATCTGAGAACCACTATCTTTGTGGTGATCCAAACTAAAGCCAGCTTTAATATGTTGTTGGGAAGAGAATGGATCCATGGGATAGGAGCTTTCCCATCAACAGTGCATAAGAAATTGTTTCTATGGGATCAAGAGGGCAACCCAATAGTGGTCAAAGCTGACCAGGGAATCTATACTGCTGAGCAAGGCTTGGTGGAAATGGATTTCGATAGAAACTTGGCTCACATCAGTCCTTATGAATTGGATTCCAAGTCAGCCATACACTCAGCAAAAGTCCCTTACTTAGTAAGGTTGGACCCCATCAAGGGTTTCACATTGAAGAGAGATGTCGATATTGATACGGCCCTAGAAATGCTTGGTGATTCATGGAAAGCATAGAATCATTCATCAACAAGATACCGACCTATGTGGCCGAGTCAGGGTCTGAGTCATCTTCTAAATCAGTAAGAGAGGTGTTCGAAGAAGATAAAGGACAAGTATGAACCAACCCAAGTACAAGAGATAAGGACTGATGAAGACTCAACACGCCTAGATGTATCTACAATGACGAAGTTCCAAACACTGAATATGGCCAAGAGAAAGTACCAAGGTTCGAAGCACAAGACCAGCTCAAAGAGGTCAACCTGGGAACGGCTGAGGATAAGAGACCTACCTTCATTAGTACCAAGGTGGATCCCGAAATTAGGCAGCAGTTGATTGAGCTTTGAAACAATACAAAGACTGGTTTTGTGTGGGACTATGATGAGATTGCCAGGTTTAGATTGAGCACTGGTCGAGCACAGATTACCTATTTTGTCTGGGAAGAAACCGGTGATGAAGCAACCTCCTCGAAGGTTTGCCCCATAGGTGGTTTCGAAGATCAAAGAGGAAATAGAAAGTCTTCTCAAGGCCAGATTCATTCGAACCACCGGGTATGTAAATTGGCTTTCTAATATTGTGCCAATTATTAAAAAGAATGGCAAATTGAGAGTTTGCATTGATTTTCGAAACCTTAAAGAGGCAACCCCAAAAGATGAGTACCCAATGCCCATAGCTGACATGCTCATAGACTCAGCAGTAGGAAACGAAGTGTTAAGCCTCCTAGATGGCTACTCTGGCTATAACCGGATCTTTATTGCAGAAGAAGACATTTCGAAAACTGCCTTTCGTTGTCCTAGGGCATTAGGTACCTTCGAATGGGTGATGATGCTTTTTGGTTTGAAAAATGCTGGGGCCACGTATCAAAGGTCCATGAATTTAATTTTTCATGATTTTATTGGTGAGTTCATGCAGGTATACATAAATGATGTGATGGTCAAATCGAAGACCAAAACACAACACTTGGAACACTTGAGATGTTCGTTCGCAAGGATGAGAGCACACGGGCTGAAAATGAACCCCTTAAAATGTGCCTTTGGACTATCTGCAGGAAACTTCTTGGGATTCCTGGTGCAGCAACAAGGGATCGAAGTGGATAAAAATAAAGCCCAAGCCATTATTAATGCAAGGCCTCCAGAGAACAAGAAACAATTGCAATGCTTGTTGGGGAAAATCAACTACTTGAGAAGGTTCATCTCGAACCTGTCAGGAAAGACAAGAATATTTTCTCCATTAGTCAAGTTGAAAAGAGAAGAAAAGTTCGAGTGGAGAGAAGAACATCAAATGGCTTTCGAATCGATCAAGAAATACTTAGCCAATCAACCAGTGATGACTCCACCAGTTCGATGGAGACCCCTGAGATTATACATCTCTGCATCTGAGGAGACTCTGGTAGTATGTTGGCACAAGAGGATGAAAGTGGCTTTGAAAGAGTAATTTACTACCTAAGTAGAAGCCTAAGTGATGTAGAAAAGAGATATACGTCTCTGGAAAAGTTATGTTTATGCCTTTATTTCTCATGTATGAAACTCAAATACTATTTGAAACCCTCTGAGGTTTTTGTGAGTTCATATTTTGATGTAATTAAATACATGTTGATCAAGCCAATACTTCATGGCAGGATTGGGAAATGGGTTTTAGCGTTAACTGAATTCTCATTAATGTATATGCCTTTAAAGGCAGTAAAGGGGTAAGCCATTGCTGATTTTTTTGCCGAACAACCTACGGTTCAAATTAAAGAGGTTAATTTCATTAGAATTAAACCTTGGAAATTATTCTTTGATGGTTCTAAACATGATAAAGGGAACGGCATAGGAATGCTTATTATAACCCCAAATGAAGTTATAACCAAAGTCATGTTTAGAATTAGAGGAGAATGTTCGAACAACGAGATAGAGTATGAAGCGTTTATTGCTGGGCCTCGAACTCTTGATAAGTTTAGAAGCCACTCACGTTCATGTGAAGGGTGACTCCCAATTGGTTATTAATCAATTGAAGGGGGTTTATAAGTGCTGTAGTTCGAAATTGGCAAAATATTTTGCCAGGGCAAAAAGTTGATGAACTATTTCGAGGAGGTAACATTGGAGCACGTGCCTCGAATAGAAAATGAAGAGTGACAAACAAGTTAGCCCAGATAGCTTCTGGTTACAAGGTCAAATCTGAGTTGTTCGAGAGCTTAATCAAAACCAAACCTCTTTTAACTATAGAAGAGAAAATGGTTTTGAACATAGATGCCTTAACATCCTTCAGACTGGAGGAAAACCGATAGTTGACTACTTGAGGGATCCATCAAAGCCAACTGACAAAAGATTAAGTTCAAGGTTTTGAACTATACCATTTTAGGAGATGAATTATACAAGAAGTCAGGTGGGGGCATCTATTAAGATGTTTAGGAGAGGCAGAGGCATACCTAGCATTAGCTGAAGTTCATGAAGGGATTTGTGGAGCTCATCAAGCAGGGGAAAAGATGAAGTGGACTCTCCTAAGGTACTGTTATTTTTTTTCCATCCATGCTTAAAGATTGTCATGATTACGCTAGAGGATGTGAAGAATGTCAGAAACATGGACACATGCATCACGTTCCTGCTGCAGAGTTACATTCAATCATCAAGCCTTGGCCATTTCGAGGGTGGGTCCTCGACCTGATAGGTATGATTCACCCTCCTTCGAAAGGACATAAATTCATATTAGTTGGGGTAGACTATTTCTCTAAGTGGGTTGAAGTTGTTCCCCTGAAAGATGTAGGGCAAATAGAGGGTGATAGATTTTGTGGAAGAGCATATAGTCCATAGGTTTGGTATTCTTGAGACCATAACCACAGATCAAGGGACTATGTTCACCGGGAGGAAGGTGACACAATATGCAGAGTCAAGAAAGATTAAACTACTCACCTCTACCCCTTATTATGCCCAAGCTAATGGCCAAGTTAAGGCCATCAACAAAATTTTGATAGGGTTGATCAAGAAGGACATAGGGCAGAAGCCTCGAAATTGGCATGAAACACTTAGCCAAGTGTTGTGGGCCTATAGAAATTCTCCAAGAGATGCTATTGCCACTTCTCCATATAAATTGGTATATGGCCATAAGGCTGTTCTACCTTTGGAAATCAACCTTCAGTCCCTTCGAATACAGAGGCAACAAGAATTTCCTACACAGGATTATCTGAGCCTAATGTTCGATGAACTAGATGTATTGGACGAAGAGAGACTTGTTGCATTTGAAAACATAGTTAAACAGAAGGAAAGAGTGGTTTGATTCTACAATCGAAGGGTTATTAATATGACTTTCCAAGAAGGTGACTTAGTTTGGAAAGTCCAATTACCTTTGGGTAGGAAATCACCAAAGTTTGGTAAGTGGACCCCCTATTTGGGAAGGTCCAATTTAAGTGGAAGGTGTTTTATCAAACAACGCCTATACTATTTGTGATACTACTTCTAATTGCGTGATTTGAGCCATAAATGGAAAACATTTAAAGAGATACAAACCAATCATGCATGAAGTAAAAATTCACTTAAAATAAGTAAATTCGGAGCCAAACATGGCTATTGCAAATAAATAAGCAAAGTATTGAAGAAATGGTTTAGAAAAAGAAAGCCTTAAAACAAGTCTTTGGCTTTTAAACTCAAGATCTTCTTCCTTAATCTTTGCCAAAGTAGCTTCGAGGGTGGCATGTTCATTCTTTGCCTTCTCCATATTCCTGAAGCAATTAAGAAGTGTGTTAGAGTCATTCTTTACCACTTCTTTTAGATCATCTTGACGCTTCTTACCCTGATCAACAGCTACAGCAAGGACTTCCCTTTCCTTAGTCTTCAAGGCTAATTGCTTTTACAGCTCCTCGATCTCTCTCATCCAGCACTCTCAGTTGGGTAGCTCCCTGTTTCCAAGGCCATGGAGCATGCCTTGAACTGAGTATTATGCTTCACGAGCCTGTTCCTTAAAATTCCTTCTTGGCCCAAGATCTTTTCCTGTTGGGTTTCGTTTGGCATGGATTCTATTCAGAGTATGAGTCAAGGTATCATACCATGCACAAAAAACTCCAAGGGCTTCGTCCAACTCCAAAGGAACGTCTTCAGGAATAGTCTTCAGTTCAGCCAACACCTCTCTAATTTGCTTATCGAGTTCATCACTCAGAACTTCCACCAACCTTTGTTAAAATACCAAGTTTCGAAGTCTGCTCACCAATCCCTGAAGTCTTCGATGGTGCTTGACTCTGAAGTTTGGCACTACAGCTCGCTGCAACAGTAGGAAGTGACCCTGCCAATAACCTGTTATAATGAAGAATGGGTCATCTTCGAGCCGCTTGTTGAGGGTCTCCAGGTCAATAGCAAGTGCAGGGGTATTTGGCGGGTGATTAAGCTCGAGGTTCCTGTTGCCCTGGGATCGAAGAGGGTAGCAGTTGGTTGAACCACAGGCTCTTTCGAAGGCATCTGGATGAGAGTGTCATCAGGGGGTGTTTGACCATGACCTTCATTGTCACCTTCTGGAGCAGTAAAGGAAGGGATAAGGGACATCACCTTGAGAGTTCTGCTCATGTTCATCGTCTTGAGCTTTCCCTTGGGTCGAACCATCATCCCCTTGATTTTCTTAGGATGGTTGAGGATGTGGAAGCTAATCAGATCAAGGGTCTTGAACGGTTTCAGTAGTTAGGACCACAGGAACAACTCCTTCAGGTTGCACAACTTCTTTCTCAGGAGCAGCTTGAGGCTCAGATGGTTCGATAATGATAACATCATCATCAGATTGATCCTTAGGAACATCTTCCTCTTGGGCCTGCTCAGGGTTTTCAGTGTTTCCTTCTTGCTTCTTCCTCTTGGGTAGGATTATCGGAGTGTACAGGGGAGTTGACCTCAAGCTCTTCAGTTATAGTTCGATCCCCTGCAGCTTGAAATCTTATAATTCTGTTTGACCCAGGGTATTGAACAGCAAGAGGAAGATAATTTACAAAAGTTTCAAGGCTTGAGGAACTCGAACTTGTAGTACTTCCTTGATTGATCGAATCTGAAAGTACCTGAAGATAGGAGGTTCGAATCAAAACGTGCAGCCAAAGAATCTAGGAGAAAAAGGCAATGTAGTATCTTACCACCCTATTAGCTTTCCAGGACTGCCTAATGTTTGGTGCCACATGTTTGACTCTCTTCTTTGGATTCGGATCCTGCAGGATAAAAGTCCAAATGAGAAGATTCGAAACAAAGGAAAATAAAAAAAAAAACAACTAAGACACAAACCTCAGTGGCTTGGGGATCGGTAGAAGAGCCAGGCTCATTAGTTTCACCACAATGGTCTTGTCCAAAGTAGGAGGATCTGCCTCAGACCCAGAAGCAGCTGTATGTTCATCTGTTTGCTTTGCAATCGAAGGGTCTTCACTCTAGGTCCCAGCAGAAGGGGTTTGAGATTGAGTAGGTTGAGCCTCTGTTTCGGATAAAGCAGCAGCAGGGGTTCTCCTCTTCCTTGAAGTGGTGGGAATTTTCTTAGTAGGCGGTCTTCGAAGCTGGTTTCCTTTTAGCTGGAGCCTTCTACTAGGTTCGAAAGTATACAAAGATAAGAGGAGACGCAAACATAGAAGAAAATTGAGCCATTTAGGTTTATGCTTACCTTATCTCCTTTAGGGGCCTTCTTATACTTCGAAGCTCCAGCAATATCTGTCGAAGTCATTTCCTTGTTGCCCTTGGGAGCCTTTGGATTCTTTGACTTCGATGAGTCACCAGCATCTTTGGGGAGTTGTAAGGGTCAAAGACAATGTTAATAAGATATTGAAAAGGTAAGGGAGAAATCCAAAAGTGATGGGTTGCTTTGAAGTACCTTGTCTTTTTCGTCCCTCAGGTTCTGGATATTCCTGGGTGGTAATGATGCGTCCGAAGCACACCTCCTTCGAACATGCCATTCTTTTGTAGGAGCTATGCCACCAATTGGTCGTAAGCAACAGTGCAGTAGTTCGAAGGAGTAAAGTCAGTAGGCACGTAAGTTGGCTTAGTCTCTTCGAACTACCTTAATCCTCAGAAATTACTTCATCCATTGATGTGCAGGGGGCGATATATTGTCCTTTGAAGAAAGAAATGGGGGATGTCTTGGCAAAACTCAAATTTCCTAACCATAAGGGTTGGCTGGTAAGTGCATGAGGCAAGGGATAGTATGATCATAGTATGGAAAGATCAGCTGGTTTCGAAGAATTTCACTCCATCTTCGATCCTGATCAGCAGGATTGACACTTATAAGGGGTTGATGGACCCACTGAAGACCACGAGTCCTTTTAGAATAAGGGTTGAAGTTGTCCTATATTTGTGTTGGTCAAAGAAGTAAGTCATGAAGGCTTTAAATGCTATCAGACACCTTCTCCTTGAAGGGCAAAGGTGGGTGTAAGTAAGCTTTTGGCAGTAGGTTCAAACAGGTTGGACACCTCGGTTGTGATCTTTGCGTCCTGTGGAAACTGGCTCGAAGCCAAAAATCAAGAAGCCAAAGGGGCCATAGAAGCATTCCCAATGGTTTGAGGGACTTGTAGGAACTCAAAGCATCAAAGATGCACAAATATAAATGACCAAAGAAGCAATTTGGCCAGATTGATTTTTTCTGCCTTCATGAAGGCAAACAGCTAAGGAAAGAGGCCATGTGGGACTTGAAGAGATCGAGCACAGAAAACAAATTGGCCAAACCAAAGCCAAAGAAAGGCAATGTGTTCCTTCTCAGAGACATCAGAGGAACTTTGATCATGGTTATTACTAATAAAGGCCTGAAAGGTCATCTTTAAAGTGTTAATTGTATACTCGGAATTAGAAGGCTTGGTGTTTGGGAGGTAAGTCTCTCCACAAGGTTCGAGGCCAGTGATAATAGAGACATCTAACAAAGTAGGAGTAATCATCCCACAGGGAAGGAAAAATGTACATGTACCTTGGTCCCAGAAGTTCAACGCCAGCAAGGAGAAGGTTCAATGTTGTATTGCAGGTGCTCCTGGATAGCTGAATCAGATCGAAGATGCCCATCCTCTTCCAGAAATCCTGTTTTTCATACTAAACCTTATCAAACCAGCTTGATATAGGTCTTCTTGAGCCGAATGGGAGAAGCTCTGAATATATACTTCCTTGTGTCAATTGACGTCAGCTCTTACGGGAACATTGAAAGCCAAGATCTTCTTGTGGGATAGAGAGCTTGAAAGGCTTTGAACTCAAGAGTCCTCGGAGGGAACTCATAAGGGCCAAGGAAACCCATACGGAGTCTATCGATGTTGGTGGGGATGATGACACTAGTGCCCCACACTTTCAGATTTTCCTCAGTAGCTTCAGGTCTGGTACAAACGTACCGTCATCTCTGACAATGGTCTTGCCATTTTCAGCTGCAAGAGGGGTAGGGCAAGCCACTTGATATTTCTCACTCTGAAAGACTAAATTAATCGTGGAAGACGCCATTGGAACGATAGAACTGGAATGGGAAGTAGAACAGAGGGGAAAAGAAGAAGAAAAGCAAAGATTTTTATCTTTTGAGCTAGAAGCTTAAAAGAAGTGAGGAAGAAGGTAAAGAGCTGAAAGAGAAGATGATGAGTCTTAAAACACTGTTACACAATTAAGGAGGGAAACCAAAGAGTCATTGGCAGTTACAAGCCCAACTGATGATTAGTGGAAACCCAAAGTTCTCAATCCACGTGATCGTGGGAGAGAGAGAGGGGAATGCGTGAGTGATTTCCAGTAAAGCAGAAATCTGCCACGTATAAAAATGCAAAGCTTCTGGGAATTCGAAGCTATGCAGTTTAAAGAGCCAAAAAGGGATACTCATTTTATTAAGACATTCTAATAGGAATTACAATGGGATCGAACTAAAGGCTAAAGGTTCATTATTCGAACCTAATTTTATTTCCTTTTACATGTTCACAGGCATGTTGATCTTCGAACCAGTGCTTCGAATGGAGAAAGTAGACTCTTCGATCTGGGTGTTAGTGTTATGTCTTCGGAGGAGGAACAACACCTTGCTTCGAGCTTTAGAAAAGAGTTGGTTCTCAGCCTTGGACCTTACAAATAATCCAACGGCTAAGGGCCTCACCCCCATCTTCTTCATCTGCCTTCCTCCTCCTTCTCCTCCTCTTCTTCATCTTCCTCTTCCCCCTAATAATCAGAAGATTAGGCACTGGACTTTGAGATAACCCATTGCCCTAAACCTCTTCCTAACACCAAGGAGGTGGGAGTAATAACAGGCCATTCATGGGGCTAAGGCCTTGGATGTTGGTTGGGCTGTTCGACCTGAGGTCAAGGTCCACTTTGAAGTGACCACTAATGTTGGACACCCTGTCGACCTGAAGTCCAAATATAATGGCAGGATCAGGTCGTACAGAGCAGCCAATATCAGGGATCTCTCCATGGCCACAGGGAAGAATGATGGAACCCAAAATGAAGTCTTTTTCCTTGTATAGGGGTGGAAAGCCATGAAAGAATTAAGAATGCTACTCCAACGAGCCAATCAGAAGAAGTCTTGTTCACATTGACCAAAGTGGACGGTGGTCAAAACAATTAAGTCGGACGGCAGGTAAATGGCTTCGAAAAGCTAGAAGAGGTCCTGGGTTTCGAAGAAGCAAAGAGAAGATCAGGAGAGGGTCTAGGCAGATTCGAAAGGAACCATGGTTCGAAGGGGAAGAGTTGTTAAATGGTTCGAACCATGTCCTTTACCTTGGTTCGAAGGAACCTCCCTCCATCAATTCGAACAGAGGTCGTCCCCTTTGATTCAATTGAGTTTTCCACGTCATCAACGGCAGTTATCAAGCACGAGCCCACCAGAGGGCATGCAGAGAACGTGGGTTCATGAGGAGTTACAAAAAGATCTTGGGAGGTTATAGCAACCCAAAGACGGTTACCAGGGAGAGCTATAAATAGGGAAATCATGAAGGAGCAAAGGTCCGCAACCTGGACACTCAAATAGCACCCTAAAAGCCGTAGCATCCACCATAGCGATCAAAGGCACCCAGCACGCTGAGAGAAAGTAGGGACAGTGCAGACCACCCTTAAATTTCTTTTATGTTCATCTTTTCTTCATTTGCTTTGCTTAGTTTACTTGCTCACTGTCTTTATAGAATAGGGATCAGTGGCGTTGTAATTTTTACTCTTAAGTTACTCATCTTGTGCGTTGTACGTTATACCTTTAATGCAGTTTAAGGCCTTCAGGGGCCAGTTCATAGACGTTTTGTGTCCTGCTAAACCCTTCTATGGATTTCACACTAGGTAGAACCCACTCAAATTAAGAGGACTCGTATCTCGTCCTAGATTGCTCTAAGATACATTTGTTTGTGTTAAATTTTAGGACAAACACATGGATAACACCTTCTCTAGCAAAAGAATCGAAATGACTAAGCAAGAAGCAATTGATGAAGCTTCATGGCTTTAAAAGACTTAGTAAAAATTTAGTATTTGACTCCCAACAATAATCAATTACGTTATGAAGGATTACTTATTGAAATCTTGGTATAATGGCATTCTAACTTCATAGGTAATCGATTGCATATGGTTTACTCATTGTCCTATATAATGTACCCTATGTATTGGATTTTAATAGACTACTCAGTGTTTTGATCAATTACTCATTGAAAACGTAGTATATTATTGCATTCTGACTTCATAAGAAATCAACTATAGTTGTCTTTTAATCGATTACTACCCATTATGTAATATAATGGCATCCTCTGTCCTGAATGGTAATCGATTACTCTGTGTTTTAATATACAAGTATTATATCAATTTATGATGCTTTTTTTAGTTCAATGGTATTTGTTACTCCATTTTGTTAATCGATTATCGTACTCAATATATAGCTGTCTAATTCAAACCTATCGACTAATGATATATAGCTACATTATATCCATAGTAACATTTTTAAACAAAGAGTAATTTATCCATTTAATTAAATACATTATTTCTCTCCTCACTCTTTCTCTTTTCTTTCTTTTTCTCTTTCTCTTAAATTAAACAACAGAAAAATTTTACTCTTTCTCTCCTTTTCTCTCTTCCCATTTTCTCTTCTTCAACCAAACAAAAGGTAAAATGAAAAAAATTAAACATTACTAACATATTATAAAAATTATAGATAGTAAATAAATAGTAATTTCATATATTAGGGTATTTTAGTCTATTTAACATAAAAATGGAAAGTTGAAGTTTAATTATAATAACGAGGTTGGTTGGTTCAAGTAGTACATGTTTGATTCCCCTTAAATAAGGTATCGGTTTCGAGTCTTGTGGATGGAAAAAATCCCCTTTGGGAGAGCTATAGCCCCCACCATGATGTGGATGTTCCCGGCTCGGTTAGGATTGCCTCTCGTGGAGAATACTTGTGGTTCAAAAAAAAATAATATATTTATAAAATGGGAAAATTTTTGTGTAAATTTCTAAAATAAGGAAATTTTTTATCTTAAATACACAAAATAGAAGAGATTGAAGTAATTTTTTTTTCTCACAGTTTACTGTATTCCCTATACTTTTTATTTTCCTTTTCTGCATGTTTTTCTCGAGCTAATTTTCGATATCCTTGTAGTACCTACCCCTTTTAATAACTATTTTAATTTGTGGTAAGTATTTGTTTTAGTTTAAAAAAAATTAAAATAGAAAAATTTAATATCATAAATGAATTGGTGTTAAAATTATAGTGATAGTAATAAATATTGTATTAGTACTGAAAAAGTTTTCCTTTCCTCTATTAACTGACTTTGTCTAATATCCACGCCTTGTAGGTGGTCATACCTCTTTTATCTTTTATTTTTTATTTTATATTTTCCTTTGCTTTTTTTTTTTTGTCATTTTTCCTTTTTATAAAGTAATTATTTTATACCTAGAAAAACAAATGAATATATAGATCTAATTATATTTTATTCAAATTTTTTTTAAAAAAAACTTTTTCATATATTAATATTTATTTATAATATCTCTTGTATTCACTAATCTAGTACATATAAATTTTAATATTATTAATTTGACTTTAGTAAAAGATGTTAACTAATTTCTTATTTTAAATGTTTCTTGAAATTGTAAATGACAAATAAAATAAGTCAATTTTTTTCTCTAAAATAACAAGTGGAAAACAGTATAATAAAAAACATTGATGTTATTGATGATGTAATTTAAATTTCATAATTTTAATAAAATTTATGGAATGTATTTTTTATTATTATTATTTATAACGAATTAATATAATGTCATTAAAGCTTCAATAAAGAGAGGGAGACTTTTTCTTTGCCTGTGCAAGGTCAATTAAGAAAGAAAGAAAAAAAAAACTGAAATAAAGAAACATAATAATTATAGAAGAAAGAGAATATGTAAAATAATTATCTCTTTCTCAAAAGAGAAGACATAATATATAACTTAATAATTTGGTATTCTATATATTTTAAATCACCATCACATTTCAATTTTACAACTAATAGGAATTACTAGGTGGTATACTCTGCTCATATGTGAAGAAATTGTCTGGATCAACCCTGGTTTTCACGCTCACCAATCTATCAAAATTATTTTTAAATACTTGCTCATAAGTCCGAGCTATTTCCATGCTTATTACATTACTTGGATGATTGGCACCAATATCATCATCCCTGTAATTAAGGAATGCCTCTTGGTGAGTATGAAACATAAGGGGTCATAAATTGATAAAATGACCTTGAAAAATTCACATAACGATAATTGGCCTCTGCACCATCTTCAGTCCAAGATGTGTAGTACTGAATCAAGAACAAGTTCCCTTCTCTATGAGGAAATGGAGTTTCTGATGCTGAAATCTCATACATCTTTCCTCCATAAAGATTCCATTGCATGACCATCTTCTCACCTTTAATCATCATATTCCATATGGATTGCATAGTATCCTTTGGAATGGGTTTCTTCACATAATCTGACTTGCATTTGTAATAGTCTGAAGAAGGATCTTTGGGCTCAGCTAGAAGAGTTTCAAGAGGAGTACCATTTGGCTTATTTGCCCAAAAAAGAGTGGAATTGACCCAAGGCATTTGGGTGCAATCACACTGCTGCAAACCCAATTCAGGGAAACTCTCATTCACCAAAGGTAAAAGCCTATCAATTGTCCCCAAGAATAGGCCAATGAAAGAAATTTGCACTGTCTTTTTACCCTCTTTTCCATCCACTACTCCAATCTGAGCTCTTATGAAAAGGTCTTCATGTAGGTTTGTTGCAATTAATTGCCATTTGTAGACAATATCTGTTGCCCCTTCTTCCACTTTTCTATTCACCTTGAAAACAGTCACTTCTGGTGGTACATGAACCAATTTGATTTTCCATGACAGAATGACCCCAAAACTAGCCCCACCACCTCCTCTAATGGCCCAAAATAGATCTTCTCCCATTGACCTTCTGTCAAGGATATTACCATTGACATCAACCAATTTTGCATCAATGATATTATCCACAGAAAGACCAAATTTTCTCATCAAATTTCCATAGCCACCACCAGAAAAGTGACCACCAGCACCCAAAGTAATGCATACCCCTGCTGGGAAGGCATGGGTTTGGCTTTTCTGTGCAATTGTATAGTAAACTCTGCCAATGGTTGCACCAGCCTGAACCCATGCTGTCTCATCTTCTAAGTTCACATCAACAGAATTGAGATTGAACAATTATTCACATCTTCTAAGTTCACATCAAAAGGCCTTCGTAATCATGGCCACCACTTCGGATTCTAATCTGAATATTGTTACACTTTGCACATGTAACTGTTGCTTGAACATGAGTTTCATCCAGGGCAGTTATAATTGCCAGAGGTTTTGGTGTTGTTGCTGTTTTGAATCTTTTGTTTTGGATGTGCATGTTTAAAATGGAAAAGTATGAGGAGTTGTTTGGGGTGTAAATGACTACAGGGATAGGATTATTTGAAGTTTGAGAATATTGTCCTGAAAGACAAGAGATAAAGTTTTCAATGGTAGATTCTGTTGATGCCTGTGAGATAGAAGGGAATAATTAGAATTGTCAAGAAGAAAGACCATGTCCCCATTGTTTCCATGGTAATGGTATCACGTTGGATACCAGTGTGGCTTGCTATATCTTAGTTCAAAGTATTGCATTCAATATATACTGCTGCATCTCCCACGTTTCTGAGGCAAGGGTCGTCATCACATTTTAATTTTGGGGAAAAAATTTCAACATAAATTAATGTTTTGGTCAGCACATCTCATTTTAATAAAGAGAGAAATTGCATTAAATGATAAAATAAGAATATATATATTACCTTTCTTTATCACTTTTGAATGTTTGAACATAGTCAACTTTAATTATGACGGAACACATGACTTTGCAGTTAAGAAAGTCATCCATTTTAAATGTAGCTATGGAATTGTATTAAGGACAAAACTTACAAACAGTTACATGAGTTCGGTTGCTACATTTTTTCCAATTATAACATAACACACGGACTCGTGGAGCATTCTTTCCACCTCAACGCCTCCGTTATCTCAATCTTACTCTGTTAACTCCAGTAGAAACAAATAGGGAACCATTAGAAGGGGGGTTGAATAGTGTTTCAATAAAATTTAACATTTTTGGAAACTTTTTGTAAATAGTGAGTTTCGGCAAAAGCTTTCAGATGAAAAGTGATAATCTGAAGATTAACGTTTTGTCTGAAGCACCTTCAGACTTAGAAACTTGTTTTTCTAAAAATTGAGTTTACGTTAAAAGCTTTTATACCTATCACTTCAAATCCCTTCTTGTTAGCTTTAAATTGAACTTAAAGAGATTAGAAAAGAGAGAACTTAGCCAGAGATTTATCCTGGTTCTCTCACAACAACATGAGCTACGTCCAGTCCCAGAGCACAAAACAGCAGTTGGATTTTCACTTAATCTTCAGAAGATTACAAGTATTCTTTTCTGTCAAGCCTCTTCAGGCTCTACAACTCCAAGTATTCTTTCCCAACGAGCCTCTTAAGGCTCACAACCAAGTATTGTTTAACAAACAAGCCTCTCCAAACTCAAACACCCAAGTGTCTAAGAATGAAAGAAATTTGTTCAAGCTAAAGAACAACAAACAGTTTAGAGCTTAAACTGAATGATGTACAAAAAAAACTGAGTAAGACTCAGGGTATGAAAGTTATTGTACAAGAATGATTTTATCAAAGTGTGTTTTATAGCGTAAAACTTGTAGCGTATTGGCTCTTTCTTTCTTAGGTTGTTCTCTCATTTTGCAAGGACGTGCATGAAGCTATTTATACTTTCTTGAGATGAAGCTCGTTGAGATCACTGTTGAGAGATAGCATTTAATGCTATTAATCCCATTGTGAAACAGCTTCTGATAACTTCTGACACAGTACAAGGTAGAAGTTGCAGTGTGTCTCTGCTCTGAGCACTGCAAAGACTGCGTTGCAGACATTTTCTTTCTGGTGCAAAAATTTCAAATGTGCAGGAAAGTCTCTGAGCAGCTTGCCTTAATATGGTTGGACCAAAGACTTGTTACAGAAGGCATTGAACAGACTTTAGTCTTTATCATAGATCTTCAGAGGACTTCACTCTTTAGATGGTTTCTGATCTCAGACAATCTGCCACGCCACACGTCTTCAGATGGTCTTCTAGTCTTCAGATGATCCCATGCTTCAGACGTTTAAACCACTTCAGATGATCTTACTTCTTTAGACAGTAGATCACTTCAGATGTTCATCTTGCTGAAATATGAAAAACATATTAAAAGCATAGGCACATCTTGCAACAGTAATTTTAACATAATTTGTTACTCATTAAAACTTAGGAAAATGAGACTCATGTTGAGTCTCAAAATATTATTAAGTGATTAATAATGTTTAAGTCTCATAACCCTAAGTTTTAATGAATAACAAATTTGGTTAAGAAAGTACAAATTCTAAGGGTATTTTCTATGTTTCAGTAACTCTCTGAAGGAGCAAGCCTCTGAAGTGGTGCAACCTTCTGAAGGAGAAGAACCTGCAGAAGTTATTCAACCCTCTAAAGAGATGTACTATCTGAAACATAAAGACCTGCTGAAGACTTCTTACGTGGCATTTGTCTAAAGTCAGAAGGCTTTTTGCTCAAGACTTAAATGCATCTTCAATGTCTTCTGCAAGCTTGTCTCTTTTAAGGAAAGATCACAGAGTCCCTTTGAACGTTTTGAACTATCATTCTAGAAAGGAAACATTTGTATCATAGTACCTGCAAACGTATTAGAAGAGAATCAATGTCTGCACACCTGCTCTGTTCAAGTCCGAAGCTATCAGAAGATTATCTCACAACGGTTCTCACAACATTTAATTCTATCTCTCAACGGTGGTTTCAGCGATCTTCATCAGGACTTAATTGTTTTCCTATATAATAGCTTCGTGAAGGACTTCACATATACATAGACAGAGAGAGGAATTTGTATCAAGCCAAAACGCTGTCAAATTCTATGTTGCATACTCTCTGATCTATTGTACAACAAATTGCATTTATCCTGAGTTTTACTCAGTTATCTTGTACAAGTTAGTTCCAGTTTAAGTTAGGAACTTCTTTTGGTTCAGTAACTTAAACAAATCTCTTTGTAAACACTTTTAAGTGTCTAAGATCCTGGAGAGGCTTGGTGGAAGAAAGAATACTTGTTGATTGAGCCTGTAGAGGCTTGTGGTTAAACAATACTTGGTTTAGAGCCTGAAGAGGCTTGACTGTAAAACAATACTTGGTGTTTACAGCCTGAAGAGGCTTGACTGTAAAAGAATACTTGTAATCTCTGAGATTAGTGGAAAATCCTTAGCTGGTTTGGCTTTGGAACTGGACATAGATCACAGTGGAAGTGGGTGAGCCAGTATAAATCTTTGGCTAAGTGTTCTCTTACCCTTATCTCTTTTTATTTGATTTATACTAACCTGGAGGGTTTTGAGTACATTGTTTTATAACGTTGAAACTGAAAATTAAACTAAACGTATTGAAAAACAAGTTTGCAAAACTGTTTTATTGGACCTGCTGAATTTACTTCAGCAAGTACTAAACTCCTAGTTTCAGCAAGTTGCTAAAACTTTTTTGTGAAAATATTGCTTGTTAAAGGTTTTCCAAAATCAGTTTGAAAATTATAAAACACTATTCAACCCCCCTCTAGTGTTTCATGTGGTTTCTACATTTGGTATCAGAACTCAACCTCGGGTTGAGCATCTAATAGTGCTGAGGAAGAAGATCCTAGATGGAAACCTCAACAAGCTATGGTCTCTACATCTCTGAAGGAGCATCTGTAACCAGGCCTCTAGTTTTCAACAGAAATGATTATCTTTACTGGAGAGAACACATGAAGTTGTTCATTGAAAGCCACAATCTGGATCTCTAGGATATAATTGTTGATGATGATTATGTTCCTATGAGAAATGGTGTACCCATTTCTAAAACTGAGTGGTCCTATGAGCAAAAACTTAAGGTTCAACTCAATGATCAAGCCAAACTCTACTTGATTTGTTCTCTGAACAAGACTGAGTATGAGAAGATTCAAGGATGCAACTCTGCTAAGGAAATATGGGACTGGTTTCATCTATTCATGAAGATGCTATGGAAAACAAGTCTGATCAATCGGATCTAGAAGACTCTACCTCAGAAGATGAAGAGGACTCATCTGTAAAGACAAACCTGTGCTTAATGGCAAATAAACTCTCTTTAGAAGGAACATATTCCAAAACCTAAAGACAAGAGCTGCTGAAATAGTCTTTATCAATAAAACAATGTTGAGTCTCAGCAAATGCAACATACTTGATCAATCACTGAAAATCCTCGTTGGTAACACTTTTATTATTGCAAATATATATCTGAGAATACATGCATTAATCTGTAAAATTTGTGATATTTGAATTGTGTGAACTTTCTGAAATATATGAACTCTCTGATGTTTATACTTGTTGATATATATGTACCTGCTAAAAAATATGCTCTTGTTGGAATGTTTGAACTTGCTGAGCAAAATACTTTTTGAAGTGTCACTTGATGACGTGGCTATCTAAGACGGTTGGCCTTTCACCTGTCCTATGATGTTTGCACGACGCACGACTCCTTATGTCCGCACAGCCAATAACTGTCATCATTAATGCTAGGTGCAAGAATTTAAAGCCTCCCAAACCTCTTACCTTGAAGCCAACCACCAAGATCTACTGGCAACCTAACAAGATTGCTCCAAGGCTGCCATTTGCTGAAGGCCTAAGTGATAAGTGTTGAGTCTCAAAATGTTATTAAAAGGTTAATAATGTTTTAAGTCTCATAACCCCAAGTTTTAATGAATAACAAATTTGATTAACGTTCTTATGAGAAAGAACAGTTTCTGCTAAAGGTAGTGTTCAATATTTCAGAAGGTATCAACTGAAGAAATCCAATCCTCTGAAATGGCGGAACCTTCCGAAGTGAAGAAACATGCTGAGAGATCACGACATGCTGAAGCTGGAAAACCTTCCAAAGTCGTGAAACGTCGTACTGAAGCTTGTACGTCTCAAATATAGTATTTTCTGCTTATTCTCCTTAAAGACTCAAGTCAACCGTAGTTGTCTTAGTTACTTGTGCTTCTCAATCTTCTGGAAAGTCAGAGGACGTGCTTTTTGCCTTATTTCAAATTTCTCTCACCAAAAAGGCAAAGTCTACTGTGAAGTACAAGCTGCTCAGAAAAAGTGAAGCATATACTGCTGACTCTACTACCTGCTACTGTAGAGGTCTTAGGCTATGTGTCACAACGAGAGTATTTACATTAAATGCTATCTCTCAACGGGAAATCAATTGGAGCTCAACGGACTGAAGTTTCTCAATCTATAAATACCAGACTCCATACAAATCAAAGAGAGAGAACACAGAGAAATTAACTTGCTGAAACGCTGCTGAAATTCAAATTCAACTGTTTCATAGTTTCATCTTTGTACAACATTTCTGTATCCTGAGTCTTACTCAGTTATTTGTACAAGTTTCCCAGTTCGAGCTCTAAACTTGTGTAGTTTAAGAGTTTGAGCATTTTCTTTCAAACGGTTTTTACTGGGTTAGTCTGAAGAGACTGTGTTCAAAGAATACTTGGGTGTTAAGCCTGGAGAGGCTAGATGTGCAAATAATACTTGGGTTGAGCCTAGAGAGGCTAGGTGTGCAAATAATACTTGTAATCTTGCAGGATTAGTGAAAATTCAGTGGTGTGTTTGCCCTGGGACCGGACGTAGCTCACTGAGTTAGTGGGTGAACGAGGATAAACTTTTTGTGGCTAAGTTCTCTCTACCCTTAACTCTTTTCATTCAGTTTTATCTAACCAAGAGGGTTCTGAAAATTGCATTTATAAATCCACGCAGAAATCAATCTCTTTATCACGCGAAAATATTTCAAAATCAATTTTACACAACCTGCTGAGTCACATCAACAAGTTGCTGAAGCTTCCAGTTTTGGAAGGTTACTCAAATATTTTCACAAAGTGTTTGCTTCTAAAGGTTTTCAAAAATCTGTAAAGAATTATAAAACACTATTCAACCCCCCTTCTAGTGTTCCTGTGGTTCTAACAGTTGGTATCAGAGCTCAACTTCGGGTTGAGCTTCTAACAAGTGCTGAAGAAGAAGATCCAGATGGAAACCTCTACAAGCAATTCTCACTACATAGATGAAGGTGCCTCAGTCTCTAGGGCCCCTACTTTCAATGGCTCTGATTACCATTATTGGAGGGATCGTATGAAGCTCTTCATTGTGTTAGACAAGCGGCCTCAAGTAACTTAAGAGGGGGGTGAATTAAGTTATTCAAAATTATCTCTTCTTTTTGTTTACTAACTTATTTTACCCTTACTATACTTAAAATGCTTTTTCTAAGATGAAATATGAATGCACCTTTAATTTCTTAAAATATAATGAATTCGCAATTACAATAAATAAATAAGAGTTCAGGGAAGAAGAAATGCAAACTCAATTTATACTTGTTCGGTCAACCCCTTGCTTACGTCCAGTCCTCAAGTACCCACTTGAGATTTCCACTATTTGTAAAACTCTTTACAAATGATGAATCCTCCAACACCTTGGAACCATTCCCTTGTGTTGAGATTCACCCACAATACACGAGAGGCACCCTCTCTTCAATCACAAAGTAACAGAATGAATTTTGTACAAGTGAACTTCTTTAGAGTGGATATTACAACTTGAAGAACCTATAAGAATCCTTAATAATTTGCAAGTGTTTTGGCCAAAATGATTCTTAAAGAGATTTCTCACTTTTGTTATTTCACATTGTAATCTCCTTATTTTTTTTTAAATGAAGACACATATTTATAATAGAACAATTGAATCTTGTATCTTTTGATAAGGAATTGTGTCTCTTCATAATTTCAAAAAAAAATCTCGCTGGTAATCGATTACAAGAATGTGGTAATCGATCACCCTTTAAAATTCAAATGGTTTATGAAACGTTGTGTCTGAAATTTGAAATTTGAATATTTGCACACTGGTAATCGATTACAACATCTGGTATCGATTACCAAAACCAAAATTCGTTCCAGAATTTGAATGCTTGCTGGTAATCGATTACAAACCAACACCCCCCCCCCCCCCACCACCCCCCCCCCCCCTCCCCTCCCCCCCCCCCCCCCCCCCCCCCCCCCACCACCATTGGTAATCGATTACCAGTTCAAAATATTTATTTTGAACTTAATTTTGGTTCATAAAACATTTTTGCATAATCTTTATTTTAAAGGCCAAATTACTTGCAAAATCTAGAATTTTTTAACACTTATAACTAGACTAATACTTATCTAACATCACTTGTAGTCTTGATCTTGCATTAACCTTGCTCCTTGCTCTTTCTCTTTCTTTTGCCAATTCCTTTTGTCAACCTTGTAATCTCATTTTCTTTCCATTGGCATCATCAAAACCTGCATATAATGTATCTACAAGTATATGCATCTACAATCTCCCCCTTTTTGATGATGACAACCATCTTTAAGGGAAGAAAGAAATAAACATTTCAAGTATACATATATCATTCATTTCCGCTTTAGTCTCCCCCTTAGTATTTGTCTTTTTAGAAACAATGCTATATTTTGGGGACAAACAATTAACAATATTTGGGGACAAAAACTTTTCTTTCTTTCTAGAAATATTTTGGGGATAAAATAAAAGTTCATAGTCTTTCCTTTCCTTTCCTTTCTCTCCCCAAATAAACACTTTAAAATCTCATAACATAAACTCATAACATAAAGTCCTTTTCTTTCCCTTTCTCTCCCCTTTTGGCATCATCAAAAATAATCAAAGAGCATCAAAAAAGATATATCCACAAGTAATAAAGTATTAGCCAAGTAAAAATTTTCATATCTTTGTAATTGATACGACCTTTGTTTTGATTACATGTGCAAAATTTTTCCATATCTAAAAAATTTAGGAGTTTAATTTAGAGAAATCTAAGATTCCTAACTCTCTTCTAATTTATTTCCAAATACCCATTTTGTTCTTATAATTGAATGATCACTTGGTCTATCAACTAGTTTTCATACATGATTTCTTCCAAATTGATTTAACTCTTCTTGTATAGCAATAATCCATTGTTCACCTTTTAAGGTTTCATCAATACCTTTTTTTTGTTTCAATTTTATAAACAAAAGCCATATATATCTTTAAGAGAGTCTAGTTGTTACCCCTTTTGAAAATTCTCCAATGATGTTGTCAAGAGGATGATCTCTTTAAAGTTTTCTACTCTCTTGAAAGATCCATGTTGGTTTCATTGTTGTTGTCTCCATAAATGGCATGTCCATTGTTTTTGGGAGTAATGTCGATAAGCTTTGAAGTATCTCCCTTCATGTGCTTGGTGCATCCACTATTAAGTTACCATTGAGAGTGCCTTGCCATCAAGCACCTACAACACAATTCTTAACTTTTGGTACCCATATCATCTTGGGTCCTTGAATGTTAGTTTTGGGGAGGGTGCTTTTTGGAACCCAAATCATATGTCCATTTTGAACACCATTCTTTCTTATATTACAAGTATATGCACTATGTCCCTTTCTACCACAATAGTTACATTTAATAATGGGCTAGTAGACATGTTATATGAAATAAACAAATTTTTGTAAAGCTTTTGTTGCTTTGAAGGATCATATCCTAATCCTTCTTTGTCAAAACACACACCTTTGATTTCCTAAGATACCATCTAAATTATTCTTACCTAAGGTGAATTTTGCAAGTGTAGTGTTTAACTTATCAATTTCCTCTTTATGTTTTAGGCATGATGTGCATGGATGAGTTTCTTTGTTATTTTCTAAATTAATGATAGAACACAAATTTTCATTTTTAGAATTTACTAATTTAAATTCATTTCTTAGATTGTCTAGTTCTTCATTTAATTTAGAAATTTCTTTCTCAAATTTTGTAGTGGTTTTCTTGTAAGATGAAACTAGTTTTGCTAATTTAAATGATCCTTATGTAAATCATTAAAGGCTTCTTGTAATTCATCAAATGAGATGGAAGTATTATTGTTAGAAGATGTTACCTCTTCTTCACTTTCGTAGTCTCTGGCCATGAGTCCTAAGTTGACTGTTTCATTCTCTGAGTCACTGGAGCTTATGTCATTATCATCCCATGTGATGTAGGCTTTCTTTGCTTTCTTATATTTGAATGTCTTCTTGTTTGATTTTTCCATTCTCTTCTTATAATTGGACAGTCTAGTCTAAGATGCCCTGACTGGTTGCATTCAAAGCATTTTTGGATTGATTGGGAATCTTCTCCTTTTTCTTTGTGTTAGGTGTAGGTCTTCTTCTTTCCTCTGTTTCTTAGAAATTTGTTGAATCTTTTGACAAATAGACTTAATTCTTCGTCATCATCCAAGTCCTCATCATCAATGATTTCTTCTTCTTCATGGACAATTGATGATGACACTTTGAGAGTGATACTTTTCTTACTTCTATCATTCTCTTCATTTTGGTTAGTCTCATAAACTCCAACTCTTGTTCTTGAAGCTTTCCAAATAGTGAATGAAGAGACATAGTTGTAAGATCCTTGGATTCTGCAATTGCGGTCACTTTTGGCTGCCATTGCCTACTCAAGCATCTTAAAACTTTGTTAATTAAATCTTCATTTGGAAAACTTTTTCCTAATGATGCAAGATGATTAACTATATGAGTGAATCTCTTTTGCATGTCTTGTATGCTCTCATTTTGATTCATTCTAAATAGTTCATATTCATGTGTGAGGGTGTTTATTCTAGATCTTTTGACATCACTTGTTCCCTCATGAGTTACTTCCAATGTATCCCACATCTCTTTAGCATTCTTACAATTTGAGACCCTAAAATATTCATCTATGCCTAATGCAGATGTGATTATGTTTTTAGCCTTTAAGTTATATTGAACTTTCCTTTTATCCTCCTCACTCCATTGATTCCTAGGTGTTATCTTAACTTCTTCCCTAGTTGCATTGAAGGAATAAAAGGTCCATTTTCTACAGCATCCCAAATGTTTAGATCTATTGACTCTATAAAGATTTGCATTCTAGATTTCCAATAATGAAATCCTTCTCCATTGAATACTGGGGGTCTATTGAATGAGTTTCCTTCACCAAAAATGGAATTGGATGAGGCCATAGTTAATCTTGAGGCTTCTAATCCTTATACAAGATACAAGCTCTGATACCACTTGTTAGACAAGCGGCCTCAAGTAACTTAAGAGGGGGGGTGAATTAAGTTATTCAAAATTATCTCTTCTTTTCGTTTACTAACTTTTTACCCTTACTATACTTAAAATGCTTTTTCTAAGATGAAATATGAATGCACACTCTTAATTTCTTAAAATATAATGAATTCGCAATTGCAATAAATAAATAAGAGTTCAGGGAAGAAGAAATGCAAACTCAATTTATACTTGTTCGGCCAATCCCTTGCCTACGTCCAGTCCTCAAGTACCCACTTGAGATTTCCACTATTTGTAAAACTCTTTACAAATGATGAATCCTCCAACACCTTGGAATCCTTCCCTTGTGTTGAGATTCACCCACAATACACGAGAGGCACCCTCTCTTCAATCACACAGTAACAGAATGAATTTTGTACAAGTGAACTCTCTTTTAGAGTGGATATTACAACTTGAGGAACCTATAAGAATCCTTAATAATTTGCAAGTGTTTTGGCCAAATGATTCTTAAAGAGATTTCTCACTTTTTGTTATTTCACATTGTAATCTCTTATTTTTTTTTAAATGAAGACACATATTTAAATAGAACAATTGAATCTTTGTATCTTTTGATAAGGAATTGTGTCTCTTCATAATTTCAAAAAAAAATCTCGCTGGTAATCGATTACAAGAATGTGGTAATCGATTACACCATTTAAAATTCAAATGGTTTATGAAACGTTGTGTCTGAAATTTGAAATTTGAATTTTTGCACACTGGTAATTGATTACAATCCAATTGGTAATTGATTACCAGTTCAAAATATTTATTTTGAACTTAATTTTGGTTCATAAAACATTTTGCATAATCTTTATTTTAAAGGCCAAATTACTTGCAAAGTCTAGAATTCTTTTAACACTTTATCTAACTAGACTAATACTTATCTAACATCACTTGTAGTCTTGATCTTGCATTAACCTTGCTCCTTGCTCTTTCTCTTTCTTTTGCCAATTCCTTTTGTCAACCTTGTAATCTCATTTTCTTTCCATTGGCATCATCAAAACCTGCATATAATGTATCTACAAGTGTATGCATCTACACATTGAAAGTAGCAACATTGATCTATGGGATGTAGTCACTGATGGTGATTATACTCCAACCAACAATGGTGTGCCCATCCCCAAGTCAGAATGGACTGGTGATCAGAAGGCACGTGTACAACTTAATGCCAAGGCAAAACTCTACCTAATTTGTTCTTTGAGTAAATCAGAGTATGAGAAGGTGCATGGCTGCTCTTCTGCCAAAGAAATCTAGGACACATTGGTTGTAGCTCATGAGGGAACTGACAATGTGAAACAATCCAAAATCAGCATATTGGTACATCAGTATGAGATGTTCAAGATGCATGAATCTGAATCCATTGATCAAATGTTTGGAATATTTCAAACCATCACAAATGGACTCAAATCCTTGGGAAAGACCTATGATTTAGGCGATAACAATCACAAAATCCTTAGAAGTCTACCAAATATTTGGAGGCCCAAGGTGACTGCCATTCAAGAGGCAAAAGACCTCAACTCTCTGAGAATGGAGGAACTTTTGGGATCCCTTAAAGTCCACGAGTTGGAGCTTGGAGAAGATGGCCCCAAAAAGAAGTCACTTGCCCTGAATGCCAAATCCAAACTGGCTAGGTCTGCTGAGTAGGAGGATAAAGAGGATGCTTCAGAAGAAAGCCAAGTTCAGAAAGTCATTCTCATCTGACAGCAAATGGGTAAGTCAATTAAAGAGAGTTTCTCTTCTGACAAAATTATCTGCTACGAGTGCAAACAACCTGGCCACATGAAAGCCGATTTCCCGAAGCTGAAGAAGGTCTCTTCAAAGAAGAAGAAGTTTCCAAGAAAGAAGAAAAGCTTCATGGCCACATGGGAGGATATTGATGATTCAACCTCTGAAGAGGATGATGAAGCTGCTGAAGAAGCCAACCTTTGTTTAATGGCTAGCCTCCCCTCATCTGATAGCTCACAATCAGAGGTAATACCTCAACCCTTCAAGATATGTATGATGATCTGGTGGAAAGTTCTAAGGAACTTTTCCATGAGTACAAAGAGTTGTCAAGAGCTTACACTGAAGTTGCAAACAAAAATGAGGCTCTTGAAACTGAAAATTTGTTACTCAAGGAAAAACTCCTTAGTTCTAAGTCTTGTGATTCAGCAAATTTAAAAACAAAAATGAGATTCTTAAAAAACAAGTTGCTGGTCTCACAAAAGACCTTACAACTTTTGTCAATGGAACTAAGAACCTAAATAGGCTTCTGGGAATTCAAATAAATTCCAAAGACAAAAGTGGTCTTGGCTATTCAAAAACTTCCTCCTTGCTTGAAGTTAAAGTTAAAAATGCTGAAAATGCTAAGAAAGGTAGGGGATGTCTTCATTGTGGTAAGCCTGGACATGATGTGTCACAGTGCAGACACAAAGGAAAGGCAGACCTGCTGCTAACAAGAAAGGACCCAAAAAGATGTGGGTACCTAAAACTTTAATTGTTCCTGTTGCAGATGTGTTTGACAGGACAAAGGAGACGCCACAAATGGTACCTGGACAATGGCTGCTCGCGACACATGACAGGAGAAAGGTCTTTGTTACAAGACCTTAGACCTAAGGATGGAGGAGTGGTGACCTTTGGAGGAGATCAGAAAGGCAAAATCACTGGCGTTGGTTCAGTAGGTATATCTCCTTTATCTGTTATCTACAATGTCCTCTTAGTTGAAGGTCTCCAACATAACCTGCTGAGCATAAGTCAATTACGTGACAATGGTTTCGTTGTATCCTTCACAAGGGATGGTTGCATAGTCAGAGACTCCTCTGATCAAATTGTTTTCACTGCCATGAGACATAGTAATGTGTATAAAATTGATCTTGAGGACTTTGCTTATCAAAATGTGACTTGTCTTATTTCTATGAAAGATGAAAAACAGATTTGGCATTAGAAACTTGAGCATGCCAGCTTGAGATTAATCTCAAAACTTACAAAACACAATCTTGTAAAAGGTTTACCCAAGCTTTCTTTCAAATCTGATATTTTATGTGAAAAATGTTTAAAGGGGAAGCAAACCAGAAATTCTTTCAAAAGCATAAATGTTGTTTCAACTCTAGAACCTTAGAACTTCTTCACATTGATCTGTTCGGTCCTACAAGAATAGAAAGTCTTGCAGGTAAAAAGTATGGTTTGGTCATTGTTGATGACTATTCTAGATTTTCATGGGTTATATTCCTCAAAAGCAAGGATGAGACTTCTGAGAACTTTGTCAAATTCTGTAAGAGGGTGCAAAATGAGAAAGGATTTTGCATATCTGCCATTAAAAGTGATCATGGAGGTGAGTTTGAAAACTCAAGCTTCATCATGTTCTGTGATGAGAATGGGATCTCTCATAATTTCTCAGTGGCTAGAACACCTCAGCAAAATGGGGTTGTTGAGAGAAATAACAGAAGCTTGCAGGAGATGGGTAGAATCATGCTCATTTCAAGCAATCTTCCGAGGTCATTCTGGGCAGAGGCTGTTCACACAGCTTGCTATATCCAAAACAGAATTCTGGTAAGGCCTATTCTCAATAAGGCTCCCTATGAATTGTGGAGAGGAAGGAAACCCAACATTTCATATTTTCACATCTTTGGTTGTGAGTGTTTCATACTCAACACTAAAGATGATCTGGGTAAGTTCGATTCAAAATATGACAAGGGATTCTTCATTAGTTATTCAGAAACCTCTAAGGCATATAGAGTTTACAACTCTAGAACCCTAACTGTTGAAGAAACCATTCATGTTAGATTTAATGATGCCAAAGAGACTGATAGGGAACTATCAGATCTAGAAGAGGATTTTGCAGGAATTGAGCTGAATTCTACCTCAGAGACCTCAAGGGATAAAGATGAAGTACCTGCTGAAGGACCCTCTAAAGTACCTACTGAAATTCAACTCTTCAACCTGCTGAAACTGATACTCATCAGAGAGTTGATGCTGAGTCTCAAAATGAGCAAGTTTTCCCTCGCTGGCGTGAGTGGAGATACAGAACTCATCATCCTCGAGATCAAATCATTGGTGACACTTCAGAAGGAGTAAGAACAAGGTCAAGACTTAGAGAAGTCATAATCTTGCCTTCCTTTCTGAAATTGAGCCAAAGAATATTGAGGAAGCTCTGCATGATGAAGGGTGGATCCTAGCCATGCAAGAAGAGCTTAATCGGTTTGCCAGGAGTGATGTTTGGACTCTTGTTCCTAAACCTCATGGGAAAACTATTATAGGAACCAAGTGGGTGTTTAAAAACAAACTCTCTAAAGACGGTCAAGTTGTCAGAAACAAAGCCAGACTTGTTGCCCAAGGCTACAATCAACGAATGTATTGATTTCACTAAAACTTTTGCTCCAGTAGATCTGCTTGAAGCCATTAGGATTTTACTTTCCTATGCAGCAAATAATGACAAAACTCTATCAAGTTAATGTTAAGAGTGCCTTCCTAAATGGTTTCATTGAGGAAGAGGTATTTGTTAGACAACTCCCTGGTTTTGAAAATTTGACTTTTCCTGAGCATGTTTTTAAATTGAAAAAGGCTCTGTATGGTCTGAAACAAGCTCCCAGAGCTTGGTATGAAGGTTGCGCAATTTCTTACTCAAAAATGATTTTGAAAGAGGAAAAGTTGATACAACTCTTTTCAGAAAAATGTCTAATAAGGACCTGATTCTAGTCCAGATATATGTTGATGATATTATTTTTGGATCACAAATTCTTTGTGCACTGAGTTCTCAAGGCTTCTGCAATCTGAATTTGAAATGAGTTTAATGGAAGAACTAAAATTTTTCTTGGGACTTCAAATTAAGCAAGATTCTGATTGTATATGGATCCATCAAGAGAAGTATACAAAGGAAATGCTTAAAAAGTTCAATATGCATGATTGCAAGCCTATGGCAATTCCTATGCACCCCTCATCTATTTTAAATAAAGATGAAGGAGAAGAACCTGTTGACCCAACCATGTATAGAGGTATGATTGGATCCTTATTGTATCTTACAGCAAGTAGGCCTGATAATGTTCAGTGTATGCTTGTGAGCAAGATTTCAGTCTGATCCAAGAGTAACTCATTACCAAGCTGTAAAAAGAATTTTCAGATACTTGAAAGGTACTACTAATCTTGGTCTATGCTATAAAAGGAGTAAGGATTGCAGGTTAGTAGGATTCTGTGATGTTCATTTCGCAGGAGATCGAGTTGAAAGAAAATCAACAGTGGAGGATGTCACTTCATTGGAGGAAATCTGATAAGTTGGTTAAGCAAAAGACAAAGCACAATATCTTTCAACTGTTGAAGCTGAATATATTGCTGCTGCATGTTGTTGTTCACAGTTGCTCTGGGTAAAATATCAATTAGAAGACTTTAATATTCTTATTAAATCTATTCCAGTCTTCTGTGATAACACAAGTGCAATCAATCTTTCCAAAAATCCAATTCAGCACTCTAGAGCAAAACATATTGAAATAAAACATCATTTTATAACAGACTATGTTCAGAAAGGAGTTATTGATGTACAGTTCACTGATACAGAGCATCAATGGGCTGATATATTCACTAAAACACTTGCTGAAGATAGATTCAAATTTATCAGAGAGAATTTGAACATTCTCACATTTCTGAAAATTAATTTTCGCTGAATTGTTTACACAGAAAGTGTTGGTAAGCACAAGTGGTATCCTGAATCTATTTCCTATCTACTTTTCTCACTTCTTCAGTACGCTCTGTTTACCCTTTTCATTGATGACAAAAGGGGGAGAGGGGGAGGTAGAGATATTATTAAGAAAACTAACAAAATCTGAAGATAAGGGTTTCAGAAGGACTTTCAGATTCAGGGGGAGCAATTGAAGCAAAGTTTTTAAGCAAGTTGCAAACAAGCTGTAGCAAGAAGCTCTGTCTCAGTATCTGATATAGGGGGGGGAAATACTTACTATCTTTTTCCCTTCAGATATTTGATTTAGTTCTTAAACAAATTTGTCATCATTAAAAAGGGACAGAATGTTGAGTCTCAAAATGTTATTAAAAGGTTAGTAATGTTTTAAGTCTCATAACCCCAAGTTTTAATGAATAACAAATTTGATTAAAATTCTTATGAGAAAGAACAGTTTCTGCTAAAGGTAGTGTTCAATATTTCAGAAGGTATCAACTGAAGAACTCCAATCCTCTGAAATGGCAGAACCTTCCGAAGTGAAGAAACCTGCTGAGAGATCACGACCTGCTGAAGCTGGAAAACCTTCTGAAGTCGTGAAACGTCGTACTGAAGCCTGTACATCTCAAATATAGTATTTTCTGCTTATTCTCCTTAAAGACTCAAGTAAACCGTAGTTGTCTCAGTCACTTGTGCTTCTCATTCTTCTGGAAAGTCAGAGGACGTGCTTTTTGCCTTATTTCAATTTTCTCTCACCAAAAAGGCAAAGTATGTTGTGAAGTACAAGCTCCTCAGAAAAAGTAAAGCCTATACTGCTGACTCTACTACCTGCTACTACAGAGGTCTCAGGCTATGTGTCACACGGGAGTATTTGCATTAAATGCTATCTCTCAACGGGAAATCAAATGGAGCTCAACGGACTGAAGTTTCTCAATCTATAAATACCAGACTCCAAACAAATCAAAGAGAAAGAACACAAAGAAATAAACTTGCTGAAACGCTGTGAAATTCATATTCAACTGTTTCATTGTTTCATCTTTGTACAACATTTCTGTATCCTGAGTCTTACTCAGTTATTTGTACAAGTTTCCTAGTTCGAGCTCTAAACTTGTGTAGTTTAAGAGTTTGAGCATTTTCTTTCAAAAAGTTTTTACTGGGTTAGCCTGAAGAGGTTGTGTTCAAAGAATACTTGGGTGTTGATCCTGGAGAGGCTAGGTGTGCAAATAATACTTGGGTGTTGAGCCTGGAGAGGCTAGGTGTTCAAATAATACTTGTAATCTTGCAGGATTAGTGAAAATCCAGTGGTGTGTTTGCCCTGGGACTGGATGTAGCTCACTGAGTTAGTGGGTGAACCAGGATAAATTTTCTGTGGCTAAGTCTCTCTCTACCGTTAACTCTTTACCTTCAGTTTTTATCTAACCAGGGAGGGTTCTGAAAAGTGCATTTATAAATCCACGCAGAAATCAATCTCTTTATCAGACAAAAATATTTCAAAATCAATTTTACACAACCTATTGAGTCACATCAACAAGTTGCTGAAGCTTCCGGTTTCGGAAGGTTGCTCAAATATTTTCACAAATTGTTTGCTTGTTCTAAAGGTTTTCAAAAATCTGTAAACAATTATAAAACACTATTTAACCCCCCTTCTTGTGTTTCCTGTGGTTCAAACAATAAGAAGAAGGAGCCTAAGTTCTACTCAGCATACTTGCATGATCCTAAGCCCATGACCAAAGAGCAATGGGAGAGAGTTCGTGAGGATGTTGAAGCCTATGGTGGATTGGACCACTCCTACAGAGAATGGTTGTGGAACTTTTACTGGCATGAGAGGGAAAAAGAAGGCTCTTGCTCTGGAACCAAGTTTGATTTTACTAACTTTATTACCAAAAATTCTTTATTTGTTCAAGAGTTTAGAACATGGTTCCCTGGTACTTTTCCTGGATCAAAACATGAACTTCATGATGATTGGACTGCGGAAATGGACCCCTGCCATCTACACTTGTCTTGTGGTCAAGCCTGCTGAATATGGCTTACCCAATGGCTTTGGGGAGATTGTGTTTACCAAACGTCATGTGTCCATTATCTTCAGAGAAGCTTACCTCACTGAAGCACTTGAAGCAAGGGAAAGGGAAATCAGGAGATTGAGAAACAAGAATCAGAAGCTTCAGAGGTTAATAAAACAGTTGCATGTCACTCCAGCTTCTCTACAAAGGAATTGTAGTCTGTGATAGCCTGTAGTGAATTCAGAAAGTATCTGTGTTCATTGTTCGTGTCTTATTTTTTACTCTCTGAAAGTTAAATGAATGAGTTGTTTGCCTCATATGTGTTTATATTTTTAATGCGTTCATGTTTACTGATTTGACTACGTGATGCAATGATTCTGCTGAGTAACTACTTTCAACTACTCTAATCATTGGCTGAAAACATTTAATGTGTTAACAAGAATTGAATATTCTAAGAGTACCTAATTGATTGCTGAATGTGTACCCCGTATTTATTGCTCTGTTGTACATGTATTACTTCAGAATGTTCCGGAAACCCTTTGATTGATGACAAAAGGGGGAGGAATAAACTAACAAAATTTGAAGTGTATGTCTTTTTCAGAAAAGATCCTATACTCAGGGGGAGCAAGCATTCTGCTCAAGTATCTGTTTAAGGGGGAAAATTTTTTTGAACTTAAATCTGATTTAAAATTCCCTTCAGATATTTGAAAGTTTAAGCAAATTTGTCATCATTAAAAGGGGGAGGGGAGAATGTTGAGTCTCAGAAAATTATTAAGTGATTAATAATGTTTAAGTCTTATAACCCTAAGTTTTAATGAATAGCAAATTTGGTTAAGAAAGTACAAATTCTCTTAAGGGTATTTTCTATGTTTCAGCAACTCTCTGAAAGAGCAACCCTCTGAAGTGGTGCAACCTTCTGAAGGAGAAGAACCTACTGAAGTTATTCAACCCTTTGAAGAAATGTACTATCTGAAAATAAAGACCTGCTGAAGACTTCCTATGTGGCATTTGTTTAAAGTCAGAAGGCTTTTTGCTCAAGACTTAAATGCATCTTCAACGTCCTCTGCAAGCTTGTCTCTTTTAAGGAAAGATCACAGAGACCCTTTGAACGTTTTTGAACTATCATTCTAGAAAGGGAAACATCTGTATCATAGTACCTGCAAACGTGTCAGAACTGAATCAATGTCTGCACACCTGCTCTGTTCAAGTCAGAAGCTATCAGAAGATTGTCTCACAACGGTTCTCATAACATTTAATGCTATCTCTCAACGGTTGTTTCAGCAATCTTCAACGGACTTAATTGTGTTCCTATATATATAGCTTCGTGAAGGACTTCACACATATACATAGACAAAGAGAGAAGACTTTGTATCAAGCCAAAACGCTGTCAAATCTACGCTGCATACTTTCTAATTTATTGTACAACAAATTGCATTTATCTTGAGTTTTACTCAGTTATCTTGTACAAGTTAGTTCCAGTTTAAGTTAGGAACTTGTTTTGGTTCAGTAACTTAAACAAATCTCTTGTAAACACTTTTAAGTGTCTAAGAGCCTGGATAGGCTTGGTGGAAGAAAGAATACTTGTTGATTGAGCCTGGAGAGGTTTGTGGTTAAATAATACTTGGTTTAGAGCCTGGAGAGGCTTGACTGTAAAACAATACTTGGTGTTTAGAGCCTGAAGAGGCTTGACTGTAAAAGAATACTTGTAATCTCTGAGATTAGTGGAAAATCCTTAGCTGGTTTTACTTTGGGACTGGACGTAGCTCACAGTGGAAGTGAGTGAACCAGTATAAATCTTTGGCTAAGTGTTCTCTTACCCTTATCTCTTTTTATTTTATTTATACTAACCTGGAGTGTTCTTAGTACATTGTTTTATAACGCTGAAACTGAAAATTAAACTAAACGTATTGAAAAACAAGTTTGCAAAACTGTTTTATTGGACCTGCTGAAGTTACTTCAACAAGTACTAAACTCCCTATTTCAGCAAGTTTCTAAAACTTCTTTGTGAAAAATACTTCTTGTTAAAGGTTTTCCAAAATCAGTTTGAAAATTATAAAACAATATTCAACCCCCCCTTCTAGTGTTTCTTGTGGTTTCTACAACTCAATCATTATTAAATACTTAATGATATTTTTGAGACTCAATATTCTCCCCCTTTTTAATGATGACAAATTTGTTAAACTATAAAATCTGAACGAGATTAAGAACGAATGAAAAGGTTTAGAATATCCTACCCCTCAATCAGATAATCTTAGTGCCCCTTGAATAAGATGTTCCTTGTTCTGAAAAACACTTTACTTCAGATTTTGTCAGTTTTTACTCCACCTTTTGTCATTAATCAAAGGGGATACCAGAGCATAATCATGAAGTATCAGAGCAATAAATAATATTCAGGGTGTAATAAATACTGATGTGAATTTTGGCAAGTGTACCAAGTCATTGCAAGTATTCAATAGTAAGTAGAGTATCGTATCCACAGAGATTGAAAGTTCAAGTACCAAACATAGGGGAATTATCTAGTTGGATAAGAGAAATGTGATTTTAACAAGTGACATCTAAACTAGTGCAGAACTTAAGAAGACAGAAAAATTGAATTGATGCATAGAATAAAGCAGAACACAATATTGATGAAGAACAATATCAACAAATGGTTAGGACTTGGTTCATTTCAACGCTTACTCCATGTTAATAGAATATTCAACTCAGTTGTTAAGGATTAATTCATGATCCAATTCACTAGAATAGTCAAAACCCAATTCCTTGGTGAATTAACCCTATATCAACAATCAAGAACCCTAATTCCTTAGGTGAAATTGATTGAGACATGCATTAGTGTCAAGAATTGATAAAGATCACATGAGAATTAACTCTTATTCCTAAGTAATTAACCGTTCATGTTGCTTACTTCAGATCCAAGTTTTTTTCCAATTTTCCAATTATGAGAATCACTCTTAAATCATACATTTGTTGATCATGTCAATGAAGCATTAAGATTGGGTTTGTAATGGCTACCATGCATAGCTAAACGTCTCAGTAGGATTGAATGTAGTTGATTCAATCCCCAAAGTGTATGTGAATTCTCATATTTATTTATGAATCCATATTCTATAATATTGGTATTTTTATCTTTGCCTAATGCATAGCTTCCGCCTGTGTGCCGGAGTTATAGGTTAATTTTATGATTCAGGTGACAGATGTTTCTAAAATTAATAGTGAATTTGGGGGAACTGATACTTAGGAAACTCAAAGTCTGATTGGTAAAAGTACCCATAGTAGTTACTATAGGGTTATAGGAGAAAGTGACCATTGAAGAAGAACTAGGCAATCTCTTCATAGATGACACTATAGGTCTATAGGGCGAATTGATAATATTAAACAAACGGAAAGATAGAGCAATCAAGCGGGGTAATTTGTCACCTGGGAGAACCCGCATGAATTATCGAGTGGTTTACTACATGGTAACTCGGGGTAAAGCAATATAGTTTGGCTAGGATATTATAGAAATATATTCATAAATAATATTGGGATTCACATGCATAAAGGGGTGCGATAATACGAAGTTCAATCCTAATCCAAGTAAAGTATTTTATCTTCTCTCAATCGTCTCTTTCTTTTATGCAAATTTACTTTCCTCACCACAAAATCTCAAATACCGTTTTCTACTTGATAATCTTATCACGAGTGAATACGAAGTGAACCGTTCCCTGTGGATACGATAAACTCATACTTACTATTATACTGCTGAAATTTTGGTACGCTTGCCAGAATCTCATCAAGGACCAACCGTCTCAAATTGCCACGTTACTCATATGGTGAATTTTCAAATAATGCCCAGTTCAGATTGAACACATTTTCAGAAGATACCATATTTCAGATGCATACGATTCAGATGAAGCATATATTTCAGATAAAGCATAGGTTTAGATAGACAAGCATTATTACTTTTCAGACAATGCATGAATGTTCAGATTATTCCTTATGAACCTAAATCTATCTTCAGCAAGGGGTTTTGTGAAAATGTCTGCCTATTGATGCTCTGTATCAATGAACTTAATATCAAAAACACCTTTCTGAACATAATCTAATGAAATGATTCTTGATTTCTATAAGCTTTGCCTTAGAATGTTGGATTGGATTTTTAGATAAATTAATGGCACTTGTGTTATCACACATAACAGGTATAGAAGATAATGCAATATTAAAATCTTCTAACTGATACTTTACCCAAAGCAGGTGTGAACAACAACTTGCAGCAACAATGTATTCAGCTTCAGCAGTTGAGAGTGCAATTGTGCTTTGCCTTTTGCTGGACCAGCTTCTCATTATCACCAATAAAGTGACAATCTCCACTGGTTCATTTTCTTTCTACTCTATCTCCGGCAAAATCAGCATCACAATATCCTACCAACCTGCAATCCTTACTCTTCTTATAGCACAGACCAAGATTAGCAGTACCATTTAAATATCAGAAAATTCTTTTGCCAGCCTTGTAATGAGTAATTCTTGGATCAGATTGAAATCTTGCACAAAGACAAACATTGAACATAATGTCAGGCCTGCTTGCTGTAAGATACAATAGTGAACCAATCATTCATCTATACATTGTCTGGTCAACAGATTCTTCTCCTTCATCTTTACCTAAGATGGCAGAAGGATGCATAGGAGTTGACATAGGCTTGCAATCATTCATATTGAACTTCTTAAGCATTTCTTTTGTATATTTCTCTTGATGGATCCATATACACTCAAATTCTTGCTTAATCTGAAGTCGCAAAAAGAATTTTAATTCACCCATCATACTCATTTCAAATTCTGATTGCATAAGCTTAGAAAACTCTTTGCATAAAGAAGAATTTGTTGAACCAAAATAATGTCATCAACATATATCTGAACAAGAATAAAGTCTTTGTTAGACATTTTTCTGAAAAGAGTTGTATCTACTTTTCCTCTTTCAAACCATTTTTGAGAAGAAAATTGCTCAATCTGTCATACCAAGCCCTTGGAGCTTGTTTAAGACCATAGCCTTCTTAAGTTTAAAAACATGTTCAGGAAAAGTAGTATCTTCAAAACCAGGGGGTTGTCTAACAAATACTTCTTCCTCAATGAATCCATTAAGAAAGGCACTCTTTACATCCATTTGATATAATATGATGCCATTATTGGCTGCATAAAAAGTAAAATTATAATGGCTTCAAGCCTAGCTACAGGAGCAAAGGTTTCAGTAAAGTCAATACCTTCTTGCTGATTGTAGCCTTGAGCAACTAATCTGGCTTTGTTTCTGATTACTTTTCCTTCTTCTGAAAGCTTCTTTCTGAACACCCATTTGGTTCCAATAATTGTTTTCCTATGGGGTTTAGGAACAAGGGTCCAAACATCACTCCTAGCAAATTGATTAAGCTCTTCTTGCATGGCTAGGATCCACCCTTCATCACGCAGAGCCATCATCAATGTTCTTTGGCTCAATCTCAGAGAGTAAGGCAAGATTATTCATATTTCTGAATCTGGATCTTGTTCTTACACCCTCTGAGGTATCACCAATGATTTGCTCCCTCGGGTGATGAGATCTGTATCTCCACTCATTTTTGTGAGGGAATACATTCTCCTGACTGAGACTCAACATTTACTATCTGAATAGGTCTAGCTTCAGAAGGTGACCAGAGGGTTGTTCAGATGGACCTTCAGAAGATTCTTCAGAAGGTTCTTCATCTTTAACATCTTTCCTTTCAAACAAAGCATTCAGCTCCAAACCTGCAAAGTCATCTTCAAGATCTTATAGTTCCCTATCTGTCTCTTTCATGTCATTGAATTTTACATGAATATATTCTTCAATAGTTAAGGTTCAAGAGTTATAAACTTTGTATGCCTTTGATGTTTCAGAATATCCAATGAAAAATCCTTTATCTGACTTAGGATCAAATTTTCCCAGATCATCTTTAGTGTTAAGTATGAAGCACTTACACCCAAAGATATGGAAATAAGATATGTTGGGCTTTCTTCCTCTCTACAATTCATAAGGAGTCTTTTTGAGAATTGGTCTTACAAAGTTCTATTTTGAATGTAATAGGCTGTGTGAACAGTTTTTGCCCAGAAGGATCATGGTAAGTTGCTTGAAATGAGCATGGTTCGTCTCATCTCCTGCAAGTTTCTGTTCTTTCTCTCAACAACCCCATTTTGCTGAGGTGTTCTATCCACTGAGAAATTGTGAGAGGTCTCATTCTCATCACAGAACAATCTGAAGCTTGAGTTTTTAAACTCTCCATCATGATCACTTCTAATGGCAGATATGCAGACTTCTTATTCATTATGCACCTTCTTAAAGAATTTTGTGAAATTCTCAAAAGTATCATCCTCGTTTCTGAGGAATATCACCCATGTGAATCTAGTGTAGTCATCCACTATGACCAAACCATATTTCTTTCCATTAAGACTTTCTGTTCTAGTTGGTCCAAATAAGTCAATGTGAAGTAGTTCTAAAGTCTGCAGGTAGACACAACATTCTTGCTCTTGAAAGAGCTTCTTGTTTGTTTTCCCTTTAGACAATTTTCACACAAAATGTTAGATTTGAATGAGAGCTTGGGTAAGCCTTTAAAAGGTTATGTTTTGTTAGCTTTGAGATCAATCTCAAGTTGGCATGCCCAAGTTCTGATGCCAAATTTGTTTTTCATCTTCTACAGAAAGAAAACATTTCACATTCTGACTTGCAAGTTCCTCTAGATCAATCTTGTACATATTACTGTGTCTCTTAGCTGAAAAGAGGGTTTGATCTAAGAAGTCCTTGACTATACAGCCTTCTTTTGTGAAAGATACAACATATCCACTGTCACATAATTGACTTATGCTCAGAAGGTTATTTTGCAGCCCTTCAACCAAAGAACATTTTTAATAAGGGATTGAGGGAATATACCTACAGTCCCTATGCCAGTGATTTCTTCTTGGATTCATCCTCACCAAGTTCTAACTCATGGACCTTTAGAGAGCCCAATAGTTCCTCCATTCTTAGAGAGTTTAGGTCTTTTGCCTCTTGAATGGCAGTAACTTTGGGTCTCCAGGTTTTAGGTAGACTCCTTAGAATCTTTCGATTGTTATCTCCAGATTCATAGGTTCTCCCTAAAGACCTTAGCCCATTTGTTATCGTGTGAAACCTCCCATACATTTGATCAATGGTTTCAGATTCATGCATCTTGAACATCTCATATTGATGTACAAGCATGATGATCTTGGACTGTTTAACATTCTCAGTCCCTTCATGGGTTGATGCTACTGTGTCATAGATCTCCTTGGCATATGCACATCCCTGAACTTTCTCATATTCAAATTTGTTCAGAGAACAAATCAAATAGAGTTTAGCCTTGGCATTTAGATGAACATGATCCTTCTGCTCCATAGTCCATTCAGACTTAGGTATGGGCACTCCACCATGTATTGGAACATAATCACCATCAGTGACAACATCCCAAAGATCTATGTTGTTGCTCTCAATGAACAACTTCATACGATCTCTCCAGTAGTGGGTAGTCCACTCCATTGAAGGCTGGAAGCCTGGTGATGGAGGATCCTTCTGTGATATATTGTCTATTGCTTATAGAGGTTTCCATCTGGATCTTTATCCTTTGTACTTGTTAGATGCTCAACCCAAGGCTGAGCTCTAATACCAACTATAGAAACAAACAAGGAAACACTAAAAGGGGGTTGAATAGTGTTTCAATAAATCTTTAACGTTTTTGGAAACCTTTTCCTAAACAGTGAGTTTTGGCAAAAGCTTTCAGATGAAAAGTGATAATCTGAAGATTAACGTTTTGTCTGAAGCACCTTCAGACTCATAAACTTGTTTTTCTAAAAACTGAGTTTACGTTAAAAGCTTTTATATCTATCACTTCAAATCCCTTCTTGTTAGCTTTAAACTGAATTTAAAGAGATTAGAGAAGAGAGAACTTAGCCAGAGATTTATCCTGTTTCACTCACAACCACTGTGGACGAGCACAAAACAGCAGCTGGATTTTCACTTAATCTTCAGAAGATTACAAGTATTCTTTTCTGTCAAGCCTCTCCAGGCTCTACAACACCAAGTATTCTTCCCAACAAGCCTCTTCAGGCTCACAACCAAGTATTATTTAAAAAACAAGCCTCTATAGGCTCAACACCCAAGTGTCTAAGAATGAAAGAAATTTGTTCAAGCTAAAGAACTACAAACAGTTCAGAGCTTAAACTGAATGATGTTCAAAAAAACTGAGTAAGACTCAAGGTATGAAAGTTATTGTACAAAAATGATTTTATCATAGTGTGTTTTACAGAGTAAAACTTGCAGCGTATTGGCTCTTTCTTTCTTAGGTTGTTCTCTCATTTTGCAAGGACGTGCATGAAGCTATTTATACTTTCTTGAGATGAAGTCCGTTGAGATCACCATTAAGAGATAGAATTTAATGCTATTAATCCCGTTGTGAAACAGCTTATGATAGCTTCTAACACAGCACAAGGTAGAAGGTGCAGTATGTCTCTGCTCTGAGCATTGCAAAGACTGTGTTGCAAACATTTCCTTTCTGGTGCAAGAATTTCAAATGTGCAGGAAAGTCTATGACCAGCTTTCCTTAATATGGTTGGACCAAAGACTTGTTACAGAAGGCGTTGAACAGACTTTAGTCATTATCAGAGATCTTCAGAGGACTTCACCTAGCAACAGGACTTATAGAACTGTTTGTAAGTTTTGTCCTTGTATTAAATATTTTGATTTGCATTTATTATTACATTTTATTTGTTCTTATTTATTTGTCCCATGCATTTTGAAGATATTTTTATTTTTATTTATCTGTCTCATTCACGAGCCTGAGAGAATACTCCCTCAAGTCCTACTAATAATATAATTTAGAGTATGTTTGATAAGACATTTCAGATCTAGATGGAAGCTGAAATTAGTAGCTGAAATAATTTTATCCGTGTTTGGTAAGGTAGCTTTTTTGGGTAGTTATGATCTTTTTAATGGCTTTTTTACATAAGCTACTTGAGATAACATTTTAAAAAAGCTCCATTTTCAGCTATTAGCTCAAAATTTATTACAATTTTATCCCTCGGTAACTCTTGTTCATCATTTTTTAATTAAGTAATAATGTCCTTATATGTCATTTTACCATTTTTAGCTTGTAAACACTCAATTTTGACTAGTCTATTTTATTTATTTGTAGAAAAAAAATTAGGAAAATTGAATAATTAATAAACTAAGAAAATTAAAAAAAAATAGTAAAAGTAATAAGTATAAAATAAAAATTTATAAAAAATAATAAATACAGAAAGTTAAAAAAATCTAGTTTAAATAAAAGGAAAAAGGGAATGAAGATATTGCATTAAAGAAGCATTAATATTAGGATCCTCTATTTTCTACCAATGAAGAGAGTGGATTTTTAATAAATACTTATGTGAATTTTTGCAAGTGTACCAAGTATTGCAAGTATTCAACATTGAGTAGAGTATCGTATCCACAAAGATAAAAAATTCAAGTACCAAACACAAAGGAATTATCTAGCTGGATAAAAAGAATATGATTGTAACAAGTGACATCTAAATTGTGCAGAAAATTGAATCAAAAAAATTGTTTATAACAAAACAAGAACACAATATTTGTGAAGAACAATATCAACAAAGTGGTTAGGGTTGATTTCACTTAATTCTCTCTTCATGCAAGTGTTAATGTCATTCAATTCAACTATTGTAATTATATCAATGATCAAATTCACCATTATAGTCAAAACCCAATTCCTTGGTAAATTAACCCTATGTCATCAACTAAGAACCCTAATTCCTTAGGTGAACCTAGTAGAGGCATGCATTAGATTTAAGAATTGATAAAGATCATACAAGAATTAATTCTTATTCCTAGGCAATTAATCTCACATGTTGCTTGCTTCAGATCCAAGGTTTTCCTCAATTTTCCAATTATGATAATCACTTTTAATATATTCACGCAATTGAGTGGCAAATCCAATTGAAGCATTAAGAATAGAAGGAAGCAATTGAATTGAAATATGAAAAATAAATTGAATTAACGAAATCACCTACATCAAGTTCATATCAAGATTCATCAATACTCATTAATACCTAACCTAAAAGATTTAGAAAGACGTTACAAGAGATGAGGAAATGAAGAAAAAAGAGAAGAACTTGGGAGAAGAATCCATAGTTGTAGTACTCAAGCTTGCTTCCAAAAGTTTGTTCTTCAAGTTCTTCAGAGAAAGAGAGAATTCTAATGTCTAGATCTAAAAAAATGAGAAAATGAGGAAAAAAAATGTTTCTGACAGTTACAAATCCCTATTTATAGTTGTTGTCAACTCGCGTGAGGACATGGTATTTTCTAGATGTCCTCACGCGAGTCTGTCCAATCGTGTCCTCACAAGAACAATTTTGCGTGTGCCCATACGAAGAGACAGTAGCTACTAAAACATTCTGATGGCCCGTGTCCTCACAAGCAGCAAACTGTGTGTGTCCACACGAAGTGACAGTGACTTATAACATTCATTATGTTCGCTCTAAATTATATTTAATACATATAAACTAAATATTTAAAACTTTATCATGGATAATAGATTAAAAGTTAATTAAAGAAAGGAAATATTGAAAATATTTTTTTGATAAAAAATTGATGAAAAGGGCAAAAAAAATAGTGCAAATATGTTATGTGAGACACTAGCCTTATGTCAAGTATAAAATGTTTAATTTTAAAATCAAATTTTATTGCAACCGGTGATATAAAATATATGAATTTTGAAATTAAAATACCTATGAAATTATTTTGGTACATATGTTTTTTTACATAAAATACCTATGAATTTAAAATATGAAACGCAATTTAAAGAAATAAAAAACAACTACTTCCTGCTTGAAATCTATAATAATTAAACTACATTCAGTTTAATCATCTAATTCATTTTTTTTAAATTATAATAATTCATCACATGTTACACAAAAATATAGCTAGAATTTTTGTTATTTTTACTGGGGAATTTTAGGATAGACTCCCTATATTTGGGATCTACGATAAATTTCATATTTTATTATTATAAAAAGTAAATTTAAATTAATAAAATATTATTAATTTTTTAATATTATATATTTTCTATTTATAGTAAAGATCTATCATACACCCACAATATATAGGTCCACCCTAAAATTACCTATTTTTATTTTGGTTGGCTCTTCAAATGGGGAGTGTCTAGCGTACACAAATTTAAAACTTGTGTATCGCTACACAAGTAAAATTACCTACTACTACAGGTTCCGCAGGTTTTTTTTTTTTAAATTTCCTAACTCTTTAAAATTGAGCCTTAAAATTTCATTATTTCTAAGGTTTGAAGTAATTAAGAGAGATGCTCCCCCTCGACTGGAACCGGACTCTCTCCATTTACTGGAATTGTCCAGTATGAGAGATATAGACACACACTATGTGTGGGTCCCACACATGTGTGTGTCTATATCTCTCATACTGGACAATTCCAGTACTGGAGAGGATTTTAATCCCCCTCAACTATGAGACATTTGGGTCACGATGGCACGGACAAGGCCATCGTGGCTTGGTGAGTTGCGGCCAAGGAAGTTCGATATGGGGGCTTGGCTTAGCTTTTGTGACAGCGACATGTGCGGCCATAGCGCGATGGTGCGGCAGCTCCGGGATGGTGCACGCATCAGAGAACTACAACCTTTCGTCCCCTACCTCACCCTCTCCCTTGTTGTTTCGATCCTCTCATGGAAGTCCCTTCACTCCAACCCCAGTACCACTCTCCACTCCTTCAAATGGCTCCAGAGATACTCCCCTTCCTCCCTCTCTAAAACAGACCCTATTACAGGAAGCCTTTCTAATAGGCCCAAATCAAATAAAGAAAGTCTCAATTCTGCACCAGCCACAAATCAGAGACCTGGGAGACCAAATAGGAAGAAACTAAGATGGATGGATGATTTTATTGTAGGGTAAATCTTTGCTGTCATAAGAGAATAAAAAAATGTTTCAAATAATAGACATGTGTAGGGTGAGGAAATTCTGTTAGTGGAGAAGATTATGATTCTCTAACAGAATGATATTGTATAAATTGAAAACCAAAATGAGAAAGAAAAATGAGAAAATTGCTTGACAACTTGATTCTTTCTTTGGAGACCCTTCCCTTCTCAAAATGGGAATTTACTTTTTTTGAACCTATCCTTGAACCTTATCATTTGGTGCTTTCATTCTTGAATCATGCCTCCTAAACCTGCTCAACCTCCTCCTACTCAGAATGTTGAGGAGGTGTTCTCCTTGCTTTCTGAACGCATGGAATCGTTGTTGTCTACTCCGTTGGATTCGTTTCAAACTTTGATGGACGATCGTCAAACCATCACCAACAATGCTATCTCTATTTTGCAGAAGCAAGTGGCTGGCATCACCGTTCCATCCGCTTCATCCACCTCCCCTTCATCCTCTTCCCTGTAACACCCGTATTTTTGCTTATATGTTGTTATTGTGTGATATAGTGAATTTTGAATGATTAAATATTTTTAATCATCAAAATTGGTTTTAAAAAGGTTAGAAATTAATTTCCTATTTTTCTATATTTTTAGGAATTTTTTGGGAATTTTTGGGAGTGTTGGTGCAAAATGACCTTTTTACCCCTACACTTTTTGGAACCGGACCAAAATGCCCTTGATTTGAATCACCAAAATCTGCAATATTTAGCAAAAATATCTCATTTTGCCCTTCCAAAATCGTGAACCATGTGAAGGTATAGCACTTAACTTGTCTTACACATTTCCTTAGTCAAAGAAGTAAGAAAGTCATCATTCTTTCTTACACTTGCACCATACCTCCTCATTTGCATGCAAACCACTTCTCACTCTTCATTTCCTCTCCTCCAAACTGTGAGCTTTCTTCCTCTTTCTCTCCATCTACTTCATTTTCTTTCCTACACACACTTGGTGAAAGGTTCCATTTTTGAACCTTAAACCTCAAAATCTAGCCTACATCCTTTGGAGAAACTTACTTGGGTGATCAAAAGGAGCATCAAGAGGATATTTTCTTTGAAGTTGTTGCACCATTTTCAAGTTTAATTTCCTTAGGTAAAGGGGGGAGAACCTTGAACTCTAGTAGGATTGGTGACTAGAGTTAAGGATTACCCTTGATCCTTGTCTCCAACTCTTTTTCCTCTTGAAAAATGAATTTTTGGAACCTATTCCTTGGAGGAAATGGTTCGACTATGTATATATAATGGCTGCATGTGTGTTTAAAAATTGTTATGATGCTTAAAATGTGTTTCTTTCGTGGCCTTGGATGCATGCAAACCATGATTGTTGCTTGAAAAAATTTTCTCTTTTCCTTGTTTTTGGTTCGGCCTTGGCTTGATGGAGGGGCTGCATGTGTTTGAAAATTCATTTGGTGCTTGAAATATGTTTATATGATGAATCTAAGTATATGCAAATGGTTATTTGAAATTATGAAATTGGTTTGTATGATTGGATCATGAAAATGTCACCTTTTTGAACATATTTGAAAAGTATGAACTTTATGATGATGATTGGTATGTTTGAGTGAAATAACATGAAATTGATGAATTAGAATGCTTGTAGATCATCATACTTGAGTTTGCTAATTTTTGGAAATTTATTGAATTTTGGTGAAATTCATGTGTTCTTGATAATGTTCTTGGTGTTCATCATGTTCTTGTTCATGTTCATGAGAAACTCATGAAGTGAATGTGTTTGATTTTGAATTGGTGATGAGGAAAGTGTTAATGTGTTTATGGGCCTTAGTGGCCCAATAAGTTAAAAAGGGTAACCACTTAAAGTGACAAGTAAAGTTAAAAGAGAACAATTTTTGGGTAAAATGCCTAAGTTAAATTCGGGTACAAAAAAAAACCCATATAAAAGTCACCATAAAATTCATATAACTTGATGGTAACTTGAGAAAATAGACCCTTATGGGTTACCTAACCATTGGGCCTCTAGTTCAGGCCCAATACCTTCAAAAAAAAACTCATCAAACTCACCATAAGATCAAACAAAAATAACAAATGCATATTGGGCCTGGATTAGTGTTGGGCTTCAACTCTAATCCTACTCATCAAGATCAACGAATTAAAACAAAATTAGTGGGCTTACTAATCCAACTCACTTAAGTTGAATAAACTAATTCACTTAAGGTAATTAAGCAAGGAATAATTAATTAAGCTAAAGTTAATTAACCCTAATGGAGATTAACCTTAATCTTAATCATTAATCACTAATGAAGTATTGATCAAACTAATTAAGCCTTAATGATGATTAAGAACTAATTAATTATGATTAACCTTAATCAAATGTAATTAAAAGCTTAATCCAAGATTAAGGAAGAGATTAAGGGATAATTAAGGATTAATTAGGATCTTAAGTAAGGATTAAGACTTAATTAAGGAGAATTAAGATTAATTATAGTTTAGTTAATGAAGACTAATCATAATTAATGGTTAAATCTAATCTTAATTAGACATACAAGACGAATTAAGATAGGTAACATTATCCATAAGACACAATTATAAGTCTTAGTAAGCTATAGGACTTAAGTGAAAGTGATCATCACTTCAAAGAACAAAACGTTAGTACAAACTAACATAAAAGTTTATAACCAACACACTATTTTTGCATAAGACTTGAGAAGCTTAGTGAGAGAGTGCGGTCTTAACCCGAGATGGGGTTTGGTTTTCCTTGTGAAGGGAAGACATTGAATCGGGCCGTACCACGGGAAAGTGGTGACGTAGAATGATTCGATGGGCTTTGCCTGTAAGGATGTGTATGCTGCGAAGCATTGTTGTGTGACATGCATCATAAAGCATTGATAATGTTCAAGGTTGAAAACCTTATGACCTATATGGCAATGACACTTGGTACAATGTGAAATCGGTTGGGAAGGGTGCACTGGGTTTTGCAAAGAACGCCAGCGGGTCCTCAAAAGGGACGCCAGCCCTGAGGATAGCCTAGCTCCTGGAAGATCTCAGAAGACGTAGGTTAGCTCCCTACTGTCGAGATCGTGGAACCCAGCTTAGCTATTCCTGTCGCTCTCATGATTTTTGGGGTCAGTTGAGATTGTCTGGAAGACGGATAAAATGATTTGGCCAAAATTGAGCAACGCTCTTTGTACCGGCGCTAGTACAGACTCTAACTCCTGATACGTTGTACATATATGGTCGGGCAGTTGTTGTGTGCATTGTGGATGGTGATTTTTCCCCGGGCCCTCATGCATTAGTTATAGCATTGTAATTGCAAGGCATGTTAGTGTTTGAATGCGTCATGATAATGTTATGTGTATTTACTTGTTGGTTGAATTGTGTGAAATTCCTGTGTGTGTGCTCTAGTACATCATATCATATGTTTTGTGAGTTCATGTGATGTGTTCTCACCCTTCCTTTCTGCTATCTGGTTGTTGTGTCTCTTTCGTTACGTCGATAGCCGGCATTGGAGATCTTCGATATGACGTCAATGAGGGTGGAGCTACGCTGGATGCCCAGGGGTTCCTGGAGGGTGACGGACATCCCTAGAAGATGTGTCTTCACCGGAGAGGTCTGAGTCATCATCACTCACCCTGGCCTCCCGTTAGTACCTGAAGTAGACTTCGTTGTACCGGTGACTCTCGAGTTCCAAACACCACCTAACTTAGTGCGTTATACTACCTTTCGCCCTTCGCGTCACCGTCCTGCATCGTCTGTGGCATCACGGTCATCCAGGATTGAAGACTTGTTGGGCCAGACTTCCCCAGATACTCACCCACTTCTGAGGCTTCAGGCCCACAGCCTTTGTGTGCTGATGCGCAAGGCCGCTCTCTCTCGGATGAGTTAGAGTTTATTATCATTGATGATACGTCAGAAGAGGAGGAGGATCCAGAGGAGGAGCCGGAGGAGGACCCCTCTAGCGACGAATAGGATAGTGTTGTTTGAGCCTAGTTAGTGGCAGCTCTGATTTGGCGACCTCTCTTTTGTATTTTATTGAGGTCTTATTTATTTCAGTTCACTTCTAGAACTCTTATTTTGATTTTGCTATTGTATGGCTCGAGAAGTACACTATTTTTGTATATAACTTTATGCACTGTTTATTTCCATATGTTGACTTGCAAATGTATGTATGATGTACACTTACGTGGCGTGATGATTATTCTCGACGTTTTACGAAAACAGGTTTCACAAGTAAGGAAAGAATATTTGATAAACACTTAAAACAGAATTAGAGATGTAGTAGGTTGACAACTACTAATCTATTTCAAAAAAAAAATCCACATTTTTAACAACCCGCATATAGTACTTTCGTTGGTCACGTGTAACATATGTGGCATTCTTAGTGGTAACTAGGGGTGTCGCATTCCCCACCTGTCCCTGGTTCTCGCCCCCACCTGTTTGTACTACTTCCCAACCCCACCCGACTTCTAGCATTACTCCTCCACTCATTTTCCCTCGACCACCAAAAATTCACCTTCAACCCTTTGATGGCTCGGAACCTTTGGACTGGCTTTTTCAGGCCGAGCAGTTTTTAGAGTTATATCAAGTTTCTGTTGATAATCGCCTCGACTTTTTGCCATTCTATATGATTGGTCCAGCCTTGAGTTGGTTCAAATGGTTTGTTCAGAACCACTAGCTTACATCATGGATAGCGTTTACTCATGCATTGAAGGTTCAATTTAGCCCCCCTTCGAATGAAAACCACCAAGTTGCCTTGTTTAAGCTTCGCCAATACGAGTCTGTGCAAGATTACCAGGCTCAATTTGAAAAACTTTGCAATCGCATCGTGGGCTTACCCTTGGAAGCTATTCTTAACTGTTTTATTTCGAGTTTGAAGCCTGACATTCAGCGCGAGTTGGTCGTTCTGCAACCTTCATCAATATCACAAGCTATAGGGTTGGCTAAGCTCATTAAAGTCAAGCTCTGTGATGGCAAATCTCTTCTTCTGTCTCCAAAAATCCCCTTCCTCCTACAGTCACTGCGCCAGTCTCCTCCTCTGTGCCATGGCGCCGTTTGACAGATGTTGAGGTTTAGGATCGGTGTTCTATGGGTCTTTGCTTCAAATGTAATGAGAAGTTTCATGTGGGACACCGTTGTAAGTCCAAACAATTTTTTCTCCTCATGCCTGATGACGATAACTTGGACCCAGACCCCATCTCTCCATCAGTACCATTGGAGAATGCACCGCCCAGCCCACGCCCTCCCTCTCTCGATCACTTTTAATTGTCTCTTGGGGCCATGATGGGAGATTTTAATCCACACACTTTGCGCTTGATGGGCCACATTCATGGACAGCCAGTAATCGTGCTTGTTGATCCGGGTAGTTCTCTTAATATAATTCAACCAAGGGTTGCTGAATTTCTGCATTTTCCCATTCTCACCACTTCATCATTCTCCGTCATGGTTGGAAATGGAAAGCTCATATATTGTACGGGATCCTGCTCTGAGTTTCCGATCTTCTTACAAGGACATCAATTTGTCATCCATTTCTATGTGTTACCTATACAGGGGGTTGATATTGTGTTGGGCATTCAATGGCTGGGAACCTTGGGCTCGGTCTTATCTGATTTTGCTGTCCCTCAAATGACTTTTACTTGGGATAACACTTCAATTACCCTTATGGGATATACCACACCATCAGCTTCTTCTACCACATTTCATCAGTTTCAACGTCTGGTAACCTCTCATTTTCTAGTTGAGCTTTTCACCGTAGTAATTTCCCCTACTTCCTCTATGGATACTTCTCGTGATTCATTTCCATCCTCTAACCCACCCCATATTGCACCAGATATTTTCACACTCCTTTGCACATATCAACATATTTTTTTCCACCTACTGATTTGCCTCCCTCCCCCCTAGTCCACATGATCACCATATTCATGTATTCCCTGATTCTCACCCTATGAATATTAAACCATACCATTATCCGTATAGCCAAAAAGCCATAATGACTCAACTTGTTTTTGACATGTTGCCCCAAGGCATTATAAAGCCTAGCACCAGCAAATACTCATCCACTATGCTTTTAGTAAAGAAAAAAGATGGGTCCTGGCGATTTTGTGTTGATTACAGGGCCCTGAATTCCATTACTATACCGGATCTTTATCCTATTCCTACCGTGGATGAATTACTCGACGAGTTGCATGGTGCCAAATATTTTACTCATTTGGATCTTCGCTCCGGGTACCACCAGATTCGGGTCTCACCCCAGGATACCCATAAAACAGCTTTTCGGACAGTTGATGGGCATTTTGAGTTTCTTGTAATGCCTTTTGGGCTTACTAATGCCACCTCCACTTTTCAAACGGCCATGAATGATCTTCTCAGACCATATTTATGCCACTTTGTTCTCGTCTTCTTTGATGGCATTTTAATTTTTTATCCTGATTGGCTTACTCATTTAACTCACTTTCAATTGATTTTGGATTTATTATCCACTAATCAATTTTTTGTGAAGTTTTCCAAGTGTGCTTTTGGTGTAGAGGAAGTTCATTATTTGGGCCATGTGATTTCAGGCGACGACGTCCAAGTGGATAAATAAAAAATTCAGCCAATTTTGGATTGGCCCATCCCTACTTCTCTCACAGCCCTACGGGGGTTTTTTGGGCTTATCGAGTATTATCGCAAATTTGTTCGTCATTATGCTGCGATCGCTAGCTCGCTTACTGACTTGCTTAAATCTCCTACATTTACTTGTACAGAAGTTGCCGCACATGCATTTTCATGAAGGGAATCAAGCATGTGGTCAGGGTGCAGCGGAATAAATGGATTCCCTCCCTTGTTATGATCGTTAATGCGAAAACATAAATTAAGTCATAAAAGGCATAAACATAATGACATATCTTTTGTGAATTGTAAACGAGGCAATAGCAGCCACATCTCTAGAGGTGTCCACGCCAACAGCCGAACTAGGAAACCCTCCTCAACTCTGCTAGTAGCGTTTAGAGAGTAAGAGCGACTGCTCATATGTCTAGGGTAATGCATCTTATGCTATATTTATAGAGTGGTGGCTAGGGTTTTACCCCTCACTCAATTAACCCTAAGATATATGGGCCTGGCCCATTATGTTATAATTCTAATCAAATTAGAATTATTATCTTTCCTAGCGGCTTGTTGTATGCGTGTGACCCAATAGGCTTTTAATATTTGGTTATGATATTAAAATAATGTTGAGTCTCAAAAATATCATAAGGAAGATTGTGATGATTTAAGACAGCTCAATCCCTAAGTTTTAATGTTTAACAAATTTGGTTAAAAGAATTATCATGGATACATATGTTTTTAATGTTTTATCTATGATTTCAGCAAGCCACTTTAATCTTAATAAAGACTGTCTGAAGGTTCAACCTGTCTGAAGTGTTGAAGCCGTCTGAAGGTTCAACCTGTCTGAAGTGTTGAAGCCAGAAGGTTCAACCCGTCTGAAGTGTTGAAGCCGTCTGAAGGTTCAACCCGTCTGAAGTGTTGAAGCCGTCTGAAGTCGTATTTTATGACGTGGCACATCTTGCTGAAGTTGTGAGAAGACTTGTCTGAAGTTTTGAAGAGTCAAATCTCTCTCTGATGCACGCAACTTTTCAAGGCTTATTTTGGCAAAGACACAGAGACCTTTCCTGGGTTGTTTGAATTTCATACACCATTTGGGAAATCTCTGCAGCGCAGTTTTTGCAGCAACAGCTGTGACAGCTTTTGTCAGCAGCAACCTTGGACGCTGTCAGAAAAGTTTCAGAACGCACAGAATGCTCAGGAGCATGTCTCACAACGGATTAAAAAGCATTAAATGCTATCTCTAAACGTTGAATTTTCAACGGATTGAAGACTAGGTATAAATACCCTTCATCTGAAGATCATTCACAACAACAACAACTACAACAAAAAAGAACAAGAGATTACATTTCAAGAGAAACAAAACGCTGCTAGTTTTACTCTGTAAAACTTACTCTGATAAAAATTCTTTGTACATCATTTCATTTATTCTGAGTATACCTCAGTTATTTGTACATTGTAACAGCTTAAGCTTCAAACTGGTTTAGTTTTAGAGCTTAAACACTCTTTTCTCTGTAAAACTGTTTTTGAGCCTGGAGAGGCTTGTTGTCTAAAGAATACTTGTGTGTAAGAGCCTGAAGCGGCTTGACTGAAAAAGAATACTTGGTTGTCGAGCCTAAAGAGGCTTATCTGTAAAAGAATACTTGTAATCTGGTTGAGATTAAGAGAAAATCCAAGTGCTTGTTGGCATTGGGACTGGACGTAGCTCACAGTGGTAGTGAGTGAACCAGGATAAATTCGGTGGCTAAGTTTTCTTGCCCTTATCTCTTGTCAATTCGTTTATTCTAATCAAAGGGTGTTGAAAAATTGTTCTAATAATTAATAAAAGCAAGAAACGTTTTAAAAAAATATATTTTCAGAACCTGTCATAAGAAACTTCAGACAGCCCCTTTAACCTGTCTGAAATTTCATTATAAAAGTTGTTTGCGAAAAGCTTTCATAAGTTATTTAAGAAACACTATTCAACCCCCCTTCTAGTGTTTCCCTGTGTTTCTACAGTTGGTACCAGAGCTTAACTCAGGGTTGAGCACCTAACAAGTGTTGAGGTTTAAAGATCTAGATGGAAGCACAACCAAACAGCAACCACTACATCACAGAAGGAGCCTCTGTGACAAGGCCTCCAGCTTTTAATGGTGTAGACTACCATTACTGGAGAGATCGCATGAAGTTGTTCATTGAAAGCAGCAACATCAGTCTCTGGGATATAGTAACTGAAGGTGACTATATACCCATACGTGGTAATGAACCCATTCCTAGGTCTGAATGGTCCATGGAGCAGAGAGCTCAGGTTCAATTAAATGCTAAGGCAAAACTCTACCTGGTATGTTCATTGAACAAAGTAGAGTATGAGAAAGTTCATGGATGCTCCTCTGCTAAGGAAATCTGGGATACATTGGCATCAGCCCATGAGGGAACTGATAATGTCAAACAATCCAAGATAAGTATGCTTGTTCATCAATATGAGATGTTCAAGATGCATGAGTCTGAAACTATTGACCAAATGTTTGGTAGGTTTCAGACAATAACAAATGGACTGAGATCTTTGGGAAGATCTTATGAATCTGGAGATAATAATCGAAAGATTCTGAGAAGCCTTCCCAAGGCTTGGAGACCCAAGGTTACTGCCATTCAAGAGGCTAAAGATTTAAACACCTTGAAAATGGAGGAACTATTGGGCTCTCTCAAAGTCCATGAGTTAGAACTTGGAGAGGATGAATCCAAAACTAAATCCCTGGCATTGAACACCAGGACCAGACAGACTAGTCATGGGAACATAAAAGCCATACAAGCTGAGGAACCTTCAGAAGAAGATGAAGACTCTGAAGATAGCTCAGAAGAAGATGATGATCTTGCTCTTCTCAGCAGAAAGATCAAGAGGATGCTGCAGAACAGAGGAAAGTTCAGAAAGAACCAATCCTCTACCTCTAAATTAGGTAAATCAGGTAAGGATTTACACAATGACAAAATTATATGTTGTGAGTGTAAACAACCAGGTCACATGAAGGCAGAATGCCCAAGACTAAAAAAGAATAACTTCAAGAAGAAGAAGTTCTTAAAAAAGAAGAAGGGTCTGATGGCAACATGGGAGGATCTTGATGAGTCTACCTCAGAAGAAGAGGAAGACACTTCAGAAGAGGCCAATCTATGTCTTATGGCCAGCCTGCCCTCATCAGACAGCTCAGAATCTGAGGTATTTCCTTTAACCCTTCAAGAGATGTATGATGACCTGAAGGAAAGTTCCAAGGAACTCTTCAAAGAGTATAAGAATCTGTTCAAAGACCACACAGAAATGTGTAGTAAATATGAGGCTCTTGAGATAGAAAATATTATGCTCAAAGAGAAGATCCTTGTATCTGAAAACAGTAGTTCACAAACTGTGTCTGAAGAAAATCAAAAACTTCAGAAACAGGTTGAGGAACTAACAAGAGACTTAGCCAAATTTGTCAAAGGAACAAAAAATCTTAATATAATGCTTGGAAATCAAAGGCAGTCCCTTGACAAAAGTGGTTTAGGCTTTTGTGATCACAACATCTCTGAACCTCCTACTGTCTTAAATTTTACTAAAGGCAAAAAGAAGGTTATTGGGTGTTCTCACTGTGGCAAGCCTGGACACAATGTGGCTCAGTGCAAACACAAGAGAAAAGCAAGGCCCAAAGCTAACAAGAAAGGACCCAAAAGAATATGGGTACCTAAAAACTTGATCATTCCTGTTGCAGATGTGTTTAACAGGACAAAGGAAACCCCACAAATGGTACCTGGACAGTGGATGCTCGCGACACATGACAGGAGAAAGGTCTTTGTTCCAAAACCTTAGGCCCAGAGCAGGAGGTGTGGTCACCTTTGGTGGAAACCAGCAAGGGAAGATCACAGGAATAGGGACTGTAGGTATGTCTCCTCTCTCCCTCATTAAGAATGTTCTTCTGGTAGAGGGACTGCAACACAATTTACTGAGTATAAGTCAATTATGTGACAGTGGATATGTGGTCTCCTTTACTAAAAAAGGATGCATAGTCAAAGACTCTCTTGATCAAATCCTTTTTACTGCTAAAAGACACAGTAATGTGTACAAAATTGATCTAGAGGAGCTAGCAAGTCAAAATGTAAAATGTTTTATCTCTATTGAAGATGAAAAACAGATTTGGCATCAAAGACTTGGGCATGCCAGCTTGAGATTAATCTCAAAGTTAGCAAAACACAACCTTGTTAAAGGACTGCCTAAGCTTTCTTACAAATCTGACATTTTATGTGAAAGCTGTCTGAAAGGGAAACAAACAAGGCACTCTTTTCAGAGTAAGAATGTTGTTTCCACTAGCAGACCTTTAGAACTGTTACATATTGACTTGTTTGGTCCTATTAGAACAGAAAGTATTAGTGGTAAGAAATATGGTTTGGTCATTGTTGATGACTATTCTAGATTTACATGGGTGTTATTCCTAAGAAGCAAGGATGAGACTTTCAGGAATTTCACAATATTCTGCAAGAAGGCACAGAATGAAAAAAGGATTCTGTATATCTGTCATCAGAAGTGATCATGGTGGAGAGTTTGAGAATGCAAACTTCCAACTGTTCTGTGATGAGAATGGGATCTCACACAATTTCTCTGTGGCTAGAACACCTCAACAAAATGGGGTTGTTGCGAGAAAGAACAGAAGCTTGCAAGAAATGGGAAGAACCATGCTCAACTCTTGCAACCTACCAAGATCCTTCTGGGCAGAAGCTATTAATACAGCTTGCTACCTTCAGAACAGAATATTGGTAAGACCAATTCTGAAAAAGACTCCTTATGAATTGTGGAAAGGAAGAAAACCCAACATATCATATTTTCATCCTTTTGGATGTGAGTGTTTTATACTCAACACTAAGGATGATCTTGGTAAATTTGATGCAAAGTCTGATAAAGGATTTTTCATAGGATATTCTGAAACATCTAAAGCCTATAGAGTATTCAACTCTAGAACTTTAATTGTGGAAGAATCAATTCATGTAAAATTCAATGACAAGAAAGAGACTGATAGGGAACTATCAGATCTAGAAGATGATTTTGCAGGTATGGAGCTGAATGATCATAACAGCCTGAAGGATGAACAAGTATCTGAAGCACCATCTGTCACTGAACCTCCTCAGACAAATGTTGAGTCTCAGACAGATCAGACAGTATCTCAGAAAACTAACTGGAGATACAAATCACATCATCCTAAAGAGAAAATCATTGGCAGCACTTCAGAAGGAGTTAAGACAAGATCAAAATTCAAGAATCTGAATTCTCTTGCTCTCCTGTCTGAAATAGAGCCAAAGAACATTGATGTAGCTCTGCATGATGAAGGGTGGATCCTAGCCATGCAAGAAAAGCTAAATCAGTTTGCTAGAAGTGATGTATGGACCCTTGTTCCTAAACCCCATGGGAAAACTATTATTGGAACCAAATGGGTGTTCAGAAACAAGCTGTCTGAAGAAGGCAAGGTGATCAGAAACAAGGCAAGATTGGTGGCTCAAGGATACAATCAACAAGAAGGTATTGACTTCACCGAAACCTTTGCTCCAGCTGCCAGGTTAGGAGCAATTAGAATTCTTCTATCTTATGTTGTAAATAATGGCATCAAACTATATCAAATGGACGTTAAAAGTGCCATCCTCAATGGTCTCATTGAAGAAGAAGTCTTTGTTAGACAACCCCCTGGTTTTGAAGATACTGCTTTTCCTGATTATGTTTTCAAACTGAAAAAGGCTCTTTATGGTCTAAAACAAGCTCCATGAGCATGGTATGACAGACTGAGCAGTTTTCTTATCAAAAATGGTTTTGAAAGAGCAAAAGTAGACACAACCCTTTTCAGAAAATAGTCTAACAAAGACTTTATACTTGTTCAGATATATGTTGATGATATTATTTTTGGTTTAACTGATTCTTCCCTATGTATGGAGTTTTCTGAGTTGATGCAATCAGAGTTTGAAATGAGTTTAATGGGAGAATTAAAATTTTTCTTAGGGCTTCAGATTAAGCAAGATTCTGATTGTATATGGATCCACCAGGAAAAGTATACAAAAGAAATGCTTAAGAAGTTCAACATGAGTGATTGCAAACCCATGTCAACTCATATGCATCCCTCTGCATCTTTGAGTAAAGATGAAAAGGAAGAACCAGTGAATCAAACTTTATACAGAGGAATGATTGGCTCTCTGTTGTATCTAACTGCAAGCAGACCTGACATAATGTTCAGTGTTTGTCTCTGTGCTAGATTTCAATCAGATCCAAGAATTACTCATTACAAAGCTGTAAAGAGAATTTTTAGGTATTTGAAAGATACTACTAATCTTGGTCTGTGCTATAAGAAGAGCAAAGATTTCAGGTTAATAGGATATTGTGATGCTGACTTTGCTGGAGATAGAATGGAAAGAAAGAGCACCAGTGGAGGATGTCATTTCTTTGGAAATAACATGATCAGCTAGTCAAGCAAAAGGCAAAGCACCATTGCTTTATCAATAGCAGAAGCAGAATACATCTCAGCAGCCAGTTGTTGTTCACAACTGCTATCGGTGAAGTATCAGCTTGAGGATTTTAACATTCCTATCTCAGCTATACCTGTTCTTTGTGATAATACAAGTGCTATTAATCTGTCCAAGAACCCCATCCAACATTCTAGGGCAAAGCATATAGAAATCAAGCATCATTTCATTAGAGACTATGTTCAGAAAGGTGTTTTTGATATTCAGTTCATTGACACAGAGCATCAATGGGCTGACATATTCACAAAACCCCTAGCTAAAGATCGATTTAAGTTCATACGCAATAATCTGAACATACATGCATTTTCTAAATGATTGTCTGAAATATGTTGTTGGCTGATATATTAAGTGTGTCTGAACTTATAGCCTGTCTGAACTTTGTGTGGGTGTCTGAAATTCTCATATGTCTGAAATAACTGCTGACGTGGCTATCAGAGACGGTTGATTTCCATTATTTCAAAGTTTTGTCTCTTCCACTTCGCACGTTACCCGAAGTCTGCGCAGCCGGTACAGGAAATCATTGCATCGTGGGTCTATAAGTACAGCAGTAAGTGTGTCGAGGAAGTTTTTGCAGCTCTCACACTATCTCTCTCTCTTCAACAATCAAGAAAGTTTTCTCTCTCTCTCGAAGCTTTTTCCCCGCAACAACAATGGCACCTAAGGCATCTTCTGCAAGAAATGTGGTCAGAACCAAGGGTGTTAACCTAGAGGAGCTTCAAGACCTTGGAATGGACTTGGTTAGTGAGTTTGATGGAGCAGGATGGACTCCATTCTTTGAGAACATCTACACTGCTTGGCATGAACAAAGTGTGGTGGAGTTCTGCACTTATGCTAGAGGTATTCCCAACTCTAAGGGAGTATATACTAGCATCAAGTCTACTGTGTTTTGTATCCCTGTGTTCGTTGATGAAGGGATTCTTTCCACTATTCTGGGTGTGAAAGCTGAAGGTGTTACCTTCACTCCAGGCTGGGAGGTGAAGAAAGGTGGGCACAAGGAGTTCACCAAGTTGTTGTATGGAACAGAAGAACCAGAGAGCATGAATGTGAAATACATGCTGGAGAAAGTCAGGGTTCTTCATGCTATCTTGGGGAACACCATAATCCCTAATGTGAAGTCTATTAATCAGTTTGAGCATTCAAACCTGACTCAAAGACTTAATATCCTTTAGTTTTAATGATTAACAAATAAGATTATATAAGAACATAATAAGAACAAATAAGATTATATAAACAGATTCTACTGAGAAAGGTATTGATTTGTTGATTGTGTTTCAGGTTGGAATATTCATAAGAAGACTTGATGAACAAAATCAGGATCATAAGAACAAATGCAGGATTTAATATAAAGGTTGACTGTTTCATTCTCTGAGTCACTGGAGCTTAAATCATTGTCATCCCATGTGATGTAGGCTTTCTTTCCTTTCTTATCTTTGAAAGTCTTCTTGTTTGATTTTTCCATTCTCTTCTTGTATATAGGACAATCCAATCTTAGATGCCCTGGTTGGTTGCATTCAAAGCATTTTTGTGTTGATTGAGTGTCTTCTCCTTTCTTCTTTGTGTTAGGTATAGGTTTTCTTCTATTGTTTTTGTTTCTTAGAAATTTATTGAATCTTTTGACAAATAGACTAAATTCTTCGTCATCGTCCAAATCTTCATCTTCTATGATCTATTCTTCTTCATGGATAGATGATGATGAAGCTTTGAGAGCAATGTTTTTCTTACTTCTATCATTTTCTTCATTTTGATTTAGTCTTATCAACTCCAACTCATATTCTTGTAGTTTTCCAAATAGTGAGTGGAGAGTCATGGTTGTAAGATCCTTTGATTCTGCAATCGCTGTTACTTTAGGCTGCCACTGCCTACTTAAACATCTCAAAACTTTGTTAATCAAATCTTCATTTTGGAAAACTTTTCCTAATGATGCAAGATGATTAACTATATGAGTGAATCTCTTTTGCATGTCTTGTATGCTTTCATTTTGATTCATTCTAAACAGTTCATATTCATGTGTGAGGGTGTTTATTCTAGATCTTTTAACATCACTTGTTCCCTCATGAGTTACTTCTAATGTATCCCACATCTCTTTAGAACTTTTACAGTTTGACACTCTAAAATATTCGTCTATTCCTAATGCAGATGTGATTATGTTTTTAGCCTTAAGGTTGTATTGAACTTTCCTTTTGTCATCCTCACTCCATTGATCCCTAGGTGTTATCTTAACTTCTTCTCCTAGTTGCATAGATGGAACAAAAGGTCCATTTTCTACAGCATCTCATACATTTAGATCAATAGACTCTATGAAAATTTGTATCCTAGATTTCCAATAATGAAATCCTTCTCCATTAAAAACAGGGGGTCTATTAAAAGAGTTTCCTTCACCGAAAAGAGAATTGGATGAGGCCATACTTAATCTTGAGGCTTTTAATCCTTATACAAAATGCAAGCTCTGATACCACTTGTTAGACAAGTGGCCTCACTAACTTAAGAGGGGGTGAATTAAGTTATTCAATATTATCTATTCTTTTGTCTTAATGAATTATCTTTCCCTAATTATGCTTAAAAAAAACCTTTTCAAAGATGAAGAATGAATGTTTTACTCTTAATAAAACGAAATTGTAAATGCAATAAGTAAACAAGAGTTAAGGGAAAAGAAATTGCAAACACAATTTATACTGGTTCGGCCAATCCACTTGCCTACGTCCAGACCCCAAGTATACACTTGAGATTTCCACTATTTGTAAAATCCTTTACAAAGCGATGAATCCAACAACACCTTGGAACACTTCCTTGTGTTGAGAACCACCCACATACAAGAGAGGCACCCTCTCTTCAACTCAAAGTATAAGTACAAATTTAATTGATGAGTACAGTTGAACTCTCCTTTAGAGTAGAAATTACAAGTTGAAAACCTATAAGAGATCTTAATGATTTGCAAGTGTTTGGCACAAGATGATTCAAAGTGATTTCAAAATATATATTTATTTCACATGATAAAATCTAGTTAAAATTCGAATCTGAGACATATATATATAAGGATGAAGATGAAACATTGTAATCCTTGATTAAAAGTCATGTCTCTTCAAGATTTTCAAAAACAGAACACTGGTAATCAATTACAAGGGTTTGGTAATCGATTACACAGTTCAGTTTTGCGAACAGTTGTGCCTGAATTTCAAAATTTGAATTTCCTGCACTCTGGTAATCGATTACAAGAATTGGTAATCGATTACACAAATCAAAATTTTTGAAATTTAAATTCTGGAACATCTGGTAATCGATTACACATGTTGGTAATCGATTACCAGTTCAAAAATTTTAATCTTTGAACTGATTTTTAATTTATGAAAATATTTTCTTTAATTTCTTTTTCAGTGCCAAGATACTTGCAATTGATAAGAACTCTTTTGACATATTATATCTAACTCAATCAAGCTTAAACTAATAAACCTTTGTGTTGACTTGATATTGATCTTGATCTTCTATTTATTCTTTGATGCTTGAATTGAATTTAGTTCTTTTCTTTGCCATTGTCTTTCTCATTTCTTTCATTCTTATTGGCATCATCAAAACCTGTAATTAAGGCATCTACAAAGAAGTCTACAAACAGAATCAAGAATTGATCTCTTGAAGACGTTGCTAAAGTGTAAAGCACACTCTACCAAAATGGAGTACACTTATTTTAGTATAAAAGCTAAACATGCTTTTATGCCTCGATCAAAGTCTTGCAGAAATAAGGAAACTCTGCAATGACTTTCTCTAATGACTGGTGCACCTGCAACAAAAGGCATTTCAGTATAAAAGCTAAACATACTTTTATACCTTGACCAAAGTCTTGCAAAAATAAGGAAACTCTGCAATGATTTTCTCCAATGACCGCTGCACCTGCAACAAAAGGCATTTTTGTGTGCGCAGACCTACTGCACCTGCACCCGCTGCTGGTCAGAACGAATCAGGAGACTAAGAAAAAGCAACAAGAAAGATGTTTGAATAAAACGTATTTTAATTCAACATCTTTTATCTAAATCGCAAAAGAGGAAACTGCAAATAACAGCTATTGGTGAAGACATCTCACTCAAAGAAGAAAGAAGAAATGATGTCAGAAGCACATGAAAAATGAGCGCATACAAAACAAACAAAAGGACAAATCCAACGAATATCTCCTCATATACACTCCAAAGAAAATCAGAGAAAAACAAAAGAAAGCAAAAGAAGATAAAGAGAGAAAATCAGCAGAAATATATCAAGAAAAATCTCTCAAAAGAGCTCATCTCTAGAAGTTTCAGCACAGGATCGTCTGAACACTTATTTGCTTAAGAAGAAGCAACCGTTTGAGACATTACTACACAAAGGCTATATGAGCCACATCATCAATTATCTCAACGGTATTATGAATCATCTTCAAACGGCTATACTCCAACAAAACATATAAATAGCCTCAAGATTGAATTTGAAGATGTTGAATAAGAATCAACCATGCTGCCGACCTATTGGTCAGTTAGTCAAAGTAGTCGTAGCTGGTTTTGAAGAAACAATCAACCAGGCCGTTGTTAAGTTGGTCAAAAAGACAACCAAGAAATGTTGTTAACTACTTGATGGTTCAACCAAGTTGGACACAAAAGTTCATCAAAAAATGGCTGAAGATCAATTTCATATTTCTCTTAGTCAAATCAGCTGAGGAAGAATGTACCTCACATAGAAGACAGGATTATACACTTGTATCACTGTCTTAACCTTGTACTTAGATTTATTCATTGTATTCTGAGTAGTACTCAGTTAACCTCTAGTACAGGAAAAGATTAAGTTTATGTTTCATGGAAACTTAAACTTAGTTTAATTTGTAAACACTTTTTGTGTCTGAGAGCCTGGAGAGGCTTGGTGGAAGAAAGAATACTCATGGTTGAGCCTAGAGAGGCTTGTCTGTAAAAGAATACTGCATGAGTTGCCTGGAGAGGCAGTTGAAAACAAATGAATACATGTTGAGCCTGGAGAGGCTTGTCTGTAAAAGAATACTGCATGAGTTGCCTGGAGAGGCAGTTGAAAACAAAGGAATACTTGTTGTTTAGCCTGAAGAGGTTGTGGTAAAAGAATACTTGTATCTGAGTTCAGATAGTGGAAAATCCAGTGGTGGTCTGCCTCTGGGACTGGATATAGCTCACGGGTTTGTGGGTGAACCAGGATAAATTTTGTGCCTAAGTTCTCTTTCCCTTAATCTCTTTATTTACAGTTTTCATATTTATGTTGGGGATTGAAAAGTATATTTCATAATAAACTTAACACAACTATTTCAATAAAATGATCTTTCATATGAACAAGACATGAAATGTCTCTCATATCATTTGAAGCATTACAAAGAATGTACCTTGAAGAACTTCTGAAATAATTATCTGAAGTGAGTCTGGAAAGAGCTCAGTTCAGAAATCAGAAACAGACTTCAGACAACCTCTAGCCATCTGAAGTATTTCAGAAACCGTTCTGAAAATACTCTTTGTAATAATCTTCAGAAGATACTTTGAGAAGCCTCTGTTTAAAACAATCTTAAGCTTTAGAAGAAACTCTATTTTTCTTATCTTCCGCACGTTTTAATTATCTCTGATCTTAAGACTTGTTTTGAACATTGCTCATCTTCATGATTTAAATTAAAGATTTCCAAAACCAATCAAAAAGCTTAAAACACTGTTCAACCCCCCCCCCTCTAGTGTTTCCTGTGGTTCTAACACCTAAGAGTGGAAGTAAGGATCATGTTTCAGAACTGGAGAGGTTCTGTCTGATAAACCTGATCAATAAAAAGAAGATGAATCTTCCTAGCATCATTCTGTTTCACATGCAAAAGAAGATCAGAGATTTTGCATCCAGTCTTCCCCAAACACTCTCATCACAAGAATCCTTCTGCACTTCAAGGTTCCCATAGAAAGGCTGTTTGATCACAAAGGCCCAGTTTTCTTTGGAGAAAGCAACCTGAAGAGCATGCAGATAAAGCTGACTCCAAGGCCTCCATCTCCCTCTCTGAAGGAGAGCATTCTGTCTGAGAAAGCTGCAAGGAGGAGAACAACCTTAGAAGTCCTTGAGGATGAGCTTCAGGGAGATATAAGGAAGAAGGACTTCAAGCCCTCCAAGCCTTCCCCCCAGCAAAAGAGAAAGAAACTCCCTGTGAGGAGCTCAGCAAAAGTTTCTCTGGAAGCTTTACAGACTTAAGAATCTGAACCTGTTCAGAAGGCTCTGACAAAGTCATCTGAAATTGTGGGTCAAACATCTGAAGCTGTTAAGCCTCTGTCTCCTAAGCCTACTTCTGAACCAGAAGGAAAGGCTCAAGAGATGGCTAAGATTGCTGACTCTGAGGCAGTACCAGCAGAACCCTTAGTTGCATGTCCATCAGATCCTGAACTGATTCAGGTAGCAGCTCTTGCTACTGCATTAGAGCAAGAAGAGTTGGAGAAGAAGGCAGAACAAGAAAAATCTGACTATGCTATAGTTGTGGCCTCTCAGCTTGCTATTGCTGAAGATGATAGGCTAGCTACTATAGCCCAAGCATCTAAGAAAAGGAAAAGATCAAGTGCTCAGCAAAGGAAGAGTGCAAGGACAAAGCTGTTTCAGACAGCCCCTGCACCACCTGCCAGAGTAACAAGAAGCACTGCCAGCCAGCTTGAGGAAATGGATGAAGCTGGTAAGTACCAAAATTTCATTCAAGCAAATCTCTTTTTCAAGAGGAGAAGATAAGAAAAAGAAAAGGAATCTGAAATTGTGAAGCCTCCTGTAAAAAGGCTCAAAGTGAGGTTTGACAATGTTACACCATCTCCACCATCCTCACCTGAGAAGAAAGATGAGAAGAGGGATTCAGAGATTCAAGAAGAAGAATCTGCACCATCACCACCATCATCACCATCATCATCCCCATCATCTTTAGAAGCTACACAGTCTAAAGATTTCCTAAAAGATCAACATGAAGAAGGCCATTCACAAGTCTGGAAGGGAGGCATGTTGCTTGAGCAGCTGAGGCTAGGTCCTAAAAGTAGGGATTTCTTCACAGAACCTACTTTTGACCCCTATGCATGGCCCCTTACTGATTGGCATTTTGAGTTAGCCTCTGAAGTTCCACACATCAGGTATGAAGGCCTGTTTACTAAAAGGGAAAGGGTTCCCAAATTCCCTAATCTATTTGAAGAGCTTCAGTACTTCAGAGATGAGCCCCCTATCTCTCTGCATCAAGGTCTTATCAAGCAGACTGCAGCTGAAGTAAGAGCAAAGTACCAAGGAAGTTCAAATGTGGCATATTATGGTCAGCTGGAGAAGATCAGAAAGGGTAAAGGCCCTGCTCATAAGTGGGCTCCTCTTAACCCTTTTTCTGCTGACTCTTTGAAGCTGTCCAATGAGGATTGGAGCTTTGCTAGGCAACTATCAACAGAGGTTGAGCTGTTTGAAAGGGACTATCTGAAGCTGGTAGGCATGAGAAGGTATAGGCCCCCAAGGGCAATTTAGATCAGGCCATCCACAGAGATCTTAGTGCAACCTGATAGAATCATTCCCAGGTATCCCCTGAAGGAAGGCCCTGAAGACAAGTTTAAGGAGCTCAAGACTTATCCTAATTATCTGCAGATGTATGAGTTCTTGTCTAAAGCTGCATGGAATAAGAAGTTCCCTGCAATGATCAAGAAACAAGGTGGAGGCTTAGATCATTCTTCCAGGGATTGGATGTGGTCATCCTACTGGAATATCAGAGAAGGTGCTGGATCTTCTTCTGGTACTTCAGGACAGGATGAAGACTCCATGACATATCATGGTGCCTCTACTCTTGTAGATTATCAGTATGTCAGAGGCAGATTCCCTATGGCTTCTTTCACAGAGGATTGGCCTGTCATGATTCCAGTTCATAAGTTCCACTTTGTTGTCAGCCATCCTGAAGACTATCATCTGCCACAAGGGTTCAGGGTTTTCAGATTCTATCATGAGCGCATCAAGATTGTGCTGTATGAGGTTGAGAAGGACCCTGAAGAAGAGAACAAAAGACTGAAACTGCAAGTCAAGAGGTTAGAGAAGAAGAATGTTGATCTGGTTGCTAAACAGGATCAGATTCTCCAAGAACAGTTGCAGATAAGAACTGGGCAAGAAGAACTGAAGGCTACTGTTATCTCTCAGATTGACAAGGCTAAAGAAGAGATTTCTGCTTTACTGATAGCAGCCTTGCTGAAGAAGAATAATGGATAGTCTATGATGTGTAGCCAGTCTGATGTTATTTCAGTTTTATGTTAATTTTCAGACTCTACATTTTTTGTTTGTCTGAACATTGCTTTTATACAATCAGTTGTTGGTATCATGTGTTTTTATAAGCTCTGATTGCTTTGATTATATTGTTTGATCTAATTGTTATTCTTGATCTTGATTTGTGATTATTGCTCTGAAGTTCCCTTTTGATTGATGAAAAAAGGGGGAGTATTAAAATCTAACAAATCTGAATCTAACAAATCTGAATCTGAAGTGGTTACAGGTCTCAGGGGGAGTATTTGAGAAATATCAGAAACTGTTATACCTGAGAAGTATTTATCTGAGGGGGAGTTATACTTATATTACACTTATGATAATTTAAAACTCCTTTCAGATTTATTTATTTTAAGCAAATTTGTCATAATTAAAAGGGGGGAGAATGTTGAGTCTCAAAAATATCATAAGGAAGATTATGATGATTTAAGACAGCTCAATCCCTAAGTTTTAATGTTTAAAAAATTTGGTTAAAAGAATTATCATGGATACATATGTTTTTAATGTTTTATCTATGATTTCAGCAAGCCACTTTAATCTTAATAAAGACTGTCTGAAGGTTCAACCTGTCTGAAGTGTTGAAGTCGTCTGAAGGTTCAACCTATCTGAAGTGTTGAAGTCGTCTGAAGGTTCAACCCGTCTGAAGTGTTGAAGCCGTCTGAAGTCGTATTTTATGACGTGGCACATCTTGCTGAAGTTGTGAGAAGACTTGTTTGAAGTTCTGAAGAGTCAAATCTCTCTCTGCTACACGCAACTTTTCAAGGCTTATTTTGGCAAAGACACAGAGATCTTTCCTTGGTTGTTTGAATTTCATACACCATTTGGGAAATCTCTGCAGCGCAGTTTTTGTAGCAACAGTTGTGACAGCTTTTGTCAGCAGCAACCTTGGACGCTGTCAGAAAAGTTTCAGAACGCACAGAATGCTCAGGAGCATGTCTCACAACGGATTAAAAAGCATTAAATGCTATCTCTAAACGGTGAATTTTCAACAGATTGAAGACTGGGTATAAATACCCTTCATCTGAAGATCATTCACAACAACAACAACTACAACAAAAAAGAACAAGAGATTACATTTCAAGAGAAACAAAACGCTGCTAGTTTTACTCTGTAAAACTTACTCTGATAAAAATTCTTCGTACATCATTTCATTTATTCTGAGTATACCTCAGTTATTTGTACATTGTAACAGTTTAAGCTTCAAACTGGTTTAGTTTTAGAGCTTAAACACTATTTTCTCTGTAAAACTGTTCTTAAGCCTGGAGAGGCTTGTTGTCTAAAGAATACTTGTGTGTAAGAGCCTGGAGAGGCTTGACTGAAAAAGAATACTTGGTTGTAGAGCCTGAAGAGGCTTGTCTGTAAAAGAATACTTGTAATCTGGTTGAGATTAAGAGAAAATCCAAGTGCTTGTTGGCATTGGGACTGGACGTAGCTCACAGTGGTAGTGAGTGAACCAGGATAAATTATGTGGCTAAGTTTTCTTACCCTTATCTCTTGTCAATTCGTTTATTCTAATCAAAGGGTGTTGAAAAACTGTTCTGATAATTTATAAAAGCAAGAAACATTTTAAAAAAACATATTTTCAGAACCTGTCTTAAGAAACTTCAGACAACCCCTTTAACCTGTCTGAAATTTCATTATAAAAGTTGTTTGCGAAAAGCTTTCATAAGTTATTTAAGAAACACTATTCAACCCCCCCTTCTAGTGTTTCCCTGTGTTTCTACAAATAAAACCCTTTTATATTTAATATCATAAATAGTGAGCGACATCTAGCAATGCATCACTACTACCCAAATATTGAGATTGTTAACAACTTTGACGAATCCTATTTTATGATAATAATTTATATTATCTGTCCCTTTGTCCAAATATCTAATTGAACCCAAGGGCATGGTATGTGTCAACCTTGTATAGTTCAATTTATGTTTTTCTTGATCCCCAAGTAGACTATACAGAAAATAAACATCTCATGTTTATCCTCCTGAGCATGGCCATGCATTTTGTAGTCTAACTTTATCAAGAGACCTACAGATATAACTCCTGTTACATAGGAGGGACAAAACTCATCTAGGTCACTCACATTCCACCACATAATTTATTATATGTCCAAATACCAACTTTATAATCACCTTGTTACAGGAAACGTTTGATGATATTTAAAACACACAATTCCTTATGTAGGAATCGTAGTGATTTCAGGTCAAAGGACTTCATATAACATTTATCAATATAAGAAACGTTCATGACACTTATGTAACAACCATACAACGTTCTTAAGGTGGGTCAGTCCAATACATCATTACTCTTAATATGTACTTATGTGAGCACATGATATCTCATATCTATGATCCGTGAGATGTGATCATCAACGAACTCACATACTAGTCTAAATGCATCTTTTGTCCTAAGAAGATGCTCGACCAGGGACCCTTTTAAGAATAGTTCTTCATAAGATCTCACAATCAAGTCATCTACTTGATTTCTTATGAAGTTTAAGCTTACTATTCAAAGGACATTTATTATATTCTAAAAGAATAAATTGCCTTTATAAAATAATATGATACAAGTGATGGATGTTCAGAATAAAACATATAAGTCTCTAGTGCACATACTAACAATTCATATATTACAGCAAGCTCTTACTACTACTCCTATTTTACAATTACCTAATTTCACTTTGAGCTTTGATTTGGAATGTGATGCTTCTGATACTGCAATTGGGGCTATTTTGTCCCAATCATCTCATCCTTTGGCTTATTTTAGCAAGAAGCTTTGCCCAAGAATGCAGTTCGCCTCTACATATTCAAGGGAGATGTATGCTATTACGGAATCTGTGAAGAAGTGGCGTCATTATTTACTGGGGAGACATTTTTGAATTTTCACAGATCAAAAGAGTTTGAGGAGCTTACTTACTCAGTCTATTTAGACTCCTGAGCAACACAAATGGCTAACCAAACTTCTAGACTGTGATTTTGAGATAATCTACAAGCCCGGAATAGAAAACAGGGTCCCATATGCTCTTTCGCGTAGCCCAGCTGCTGAGTTATCACTTATGTTTGCCATTTCCTCTGCTGTCCCTTCTCTGGTCTCTCAACTGAAAGATTTTTACAAACAAAATACCCATGGTCAAGCTCTCATAGCCAAGTATCACATAGATTCCAACCTGCAAAATTTTTTTACTTACAAGGATTGCATTCTCTTTCGTAACTCTTGAGTTTATATCCCTGAAGAGTCTCTCCTTCGCCCACTCTTGTTGTCCGAATATCGTGATACCCCTGTGGCAGCACATTCCGGTGTTAAGGCCACCTTGGCTCGTCTAGCAGCTATTTTCTATTGGGATGGCATGGGTAAGTCTGTTAAATCCTATGTTCGTAAGTGTCATACATGTCAACAAGAAAAAAATTCAACAGAGAAGTTATCAGATTTACTCCAACCCCTCTCTATCCCTTATCAAGTTTGGGAGGCGATCATTATGGATTTTATCACCCATCTCCCTCCTTCTAACGGACACACTGCTATTTGGGTTCTTATTTATCGTCTCACCAAGTTTGCTCATTTCATTTCCCTACCACCACATTATACTGCTTCCTGCTTAGTTGCCAAGTTCATTTCCGAAATTGTCAAACTACATGGGGTACCTAAGTCAATTGTTTCAAACAGAGACCCTATTTTTCTCGGTAAATTTTGGAAAGAAATTTTTCATTTGTTGGATACTCAACTCTCCTACAATACTGCCTACCACCCACAATCTGATGGACAATCAGAGGTTTTGAATAGGTGTTTGGAGTCGTACCTTCAATGCTTTGTGGCTGAAGCACCCAATCGCCGGTCCCAATGCCTTCCAATGGCTGAATACTAGTATAACACCAGCTTTCACTCTTCCATCAAGATGGCTCTATTTCAAGCCCTTTACGGTCGTCCCCCGCCTCCATTCGGCCGCTTCTCTCCAGGCACTACTTCACTCGCTTCAGTTGAAGAGATCTTAATGCAAAGATCTCAACTTTTGGCTCAGCTCAAGGCAAATCCATGTCAGGCACACCACAAAATGAAGCAACTAACTGATATGAACATAAAAAAAACGTAGTTTTGCTAAAGGTGATTGGGTTTACCTGAAATTGGCTCCTTACCGGCAGACCTTCGTGCATCGTAGGCAATCCTAGAAACTGGCCCTCCGCTTTTACGGACCATTCCAGATTCTACGACGCATCGGCCCTGTAGCTTACGAACTCAAGTTTCCTGCGGACTCTAAGACTCACCCGGTTTTCCATGTTTCTTTGCTTAAACCATGTCGGGGTGATCTCCCTCTTAGCGCTTCTCACCGCTCCCCACTTCTTCATTTGGGGCTCACCCATTACTTCATCCAACTGAAATATTGGGGTCTAGCATTGTAACTATTCAGGGTACCCCACAACAACAGTTGCTTGTTAAATGGGACTCATTGTCTGAACAAGAAGCTACTTGGGAGTCTTTAGATTCTCTACGCGCTTCTTTCCCAAATTTAGACCTTAAGGACAAGGCCTCTCTTAATGGGCGGGGTAATGATACAGGCCCAGGCCCGGTTACAGGAAACCTTTCTAATAGGCCCAAATCAAATAAAGAAAGTCCCAATTCCTCACCAGCCACAAATCAGAGACCTGGTAGACCAAATAGGAAGAAATCAAGATGGATGGATGATTTTATTGTAGGGTAAATCTTCGTTGTCATAAGAGAATAAAAAGTTGTTTCAAATAATAGACACGTGTAGGGTGAGGAATTTTTGTTAGTGGAGAAGATTATGATTCTCAAAGAATGATATTGTATAAATTGAAAACCAAAATGAGAAAGAAAAATGAGAAAATTGCTTGACAACTTGATTCTTTCTTTGGAGACCCTTCCCTTCTCGAAATGGGAATTTACTTTCTCTAAACCTATCCTTGAACCTTATCACTCTCCCTCTACTCCCACAGCAAGATGTCAAGTCCCTCCTTCAATCCTCCATCTCCTCTTATTGTCGCCATACCCTTCACTCCCTCATCCTCCAATCCTTGTTGTGCGTCCTTGCCAAAGTGCAAGATTTGTTGCAACAAATGAAGAGCGTAGCAGCCAGGTTGGTTCCCATCAGGAACGCGTCTAATATTTTGATTCATGGGGATTGTAGGTTGAAATGGTTGAAGGGTGTTGCTAAGGTTATTGAGTTACAATACAATAGTTACGGGTTGTGTGAGGAAGGGAAGATTGATGAGACAATTAGGTTACAACCTTTGTAAATTTAAATATCATTTTATCATGTTTGCAAATTTAACTACAACTTTCTCAAGGTTACCTACAACCGTTTTACTACATTTAATCAGGACCGTTGAATAAAATAATAATATATCTTATATTTCAAATTAACTTGCGTATTTATACGCAAGTAAAAAATTTGTGTAGCTTAGACAAACCACTTGAAATGGTGTTAATTATGTGAAAATGATAGAAGTAAAGTATTTTTTTTGGTTAGATGTGCAATAATGGATAATTGGGTGAGTCAAATAGCTAAATTTAGTTAACGTTCCTTGCAATACAAAAAGGCATTTAGGAAATAGAAATTTCTCATGCGATTTATATATCTCATTTATATTCCCCCTGCATGAACAAAAAATGACTAAATAATTATAAAAGTGGAATAAAGAAAAGCTTTGATGTATCCTTGATTGGCACAAAAGGGAGCAACAGCCGAGATTTAAATTTTTTGTGACAGAAACAGAACTTGAGGGATGCAAAACAAAATAATGCTAAAATTAAAACCAAAACAATGTTAAAATTTAAATTTGACGTGGAAAGTAACACAGATTTAATAATAATATAGATATAAATAACCAAATAATTTGGCATTATTTATTTTTTAAGTCAACATCACTTATCAATTTCACAACAAATAGGATGTAGGTGGTATACTTTGTTCATATCTAAAGAAATTCTCAGGATCAACCCTGGATTTTACCATCACTAATCTTGCAAAATTATTTTTAAAGAACTTGCTTCCGTAAATTTGAGCTATGTCCATGTTTGTGACATTACTTGGATGATTGGCACCAATATCAACATCCCTGTAATTGAGAAATGCTTCCCTTGGCGAGTCTGAAACATATGTGGTCATAAATTCATAAAATGACCTTGAAAACTTCATGTAACGATTATTGGCCTCATCACCATCTTCAGTCCAAAATGTGTAGTACTGAATCAAGAACAAGTTCCCTGCTCTATGAGGAAATGGAGTTTCTGATGATGATATCTCCTCCATCTTTCCCCCATAAGGGTTCCATTGCACACGGATATTCTCACCTTCAATCATCATATTCCATATGAATTGCATAGCATCTTTTGGAATGGGTTTCTTCACATAATCTGATTTGCTTTTAAAATAGATTGGCTCTTTGGGCTCAGCAAGCAAAGTTTCAAGAGGAGTACCATTTGGAAATTCTGCCCAAATCAGAGTGGAATTGACCCAAGGCATTTGGGTGCAATCACTCTGTTCCAAACCCAATTCAGGGAATCTATCATTCACCAAAGTCAAAAGCCTATCAATTGTCCCCAAGAATTGGCCAATGAAAGAAATTTGAACAGTCTTTTTACCCTCTTTTCCATTCACTACATCAAATTGAGCTCTTATGAAAAGGTCTTCATGTAGTTTTGTTGCAATTAATTGCCATTTGTAGATAATTTCAGTTGCACCTTCTTCCACATTCCTTTTCACATTGAAAATAGTCACTTCTGGAGGTACAGAAACCAATTTGATTTTCCATGCAAGAAGGACACCAAAACTAGCCCCACCACCTCCTCTAATGGCCCAAAATAGTTCTTCTCCCATTGACTTTCTGTCAAGGATATTACCATTGACATCAACCAATTTTGCATCAATGATGTTATCCACAGAAAGACCATATTTTCTCATCAAATTTCCATAGCCACCACCAGAAAAGTGACCACCAGTGCCTAAAGAAAGGCATACCCCTGCTGGAAAAGCATGTACATGGCTTTTCTTTGCAATTGTATAGTAAACCTTGCCAGTGGTTGCACCAGCCTCAACCCATGCTGTCTCATCTCTTAAGTTCACATGAACAGAATTGAGATGGAACAAATCAAGCACAACATATGGAATGTCTGATATATATGAAAGGCCTTCATAGTCATGGCCACCACTTCGGATTCTAATCTGAATATTGTTACATTTGGCACATGTAACTGTTGCTTGAACATGAGTTTCATGCAGGGCAGTTATAATAGCCAGAGGTTTTGGTGTTGTTGCTGTTTTGAATCTTTTGTTATGTATGTGCAAGTTCAAGATGGATGAGAATGAGGTGTTGTTTGGAGTGTAAATGGCTTCAGAGATAGGATTGTTTGCAGTTAGGGAATGATATGAAAGACATGAGAGAAAATTTTTAATGGGTGATTTTGAAGTTGCCTGTGAAATAGACAAGACAAAGGTTAGAGTTGCCAGGAGAAATGACCATGTCCCCATACTTTGCATGGTATAGTGTTAGATACCAATGTGTGTTGTTGTGTTGGTGGATAGCATTGCATTTAATATATATGCTGTGGTTTCCTCCTACTTTTCTAACGTGAGGGTCTTCACATTTTTTAATTTTAATTCCAGATATATTTTTCATAAAATATCATTCTAATTAATATTAAAATACTTTTACAAAACCATATTCTAAAGAAAAGTGAAATATATTGTGTTTTTCTTTTTCCAATTCTTTTGTAATAACGTGTATAGAAAATTGAAAAGAAGTTGATATAGTAGTATTTTAATAGCTAGGTACGTTTCTTTGAATTAAAAAAAAAAAATATGCAACGGTTCCCTTGAATTTTTAATTTGTAATAAATTTGGACCTTAAATTTTTAACTTTCAACTGATAACGTTTCTTCTTCATGAACAGCAACCGTAATTCCTGAATTTCAATTAAATCTCTTTTTGTCTCTGTCTAAAAACATGCCATATGTTAAAAAATTAACTCACGAATTTAATGTGATAGAATAATTTATATCGGTTACTGCTTAAGTTAATCTAGCTAGGCTATGTTTTTCTTATAAAAAAAGAGAATTCATATTTATAGAACAAGTTATATTAATATTCATACAATTAACTCATACAACATATTTTTTCTCTCTATGATCTCTTCATCATATCACATATCATATAATCTAGCTATCACATCTCATACTTCTCTCTTTTCTCTCTATCTCTCACTTGGCTGTACATAAAACATGTTGTACAAATAACATTTCTCTTATAGAACATACAACAAAAGAGATGAAGAGAGAGAATTGTGGGATGTGATGAGTAATATGATGAAGATAAATAGAGAAGAAGTGTGTTGTATGAGTTGCTTTATGACTTAGTTGTATGAATTTATTATCACTAAAAAGAATGGTGGGATGTGATGAGTGATGTGATGGAAATAAATAAAGAAAAAAAGTGTGTTGTATGAGTTGTTTTATGATTTAGTTGTATGAATTTATTATCTCAAAATATTATACAAGAAAATGCTAAGTCACTGTCCAAGAACTCAAAGGTAGAAAGTTTTTAGGGAAATAAGCAAATTTTGGCTTTATTTATTCCTTATAAATTTTTCTTTTTTATTTATATTTTCGCAAAATCTAAATTTTGAAAATCATCCTTATAAGTGACATGACAACCGGCAAGCTAAAAAATTGTCGCGTAAGTGTTATCTATGTGGTAATTTTTTGGTTTACCACGTCATCATAACAAGAATATTTATCAAAGTTTTAAATTTTAAGGGGATGCAAATGAAAAAAAATTATGAAACTGAACATTGTATGAAACTGAACAAGAATACCACCTTGCACGGCCTTATCAAGGATTAATTTTGTCGTTCCCAAGTACATCTAATCTAAGAACATTGTATGATGTAGACAACTTCTACATACGTTGCATATATAATAATATAAAAAAAATATTGAACATTTATTCACTAATAACTAATGAATGGAAAGGGGTGGTATACTCTGTTCATATCTAAAGAAATTCTCAGGATCAACCCTGGATTTCACACTCACTAATCTCTCAAAATTACCTTGGAAATACTTGCTCCCATAACTTCGAGCAATGTCCATGTTTGTTACATTACTTGGATTATTGGCACCTATATTAAGATCCCTATAATTGAGGAATGCTTCCCTTGGTGAGTGCGAAACATATGGGGTCATAAATTCATAGAATGACCTTGAAATGTTCAAGTAACGATTTGTTGCCCCAACCCCATCTTCCCCCCAAGATGTCAAGTACTCAATCAAGAACAAGTTCCCAGCTCTATGAGGGAATGGAGTTTCTGATGCTGAAATCTCCTCCATCTTCCCACCATAAGGATTCCATTCCATCCTTACACTCTCACTTTTAATCATAAACTTCCATATGGATTCCAAAGCAGTCTTTGGAATGGGCTCCTTCACATAGTCTGACATTGTTTTGAAGTAGTACAAAGTGGGATCTTTAGGCACATCAAGTAAAGCTTCAATTGGGGTTCCAATTGGGTAATTGTACCAGTATAGAGTGGAATTGATCCATGGGATTTCAATGCAATCACTTGGGAGCAAACACAGTTCAGGGAAACTCTCATTTAACAAAGGCAACAATTTATCAGTTTGTCCCAAAAACAACCCAATGAAAGTAACTTGTATGGTCTTTTCACCCTTTTGAGTACCATTCACAACTTCAGGCATTGCTCTTATGAAAAGATCTTCATGCAATTTTGTTGCAATTAGTTGCCATTTGTAAACAACATCAGTTGCACCTTCTTCCACTGTTCTCTTCACTCTGAACACAGTCACTTCAGGAGTTACATTAACCAATTTGATCTTCCATGAAAGAATGACACCAAAACTAGCCCCACCACCTCCTCTTATAGCCCAAAACAGATCTTCTCCCATTGAATTTCTGTCAAGGATTTTCCCATTGACATCAACAAGTTTTGCATCAATAATGTTATCAACAGAAAGACCAAATTTTCTCATCAGATTTCCATAACCACCACCAGAGAAATGACCACCTGTGCCAACAGTGGGACAAACCCCAGCTGGGAAAGCATGGATTTTGCTCTTCTCTGCTATGTTATAGTAAACCTTACCAAGGGTTGCTCCAACTTGAACCCATGCTGTCCCATTTGCAATGTCAACATCAACTGATGCAAAAGGAAACATGTCAAGTATAACAAATGGAATGTCTGATACATATGAAAGGCCTTCAGTGTCATGGCCACCACTTCGGATTCTAATTTGTAAGCCATGATTCTTGGCACATATTACAGTGCCCTGCACATGAGACTCATGCAGAGGTGTTATAATGGCTAGAGGTTTTGGTGCTGTTGTTGCTGAAAATCTGTGATTATATGTATGCATATGCAAGATGGATAAGAAGGAAGAATTGTTTGGAGTGTAAATGGTGCTAGATGCAGGGTTTGAAGGTGGAGAATGAGTTGAAAGACACTGGAAAAAGTTTTCAAGTGGTGATGAATCTGAAGCTGCCTGAAAAACATACAGCACAACAAAGGTTAAAGTTGAGAGGAGAAAGGAAAATGGCGTGATAGTATCCATCACAGATTCGGTTATAGAATGAATTGTGGGGTGCGTTACATTTAAAACACCATGGTGGATTTATAAGGCTGAAACAAGGCATATTGATTTCAATATGTTGCTGAAGCAAATTGAAGTTGGTCAAAATATGATGTAATAAAATAAGAAAAATGCCTGCAATAAAACTCTTTCTAATACAACCAAAAAATAATACAGATACTCTCCTTTTATATAAATTAAATCAATAAATCAATATAGTAAATTATTTTATTTATCTTTTAAGCTTTTTATTAAGAAATGTGATACCTTTTTATAATTTATTATTAAAATTTTTTTCATTTATGATATATTTGATAAAAAAAAGTATTAAATGCTCTTGGACTGAGGAAGAACACTCTTATGTTTAGTTGAAAATTATATAAATCCCACCATGAAATAGAGAGTAAAATTTACATAATTTACCGTCAAAAAAAATTCACATAATTTAACTGGACATATGTTTTAATTTCAACGGATCACAAGTGTATTGGAAAAAATATGTTCACGGGACTCCTCATTAGATGAAGGAGAAATATTTGAAAATCAGCATATATACTTATAACTTATTAGGGAGTTTTTTATTTTATTTTTCACTCCTGCTAGAGGGGCAAAAGCCCCCTAAATAACCATAGATAAAATGGCCAGAGACCTGAAGTGATAGCTTAAAATAACTTAAAATAAAATTCAACTGTAAAAGATTATATATACTAAATTTTAAATAAAAAATAAAAAATAATAAAGCTTTTAATTAATGAATTATTTTATTTTATAATTAAAAATAAAATAAAAATAGTCACTGTGAATTAATATGGGAAGTGTCCAATGAATACTCCATATATATATAGAGAGAGGGGGGAGGGAGTCAGCATCCGTTGACATCAGGTGTCGAACTTTAATAGTTATACCTCTTGGATTATTTTAGGATGGACCAAACAAAATTTGGTCCACCTAGTCAACTTTACATTTTTTCGATTGCTAAAGGTGAATGAATACTTTTATTTTTTATTAAATTGTTCTTATATGACTGTTAGAGTTTCATTTGAGAGAAAATATGAGTTTTACAATACAATTTATGTTAATTTTATTGAGGATTTATTAATTTAAAGTTGAAGGGGGGAATTTTAATTTTATATTACACGGTGTTATCGATTTTGGTTTTTATTCTTTTCAATCAATAATTCATAAAAATAATTGGAAACCAGTTTAATATCAGTCATTAATAATAAAATGAACGTTAAATTTGATGAAAAAAATTAAATTACTATATTTTTATATTTTGGATCATTTGGACCATGGTCCACCATAGAAAGACCCACACCTCTTAATAACATTTTGTAAATTGTAAATTTGATCAATCCAATCATTGAATTGAAAGTTCTTATAAAGTAGATCAAGCTTATAAAATTTCATAAAAATCGAAAACTAATTGATACTTCATCAAACTAATATATTTTAACGTATAATATGTTTTTAAAATATAAGTAAAAGCTCACTATTAGATAACATATCTATGAATGTCCAAATTATCTGAAATTTGACATACACGATCATGAAGGTAATATAATATGATTCAACGGTTGGATTGGTCAAATTCATATTTTACAAAAAGTTATTAAAAAATATAACTCTTAAAGTTTTATATTTGGTGTCTAACGGATCTAACTCAATGGGTAAATGATTTATTTTTACTATTCTAATTTCTAAAAGGGAACTCATTAATTGGTATGGATTTGGATTGTTTAAAGTGCAGCCTTTTGGAGAAAAAGGTATGATTGTATGAGTCATAAACATTCATAAAAAAATAAAATCAAGGACGTTAGATTTAAACAAATTAAGTGTATCAAAATTAGTCACACTTTTTAATGGAAAAATATATATCATTAACATTTTGGTCATAGATAATATTTCGAGAATCCTATTTTGATATGTTTCTGGCAAGAAATTCGAGAAAATCAAATTAATGAGTCCTAAAACATTCATAAGATAATCAAGGATGTTAGATGATTGCTTTAAGTTATCTATTTTTCGGTATAAATAAAAGGTGTCTAAATTATGTCATATTCTTTTAACGGAAAAAATATCAAAGATATTAATTATGATTTAATGCTCATATAAAAAAGTCATTACCGTTCAATGCGTTTATATATCATTGTATTGTTATTACTCCACTTGGCACACGTTAGACTTATAAATAATATTTGAAATTTTTTATAGTCAAAACAAACTAATTTAAAAGTATTTAATTAATATTTTTTTATATTTATCATGATCATTAAAGATTTTAAAAATTCACATATTTATCATGGTAATAGAGTTTATTTTTAAATAGGGATAAATTTAAAAAGTCATAGAGTAATTTTTTAAAAATTAATACATTAATTATTTTTTTAATTAATATATATGATTTGACTTGAATTATTTTATAATTAGGACTGAATTGAATAAAATGGTATTAATGATGTTTTATAAAAATGGTATTCATGTAGTACGTGCCAAAAATAAGCATATTTAAATGGTGTGTATACATAATTATAGTCTGTTTGATTCTGGATTACTACAATATGAAATCATAGTTTCGTGGAATTAATTTTAAATTATTCTCGTCCAACGCATTTTTTAAAATGTGTATTCCTTATCTCAATATATTATTGATTTCTAAAACCAAACGGATACTTAGAATATGATCAAAGATCAAAATTAAATGCTTTTTTTATAGAAGACCGATTAAAAATGAAATGAATTAATATAAAAAAAAAGCTCCAATTAATCATCCTCGTATTCACTCATATACTTATGGTGCATTATGAATGTGTTTGACTGACATATCAAATAAAATAATATATGCATATTTGGATTAAAATTAAAAGTACAACCACAGCGTGTTTTTCTTAACACGGTTTATAGTTTTTTTTTTTCAAAAACACATATATTTAACGTAATTGCAGCTCGAACCTGAGAATATTTATTAAGTTGAAACATTCCCTCAATCAGCTAATTTACACACTCGGTGATATTTATAGTTGCTTTTAAGAATATCAACAAGTCCAATAACAGATATTTATAAAAAAAAAAAAAAATTAATATATACTGCAAAATTTATGTTTAGCGACAATTTTTTAGTGGCCATGAGATAATTGCCATTAATTTGTCTTTCAAACTAAAATTATAGTGACTTATAAATAATGGCGGGAATAATTCTTTTTCTACTAACTATTGTGTTTTAAATTGCCGGTAAAACCCTTTTTCTTATCTACTAACTTATTATTTCGAGAATATTTTTTATTCACAAATGATTCTGGAAATCTTCCACGATCCCTTCTCAGCTATGTTGTGTGCCATTGCTATTCCATAATTACTCTCTTGCTCTCTGATGTGCGCTATTGCATATCCTAGTAAATGATCCTAGAGTCTCTCTCTCGATTATTCGCTCTGTTCGTTCTCTCTCATCACTACTTTCTTGCAGATTTGCGATTTCTTTGAGTTTTTTCTCTCGCTCTCGACTCCAAATCTCAAGTTTCAACGGTGTTTTCACTCTCGGTTCCTTCTTCACATATCGGAGAATACGGTAAATGGTGAGCTTTTGTTCTTTCAATTTCTCTAGTTTTTCTTTCGATTTCTTCTCCAATTTCCTCTTTCTCTTAGGTTTGTTATCGATTGTCTTCGATCGGGAAATCTCTCTGCTACTCAAATAAAAGTGTGCATGCTTTTTTATAGTAAATAACTTATGATCTTGTGTAGTTTCATTGGTATTGTGTGATATTTGGAGTGATTATATTGTATTGAGCGATTTTTAAACCTTGATTTAGACAATGGTTGGTTGAACAAGCCTTAATTCGAAGTTTGGGTGATAATACTGACAAGACTTTGAAGGTAGCACAGGTGATTTTAGCACAATTTGACTATATTTGCATGGTATAGATATCTATTTTTCTTAATTAACCCCTGGAGTGGTTTGTTATTCTTAAAATGAAAATATTGTTATCAAGAATTCTTTTTTTTTTTTTTTAGATTTCCAAAGATCATTTCTGATTTTCTATTGTAATTTATACTTTATTTTGTAGCTTTTCCTCCACATGAAGTAATGTTTGAATGATTTGTTTATCCCAACAGGTTTCACCTTATGAAATTTGTAGGATTGGTAAACGTGAAGGTTCAATTGTAACTCTCACTCCTTATGAAAGAAATGTTGATGAGTTAACTCGAGATGATTGAACATGGAATTCTACCTTCTGAGCAGAAGGGAGAGGTGAGGACAATATATTTTATGTGTGTTATGTATCTGTGTGTATCCAATGGAAGGGGTCGTGCTTGTATTGTGCCAAATATCACAATCCTCACAATTAAAATAGACAAAAACTGGTCTCTTGCAACTTTTCTTCCAACAATATCATAATCATTTTAAGAGTTTGTTTTGGCTGATGGAATAATAAGACCAAAGTTTGACCGTAATTATTAGAATACTTGAGTTTTATTGCTAGATGAAATTGGTCTTGTAGATTTTCTGATGTTAAAGATAGGTGAAATATTTGATAGGAACAATCTAAGGAATTTGCATATACTTGTGGTTTATGTTTTGGAATCTGGACTTTTATTTTGTGTGTCACTTCTAAGATTACATTTGGATTTGTTAAATAATGCAATGTAGTATCCTAGTCTGCATCGCACTGAAGATTAAATGCATATAATATTTCCTCCTCAACTTAACTTTAACATATATCTGTTATCTTTAGTTTCGTGGCTCATGGATTGAGGTTGGTTATTTGATTATTGTATTTGCAGCTTAGGATCACTTTATTATACTGAATCCATACTTCATAAAAAATAATGGGTTAATATGTTTTTCAACTTTGAAACTAATATATTCTGATGTCCTATTTATATAAAATATATAATTCAACAATAGTATTGGTCTGCAAAATCAATAATTATTCTTTTATTCTTTGACAAACATTAACTATCATCATGGAATAATATGCAATTAGATAACAAACAATGCTTCAGTACTTGTTGCCTCTGTTTTAAACTTGCTCTTTTTTACATGACTGTTATTATTTCTTTGTTTATTTACTACTTGTTGCCCCTATTTTGAACTTGCTCTTTGCTTTTTTACATAATTATAAACTATATGTCATGTTTGATTATCAGGACTTGCTAAATGGTTATGGTAGTATTATATTCTTCTTCCTTTTTCTACAATTTGTTACCATTAGAAACTTCTGATTTTATAACAAAAAATTTCAGTACCATTTTAAACATCTGGTCTTTTTTTTCTCTCAAGAAAACCTTAACATCACATGCACTCCAATGAAGCGTTGTTGGTATCCTTGATCAGATGTAGGTATTTCTTCTCCACATTCTCTTCACTTTGATGCAATTCTCATTTTGCTTTAAGCTTTTTAATTACATGTCCTTGTAAAGAGTTTATTCTGTTCCCCTATCACTTTTTTATTCCCACATCCATCATGGTCTTGACCAACAAGCTCAATGCCTTGATTTAGGGCTTCAGTGGCCTTAAGTTACACGGCAGCTGCTTAAGTCTCCAAATTAAAGCCGCCAAAGTATTAGCACAGGATATAGCTGCATAAGTTGATAGAATTCACATATCTTGCAGCAAAAGCAGCAAGCACTAAAACTACTTTTGCATCCTAGCTATACTTCCCTATCAAATCAAACAAACTCATTATCCTTGAGTTAATATCACATTCACCAGAGCATTTGCAGAGTATCTGCAAAATATATATGTTAAATAATTACATGTATAAGTGCATGCACATGCATCAACATAGTCAAAAGAAGGGATATGAAGTACCTTGCATATTTTTTAAATGATGCATCCTACTAGTTCACAATAACCTTACGTTTCAATTTCAGTCACATCATTCTTCTGAAATGAAGCGAAATACAAATTAGAAGCCATCGGAAACAAATGAAGCCAATTGAAATCATAATCTGAAAACTTCAATGCAACCAATGAATATATAACATTTAGGCCTATATGAGTATAGCTCTGTCTCTGTCTTTCTTCCTCACATGTGGCTCAATTCTTTTCGTTTTTTTATTAAAAACATATAGCTATTGTGTTATATGTCGAGGTTAGTACTATAGTTTTATTACTGTATTATATGTTTTTATTAATATTAATTGTATATCATGACTTTATTTATACTGTTATTATAAGCAGTTTTTTGTTCTCACTTTTTAGGTTATTGAGCTATTTTACCTAGCTGGGGTCCCCACAAATGCAAATTCAATTGATTTTTGGCACAACACCATTGGGAGGAAAGCTTGGTATATTTATTGAGATTTTCTGCATTAGTTCTTAATTTGACTTTATTGTATACTCACAATTGCATATCATAGTTAATACTGTCTATGATCCACGTAGATTATTAACATTTTATTATATATATATATATATATATATATATTGGGTGATATGATTCTTCCATTAATAAAAGACTAAATTTAGTTTATTTAGTGTCAGTTTAGTATTACATTTAAATTAGTAATAGAATTAATTCAACAAATATATCTATGGTATAATGTAAACCAACGATAACTCAATTAATATGAGATAGTTTATATATATTATCACAAACATTATCATAGAAGTAGGATGATAAAGTTATCAAATTTTCACCTGGGACCTCACATCCATCCCATTATTTCCAATAACTATAAGCTGTCAAAATATATTAGAATCCAAGATTTGTAGGATTTTATTTTGCATTGAATGAAACAGTTGAAATTGGTTGCAGGAAGCAGAATCTCATGCCAAAGAGGTTAATTTTTTCTATTTAATATTTTAAATCTTAAAGCAGTGTGGTATATGTATCTTTTTCTAGAGCGCTTTAATTACGTTATCCAATGTTGCTCCTCTGTTCGAATTTTCTATCTATTTTAATGGATCATATTAAAAAAAACTCAAGCTAGAGAATGTGTATAGTTCATCTTTTATTAGCATTTGAATATTTTGCATTCTAATATCAAGTGAATAATTCATTATATCAAAAAATTCTTTTTGTGTGCATTGTATTTGAGAAATTTATCTACATTCTGAAAATGAAATTTGTTATGGATTAGTTATATATTGTGTTCCAAGCTGATTAGCAAATTTCATAAAAGGAGTTATTAGCTATGAATGAGTTGTGGATTAGCTATGAAATTTTCTGTAGCTAACCAATAAATTGTTCGTTCCACTAACCAGTTTTAATGGCCATCATAATAGTTGTAAAGAATTGCCAGCAAAAGCTAAATATTTTCCCGACAATTAATTGGATATTTACTGGCACTCACCATAATTGCCGGGAATACTTTTACCGACCATGGATATGCTAGCTAATGACTAATTGCCGGTAAAGATTTTTACGGCCATTTGTATTGCCGCTATAATGTATATTTATTGCCACTAAAAATACTTTTTGTTGTTATGATACAAATTATAAAAAGAAGAAAAAATGTTATATAATATAAATTATTATGTGTTAATAAGTATGTGAATATTTGAGAGGGCGGTAATATAATATCTCCACTCATTTTATGGATATACAGTATTTGTTATTGGTATATCCATCGGTATTTACGAGTATGGGTATTTTGTCTTCCTCGACTAATTCATGTGTAATGTGAATTTGGAACTAAAAAAAGACATAATTAAAATGCAATAAGTTAATTTGTAGCTTATTTGATTAACTTATAAATGTGATAAATCTACAAATTAGTGTAGTTATAGGTTAATTTTAGTCATTTAGTTCATTAAGTAGGTGAAAAAAATAGTTAAAATGTATAATAATACATATTTGTGTTATTTTATGTGGTAATGGTTAAATTCTAGTAAATATGTTTTGATTAATTGCTAATTTGATATTTTTATGGGTATTTTATTAAATAGAAGCAAAAGGATGGAGGGAAAATACTTTAGAGATGAGCTTTTGAGGACAAAAAATATGTTTATGAGCACTTTATGACAGTGTAAAATTAATGAAAATTGGTCGTGACCACGTTGAGCTACTGGGGAAGCCCCTGACTGAAAATGTAAATCGTGGGAAAAGCAACATGGTGACGTTGAGCTACTGGAAGCCCCCCGACAAACGAGGTAAAATCGGTGAAAAAAAAGTGTGGTGACGTTGAGCTACTAGAACGTTTTCTGTGTCAATCCAAAATTATTAGGAATTCACCGTGATTCACGCGGCACCCTTTTGCAAGATTGACTCACATGCACTGATAGTATATAAATAGGCTCTTTTACCTTTTCAAGGGACTTTTTATCATTCTTTCTCACAAATTAGGATTGAAAAATACAAAGTTTTCTCATTTTGAGAAGAGGGTTTCAAATCTAATGAATTATTCTTTAGAGTTTTCTTCTCTTTTCTCTCTTTTCTTTTCAATTGTAATAAGTTTTTAAATCCCTTAGGTTAGGGATTGGTGAATCTTATTCAAACTCTATGTGAATTCTTTTTTTTTATTTCAATTTAGTGTATTGTTATCCAATTACAATGTTTTTTCCACTCTTAATGCTTCAATTGATATCGTCACTCAATTGCATGAACTTGGAGTGATTATCACAATTGGAAAATTGAGGAACAAAACTTAGATATAAAGCAAGCAACATGAGAAGTTAATTACCTATGGATATATAAGAATTGATTCTTGTGTGATCTTTATCAATTCTTGATCTTAATGCAATTTTTTCTTCGATAGTTAGATTCACCTAAGGAATTAGCGCTTTTGAATTAGGATTAGGGTTAAAGCACCAAGAAATTAAGATTTAACTATATTTATAAATTAGATCTTGAATTGAATCACAACCACTGAATTGGATATGCTATTGAATTCCATAGAGCGAGAATTAAGAGGAACCAACCCTAATCACTTTTTATATTAATTTTCACAACTTTTGCCTTTTGCCTCTTGTTCTAGTATTTTGATTCAATGTTTCTACATTATTTCCTTGTTACATTGATACACTTTTTATTCTTTGTCCATGTAGCCAAATTCTATATGTATTTTGGTACTTGAAAGCTCAACCCTTGTGAAGACGATACTTTACCTATTACTTATCTACTTTATACGATTGGTACGCTTATCAAATTCTCATCGGCATCTTATCAAAATCAAGGTGTTTCGTAAACAAAATTATTTCACTAGCTTTTACCTTATACTTTAACTACCTTATAACTCGTTATTTTTTTCTTTCACTTTTATCTTGAATCTTTTAATATGTTCCTTTTTACCTTCTCTTTTCTTATTAGTTTTAAATTTTTATTTATTTTTTTAAGATAAAATATTTTATTAAAAATAGTATAGTATAAGAAATAATTTCAAAAATATTAAAAAATATTATCTATACTACACCATTTATTTTTATTATTACAATATTAATTTTATTTTTTAATAAAATATTTGTCCTAAAAAAATTAATAAGAATTTAAATTTAAGAAAAAATATAAAACTATAATTACTTAAAGATATATTTTTATCTACATAATAAAAATTATATGAATATGTAATTTCAAATTTATCAGATATATAAATATTTAATTATATCAAACACTTCTAATTCAAATTAATAGCTTATACGTTTTTAGTTTTGATCTAGTAGCTAATTTATCAGTTAATTTTGTAAAACATTAAATATGAAGACTTATCTAATTCGTTCTGACAAAATTACATGTCATTTTTACATTGTGACACATATTTTAAGCTTTTAAGTGAAATTAAATCAAATTAATATTAATTATTCTTTTAATTAGTTATTAAATTAATGAAAATGACATTAGTATTGATTTGATCAAATGAGGTTATTACAACCATCTATTGGTTCAAGTGAGAAGACGCCTAACTCTTTTTAAGTAAAATATGGAATTTAAGCATTGTGAATTAATAAAAAAATGTCCTAAATAGTTTTGACCGTTTAACTATATTTATTCGACTACCAACGGTGGTTGGTTCAAGTGGCACATGCTTGTTTCCCCTTAAGTAAGGTCTCGGGCTTGGGGATGGAAAAAATCTCCGCTAGGAGAGTTAACCCCACTATGATGTGAATGTTCCTTCCTCGAACAGAATTACCTCCGGTGGAGGATACATGTGGTTAAACCAAAAAAACACTACAAGAAAATTGTGAAATATTGGCAATAATTTAGTGGCGATTAATGAAAACTGCCAGCAAATCATGTACTTTTTGGCGTTCTTGAAGTTGCCATTAATTATTTGCTTTGGTGGCCGTTTGAGATATTTTTTTTCTAGAGGTTAAAGATCGCCACAATTATTTTTTTTAATGTTTTCGTAAATTTCTATAGTGCTATACGGCACTAACACATTAAACAGAAGATTTTTTTCTCTATTTCCTTTTGTGAAAAGACTTACTCTCTCCCATCTCATTGAACCCTAACCGTCTCCCCCCCAAATCTCTTCCCACTTTGTTGCAGATTCCTCTTTTGTCTAATCGAATTCTGCTCCCATCGTTGGTGATAGAGATCAAGGCAATGAGGTATTTACCTTTGGGCCTAGGGTTTGCTTAGTTGGGAGAAAGTGAGAGAGGATAAACAAAGAGAGAAGAGGTGCGCGACCTTGAGGGAGGAGAGGCCGTGCATGGCGGCTCTGATTGTGCATCAGTGATTTGTGCGGCGGTGTTGCGGCCGCAAAGCCAGGGGAACTAGCCGTGAAATGGAAACGCCGAGGACTGCTGACAGTGCTCGCGGAACCCGGGGCAGACATGATGGTCCCCGAGGATGGAAGAGGCGTTGCAAGAGGTTGACGGAGGTTGCCACAGGGAAGGTCGTGACAGCTGTATACGGCAGCGGGGAGGATGCAAGTGGCGGTGAGGTGAGGCGTCTCTCACGCTCTGGTTTGTGTGCTCTGATCCCTGTTTGGTTCCTTGATTTTTCATATCTCTCTAATCCCTGAAATGATGATTTGAATGCATAATGACTAATAAGTGATATGGTACTTTGTCTAACTAAGAATTTTCCTTGAAACTGATACTATAGGATGCCAAACTATCACTAAGATAGTAAGATTTGATGTAGAACATAATGATTCTTTTAAAAAAATTGACTAGTACAAATTGTTAAGTAATTAATCTTGTTTGGACATCAATTATGATAATTATGTCCTTTTGGTGCTCCTTTTCTATAAATGGTCACTGCATTTCTCTCGCCTGCTACTACAGAAGACTCCCAAAAAGTGAATGCCACTACCAAGCTTGGTGGCCTTGAGGATGTAGAGGTCAGAAATTCTTTCATACTTTTTTTTTCTAATGGCTTTAATTTAATAACTCTATTTTTTATTATTATTACTTTTTGTAGTGAGGCTGATGGCTGGCGGCAACTTCCTTAGGATTTGATGCATGTGTCTGGGAATGGAACCATGGTTTGCTATTTCTCTGTTTGCCTCTTAGATTTCTACATTTCACTAAATATCTATATGTGTGCCTGCGATGTCATTTGGTACTTGCCCCGCTGTTTCGAATCCTATTTCATATTTTTTAATCATCGGTGTAGTCAAACTTTGGTGAGTGAAATAAATTTTCGAATCCTATTTCACATAGACACAATTGACAGCAAATGCTAAAAAAATTAAAGTTTAGTGGCGGTTTCAGACCACCAATAAAAAATGTAAATTTTATGATCGACTTTAGTGGTGGTCTAAATGTCAAAAATATTAAACATTTATGGCTTTTTTGACCACCAGTAATGGTCAAAACAATTTTTGGCAGTTCTGCCAGCATTCTAGTAAAAAATTCTGCAAAACATATTGTGGCACACGAAATCCCAACATTTTCCATGACTGCTAGAATTGTATTTTGTGGCGGTCTTAGATCGTCAAAAATGAAAAAATTAACCTCCACTAAATTATGTTTTTTTAGTGAAACTATATTCATTCGACTTGACATGCATGAATTGAGATCCAATGTAACTTGTAGAAATCAAGAGTCTTAAACTAAAATAAAATAGATTAGTAATTGTTTTTAATATTTTTCATTAATACATAAATGTTTTTCAAATAATTAATATTAGACAGAATAAAATATCAGTAAATAATCCTTAGTTCAACTATTTTTTATCAACTAAATAAAATTCTAGAATTTTTTAAATTAAAAATTTCAAACATCTACATTTTTATATTTTAATTTATTTTTAAATTATATCTTTATATATATAAAAGTAAGGTAGTGAAAGTGGCAAATGAAATCTAAAGTGAGGTCACAATAGTAAATTCCTTTAAGCAAAACTTCTAAAAATATAAAGTATGTTTGACATTTTAAATGATTAATTTTATGCATCACCATTAATTAACTATAGTAATTATATTAAAATAAATATCACTATAAAAATAAAAAATATGATAATAACAAATATAAATAATAATAATTTAAAGCATATCTAATAATTTTAAAAAAATAAAAAATAATAAGAAATTTAAAACATTCTCAAACATTTTAAAAACTAATTTATAATTATGTTGATAGTAATTATAGTAATTATTTAATTATAGTTATTTTTATATAAAAAATCAAAATTATTTAAAGCCCATTTTAACAATTTCAATATTAAAAAGGAAAGGTTTATAACATAAATAAAAACATAATACGAAATTTAAAACATAATAAAATAATTTCATAAAGGTAAAACTTTATTCTAAAAAAATAAAAATATAATATGAAATTTTAAACAAATTCAAACACTTAAAAATTATTTAATAATTATAATAAGAGTAATTGTATTAATTATTTAATTATAGTTACCTTTATTATATCAAACATCAATATTAAAGCTAATTTTAACAATCAATATAAAATAAAAGTTTATACCATAAATAAAAATATAATATAAAATTTATAACATATTAAAATAACTTACAAAATTATTTCAAAAAATTTAAAATGTAATACGAAATTTGAAACATGCTAAAACACTTAAAAAATATTCAACTTTTGTTATAATAATTATAGTAAATTGTTATATCAAAATATCAAAGATCAGTATTAAAAGTCATTTTAATAGTTTAAATATATTAAAAAATGATTTAAAAGATAAAAAATATACTATGAAATTTAAAATAATATTAAAAAATATTTTATAATTACGTTAATAGTAATTATAATAATTATTTAATTATTGTTGTTCTGTGGGTTTCCTATTTTTGTTTAAAGGGTCTTTGTGACCTAAGATCAAGAACAACGTTTTTTAGTTTTCATACTTTGCAAATGTCAAAGTCCCAATTAGATATTTGAAAAAAATTAAATTGTTATTGGTTATAACCATCTTCATTTGGTTTTTGAGTTTTTTTAAATTTTATTGTTGACAATGATAAATGAAAGATTGAAAATGTTGCAGAATTTCTTTAATTGGTGACTTATCTTTGTATTTGTTGCAATAACTTAGTTGTTTTGTAAAATTTCACTTGATAGAAAAATTAAAATTTGATTTGGTTATGGGTAAAATTAGCTAGCAAAGTTTTTAAGTGGTTGATAAATTGAGCAATGCCTATAAATCATAAAATTTTCGTACTATTCAATTGTATTGCCAAAGGCGGGCATATATAAGTTGGCAAGAAAATTATTGGTGTTTAGAAGGAAATATTATAGTTCGGTCTATTTGAATTTAAATCTTAAAATAAAATAATGAACGTTACGTCTAAAAGCAATTCCAAGAATCTTAAAGTTTTATCTTATACAAGAGGTATTCTTGGAGCACTAGAAAGAATACTCTAAAAGGTCATTCATGTTTTTTTTACATCATTAATGTACTAGAAGCATTCCATAAGCAATAAAAAAATCTCACTAAGGGGTCATTCCATTGTATGAATTTTTTTTATTATAGATCAAATAACAAATCAAATAAAATAAAATCTTTTCAAAGATATAAAAAGACTATAAGATATAAGAGCGTGTTAGGAATAAAAGATGTAATCATTTAATTTAACCCTATTTGATAAATGAGAATGAGGAATATTAATCATAAGTGAGAGAAAATTTCGTTCTATATGAAAGGGGGCATGAAAGGGAAAGTTTCAAAAATTGGTCAATTTCATGGATATATACAAAAAAATTAAATATGATTTCCATGGAAAAAGAGTTGGTAGAGAGTATGATTGAAAATGGTGGTGAGACATATTTTCAGTTAGATAAATGGGTTAGGGGGAGCAATTATAGGACAAATAGTTATCAACCTTCAAAAGGAGTTGGTTATCCATTAAAAATAATATATAAAAAATTATTTGACAAATTACAAAAAATAATAATAGTTCTTTTTTTAAAAATGTACTTTTAAAAGTTTTAGAATGTTTAGATAATCATTTTTTGGAAAATATTATATAATCAATAAATTAAAATAATTTTAAAAGTTACTATAGTTTTTAACTTCTTTTATAAATATAATTTAAACTGGGATTTAATGGATATACACGGACAATATAAAAAAATTTCATGTTGAGGTGCAATAAAGGAAAAAGGGAAGTAACTTGAGCTTGTTGGGATATATTGTGCAAATGAAAAATTGGGACAGGGTTAAGAATAAAAGATAAATAAAAAAAATAACCATTTATGTTTATATGTAATTTTTTAACTTTCATATATTATGAATTCTATTTATTAAAAAATTATTATATATTTTTTTTTTAAATAATTATTGTATGTCTAATACGATAAAAAGTCTCGTGCTCGTGCATGGCACGAGTACACGACTAATAATAAATAATAGGCAATGTGTTTTGCAACATTAAATTAGATATTTTTTAGTAATTATTAAAGTAACAATTAGGTAATTATTGTTGTTAATTAAAAAAAGTCAATATTTTCAGATGTGTAGGTGCAATAACAAGAAGTGTCGATAAGTTTTTTTTTTTGGTCAATAAGTGTCAATAAGTTGATATATGTAATATGTAAATATGGATTGGGCCTGGGATGTTTTTTGGCCCAAGCAGCTTCTAGGATTTTTTAGGCTATTCCCACATTTTTTTGCTATTTCCACCCCATTTTTTCTTTTCTGTTTTTTCTCGTTATCTCACCATCTTCTCCCTTTCCCACACCCCCACCGACCACCATCCCTTCCCCATGAAACTAGCAGAATCTCTCTCTCTCTCCATCATGAAATAGGTAGGTCGCCACTCCATCCGCTCACAACTTCCTCCACCAACCAAATTGTGAGCTATTGTTTAGCTACATGTAGTATCGTTACACCATGGTTGATAAGATACAAATTTCTTATTATTTTTTATTTTTTAAAATTATTAGATATGCTTTAAATTATTATTATTTATATTTGTTATTATCATATTTTTTTATAGTGATATTTACTTTAATATAATTACTATAGTTAATTAATGGTGATGCATAAAATTAATCATTTAAAATGACAAACATACTTTCTATTTTTAGAAGTTTTGCTTAAAGGAATTTACTATTGTATCCTCACTTTAGATTTCAAAATAAAGATTATCTATAATGTTATGAAAAAACTTTATACGGTGTGTTTAATTTTTTTTTTATGTTTTGGATATAATTACTATCGGCAGCGCGCCTTATCTATGAAAAAATTAAATGAATTTTGTATCTTTTTATTTTGTCCACTAGTATTAGTGCATCTAAACAAAATATGTTTTACACTTAGATAGCAAATAAGAGTGGGATTGGATTATAGCAAATATGAATGAGATTGGATTCGATGACTCATTGTGAGCCAATGACATAGGTTAGATTTGACTTAGTTGTCGTTAAATAATCGCAACTAAGACTTCTTAAAAAGTTTATTTTTTAAGTCAAATTTTAGACTATTTAAAAATGGGTGAAAATATGTTTTTATTCTTATAAATAGACCAAATTGTGCTTTTAGTCATTGTAAAAGATTTTTTACAATACATCCCTACAAATATAAATATTTTTATTCCATCAATGTAGTTAACACACTTGTTAATGTTAACAACCCTTAACCCTTGTAATCCTTTTTAATTCATTTTTGTTTATAAAAAAAATGTTAACAATGTTTTGTTTTCCTTTTTCTTCTTCCCCTCGTCCAGATCAGCCATATGGCGCATGAGTTGAATTTGGCATCGAATTCGATGGTGGGGTAGTGCCCCACAACGGAGATAACGATGAATGGGAAGCATCAAATCAGGGCTTTGGTCATATTTTTGAAGTCTCAGGGGGTTCTGTTCAATTTTGTGTATTCCACGCTATTAGATCGGACACAGTCAACTACAGTATCTGTCTCAAAGATAATTTTCTCAATTTGAAAAAGGAGGAAGAGGAGAAGGGGAGGACAGACAATGTTAGTGTTAACAGGTATACTAACGATAGGGATAGATTAAAAAATATATATATTTGTAGAGATGTAAAAGAAAAAATATTTGTGAAGACCGAAAATAAAATTTGTTTCATTTATATCGATAAAAACATATTTTACTCTTTAAAAAAAAATATTGTGTTGTGTGTGTATGATTTTTAGGAAAAGTTGGGAAAAGAATCAAATTGTCTTAAAAGATCAAAATGTGATAAGTCAATGATATGATGAAATTAGATTAAAAGATTAATGATTCATTAATTTTAAAGTTGATATAATTAATTTTAAAATAATTGATTTTGAAAGAATAATTTGTGTTTAGCAATAATATTATATTCAAAAATTTATTTCAGTTTACCACCAAGTAATCAGAGGAGCGCTTTATTTTACTGCCCATGGAGATCTAGCTTGAGTAAGATTATCTCCCATAAAAGATATCATGGTCTTATAAAAAAAATAATTATTTCAATTTTTGTAATAAGATACATCTACTTTTGAAATGTAAATATAAATATATTTTATTTTATGGATCTTATATCTAGGATGAATTCCTCTCAATGAAAAAGTACAAAATTTTCACTTCTTTGAAAATAACACCTAATGTAATGCGTCCTAATTTTTGTTGCTACAAATGTAATTTTGCTAATAAACAAACAAACACTAAGTGAAAGAAGAATAGGAAAGGAAATTACAAAAGTAAAATTATAAAAGAAAGATGATAAGCTTGAAATGGAATTAAAAGGTGATAGAATCACAAAAGGAAAGATTAAGAATGTAAGATGTTAGAGTACATACGATCAGAGCTTTATTACATAACAAGTATTATTATTTATAGACATAACTTGTAACTGCTAAATATCTATAAATTTGACTTGTACAAGAAATCAAATAACTTTTGTTTTTTTTAGTTACAAATAACTTCCTAATTTAAACAATGACACCAATCCAAAAATTACTATGAAGCATTATTGCGAGCAACAACTACATTGAGCTCAAAACATCTAGGAACACATATTTCACTAGCATGTTTGGATTACATCAAAATCATGTTATACATATGGATCCAACTCAATACTATTTTCTATAATGTTGGGCTAGATCAATGTTTATAACGTGATTTTGTGTAAAACCAAACATCATATAAATCTTTGACATTTTCAACCAATTCATCAAGCCTTTTGTTATACATTTTAATCTCAATCTTAAATCACTTGTCAACGGAGATTTTAAATTCTCTTTAACCGTCCAACACTAATCACAGAATTAGCTATGAAATAACTAATACGGCCGAACAATTGGAGAGAATTCAAGCACCTCCACAACCGTCCTTCTTCATGCTCAAATTCACATTATTAATAACTTAATCTTTTACTGCTTTCAATCTTAAGCTTTTGAAGTCTCTTCAAACTAACCATATACATTATTATATAGGTCTCAAACTTCTCTTGAATTGGTTATCACCTTATAACTTTACTTCCATTTTGAACTTGATTCAAAATTCAATATCAACCTTATATAAAGACTTAGACATGTTTAATTACCTATTTAAGTCAGACTTTAAAAAACAGACTTTAAAAAACATTTGTCAAACAAAATAATCTATATAAAAAATAAATGATTAAATTCAATCCCTATATTTAAAAAAAATATAGATCAAATTTATATAAAGACAAGACGTGACCCAGCCCATTTACCCATAACAAGCATGCTTCCTGTAATATACTCCCCCCGTCCCTTATTATAAGACCCTTTCAACCGTTTCACACAGTTTAAGAAAAGTTAGTTAATGCATTAATCTTTAAAAAAAAATAATAACATTTCAAATATACTCCTATTTATAAGTCACTATATTTTAGAGACATTAATTGTGACATAGTGAAAGACTACAAAAGTCACTTTCCAATGGTGTAGTTGGGCATGTAGGTAAAACTTCATTAATTATCCACACTTATCAATATACGAGAAATAAAAGGAGTTGAATATTAATTAATGGCAAGTATGAAAAAAATTATTGTTTTACCTAAAAATTTGCAAATGGTCTTATATTAAGGGACACTCAATTCTTCTAGAAGGGGTCTTATAAATAGGGACGTCGAGGGAGTAGTAGGTACATAATGCTAATATTTGTTTCGCTTCTAAACCTTTTTTTTTTCTTTTTTTTCAAATAAGGATGATGGCTTTGAAGGGAATCAAGCATGTGGTCAGGGTGCAGCGGAATAAATGGATATTCCCTCCCTTGTTATGATCGTTAATGCGAAAACACGAATTAAGGCATAAAAGGCATAAGCATAATGACATACCTTTTGTGGATTGTAAACGAGGCAATAGCAGCCACGTATCTAGAGGTGTCCACGCCAACAGCCGAATTAGGAATCACTCCTCAACTCTGCTAGTAGCGTTTAGAGAGTAAGAGCGACTGCTCATGTGTTTAGGGTAATGCATCTCATGCTATATTTATAGAGTGGTGGCTAGGGTTTTACCATCACTCGATTATCCCTAACACTTATGGGTCTGGCCCATTATATTATAATTCTAATCAAATTAGAATTATTATCTTTTCCTAGTGGCTTGTTGTATGCGTGTGACCCAATAGGCTTTTAATATTTTGTTATAATATTAAAATAAAACCCTTTTATATTTAATATCATAAACAGTGAGCGACATCTAGCAATGCATCACTACTACCCAAATATTGAGATTGTCAACAACTTTGACGAATCCTATTTTATGATAATAATTTATATGATCCGTCCCTTTGTCCAAATATTTAATTGAACACAAGGGCATGAAATGTGTTAACCTTGTATAGTTCAATTTATGTTTTCTTTGATCCCTAAGTAGACTATACAGAAAATAAACATCTCATGTTTATCCTCCCGAGCATGGCCATGCATTTTGTAGTCTAACTTTATCAAGAGGCCTACAGATATAATCTTTGTTACATGGGAGGGACAAATCTCATCTAGGTCACTCACATTCCACCACATAATTTATTATATGTCCAAATACCAACTTTATGATCACCTTGTTACAGGCAACGTTTGATGATATTTAAACACATAATTCCTTATGTAGGAATCGCAGTGATTTCAGGTTAAAGGACTTCATATAATATTTATCAATTTAAGAAACATTCATGACACTTATGTAACAATCCATGCAACGTTCTTAAGATGGGTCAGTCCAGTAAGTACATCATTACTCTTAATATGTACCTATGTGAGCACATGATATCTCATATCCGTGATCCGTGAGATGTGATCATCTACGAACTCACATACTAGTCTAAATGCATCTTTTGTCCTAAGATGATACTTGACCAGGGACTATTTTAAGAATAGTTCTTCATAAGATCTCACGATCAAGTCATCTACTTGATTTCCTATGAAGTTTAAGCTTACTATTCTAAGGACAATAATTATATTCTAAAAGAATTAATAAAAGGAATTATCTTTATAAAATAATATGATACAAGTGATGGATGTTCAGAATAAAACATATAAGGCTCTAGTGCATAAACTAGCAGGCTTGCACTATTCATCCTTAAAGTTTAAAAATACAAAATGTTCTCAAAAGTCTCTGGATGACCGAGCTTAAGACCTAATTGGCATTAAACCTAGTCATCAGAGTGAGACAGTATCAGATATCGTAGGTCAAGGGTGTGCCCCTTTATTTATAGTAAATTAAGGATGGGTCTTACCTGGGTGGCCCAATCAAACCCTGTCTTAAATAAGCGACCTAATAAGCCCCTTAGGTTGTCATCGTTGATGGTGATAACGAAGTCTCCTCCTCCACTATTTTTGACAAACTAGTTCACAAGAAAATCGTACTGAGAAAAATGTTTCCATCACCTCTACCCAACAAATCAGTGTCGTGGAGAATCAACCGCTCACGACTTCTCTCCGACCTCCAACTGGAGTTGCAATCACCCCCAAATGGTGGCACTTGTTTCAGGGTTATGGAGGAAAGTTCGGTACTGACATCAGCTCAATCATTGACCGACAATTTCCTATCGAGCAACTCGTTCAAGATAATTTATGTAAACCCGACGACCGGATTAGGATTGGAAAGGTTGGGTTAGGAAATACTGCTAAAATGGTGCAGACTTTTACCACACAAACCACCTTCTTAGGTCACGCACGGGAATTAGGGGTCGGGATGTTGGTGAAAGAGCTGAAGGAGAAAGCTCAAAAATTAAAGCACCTTAATGAGGAGTTCGCCCGAGCGAAGGAGGCCAATGCCGAGTTGGAAACTTTTCACGAAAAGTTTAACAACCTCTCTCTTGAAAAGGAGAAATGGAAAACTGGCTTCACCGCCTTGAAGAAGGCTAAAGAAGAATCTGACACCATCAGAGATCAACAATCCAAGTCGTTGAAGGTGGCTGAGGAAAACCTTGCTGCAGAAAAAAAAACTGGTTGAAAGACTGACATGGAGAACCTTGCTTTTCCCTTAAGTGGCGTTGGGAAGTAGGAGATGCCAAGCTCTTCTTAGTATTTTGCTGATTCTTGCTTGAGAAGAAAATGATTCTCTCCTTGTGGGAAATGATTCTCTCCATGTGGAAACTACATCGGGCTCTTATGGTTCTCCCTGGAAGATAATGAGCTATAATCAATCGAGTTCGGTCGATGCCTCCATGTGTCATGTCGAGTTCTCTCGGTCTCCGCTAATTCAATCGGTTGCATTAATATGATCATGTCGAGTTTTTTCGTCCTTTGCCGATTCAATCGGTGGCTTCAATGTAATCATGTCGATTTCTCTCGGTCTCCGCCGATTCAATCGGTGGCTTCAATATAATCATGTCGAGTTCTCTCGATCTCCGCCGATTCAATGAGCGGCTTCAATGTAATCATGCTGAGTTCTCTCGGTCTCTGTCGATTCAATCGGTGGCTTCAATGTAATCATGCCTAGTTCTCTCAGTCTCCACCGATTCAATCGGTGGCTTCAATGTAATCATGTCGAGTCATTGCTCGGGAGCTTTTAAGTACTCGACAGACTCTATGCTTAGGAGGTTTTTAGTACTCTACCGAGTCTGTGCTTGGGAGTTTTCTTTTTACTCTACCGAGTTCTTGCTCGGGAAAGTCTTCCAAGTTCTTGCTCAGGAAAGTCATTAGTGTTCTTTCTCGGGCATGCGAGTTCTTGCTGGGGAATTGTAGTTTTTGACCGAGTTTATAGTCGAAATTCATTTTATTCTCCACCGTTTTGATCGGCGACTTCACTTTCTTTCTTTCTTCTTTCCATAGAAACTTGACGAAAGACAAGACTTTTAAACTTGGTCATGTTGAGTCTCAGAATTAATTTAAGTATTTAAATTAGACTTAAGACTCATTATCCTTAGATTTTAATGATTAACAAATTAGATCATATAAGAACAGATTCTACTGAGAAAGGTACTGTTCTGTGCATTGTGTTTCAGGTAACAGGATGAAGCATCCATCTGAAGACATGAAGACGAAGATAGCCAAAGAAGCAAGCAAAAGACAGGAAGAGGAAATCCTCAGAAAGATGAAGCAAATCTGAACAAGAAGAAACGCTGAAAGAAGAAATATGCTTAAGAAGAACAAAGAAACAAGAGCATTGAAGCAACTACCTGAACGCGACCAACTATCTGAAGAAAATTTGGAAAGAAGAAGTATATCTGTGGAATCAGAAATAAAGACAAGCTTAAAACCCATGAAAGTCTGTCAATCAAAAAAATATCACTTTGTCTTAGACAAACATACTTCAGATCATTCATTCAGAAGATACAAACATACTTCAGATCATTCATTCAGATGATGTAAACATACTTCAGATCATTCATTCAGAAGATGCAAGCATACTTCAGATCATTCATTCAGAAGAAGCAAGCATACTTCAGATGATTCATTTCAGACAAATAAACAATAAACCATGCAGAAGCAACTCAACCTTCTGAATCAAAGATAGAATTGAAGAGAAGTAACCGGCCAAAGAAGGAAGACATACTGAAGGAAGAACAAATAGGCAATATGCTGAAGAAAGGAACTTTCCAAATATCAACCAACCTACTGAACCAAAGAAAGAGTACATATGGGGAAAGCTGAAATGAAGATAAACTACATGCTCCTGAAGAATGAAGAAGAAAGAAGCAAACATCCGAAGAAGAAACTCGCTGAAAGCATTCCTAAGATGAAAAGCTAAATCAAGCTGAAGTAATGCAACCTGCTGAAAGTATGTGTATACTAAAGTTGAATCTGCTGAACACATACCTTCTGAACATGATGACGTGGCATTTCAAACTTTCTAAAGAAGAAGAATCCAGACATGTCATACAACTTTCTGATGACTTATGAGTCAATCTGAATAAGTTAATTAAGAGACTCAAGACTCAGCAAACATGAGTGGTGAAGCTGAATTGGTGCAAAGAAAAACAAAGGGCTTCGGGCTCAGCTTCAGAACCTAACATGAAAGAGGAAGCCTACTGTAGAAAAGCAAATAGATGTCAGAGATAGGTCAGCGCTGCTGCACACCTACTTCTGTATCATCTCTGCAACACACTATCAGAGGCATGTACCTCAAGTGAAAAGAAAAGCAGAAAGCACAACAGGACAAAAGTAAAGTCTAACGTTGTCATTTCTAAAGACTTCCTAATGTAAAGAAATGAGAAGAAGAAAGAAAGAAAGAAGCATGCCAAGCAAAAAGAAGCAGAACTCACAACGGTCAAAAGGAGTAGACTAACGGATCTTTATATCCTATCTCCTTACACTCTGAAGAAGACAAATAAAGAAAGGAGTGAGAGAGAAGAAATATAAACCTGCTGAAGACGAAGAAAATCTCTCATGATTAAGAGCTTATCTACAGTGTATCAGAGCCAAGTCATTTGCACATCTAATCTGCTTAAGAAAGAAGCTACCAAATGAGAAGTTATTTCACAATGGCTCTATGAGCTTAATCATCTCTTCTCAACGGTAAAATCAACAATTTTCAAACGGCTATATTTTCAGAACATATAAATAGCCTCAAGAAAGTCTTGAAAAATGCTAATGGGTCGGCCAAATTCCTAAAGATTCATTCACTGGAAACTGGCCATAATGAGTTGCCATGAACTTTAAATTATCTACCCTTGAATTATGGCATTCATCAAGCCCACAGAAGAAATTGGCCAAGCTTAATACAAATTTTATAAAGCCAACCTTCTGATCCAACATAGATGTATTAGAGCTTAGAATTAAACACTTGTATCTCTGTTATACCTTGTACTTAGATTTACTCCATGTATCCTGAGTAGTACTCAGTTAACCTATAGTACAAGATGAACCACAGTATAAGTTTCTAGGAAACTTAATCTTTTCATTGTAAACACTATTAAGTGTCTGAGAGCCTGGAGAGGCTTGGAGGAAGAAAGAATACTCTTAAGAGCCTAGAGAGGCTTGGAGGAAGAAAGAGTACTCGGTTTAAGCCTGGAGAGGCTTGGTTAAAAAGGAATACTTTGTTGAGAGTCTGAAGAGGCTTGATGATAAAAGAATACGTGTATATGTGATCAGATAGTGGAAAATCCAGTGGTGGTTTGCCCTGGGACTTGATGTAGCTCACTGGATTAGTGGGTGAACCAGGATAAATTCTTGTCTGAATCTTCTCTATCCCTTAAGCTATTTTAATTCAGTTTTCATCTAACAAAGGGAATCTAAAAGTATTTAAGTAAGAACTTTTCTTCTGAATTAAACTTGTTTTCAAACTACTTTGAGTCTGAACCCAGTTCAGAAGGTAATCAAAACTTCAGACTGAAACTCATCGTCTGAATCTTTTCAGAAGCTATTCTCTCTACCCTTAACTCTTCACTCTCCGCTATTATCTGATTATTTCTAACTAGGAAAGAGTCTGAAAAGTAAAATCACAATCAACATAATAAAACTCCACTCTTGACCAAATCATTTTAAACAAGAGTACTTACTGAACCTTCTGAAGTGGGTTCAGCAAGTTCTTTAACAAATCAGTTTTCAGCAAGTTATTGAAACGTTTAATACATTAGTGTAAAACATTTTTTAAACAACATGTTTTCTATTTTGAAGTTATTACTTATCAAAATCAGTTTTAAACAAGTTTCTAAAATGTTTTCATTAAATCTTCTGATGTGATTTCAGAAAGCACATTTGTACTTATCAAGTTCAGCAAGTCTCTGAAAAACTCTCTTTCACTAGCCTACGCTTAACTCTGATATTATTTACTATTTGGCAAAAGAGTTTTTCACAATAACCTGCATAGGTTAATTGATTAATAAGATGATTTTAAAAAGGGGTTTCCGAAAATTAGCGTAAAGTTTTAAAACACTATTCAACCCCCCTTCCAGTGTTTCCTGTGGTTCCAACAGGTCAGTCCTCTACCATGCCTTGTAAAGTTCAAGTATGGTAAATTCACCCAGATTTCAAAGGTTGAAAGGTCCCACATGTTCTCCTTCCATAAGGTGGATTAGACCCTCCACCAAATCAGAGACATACTGGAAACTCCTTATCTCTGCTTCCCATCCTCATAAACAATCAAAAGCTCCTTCCTTAGTGCTTCGACACCGATACCTCGATGGTAGTCCATGGTCAACATCCCAGCTGTACGCTTTCCCTCTATGTCGTAGCAGCTTCTGACACTTGCCGACAAGCGACGATGATCGATCTGGCAGTGTTTTCACCAATGATGACATATCTGGCATTGGCGAGCACAAATGATTTGACGATGGCTTCTCTACGAATGAGGATGTCGTACGACTCCAGATGTCAAACGATGGAGTTGTCGGTGCTCTTTTGCTTGAGAATCTTGAGGAGAGAGAATTGTGTGTCATTCTTCCTCTGATTTGTTAAGTGACATCATGTGAATGGGGAGACATTTTACTGTCGCCCACGGTTGGCGCCAAACTGTTCTCAAAAGTCTCCGGATGACCGAGCTTAAGACATAATCGACATTAAACCTAGTCGCCAAAGTGAGAAAGTATCAGATGTCCTAGGTCAAGGGTGTGCCCCTTTATTTATAGTAAATTAGGACGGGCCTTACCTAGGTGGCCCAATCAAACCCTAGCTTAAATAGACAACCTAATAAGCCCTTAGGTCAGGCGAGCTAGCAGAGTGGGTCTAGCCCCTGTCAAGGTCGGCTCAGGCTAGAAAAATATCCCTAACGGAACACAAAAGTAAATAGTTTGTTAAACTTCTTTGAATATTAAAATTAAAAAAATTGATAACATTAATACTAATGGTTAAGAATAAGAATATTTGGAAATTTTTTATCAAGAAGGAAAGTTTTTGTTAGATTAAAAATTTTTTGACAAAAAAAAATCCATTTCTTATATTCTTATTATTATCAAAACTAATAAAAAAATCTTTAAAATTTTATGGAGTCATTGATTTGCATTAATAAAAAAACTTCAAGTGAAGTGTTAGAAACATTTTGTTTTTAATTGAATTTGAAGGGAAATGCTAAGGAACTAAAAATAGATTATTTTTAGTGTAACTACTTTTAATATTATAAATACATATACAATACCGTGCTTTCCTCAATAAAATTATTTTATTTATGATTTCTTAATTGGCTAATGGTTTTTATTTAGTAAAATTTTTAAAATTATACCAATGACGAAATTGAATTTGCATAAAAAGAATATATAATGATACGATTTACTTAAAAATTGTATAATGTGAAAATGGTAATTACATTTTTAGAGATGTTGTTAGAGGATTTGTCTAATATGCACCCGTCAAAAATTGGTATAACCTTACACCAATGAGTCATTTAACCAAATATCCATCTTTAGAGCTTTGCTCAACATATATTTGTCGGGGAAAAAAAAACTCATTGTAAAGATAAAAAAGTTCTTTACACGCCAAATATAATAACAAATAATCTAGGGTAACATCGACAAAAAAAATAAAAGCAGAAATACAATGAACTCATGTTCCATTCTCTACATTATAATCAGCCTCATTGACAACTCAATTGCTCCCCTCAGGCAACGTGCTTTTTAAAGGAGACCAATTGATAAAATAATGGGTAATTTTTTGTTTTGTTATTATTGTGTAGTAATATTTGCATAAAAAGCATATATGATGATATGATTCACTTGAAAATTGTATAATGTGAAAATGGTAATTACATTCTTAGAGATGTTTTTAGGGGGTTTTTCTAATATGCACCCATCAAAGACGGGTATAACTTACACCAATTTTTTATCAGTTGTAGAGAATCATTTAATCAGATAGTCCATATTTTATGATTAATATTTCATGTAAGCAAAAATATACATGAATTATAGGGAGTCATTTAATCAAAATCTATCTTTAAAGTTTTATTCAACCTATAATAGTCAGAAAAAAAAAACTCATTGTAAAGAGAAAAAAACTTTCTATACGCCAAAAATAATAACAAATAATCTAGAGTAACATCGACGAAAAAAATTGGAGCAGAGAAATGATAAACTCATGTTCCATTCTCTATGTTATAGTTAGCCCCATTAACAACTTAACTGCTCCCCTCAAGCAACGTGTTTTTTAAGGAGACCAATTAACAAAATAATGGGTAATCTTTTTTTGTTATTGTTTGTAGTTACTTCAGATTATTTATTATTATTTTTGGTGTATAGAGAATTTTTTTTCTCTTTACAATAGACTATTTTTTCCAATAAGTATAGGTCAAACAAACCTAAAGGTCGACATTTTCATTAAGTGGGTAAAAAAGACTTATAAAATAAAAAATCTCTTGCTTATATGAACTATTAATCCTAAAATATGAATTATTTGATTAAATTTCTTTCTCTACAAGGAATGCAATGGGGTTTGAATCTAAGACCTCATGATAAACTACCCCAACTCGTACCACTAAGCGACCTAGTGGGTTAGCTATTTTGATTAAATAACTCCTTATAAACGATAAAATACAACCAATATAAAATTACACCCACTTCTAATTAGTGCATATTAGACAAACCCCTTCTTAGAAGATTGGTTAGTAAAACCCATAATTAAAATGAAACATTTTTGCTTACAAACTTGCCAATTAAGGGGGTTGTTCGGGGTGTTGCGAATTTTCAATTTTTAATTTTTAAAAATTATGAATCAAATTTTTACAGCTTAACCAAAAACTGAAAATCACTTTTTGTGGTTTTCAAAATATCTGTTTTGAAAACCATAAAAAGTGATTTTCAATTTTTGATTTTTTAAAATTTTGAATCAAGTTATCACAACTCAACCAAAAACTGAAAAACACTTTTTATGGTTTTCAAAATATCTATTTTGAAAATCATAAAAACTGATTTTCAATTTTTGATTTTAAGTTGTAAAAATTTGATTTAAAATTTTTAAAAATCAAAAATTGAAAACTCGCAACCACCCCGAACAAACCTAAATTACCATTTAGTGAGATAATACAAAGTAAATAATTAACAAATAAGTTTATCCTATTTAACAGAAATTACTCAAAAAGTAAAAATGCCCTCCTAATATTGGAGTCTCGGAAAAAATAATCAATCAGTTAATTTGCAGGGTGCTGCCTTGTTTCTCTTTTCAGAGCTAAAATAAATGGAGACCCTCTTTGATGAAGCCACAAGTATTCACTTTCACGAGCAGGTTGGAATTAACACCAACAGAAGTTAGAACCAAATTGAAATTATGAAGTAAATGATTATTTATAAATTTACTTAATTGGAACTTATCAATCAAACAAAAGAAAGAAAAGGACGGCATGCAGTTTCTATTTATACAGATGTTCAAACCAGCACAAGTGTATCAATCTAAATACTATATTTTCCTTGAATTTTGGTGGACCATGGATGATAATGAGATACCAAATTGCTTTCCTCCATTTTATAGTAGGGTACTTAGCTACCACTGACGATTTTTCTATCAAAAAGAGAGAAAATATACCCCAGAAACACAAACATTCTGTGAATATTTTAAGGACCTCCATCAAAGCAAAATGAATCTATTAGAAAAGATTTCAAAGGAAAGAAAGTAAAACAAAAAATCGAGGAACAAATTTAATCATGCAAGTTGAAACTTTACTCCTTTTATTATGGAAAGCACAAAGAGTATGCAGAATTAACTGTACATACTCAACTTTATCAGATGCAGAATTAAGGACCTCCATCAAAGCAAAATGAATCTATTAGAAAAGATTTCGAAGGAAGGAAAGTAAAACAAAAAATCAAGGAACAAATTTAATCATACAAGTTGAAACTTTACTCCATTTATTAGCGAAAGCACAAAGAGTATGCAGAATTAACTGTACATACTCAACTTTATCAGATTAGAAGGGCCTAAGATTTCCCTCCAAACAAAATCACTAGAATCTCTGTCACTTTCTATTTGCCTATAGATGTACAGAAAGATTACAAACAAGCCAAACAAATCTTCAATGAAGGAATTGAAGATAGGGCTTGTAAAGATTTCTAGACGTTTGAAATCAGCCAGTGAGATCTCTAAGTAGATCGCAAGTCCCTCTCTAACCTATCATCACTTCAATATACAAACAACAGAAGCAATCTATACACAAAACCAACCACAACAAGAGATACTATCTGCTGCTATCATCAGTTTCTATTTCTGCTTGGCTTACTCGGTGGAAGAAAACAAGGCTACAGAGATGCCAGCCAGGTTCCTACCACTCAGCCTTGACTTGGATTTCCTCAACGGTGCTTTTGGAGTTTCAATTTCCTGAAACCCACTTCCATCCTCCTGCAAATCAAGTGGTGTACGAAAAGCAAAAATTTTCTTCTTTGGCGTACTATACTCAAAGTGCAACTTCTTAGCAATCTCAGTCTGCAACAGCAAAACCCAACAGCTACAAATTAGAACAATCAATTGAAACACAAATGAATCACACTGAATTACAATGCTATTCTGAGACTTACTGCTTCTCTAATCGTTTTAGAGACAAGTAAAAGTTGCTTCAAATCTTCATGGTCCACACCACACAACACCCTTATCTGCAATTCAACCAAAGAAAAAAAAAACCATAAATTTTAGAAAACCCAATACACAATCAGAAACGAAGACTCATTGAGGGTAAAAATCCAAGCTTGAAATTGCCATACTCACCAGAATATCCAGAGGAAGGGCTTCAAGGCGAGACCTTTCCTCGTTGATAGTGATTCTCCCACTACACACTCGCTTCAATGGAGTCATCACTGGACTTGAATCGAGTGGAGAAGCTTCTACATTGTTGGAAACCACAACCCTCTTCCTTCCCAATGCTCGAGTATAACTATAACCCTCAAACCCTAATGCCATATCTCCAATTAACCTAAATACCAGCACACTCAAAACTTCACAATTTAAAACCCTTATCCCTTAATACAAGCACGCTGAAAACTTCACAGTTCACACCCTTTTTCCGTATCTGAAAATACCCAAAAGCCAACTATTTATCAGTAATTGATCAGAGAACAGAGAACCACCCAAAAAATAAACTTTGTGGGCGAATCAACAAATAGCGTAAAGAAAATTTGCGGAAAAATAGGGTTAGGAGACAAGAACCAACCTAGGTTTACGGGGGTTTCTATTTGTAGTGGTTGCTGCGGAAAGGGAAACCAGAAAAAATGAATGAATTTTGATGATCAAAAACTCGACAGTTCGCTTTGAGAATTTTGGTAACAAATGGGGGGAAATGGGGTTCATTTAAATATGAACCCACCAAATAAACTTTTTGAATAAACAGTAAAAAAACGCGGAGTGATTAATTTACGGGAAGGTTCGAACCAAAATATCAATCGCTTTTTCTCTCTTTGCTATTGCAAATTGGCGGTTAAAATTGGAGAGAGAAAGAAACAAAAACTAGCCGTTGGGGTGAACACGTGGCAACGTGGGAGAGGATGTAGGATGTAAGTGGGACTTGACGTGGTGCTTGGTCGGCTAAGTCGGTAGCTTCGAGAACACGTTGCGTGTATCTGGACGTGTGAATATGGTGGACCGTCGCTGCAGTGGATCACAGCACACGGAATCTCTATGCAGGGACACGTGTGTGATGGCTTGATCGACTGTGTAAAGTGGGTAACCGAACATAAGGTGGAGCCCACCAAAGAGTGTTCTTAGTTTGACGAAAATTTCTATGTAGGCGGCTGACGAGTTGGCGGCCGTTTGCTGTTTTGCGTTGGCTGTTACAAAAGTTGGCTGTTCCAAGTTTTATACTATCTACGAATCCAATGTGAGGGTTTTTATGTCTTTCACTCCTTTTTATTTTTTTTTTTATGATTGGTCAAAACCATTGTTAATTGAATCGTATGAAGAAACTTGGAAGCAGGCATGTCTGTTCTTATTGGTAATGATAAGCAGAGCAAAAGTGGGAGAATTAACAACAGCTAAATGATCGTTTGATTTATATTTAAATAAAATTGATTTTAGAATTAGTGATTAAAAATAAATTATATATTTTTTATTAAACACATTAAAAAAATTAATTTAAAATTGATTTTACATTATTATAACCAACTGATAATCAAACGCAATATAAAGAATCTATTTAACCACATGTTGCATGCCAATTTCATATAAATCAAATTCAATGTGATGCTGTATAATTTTTTTAAAAGTGAAAAACGATAAGCCTCGGATTGACTAATAAGTCTCGGATTCTCACTCCACATTCACAATTCTTTTATGTGAAGCCTATTCATTCGTAACCGAAGGCCTTTGGCGTTCCATGGGGTCTCTTAATAACAGGGATAATTGTCAATCCCTTAACTCTTAAGGTGTGCAAAGCTTTATCTCGATTTCTTAACGTAATTCATGATATTTTTTAAATTCAAATTAAGAGCCATTGCTTACACACTTTTACCCACTTTATACATTTTATTGAATAATGGATAACAAACTATTTACATATATTTCTCTTCTTTTTTATTGAATAATATCAAGCCACGTCAGTAATACTTTCACCGTCCTTTCTTTTTGTTTTCTTATTATATTTCCTTTCCATACCAAACAAAACCTAGACTTTTTAAATTTTTATCACCATAATTATATGCTGAGAGTTTTGTAAAGGACAAAGAAGAATGAGTCATAAGTGATTTCAAAATAAAATAGAATAAAAAAATAAAAGATCAACCTATTAAATTATAATTTTAAAGGGAGTTTTTTTACCCAATACCAATACGAGTTGACATGAAAGGTTCGTTTAGTACACATGATAACTTGATAAGAGACAGGATATGATAATTATCATATCCTATCACTTAGAGGTGTTCGTGGTTCGGTTTGGATCGGTTGAGGCACAAAGTCATCCAATCCAATCATTGCGGTTTTATTATTTCATCATTTAATCGATTTTGATTTTTTTTCAAATTCGATCCAATTTAAATTAGATTGGATTGGTTTGGTTTTTATTTTTTAAAGAAACAATAAATATTTTATAAAATTGATAAAATAATGAATTAATAGTAAATATTTTTTTATTATAACTTATATTTAGTAAAATTAATATAAAATTATATTAAAAAATAACATGAGACATGAAAATTAATTTAAAACTAGTTTTATTTTGATATATTTATAGAAATATTAACATGATATTAGATAATAAAATCATAAAAAATATATTAGTATAAGTATTTTTATAAATATATAAGTATACAAGTATAAATATATGATTATTTTATAAGTAATAATATATGTATATATAAGTTCGGTTTAGATCGGTTTTTAACATAGGATCCGAAAACCAATCCAATCCAATAAAAAAATTTCGATTTTTACAATTTGCAATTTTTTGGACTTCGGTTTGATTCGATTTTTGCGGTTTGCATTGGATTGGATATGAACACGCTTACTATCACTTATCATGTGTTTGTTGCACCAATAGGATATGATAACTCTATCATGTGGCTTATCTTATCATTTCCTCCTAGTGTAATTCTTATCCTAAGGGGGAGCTGGGTTAGGGAGTAGTAGGATAAGATAAAAAATTTCTCTCATTTATCCCCTCTTTTCTCTCTCCCTCCCTCTCTTTCCTCTCTCTCCTCCTCTCTCTCTCCTCTCTTTCCTCTCTCTCATGTTCCCCTCTCTCTCCACTCCCTCTCTTCTCCCACCACTCTCCTCTCCCTCTCCCTCTCCCTCTCTCCCTTCCCCTTCCTCCTTCTTTCTCTCTCCTCTCTCTCCCCCTCTCTCTTCCCTCTATCTCTCTCTCCTCTCTCCCCCTCTTTCCGCTCCCTCTCTTTCTCCCCTCTCTCGTCTCTTCTCTCGTTCTCCCCTCTCCTCTCTTTGTCCTCTCTCCACTCATTCTCTCTCTTCCCTCTCATCTTTTTATGATAATTTTGATATTATTTTTAAAAAAAAATTATTCTTTTTTATTAAATTTAAATGTTTTTTCATAAATAAATATTTTTTTATTTATGTATGCTTATTGAAAAGTTAAAAATTAAATTTTAATTTAATTTAGTTTTATAATAAGGGTAATTTTGTCATATCAATATTTTTTATATCTTATCTTATCTTATCATCTGTCCATTTCAAACGTATGATAAGATGAAATAATGTTATCCGCCTCTTATCCTAGTGTGCATCAAACATAGGATATGATAAGAGCTTATCATGCTCTTATCATATCCTATTTCTATCCAACTCGTCTATCCTATCATATCATATCTTGTCCACCAAATAGGCCCGAAAGGATAATTTCCTATCATATCCTATTTATAGTTTTGTTTGCAAGATAAGATAAGTCTATCATGCTGGACTATCCTATCCTTTTCTGGTGTAATTTTTATTTTCAGGGGGTCTAGATTAGAGATGGACAAGATAAGATAGATTTTGCTCTTTCATTTTTATGCTGACCTCTTAACACTTCTCTCCTCCCTACTCTCCTATCATTTCGTTATCCAATTCTTCTATCATATCCTAACTATTAAATAAGTATAAAATATCAAGGTTCAAATCCTAAAAGTTGTCACTTTGGAAGAGGTTTAATTTAATTACTACCACCCTCCATCTAAGCTTAATCTTGCAACAATATTAGTAAAGGATTCTTAATTGAAGACCAAAGAAAAGGGTGAGTAACTTTTCATTATTTTGAAGTTATAAAGTAATTAATGAAGTGAAATAAATTACAAAGTGAACTGAGTTCCATTTCATTATTTGGAAGTAATAAAGTAATTAATGAAGTAAAATAAAGTTCAAATTGAACTTGCAATAATACCCTTTTAATGTATCTATTCAGTTCAGGAATAATTCATATTTGAGGTGGCAAAGATGAGAGCTTAAAATAATTAATTTATACTTTATTTTATAGCATTCATGATTTAACATGAAAATGTACTTAAAATGTAGCATGCAAATAAAATTATAATTCAATTACACATTATAAATGAGATCCATTCCTAACGTTTTTGCAAAATTTTACGTAGAGTTTGTGATTTTTCTATTCGATTGGCGTATTGAATATATGAGCTAAATATGTGTTGCCAGAAAGAAATATTAATTGCAGGATAAAAATGAATAAACTACCAAATCAGTCCCTGCCTTTTTTATGGTCATGTAATTTAGTCCCTAAAAAATAAAAAAAAACTCCAATATAGTCCCTAACTTCTTGTTTTTTCTTTCACTATAGTCCAACAGTGTGTTTTCTGTTAATTTTTTTGAGACGTATCACGTTTAGTGACACTCTATCACACTATTTGTCACTAAAGTGTCCACTGTGACACAAAAATGATGTGATTTTATTAAATTTATAGCTTGAAAAACTTCAACTCCAACTGTTGTGTGCTTCCCTATTCTCCTTTTTCTCTCTTCACTCCCTTCTTCGTTGGAAGGTTTTAACCCCAATGACGTTATTTTTGTATACCGATGGCAAATAGTGTTACACAGTGTCACGAAACATGACACGTCGTAAAAAAATTAACGGAAAACACACAGTTCGACTATAGTGACAGAAAAATCAAGAAGTCAGTGACTATATTAGGTTTTTTATTTCTTAGAAACTAAATTACATGACCCTAAAAAAATTAGGGACCGATTTGCTAGTTTACTCGGCCAAAAATATATATTACCTTTAGATTGTTTCATCGTCATCAAAATAACATGTAGCTGAGGTTGGCGCATTTCATAAAATTTAGTTTCGTCATCTAATGAACAGTTTAGACCCAAAGAAATTTGCAAGACAAGGAAAATTATTATAGACAAGATATGAGAAAAATATAGGCAATTAAGATATTTTTTTTACCAGTGCTGATGGTCAAAATTTTCAATCAGATGCAAGTTAAAAAGTGATAGTAATAATCAGATTGGGATAAGTTGTAATTGATATTTGACAAATTGAAAAACCAAAACCAAAGTCGCCAATGACAGTTACAATTTAGAAAATTGCCAATTAGACTTCCGATTTAAATGTTTTTAAGCAACTTCCAATTCTCATATTAAACACTAAAGTCATAAGCCTGATGAATGACTTTTTAAATCGTCAGTAATACGACTTTGTTTTTGAAGTCTTCAATGCTATGTTGAGAATTTTGAGATTGAATTACATCATTATGGTAAAAAAAAAAAAAATTAAGAAGCTACTAGATCAAACTTCTAGAATAAAATATCAACGAACAGTGCACATAAAAAGCAAATTACTGGACTGAATATAAAATGTTTGGGTGGGGTGTTTAGACCTGAGGAGAGAGATAACAAGGAAAGTGGGAAAATGATAGATGCAGGAAGTAGTAAGTAATGTAATGTGAAAGAAATATAGAGATAGAAAGAGGGGAGGGGTGGGGTGTGGTGTGGGGTCTTCATATCAGAATCCAGATTGAATTCATTTGACCACTTTTTTTTTACGTTACACAACATTAATCCAATGTAAAGTATAATACCATCAATATTCATATGAGGTGGGGTAGGTGGGGTGTGGTGTCTTCATATCAGAATTCAGAATGAATTCATTTGACCACTTTTTTTTTTACGTTACACAACATTAATCCAATGTAAAGTATAATACCATCAATATTCATATTAGCTTGTTACAGCAAGGAAACAGTGGTTGGTCACAGTGGAAGTGGACTGTGACCCCAGACGGACTCTACATACAAGGTCAGGGTTCGAATCCTGGAGTCGCCACTCTTGAAAGGACTTTACCTAACCACCACTCCCGGCCGAGAGTTAAACCCACAGCTATATTTACGGGGGATTCTCAGTCAAAGACAAATAAAATATTAACTTGTTACACCAAGAAACAATTGAAGCAGTCCTAGTTATCCCCAAGAGGGCACTCAACAGAACTTACTGTTCATCGATGATATCTTGATAATCAAATAGTAAAATTCACAACTTTTTTCCTTTGGCTATGTCCACCAGCGTTCTTTGTGGTATTTATATCGAGAATTTGGTTCCCTAAAGTGAGAGTGCCCTTCAGATCCCAAATATAAATACAGTTTTTTACGTGACTGTTTAAAACTGTTAAAATGAAAATACGATTCACAAAACCGGAAAAGAACGCGCTGACTGCCACAGTTGAAACTTGACTCGTTAATAGAGAGCAGTGGAAAATATCTCACCAACAAAATGGCGAACAAAAAGTCCACAATCCTTACTCCACTTAAAAATTTACTTGTATAAATTATATATGCAAAACTTTGATCAGCTTTTTGTCAAACAATGAACGATTAGACAATGAACTATTTTGATCATTGGCTACAAAAGAACATTGATTTACCTGATTGGAACAGGGTGACCGCATAAACATTAAGGAATTTTAGTCCGAGTATCCATTTTCAGACCGATTATTGAAACTGCCATCATCCTTCAAGTCCTTCTCCATCATTGAATCATAACAGAAACTCCACATTGAGACGCAGTTTTCACGACCTATATTAAATGAAACAAAAATTATTAATAAAAACTAGTAAAAATTGTACCACAAAATATATACGGTTTCTCACAACTTCTGGAGATCTACAGTTTAAAGATAATATAAAATTAGGTTTCGATCATTAAACTAGTGTGATATCATTGCTAATATTGAACAGAAACAGTAATGGAATAAAACAAACTACAACCCCCCACCCAAAATATATATATGCTTCAAGATCAAAGATACCACTCAAACACAAATCTCCATTGCTATCATCTGGAATTACAAATCTTCGGTGGCCTGAGGATGACACAGCATGGGGCAGAAATGGATGGAAAGTGAAGCAGTTGACCGTGTCTGTGCAACATGGAGAACAAAAGAAAGCTTATTACAGTTATGAAAATGAAAAATATATACAGAGAAAATCTACTGCCAACTAGCTGATCACTAACTCATAATAGTATATTGCAAAAAAATCAAATCCATCTTTATGGAAGGAGAGAAACTTTGTGGGAAAAAAAGGGTCTCTCACTTCCCTCTTTTGATGTCTGCCCAATATTTAAGGATTTTAAGAGTACATAGTGAATAAAAGTAAATGTGCCAAAATATTGCTTTTTTACATTATGGGACTAAAATTTAGCAGATGAACTGAAAACAGAGGAGAGGAAGAGGGAAAAGAATGCAGAATACACATATGCAAACATCAGGAAATGGTCCATGGAATTAGGATAAATGGGCTTAGCACAGAAAATCGAATCATGCAATTAAAGTACCATGACCTCCTCATTAACATAAAATTCATTTTACTGCCATAGTTTGATGTATGTATCTCTACATTGTCAAAACATGAGGTTCATAATACAAGCATATTAAGGAGGACAATTGGAATTAGGAATGTGAATAGAGGCATACTGAAGAATAACTGTGTCAAAAATGAGGATATTATCAAAATGGTGACAAGCTAAGTTGAAAGAAACTAAAATGGATAGGCAATTGAGATTGTTTCAAAGATATGATTGCAGCACTATAGAAGTTTAGATAGTTCAACAGTGACATATGAGCAATAGTGGAAGAGTGGAAGATAAAGCAACACATAATTTGTAAGTATCAAAGAAACACACAATGAAAATAAACACATTGCAGACATTGTTCTAAAGTGTTGAGATATTCTGTTAGATATAATTATGATTTATTGTATATTCTCTCATGATTCTATTGTATAGTTTCCTTAGTTAGGTTGATTCTAACCCCTAAACTCTAGGGATTGATTATGTCACATCTGTGTATATATATTGCTGTATTTTGTCAATAACAGCAACCCTTAAATACAATTCAGTATTTTCAACTTTATTTTCAAGTTGGTACCAGAGCTCTTCTGGTCCAAGGAACCGTTTTTAATCTAGTCGCCCACCTAGGTCATTGTTTTTTTTTTTTTTCAGCGGCTGCCTGCGTGGACGCCGCCAAAGTGTTCAGAAGTCACCGATCTGCCACCCCACCGCGCGCCGGCTCCGTCGCCTCCGCCACGCGCTCTCACGCGCCGTTTTTCTCCAAGTTGCTCGCCAGCGCGTGGGGTCCACGCGCCACCCTCCCGGCCTCCGTTCGCGACGCCGTTTGTTCCGTTGGGTTCGTCGGCTCTTCCTCTTTCCGTTTTGACCACTTTCAGGTTGTGGGTCACACTTTTTGGTCGCTCTTGTTGCTGCCAGACTGTTTTTTTGTGGTTGTTTGGGTGTTCTTGTTGCTGCCAGACTGTTTTTTGGTGGCTATTTGGTGTTCTTGTTGCTGTTTGGTTGTTTTTGTTGTTGCAAGACTGTTTTTGGTGGTTGTTTGGGTGTTCTTGTTGCTGCCAGACTGTTTTTTTTGGTGGCTGTTTGGTGTTCTTGTTGCTGTTTGGTTGTTTTTGTTGCTGCAAGACTGTTTTTGGTGGCTGTTTGGTGTTCTTGTTGCTATTCTTCCTTTTTTTTCTACATGGCGGAGATTCCGGTGGTCACTATTGCTCGCACTGGTAATTCTACAGTCTGTCTCTCTCATTCTACGTCTATTGGATCTTGGGTTTTGGATTCCGGTGCTTCTGATCACCTAACTGGTAATGTCTCCTTTTTCCCTAACTTATCTTTACCTAAAACTCCACATCATATCACCCTTGCAGATGGGTCAAAAGTCCAAGCCACTGGTATTGGGCAAGTATCACCTCTTCCCTCACTTCCATTAAAATCAGTTTTACTAGTTCCTAGCTGTCCCTTCAATTTAATTTCTATAAGCAAGTTGACTCGATCACTAAACTGTGCCATAACCTTCACTTCTGATTCTTTCGTGATACAGGACCGGAGTACGGGACGGACGATTGGAACTGGAACTGGATCTGAGTTATTCAATATTTTCCAAACTTTCTATTCAGAAATAAAAACTCAGTTTGGCAAAGGAATTTGTATTCTATGAAGTGACAATGCTAAAGAATACTTCTCTAATTGCTTCAATTCATTTATGACTTCCCATGGCATTCAACATCAATCTAGTTGTCCTTATACACCTCAACAAAATGGTGTAGCCGAGCGAAAACATAGACATATTGTGGACACTGCTCGTACTCTTTTATTGAATGCAAATGCACCTCCAAAGTTGTGGGGCCCTGCTGTTCTTACTGCAGGATATTTAATAAATCGGATGCCATCCTCTGTTTTGAATGATCAGGTTCCTCATTCCCTATTATACCCGTTGGATCCTCTTTACTCTGTTCCCCCTCGTGTCTTTGGTTGTACTTGTTTTGTCCATGATCTTTCCCCAAGTCGTGATAAGTTGTCTGCTCGTGCTATCAAATGTGTGTTCTTAGTATACTCTCGTGTCCAAAAGGGGTACCATTGTTACTCTCCCACTACACATCGGTTCTACACCAGTGCAGATGTCACTTTCTTTGAAGACACACCATATTTCATTGCCTCAGATGTCTCTCCAGTTGACTCCGATCTCTATTCTCAGGTATTGCCTATTCCTCATTTTGATTCTGTTGTGTCTACACTTGATACTTGCGAGACACCTGAGCCTCCACAGCCTCCACCAGAGTCTCCACAGCCTCCACGGCCCCCTGGCCGCCCTCCACACCGATTTGGGGTAACTTATGAGCGTCGGTCATATCCTATTGTTCCTCCTCCAATTGGGTCGTGTGATTCAGCCCCGGCTCCAATCTCTTCACCTACTCCGGCTCCACCTGCCTCAGTTGACTTTCCTATTGCTCTTCGTAAAGGTAGACGTTCTACTTGTAATCCTCATCCTATTTATAACTTTCTCTCATATCATCGTTTGTCTCCTTCCTATTATGCTTTTGTTTCTGCTATTTCCTCCATTACCATACCCAAGACAGTACAGGAGGCCTTAACCCATCCAGGATGGCGACAAGCTATGATTGATGAGATGACAGCCTTAGACTCTAACCATACTTGGGCACTTGTACCACCTCCGCCTGGCAAATCCGTTGTTGGCTGTCGGTCGGTCTTTAATGTTAAAGTGGGCCCTGATGGACAGGTGGATCGATTGAAAGCCCGTCTTGTGGCTAAGGGATACACACAGGTGTATGGTTTGGATTACAGTGATACTTTCTCTCCAGTTGCGAAGATGGTCTCAGTCCGCCTATTCTTGGCCATGGCTGCTATGAGGCATTGCCCCTTATTTCAATTAGATATCAAAAATGCTTTCTTACATGGAGATTTGGAGGAGGAGATATATATAGAGCAACCCCCCGGGTTTGTTGCTTAGGGGGAGTCTGGTCTTGTGTGTAAATTACGGAAGTCCTTGTATGGCCTTAAACAATCCCCTCAAGCTTGGTTTGGTCGGTTTAGCAAAGTTATACAAGAGTTTGGAATGATCCGCTGCGAGGCAGACCACTCTGTTTTCTTTAAACGCTCACTGACACATAAATATATCTATCTCATGGTTTATGTAGATGATATTGTGATTACAGGTGATGATCAGGAGGGCATCAAGGCTCTAAAGCAGCACTTTTTTAAGCACTTTCAAACTAAGGATTTAGGTCCTCTGCGCTACTTCCTTGGGATTGAGGTTGCTCAGTCAAAGTCTGGTATTGCTATTTCTCAGAGAAAATATGCTCTTGACATTCTGGAAGAGACCGGACTCAGATTGTAAGCCAGTTGACACCCCCATGAATCCCAATGTGAAGCTTCTACCTAACCAGAGGGAGCCCTATTCTGACCCAGGGAGGTATCGCAGACTAGTGGGAAAATTGAATTATCTCACCATGACCAGACCTGATATATCCTTTCCTGTCAGTGTTGTAAGTCAGTTCCTTAACTCCCCTTGTGAGAGTCATTGGCATGCAGTTGTTCAGATCCTTAGATATATCAAAAGATCACCTGGAAAGGGACTTGTTTACAGTGATAGATGACATACAAACATTGTTGGATACTCCGATGTAGACTGGGCAGGTGATGCAAGTGATAGACGGTCAACAACAGGTTACTGTGTTTTCTTGGGTGGTAATCTTGTTTCATGGAAGAGTAAAAAGCAAAGTGTTGTTGCAAGATCAAGCACAGAAGCAGAGTATCGTGCAATGGCTCACACCACATGTGAGCTCTTGTGGCTAAAGTTCTTAATTCAAGAGTTGCAGTTTTGCAAGGTTGGTCATATGGAACTAATGTGTGATAACCAGTCAGCCTTATACCTCTCCTCTAATCCAGTTTTTCATGAGAGGACAAAGCATATAGAGGTTGATTGTCATTTCATCAGAGAAAAGATCCTCTCCGGTGTCATCAAGACTTCCTCAGTTTGCTCCAAGGATCAACTTGCAGATATCTTTACTAAATCTTTGCGGGGTCCTAGGATAACATATATATGTGACAAGCTGGATGCATATGATATGTATGCTCCAACTTGAGGGGGAGTGTTGAGATATTCTGTTAGATATAATTATGATTTATTGTATATTCTCTCCTGATTCTATTGTATAGTTTCCTTAGTTAGGTTGATTCTAATCCAAAACTCTAGGGATTGATTCTGTCACATCTGTGTATATATATTGTTGTATTTTGTCAATAACAGCAACCCAGAAATACAATTCAGTATTTTCAACTTTATTTTCAAGTTAAATGAGGCAGAATACTTTAAGAAACAAATAGATCTGTTAAGGGTGACAAATTCAAAAAAATTGAGATCAAAGCCAAGATTGAGATAAACCACCAAATCTTTTAAGAGTTCAGGACTTCAGTACCTAACGCAGCCTCAAAACTTGACACCCACTGCCCAGTTTGAAGCTCATATATATGTACTAAACCATCCTGAAGCAAGAAATGCAAAAGAAAAATTATTTAGAAAGATAAGAGGATATTAATTGATCATCATTGAGACAACAGGAATGGTCAAGGACGAAAATACCTGGCCGCCTGTACCAAGATGCTGTCCAGAAGGGTCAATATCAAACAGTATCCGCTGATTGGTGCTTTCTGCTGATCTGTATAACCTAGTAACAAGGTGCATAAATGCAATCATCTCAGCTCACACCATGTATGAATGCCTTAAAAGAATCTATAAATCAAGGGAAACAACATAGTCGGAGCCAGTCAAGGTTTCATAACAATGGAATTATTGCACAAAACCATATGACAACAAACAAAAAACAGGTCTTTGGAGCACACACATCAGCAGTTAATAATTAATATGGGAACTTAGCTTGAAATCCATATGCTCTACTTGGTAGCAGTTAATCAAAGTATTTAGACTCTTTTGACAAGCATATAATGTGCCCCTTTTGACTATTAAAAAATGGACAAGTCTATGACAATTTCAATATGTATATCCATCCTTTATTTTAGGGCATTACTATAGGTTGTACTTTTGTCATTCCTTTGAGTTGGTTTTGTTTATTAGAAAGTAGACTCCACATTTAGTTAATACTCATCTTCAATTCACAATTTCACATAAAATATTCATACAAAAATCCAGTCAAATGAAGTGAGAAAATAGTACTTGTAGACACAATCGACAGCTTTGCGCACATCCCAGCAGAGTATATAAGGGTCCTTCAACAAATTTAAATTTTAGATTTGTTAATATCATATATGATGCAAAACAGTGTTAAAATGCAGCCATGAAAAAGGGGGAGGGGACACCCTGCATCAGAGATATTAATACTATGGATTAACTTGAGCTTGAAGTAAAAGTTGTGTAATAATAACATGATCTATAGAGCAATCAGTAATCTAGATCAAGAGAAGGAAATGTGCAAATCTTACCTTCCGACCTCCCGTATATAAATAATTTCCATCTCTGGAAAATTGGACCTGAAGGAGGGGAAATCTCAGGCTCTCTTTTCAATTCTATAATGAGAATCAATTATTATTTATTACAAATTACAAGTAACCCTAACTTACATGTGTAATCCCACCTTCTTGACCATGCAAAACGTACAAGAGCTCCATGTTATCTTCCCTATAAATAGCAGTAGTTTGACTGTAAGAACCCAAAGCTAGCATCCCAGTATGAGATGGAGAAAAAGCCATTGCAGATATAATACCTGCATTGATATATACTGAATTATATTTATGTGTTGGTGTCACATAATTTTCTCAGACATTTTCTTTATAGCCATTGCTAAAGCCCTTGCCCAAAAAATCTATTCAGTAGCTGCTCCAATCAGAAAAATTACCTGTTAGGCCTTCTTTTTTATCTTTTACTGTTGAATACAATTCAAAATCCCTACCAGGGCGATGTAAATCAAACATCCTGATACATTTGTTGTATCCAGCAAATATCCTACAAGATAAAGCAAGTGTTTAAGGTTCTTGATCATCTTTTAGTAACCTTCATATATTGAAAAACAACGGAGAATCAGATGTTGACTGAGAAAGGTATATTGTTTTGCCATAGCATTTTCAACATAGTAACCCAAGGGATGGTAGTATATCTAAATGTCCTAAAGAAAGTTTATGAAAGATTTAAGGAAAAAGCTTGGGACCTGTGAGCATGAGACACAAGTTATCAGAGAAACATTGCATTTGCATCAAGAATATGCCAACTACAGTTCGTTGAAGAGAAACTTGTTGCTTACTTAGTCCCAGCAGGATTAAAAGCAATTGAAAAGGCAGCAGTGATTTCATCCATATCATCATATGCCCGATACGTGCAACGTAACTGCAGGTTTCATTGGAAGCAATGGTCAGAACTCAGAAACCATAATAACAGTACAGAAACCACGATGTGTCTTCAAAGGTGCTAATAACATTAGTACTCAGGCATAACATTTAAACCTATAAAGAACAAACACTCCAAGATAGAAGCTATATCCCAGTTCAACCAGAGCTAGAACTGCCACTGCCACCTGATACAAATTTCTTTCACCTCAATATACTACTCCTACATTCAACTTTGGAATAATGAATATTTGAATATCAAACTTTGACTTTTTTGAAATACTTTCTACGCAAGGCTGATGTTGATTATCTGGATTTTTCATTTTTCTGTGTCAAAAACTTTAAGCACAAAACCAAAGGGTATAATAACAAAATTACCTGCCCTGACGAAGCATCCCATAGATGTATTGGATGGTCACGAGTAGTAGTCGCGAAAACATTGGTCACCACATCTGAAACATTCATTGACATAGACTAACAGACATCATTATCAGTTATCAAAGAATATAATAAGCCTCTCAATCTAAAGAAAATTTCCAATATCCCTATAAATACACACTTCCCTCAAAATAGCTACCTTTAATTTGACGGAAACACACAGAGATATTCTCAGATAACAGAAATACCTGAGGCGGACATGTAAGGATACCAACAGAAATCATGTATAGACTCTCCTTCCCTCATGACTAGACTTGCAGCAAAGGAATCTGCAACCAACAACAACAACAGTAACCGAAAATTCTTCCTTCGCTCAAATTATCATATCATCAAATTTTAATAATTTACAGTTGCAGGCAAAAAGCATTCACTCGCTGATGTATCTCAAAACGCAAAGACTTACCGTCGTCCGAAGCATTAAGAGGAATGTCACTTTCGCTACCCGGTCTGAAAAATTGCAAAGCGAAGTGAATAATTGCATGCAATTATTAGATTATGATTAGATAGGTGAAATTGGAATAGAAGGTCGTGAAGAGAAGGTTTACAGCGTGAAAAGGCGGAGAGTGTTGTCGTCGGAAGAGGTGAGGAAACAGGAGCCATCGGATGACCTGAAAGAAATGGGGAGAGCGCAAATTTGAAGTTGAATTGGAGAGGGAGAGTGGAAGATAAGAGTGAGAATGAGGAAATGGGGTTAAGTTACCATTTAACGGCCTTGAGGAAATTGTTAGGGTTAGTTGGAGTGATGAACTGGCGGTGGAAGTGGTAGGTTCTATGAGGAGAGACATCAAACCGAAGCACGGGCCACGAGAACTCTTCGGTTGGGTTGGGTACATTGGTTTGAACCACCTCTTCTTCTTCCATCGCCACTGCCCCAACCATGCTTCTGTTGCTGAGCAGTGCCGACTTTTGCTTATTGCTTCTTCATCTATCAGCTATAAGCGCCAAAACTCACTCCCTCGGTCCCTCTCCCTCGTCCTGTGAATTTTCTATTTTTTTTTAAAGGAAACCATCAATTTGTTCCGTGTAATTTATTGCCAAGTCAATCCCTAAATGAGCAAAAACTAAAAATTAGACTATAAAATTGTATTTCGTCCTGCAAGTTAGTCCTTCTGTTAACAAGAGTAAATTAACAGTGTTAGTTGTGCTTATGTGACACATTAAATGTCACCCTGACACTCCACATGTCATGTTTGTACAGGATAGAGAATGAATTGAATGTTTAGTGAAAATTACATGGACCAAAATGAAAGAAGTGAAAAATGTTTTAAATTGAAAGCGCGTCTGGGAAGTTTGTACATGAACCCTAATTTTATGCGCAACAATGGCCGGAAGAAACTCACAATCCCAGTTCAATGATGAATCTAACAGTACAACAAGCTCCAGAGGCAATAGTGTTGGAGGCAGTGGAAGAAATGTGAGATTCTGCAACTGTGGGAGAAAAGTTGTGGTTCGCACCTCCAAGACACAGAGAAATCCTAGAAGAGCATTCTATACTTGTGAACTACCAAAGGTAAATTGTATATCGTACATTCACTTTTATTTGGTTTTAATCCACCATTAATAAAATTTCCCCCAACTATAGCTCCACCATTAAAATAAATTTTGCAGAATGATGAGTTTAGATGTGGGTACTTTGTCTGGTGATGATTGATGCAAATACAGCTACAAGGGATGACTTTTTGAAAATGAAGCTTTTAACAAAGATTGACAAATTGCAAATTGAACTTAAAGGATTAAGGATGGGTGTGAGAGTTCTTTGTATTTTCCAGTCGGTTTTGTTGATGTTATTAGTGGTGCTATTTGTTTTAATTTCTAGATGGTGTAGTGCATTGTGATGCACCAATTCCACGTACTACCAAATTGGTGTCTCGTTGAAATGAATGAAATGAAATTAACATTTGCATATCATTGGTTGTTTGTTATTGACTTTTAAATGTGTAACATCTGATTTAGCTTTAAATTTAATTAATGAATTGAAAATGTCATTTCCAAATTGTGATTTCCATTTTAAATTTCTCAACTTCTCAAAAATTAACATGTCTAAAGACATGATCCAATAACAAAATATTTAGAAAAAAAAAAAGAGATATGTTTGCATAGCTTACATAGATGTCTAAAGACATGATCCAACCCTAAATCCCTGCAGTATGTGTTGCAGTTACAAAAGAAATTGCAATAACACACCCTAAAATATCTCAGTAGCAGAAGTATTAACCAGAACATGATGCCCAAAAAAAGCTAAAAACCTAAATTGTGCAATCATTAATGCTTTCAAGCTAATACAAAAAAAAAGGAATTAATTCAGCATTCATGAATTTGGTGGTGGTGGGGCCCTGTAGCCTGGAGTTGGCATGAATGTCATGTTTGTTCCCATTGGATCAACAACAGATGCAGGTCTTGGAATAGGCTCTTGAACTTGTGGTTGGCTTGTTACACCTCTAACTGGTGGTGGCCTATAACGAAGATCGGCTGGTTGTCTTGCATGTGGTCTGGCAGCTGACTGTGAAATCAAGGCAGGTGGTTTATATGGTTGGTTTTTGTAGCAAGTGTTTCTATACTCAACATGTGCCTAAAAGCAAAAACAATAAACTACTACTACAAATCTATAATATCCAAAACCAATTTGACAATTCAGAAATATTGTAATTTGAAAGGAGTCTTACCCCTATGTGCATAGTTGGAGGTTGAGTTCTGGTTGCATCAGATGTGGGTGTGAGTATTGGGTTACCAACAGGCTGCAAAATGAAAAGTTCAAAAATTAGAAATTATAAATACAAATCTCAAATAAAGTGTGTTAGAAAGTACCTGAGAGTTGTTGTCGTCCTGTGACAAGTCAAGTTATGGAGTTGGTTGTGATTGGGAAATGTCAATTTCAGATTAAGCACCTTGTGCACTTGTAGCAGAATTTGATGGAGTCTTATTACCCTAAGTATCTTGTCTTGTAGGCTCAGATGGCTTCCATCCTCTAGGTTTAGGTATGTAGTCATGGTTATGACAATTTCTAACATTGTGATTTTGGTTTCCACACCTAGAGAAGATCTCTTTAATTTATTGTTCTGCACAGCTTGTTCATTGTCATCCTTCCTCCTTTGTTTTTTGGGTCTCCCAGGGGCTCTTTTGATGGGAGGTGTAACAGGCTTGTCATAAACAACTTTCAAATTAGTCCAACAAGTTATATTACAAAACAGCTAACTTGCACAACAGGTAAAATGCATAACAGTTACATTGCACATGCACGTAAGTCTACCTTTTGCATATCTGAGATAAAGTTCCACTAGTTTTGCCTGTAGTCTCCTAGGTCTTCATGCAACAGAGTAAGAAACCATTTCCAATTTTATTTGTTCTGCATATCAACAATGGAATATGCTATGACAAAAATTTGATTGTTAGCATCCTGTCCTATAGCAGATAGTAATTGTCCCCCAAAGCAGCCCTTCAAGAAGCACCCATCCAAACCAATTAAGGGTCTGCACCCTACCAGAAAACCTCTCTTACAACCATCCAGACAAACATAAAATCTCTTAAACTGAGGTGCTGCATCAGGTGGTGGAATAACATCTAGCTTAATTGTTGAACCAAGATTACTCCTTAGGAGCTCATGAGAATAGTCCCATAATTTCCCATATTGTTATCTCTTCACTCCCTTCAACCAATTTTATTGTCGCCCTGATGGATCTAAACACCTTTGAATCATCCAAGTAAACCCCATACTCTTTTTTCATGAAGTCAAAGGCTTCTGTGTATGTTAGTCCATGTTGTTCCCTAAGTTTTCCAACCAGTCTCTGAGTCACCCATTTTGTGGTAGCCTTCTTGTTTCTGAAACCCCTTGCACAATTGTGTTCTTCCTTAAATGTCTTGATTTAGAAACTCTTGTTCACGGTACTCCAGCTGCAGAATATTTCCCAGCAACATTGATCAATCTTGCACCTAGCTCTAGCTTGAACCTTATCATTTTTTACCAACTTTATCTCCCTCCCATGGTAGATAATGAAATATTTCACAGCTTGCTTAAACTTCTCAAGAGTTTCAAACTCCATCCCACATTGTAAACTAACATATCCAAATCTAACCCCATCATTAAATTGAGGAAAGACTGGCCTCTCAACCCCTAAAGATTGTTCATCATCACTACTAACAGGAGACCTTAACTCCTCAGATTTGTAGTTGCGTACATCCTCATCAACTTCTGAATCATCAATCGGCAATGGCCCTGCTGCTCCTTCAAAGTTCTCCACTGGTTCTGCATAATCAGACCTATGCCCCAATCCACCATCTTCATCATGCACATGGTCACTTAACTTCTCACTACCAGAGTCTGTCTCATCCCCACTCATGATGTCATCAGAATTTTGTGCCCTTTTCCTCCTTATATTAGACCCAGAACCCCTATCAACCACAACCTCCTCATCAGATATTTTATCATCATCATCTTCACTAAAAATGGGAGGAGGCCTATAAGGACCGTCTTCTACGCTTTCATAATCATCACTAAATTTGCTTCCATCCTCCTTCTCAGGTATGGACTGGTCATTATCATCTTCAACAACAATATTCCAAACCTGTTCATCTTCAGCAGGAATATCCCTACCCTCCTTATTGGTCTCTTCACCTCCATCATTTTGCTGATTAACAACACCTTCTTGATCACTCTCTTTAACATTTTCAGCGCCTTCTTTTTCACCTACATGACCACTAGTTTTAGAAAATATTGGGTTTTCCACCACAGGGTGCTAAAAAAACTCCAATCTCCTCATCATTCCGCATAGAAACAATACACATGTCAAGCACATCTGTATCACAATCCCACCTCAACTCCCTCAGACCATCTTCCAAATTTTTTTCTGGGGATAACCAATAACAATGATCTATCATGTGGTACTTGTGCAACTTGCATAAGTCAATGACCAAGAACCTATTAATCAAATCAGAATCAAGATCCTCCCAAACATCCACTTCACCCCCTGTGTAATCAAGCTCATTCTCTTCATTCCTCTCAAACTTCCCTCCATGGTGCAAGATTAGTGTTACTAAGCTAGACTTCTTGTACAAGTACACATTATAAGAAATATTAGAACCATGATTAAACCTTTTTAAACCCAAAAATTCGAAAAATAGATACAATAAAAGATTATTAAAATCAAGGGACCACCATGAAACACTTAAAAAAAAAGTAAAACTTCTCTCACGTGACCACAAATCCCTTACATGGAGGGCTTTTTTTTACAGTAAAAAATAAGCGGTTATGCAACACAAAAAACGAAAAACAGAGGAGAAAAATGCACCTTTGTTAGCGTTTGATTGAGATATGAAGAAGAAGCTGAAATCCCCAAACGTTCTCCTCAAGAAGCTCGTGTAGTAGCAGAGAACATGCAGAAATGGTTATGGAGGTTTCTTGCAGTTAGGGTTTTTACCTTGGTGGTTTACTAAGGCGGGTGAGAAGGGAAGGTAAAAAGGGGGAAATTTTGGTTACTGACCAAAAAACGTTTTCACCTCTTTTATTTTGGTCCCTGTAATTTCCACTACACATTCAATTTGGTCCCTGTCCTGCACAAGCATGACACGTGAAGTGTCGGGGTGGCATTTAATATGCCACACAAGCATAGCTAACACCGTTAACTTACTCCTATTAACAGAATGACTAACTTTTGATAAGATGAACAATAACATGTTTGTTTTTATGTTTAACTAGTAGAACACGTGATTCTTATATTTTTTGTATTTTTCATATATTTTTTTAATGGAGAAATTTAAATTTTGATAAGATGCCTGACCTTCGCCATTGTAAAAATCACTGCAATCGTTGGTAGATGACAAATGACAAAAGTAAAACACATAGCATATTTATGAATATTTTATGATAATCATTATTATATTATCTAAATCATAAGAGTAAATATCTACATCGTGCGATGGTAATTTTACATACAAACAAAATACTATCTAAATCATAAGGATAATTACACCGTAGAATAAATAGTTCTATATGAAAGCGTATAATATTTAAATCATATAAGGAAATATTATGAAAATAAAAACTTTACATAAAAGTATTAATGTCTAAATTTTAAAAATGAAATTGATGTTTCATGTTGTTTACTTATTATTATAAGTTGATTATGAGAAAAAAAATCTTTATCTTTATCCTATGCAACGGGTAAAAGACACTAGTCACATGTATAAAGAACAAACATTGATAAACAAAAATTATTTATTTATTGTCAAAAACCAACAGACCAAGCATTATGTACTAAATCACGATATTTAGCAAATGAAGTATCACATTGGGTATTGTTATTCACACCGCACTTTTTACTATTCACAAGTATTTTTTATTTTATATTATTCCTAAAATAGCCTCTCCATTTTTCTTCTTCCCTCCTTCTTTCCCCCCTTCATTTTTCCTCCTTCCTTCCCCTTCCCTTCCATTTACCCTTACCCTATTACAGCAACGTGCAACAATCATTCCCACTTGTGTTATAATGTGTTATGTTGTTAGCCATGTTGTCCATTTAATCAAACTTCCTTCACCTATTTTGCATAAAAATTCTCCTCAAATGCTTTATAATAAGCAACCAATTTTTTTAGATTTAAAAGTCTCTAGAAGCCTATGCTATGATAGCACTCTAACTCAAGAGAGAACAGTATTGGACTCTAGAGTATATATAAGCAACAAGAAAAGCTTGTTAAACAAGGAGCCAAGGGTGAAGCTAAACCAAGAAAAACAATTAAGTTTTATCAATTTCCAATATTTTACTAACTTTTCTAGAGTTTAAACCTAGAAAAACAATTCTAATTATTAAAACATATTACTGTTTTTTTTAAAAGGCGACCAATCACACACCATATTCAATTTATCAAGTATAGTGGTATTTTCACAAATTTTTATTATCACTAACGGAAAGAGAGCCGCTATCATGCGTGTCTGTCCGCATTTCTTATTTTTTAAACTAATATTTATCATCTAAACTCTTTTAAACTTCCTCAAATTCCTTAAACTTATTTTTAAACCCTCTCAAACTGTCATATATGTATATTGTATCATACTTCTATTGTTCTCTTTTAAACTCCCTAAAAAATAACTACCCTCATTTGATCTTATCCATTATATATAGAGCTAGGTATATGGGTTAAGGCATGTGGGTTGACTCGTAAAACCCACACCGCATGTGAGCCTGAACCAAAAAAATAGAGGCCCAATTAAGAAGCGGGCTAATTGGGTTTATTAGCCTAACCCGCAGTCCTAAAAGGTTTTAACCGTAAACCCGTGGACCGGCCCACAGACGAAATACCAATATTTTTTTTACCAAAATATCATATTACAGATAAATAGGAAAAGTAAAATAATGAAATTGAAAAAAAAAATGAAACACTAAAACTAAGTTTGGTCTCATGCTCATAGCTCACTACACTTAGTGGCCCTCGCCCCCTCATACATCAAGTCAGCCTCTTTCTCTCTCTCTCTCGTTCGTTCTGCACATCACGCAGGTTTAGCGCCTTTCTGCTACCAATTCCGCCATGCATCTCCATATTTTATTGTCTTGCGTTATGCAAAAAAACTACTATGCACCATTGTTGATTCCTCTTCTCATATTGTGGTTAGTGTTTGGTTGTGTTTGGTTTTGTTTAAGAAAAAAAAAATTATCTTTCTTTTCAACAGTCGACACCTTGAGTTACGAGAAAATTGATGATGACCAATTTGAAGATGCATCATCTCAAGTTTCGAGATCATGTTTTACGTAGTTACTTGAATTTCATTTGGCTTTCTACATGTTAGTTATAGTCTTTGTAAGTTAATTTTTTGTATAATTAATTTGTCAAAGTCTTGTAATCTTTTTTTTAAATTAATTCTAATGTTATTTTTATAATTTGTAAGACATTTATTAAATTCTGAATTTTTTTTTTTAAAAATAGGTAATTATGTGGGTTGATCGGTAGGTTGGTCCGCAAACCCGCGGGCTTAAGCGATTAAGCCCATATAATCGCAGGTTTATGCGGACCGGTGCGGGCCGACCCGTTACCTACCTCTAAATTTATATATAATAATAGAAGATTATAGTTTTTTATAATAATCTATTTTTTTTTGTAAATATACATATTAATACTTTTTATCTGAATCAGGATAAGTCATGGTGGTGCTCACTAGGGATGGCACCCGCATGGGGCGGGGGCGGGGAATACTTTTCCGCTCCCCGTCCCTGCCTCCCCATTTTATCCCCGTCCCATCTCCGATCCCCATCTCGGGGTAATTTTCTCCCTCATCCCCATTCCCCTCATCCTCACGGGTCCCCACGAGGACCCCATAATTATAAAAAAATATAATATAAAGAATAAAAATAGTAAAAATAATATAAAAGAATTAAAAATTTAATTTTAAATTATAAGTTAGGATAATATACAATAGAAATTTTATATATTATATTATAATATAGTATATATATCATATAAATAAAAAAATTATATATATATATATATGTGTGTGTGTGGTGGGGCGGGACCCCGCGGGGGCAGAGAGCATAATTCCCGTCCACATCCCCAAATCTGTCTCGGAGGGATTTTAGTCCTCATCTCCATCTCCACGAGGAAAAACTCCTCATTCTCGGGTCCCCATATGGGACAGTCCCCGCGGGAATCCCACATGCAGTACAAAATTGTCATCCCCTCACGCTCCATACTTTGGTGCGTGACACCACAATAACATGGGTCATGTTTTTTTTTTTTTTGACGAAACATGGGTCATGTTTACTCTTATCGTTTGTCCACAATATTTACCTTCCAATTTCAATATTTAACTCGCCCACGTTTACCCCCTGTTTTTTACTTATTCATACAAAAAGTCCAATAACTTTTTGATTTTCTTTAATATAAAAAGGTAATATTATCCAAAAAATTTTGGGCACCAAATTTGACAATCGATTTTATTAATAATATAGATTATTCATATATCTTTTTCAATAATAACATATATAAGGTTAAATATATTTTTAATACTGAAATATAGTCGAAATTTTTAATCCCTATAATTTAAAATCAATAGATTAGACCCATCAAAAAATGAAATTACCTATTTTCAATCCTTATCGATAAAAATTTACAAGAAAACCCGTAATAAAATATGCAAAATAATTATACAATAAGAACTAAATTAATGTTTTTAATTTTAAAAAGACCAAAAACGATTGATTTTGAAATTATAAGAAATAAAAACAAATTTGTTAACTATATTATAAGGACTAAACAAATATTTAACCCTCGAAAATATCAAGGCTTTGTCTTTTTGCGTATCTCCTACAAGGTATTAGGAGTTCAATTAACGATCCAAATCCCTACTAGGCACGTGAAATATCATAAGGAAAATAATAGCTATTTTCCATTACTATTTATGCATGTTCCAAATCAAATTGCACTGTGATGATTTAAGAATCATGGGGTATATAAAATAGGACAAAATGTTTCTGGGTACAAACTGTTTGAGTGCAAGAAGCGATTTTTGTATTCAAACTAATAACACCGGTTCCAATACAGGGGTTTCTTCAAAAGAAGTAATGGGATTAATAAAATAGGTACTAAGAGCTTCTCAAATATGAATCATTCTTATAACTTGAATACAAGGGAAGATCAAGAGCTCTCTCAGCAACTCTGCGGTCTTCATGAATCTTAGCTACCAAACTTTCAAGGGAAGGAAAATTGGCCTGTTATGCACAACGACGATTTCAGTGAAACTTGAAAGAAGATGGAGGACAAGAAACAAGCATGACGAAGAAAACTTGTATGAGAAATAATGATTCAGCTATACCTCAGGACGTATGTAACCAACTATAACAAGCCGCAGTTCTTCCCCATAGAAATCCTCACTGAAGTCATGAAGTAACCATGGTTCCTACATTATAAAACACAGTTCATATGAAAATTCTGAAGTAAAGTAAATAGTTATAGCTGGAGGTTTATAACAAACTTACGATAGTCTTTTCTTTGTTGTTGAAATATGGATTCCAACCAATGCTCATCACCATTTTAAAAATACCTCTCGCTGATAATCCGGCCCAACCAAAATAAACTCCTGAAGGATGCTCTGCAAGGAGATCTGAATAGCCCTTTGTTGATAAATTAGCTGGAAGAAAATAGTGCACCATTACGATTAGTATAATAATAGGCCTAAAATTGTTTGAGATAGTGTATAATCCTAATATATTCAGGGACAAATTACAAAATCAGGATCTTAAGGTTATAACACAGGCAACCACAAAATAGAATTGCTATAACCTCATAGCATCATTTTGAACCACCCATCTTTTGCTTATCTACTTTTCAGCTTCATGTCATATCACAGAAGCAAGAAGTGGGAACAAACCTGTGGGGATCCCCAGTACCTTCGAGCCACGACCAAATCCCTTGATGACAGGACCGCCAATATACCAAGGATTTATGGGCAAAGTTCCCTCCACCCCTGCAACAAATTAGAATACTAGTTCAAATGCAAATGATATGCCAATAAAAGAAACAAAATATACATGAAAAGTACTATCTTAAGGTATTTGGGGGTTTACAATCTTCAAATTGAGGTAGACCCCACTTTTCGAGTTGCAAATCAAGCAAGGAATTGATCACCTCATCTGCTGCAGTATAGAGATGAGACTGCTTTGGAAGTGATGGTACAGCAACCACTTCCATTTCAGCAGCCTTACCTGCAGTAACACCGGGTCTGCAGTAGCCAAGTATGCATGTTCTTTTAGAAAGATATGGGGGAAACATAAAGAAAACAGTCTAGGATTGAAATCTTATTTCCTTATAGAAACATTACAGGAAAAAAACAAGCAGTCTTCAGCTATTGTAAAATAAGCTAAGATATTATGATGAAGCAATCAAAGTAGACCATAATGGAAAGGGAGCATTTAACCAAAATGTAATAAGAAAATAACAGGGATTATTGTGTCTATCATGATAAAAGAAAAGATAAACACAACTTGAGAGTGCTAAAAATATCCTTTCAAATTAAGTAAGACTATTAACTAAATTCCAAAGCCCCAGTTCAAAGTGTCAAAGGGTAGATTCATGGGATATGGAAATACAGTTCTTTCACCAAAAGTTGTAACAAACCAAGACCTGAATCAATTGGCAAGCAAGAAGATGTCATAAAAGAAAGTTTGAATTATAATAACAAAGAGCAAATGGTAATTCAATTTGAGCACACATAAACAAAAGAATTTTACGTAGGAATTTTGTGGAGAGAGAAAAAAATATTGTATGGATTCTCTCATATTTCTATCACGAGCCCTAAGTCCCAATGCACCCAAGTCACCCTCTCTCTCTCTGTCAATCACACATATTCTGCACCTGACTAAGCACATCACAAGTACAACATATACAATAAAAATGTGTTTCACCTCCTCAAAAACTAGCCAAAACCCAAAAGTGAAAAGCACAGAATTTTGTCTGGCCTCACGATCATCCTCAACCACTTGGTTATTTATTCCAAAGCCAAACATCTAATTATCTAATTATAAGCTTAAAATTTGAGCACTTGGCTACAAAATCCAAACAGAACCATTTGGGGGCTGGTACTTTCTCCAGAAATATTCAGAATCTTTATTTCCATTAAGATGCAAAAGGAAAAATGATTATTTGTATATATTACAATTTACAAATATAATTAATGAGAAATCCAATAATTAAAAAAAAAAACTTTTCAGAGGTGTAGACATAGTGAAGATATAATCCAACACAAAGTGTAACAATCAAAAAAGAGACGAAGCTGGCACAGGAAACCATATTTATCAAACAGTATCAGAACTCAGAACAGGAGAAAGACACTCACAGAGAGTCTTCTACAACAAGACAGCTGGACGGTTCCATGCTTAACTTACTAGCAACTTCAAGGAATCTGCCATGATAAAGCTCAATATAATTTCCTTAGAAGAAAAAGATCTTATTTATATAGTAGGCAAGTAACCCTCAGTAATCAAGGCTAAACAAAACATTTTTGCATCTCACATTTCAGGGGAAGGTTTCCCTGTTCTGACTTCATCTCCCCCAATTATGACAGAGAAAGAATCTTTCCATCCTGCATGGAGAGAAAATAAAAAGAAGAAATAATCCCATAATTACATTAACACACACAATGACAAAGGAGCATAAGAAGCTTATGGTTCCAGAAATAAACCAACCATCATGAAAGGAGATTTTGGCTTCAATGCTTTCCCTTGGAGAGTTTGATGCCAAAGCCATTGGAACTCCATGACTCTTCAAATGTTTAATCAACCTATTGGCACCAGGAAGTGCTTTGATGTTGCACCACCTAGAATGAGAATAGAGCAAAAACTTAAGAGAAAAATTCCCTCAGAAGTCGGAACAACAAGTTCAATTGAATTGACCAACCAAGTTTTTGAGTTTAATGGAGATAAAAAAAGGTAATCACTTATATCTCCAATAGGAAACATACTCAAAGGTTTTCAATTGAACACAGATTTCAGACAATAAACTAATTGCTTGTTTCAGGACAAACTTATCAAGATATTGACTTCATATGTGTTAATAAATTTCCTGAGATAAAGAGGATAGCAGGTGAATCTAGTGCGAACCAAATTAATGGTATTGGTACAGCAGGATGTCCTTGTTTACATCAAATACTCCCAGGAGGGGCAGTTTGCTGGAGATATTAGCAACATAACATTATAAAATAGGCTAGAAAGTGCATTCTTTAACCTCGAAAGTGTAGTAATCAACTTGGAAGGTTGAGACATAATGTATCAGACTTTCTTTTTGTTTTATAAGATAGTCTCAAGCGAATGCGGCCAGAGGGCTTCAACCATCTTCTCCCAAAATGTTCTTAAAGAGTAAGTAGTTATTATTAATTCAACCATAAATGGTAGCATACAGGCACAACACTCCACATTCAAAATTCAATTGACAAGATATCTCTACCAGCGGTACACATAAACAAAAAGTGGGGGAAAAAAGATTAATAAGAATAATGTAACAGATAATTACTGATCAGAGAACAATGGCGAAATCTCAGAAACAAATTCAATTGTGGAGCAGGGAAGTCCATAATCTTCCACAACTGCAGCAGCAGCTTCAAACGGTGTCTTCCCCACTATTTTGTGAGCTTCTCTTCCATCCCATTCCTTTCCATACTTTCCTAACAGAACCTTTAAAACATTGGGTACGATTCCATCTGTCATCAAATTACAGTCACCAGTGTTATTGAACAAGTTACAGAAATAAACCCCCAATCAGAAATAGGGGGAAATGCAGCTACTTGTTTTTTTTGGGTTCTAGCCTAGGTATGCTTCAATTGAGCGAAGGAAAATACAAAATCAAGAGCAGAGACATAATGAATTGACAAATGAAAGTTGAAAACTAACCTGTGTTGAGCAGCGTGCCATCTAAATCAAGGATAACACATTTAATCAAGTTCCTGAAAGGCTTTACAACCGACATTTTCTAACTCATACCAACACCTGCAAAAATAGAAAAGAAAAAGAGATTAAGAGCTTACTTGGTAAATCTGTTTTTGAAAACTGTTTTTGAAAATGAGAAAACAAAAAAACTTGCTTGGTAAATCTGTTTTTGAAAACTAAAAAACTGAAAATTTGTTTGAAACTGTATTTTTTTAAAAACTATTTTTGGTGCCTAAAAATATTAATTGAAATTTTTTTATCCATTTTTTAATTAATTAAAGAACTTATATTTTTTTATTTAAACGTGATTTTAATATCTAAAATTATTGATTGAAGAACTTTTTTATGCATTTTTTAATTCATTGAAGAACTTATATTTTTTACTTTAAACGTATTTTTAGTGCCTATATTTTTTTTACATTAAACTAATTTTTTTAATATATTAAAGAACTTATATCATTTTTAGTACTAACGTGAAAAAAAAATATGAGTAAGAATAAAAATATAATGACTTCAAAATGCATGAGTAAGATTAAAATGAATGATATCATAATCATAAATTTTATAACATAATTTCAGTATTTAAAGTAATATAATGAAATTGATTTAACTAGTTGTTACAGTTTGCCCACATCCTATCAGCAATATGATCCCTAGGAATTGTCATCTCATCTGCACCTTCATCAAATAACCTTGATAAGTAATTCCTACTCTCATCTTTTTTTTTTTGTCAAAATTAAAGGAAGCAAAACTTATGTTTCAAAATTAATTAACTTTATGATGTCTTTGTAACTGAAACAGAGGCAAGGAGTGGAATGCACCAAAGAAAAGTTGTAGTGGAGAACTTGAATCATTGTCTGGATCATCATATCCAGCAGGTCTACCACCAGCAACTAACAGTGTGTTAAAGAAGAAAACAAGGGAGAAAGGAAAGAAGCCTTAATTCCTTTTATGGCAAACACATATTTGCTGGGAAATTAAACCTGTTTATCCTAAACTAATAATTAATTAATTACATTTTGCAGTTAGAAGTAGTCAAAATGATGAGAAAGCTGATATGGCTGATCCCTATCAGTTTTACTTAGTTTTGGTACCAAAACCCTTCTAATCTTGTTCTTATCAGCAGGGACTTCAGGGGGCCTAACCCTTTGTTTGTTTCTACCGATTTTGCAAAGAGAGAGATAGGGGAGAGTGAGATTGGAGAGATAGTAACCAACCATCTTGTTTGGTATGGCAAAGGGAGAGAGAGTTTGAGGAGAGATAGGAGTGGGACCCACACCAACCATATTCTCCTCCCTCATGAGAAGAAAGTGGGGAGAGAAGGGGGTAGAATTACAAAAAGACTATTTACCCCTGTTGACAAAAAAATAATCATTAATGTATTTATATTTAAAGGGTAGTTTAGTCTTTTTAACTTTTTACACATCTCTCTCTCCCTCATTTCTCCACAACCAAACAACTATCAAAATTAATTTCTCTTCTATCTCTCTCCTATTTCTCTAATACCAAACAACTTCTATTTCTACTTTATTTCTCCATTATTTCTCTCTTCACTATCTCTCTCTTCCTTATTTCTCTATTCTCTATTTCTTTTATATAACCAAACAGAGGGTAACTGATCTAATTAAAGCCCAATTTACACCCTTGAAGAACTCATGCCTTTTGATCTCAGCAGAACCCATGCAGCTTCCAATTCTCTTATTTGGATTCTTCACCAACAACTTGCTTATAAGGTCTTGAACTTTCACCATCTCTTCATACTCACTACTACTGCTCACTGCAATTCTAGGGAAAGTCAATGGTTGCTTCAAGATGTTCACTAGTGTTTTTTCATTGTTTTCACCTTTGAAAGGTGTTCTCCCATATAACATCTCATACAAGAACACCCCAAAAGTCCACCAATCCACAACACTCCCATGACCTTGCCCCAATATCACTTCTGGTGCCTACCTGGATTACCTGATACTTGGAACCAGCTCCTATATGCAGCTCTCACCATGTGAAGGTGAACAAGGTCCACACCATATGATCCTTTTCTTCATCCCTTGGCTATATATTCAGCTGGTGACTTTAGATTTTCTTCATTATTTGGGGATAGATACTAACGAGGGGTGAAAATCAATTGTAGAATTATAGGATTCTTTAATAATTTACAGAAGAAAATAAGTTCATCAGAGAGATCAAAATTGTTGCATATCAAGCTAGAAAAGTAATTTGTGAGGGTATAAACTAATTTTATTGAATCACAGAATGATATCGGACTTTACCATTGATTGATGCACAGACCATGTAAAATATTCCATACTTTATCAGCTACAACCTACAGGTTAATTTAGCCTTTCTTATTACTTTAATGTCATTGGTCATTTTCGTTACAGAAGCAATCTAGCTACTACTGGAATTGCATGTGTATTTGGTTTCATGGGTCAGTGTCAGTGTGTGTACAAAAGCGATTGAGAAGTTTGTGTTGAGTTTGACAGTTAAATGAAAAAAAATAAGACATAGACACAAATATATATGGTAGAGATAGCTTGACCTTGTAATACTGGGAGACAACCACACAAAATTATACATTAATTAATAAAGAAAGAATGTTGAGTGTAAGGATGTTTCTGCATAACCCATGAACCAAGCTTTTTCATTCTAGACCCTAGAAGTAATGTTCTCCTGAAGATCATACCCTGATAACCAAACAACAAAGCTGCCTGTAATGGTACCCCCTAACAACAACCATGCATTGCATTTTCAACACTTAAATACAGTAACACCCTAAGGGCTTACCAGCAGACAATCGTGTAGTACTATCCATAGACAAACTCTCTCTATAAGGCAATCGCAAAGGGGAAGGGAAGCACGCTTTGTGCCCACTGACATTGAGTCTTGCAGTTTCTCCCTTTATGTGAGACATTTTTCAAGACAGCACCATAGTATCACTAGAATGGTTAACAAATATACATGATGTCTATAACAATTCTGCCCCAATTTGGCAGCAGTTTGACCTGGATCATCTTAACTAGTGCTTCAATAGAAATACTTAAGCTGGAACAATACGAATCATCCTATAACATGAGTCTACATCACATGATGCCCAAATTCAATGCAAGTATGCAACCAATCCTAGTAGGATAATCCTGTGGACAACATGAATATAGGTTCATATTAACCACTGAAATGGTAATTGTTCAGTATTCTTTCGGTTTGCCACTGTACCTAACACAACTAAATCTCACAAATATTCAAATTTGTCAAATATTCCAAATTGTCACTAAGGCAATGAGATCACAGTAGCCACCAAACTAAGGTTCCTTCTCATGTCCTTCAACCATTCATCCTTGTCACTGATTGGTCATACTAAGCAATAGTCATTCCAAAAGCTAAACTACTATGGAATTTTTAAATTGATATTTTTTAAACTGCTTCAGCTTAAGGAATGAGGATAGAACAAATAACATAGCCAAAGCAAAAATCACAAATGTAAACGATAATTTCATGATTGCATCCCATCATTTTAGTCCATATGTGGGAAAATACCAACCCAGATTAATTTTCAGACAGACCCTCCTCAATAGAACATCTCTCACTATTCACTAACGTTGACCTTCATCTTAGTGCCTTATTTTCTAATGTAATGGCAGAAATCACCATCCCTTATATCTTTCTCCATTTGAACTATCCATCAAACAGATCAAAACAAAACTTCAAATTATAGCAAGAAAAGGAAAACTCAGAAATTCAATCAAGCAGTGTAAATGTAATTAAAGTCTGGTTGCCTGTGCCAGAATACTACCTTTTCCTACTCAATCCAACCAATCAAAAACCCGAACAAACAGGGGGAAATTTAACAATTTATCATAAGAAAGTATGCAAAGTAACCTATACCCATAAATAGAGTCACAAAGCAATAAAAATCAGGCACAAGTAGGTAAAACAAAAGTTCAAAATCACACACCAATCAGAGGGAAAAACAAAAAACCACAAGATGTTAACGAACAAACCAAAATTAAAAAAAAAAAAAAACAGATACCCAGTTGAGAATTTCGAGCCTTATTTGTGTGCGTGTGTCACTAACAATTCAAACTAGGAAAATCCGGGACATAAGAAAGCAACCCAGTGAGTTACCATGATTACACGTTCACGACCAAACCCTAAAATCAAATCAAAAGCATAAGATGCATTTTAAAAAGAAAATGAAAACAACATGAGATTAAGGACGAGAAGCTGAGGGAGAGTGATTCCAGTATCGTCGTTGTAATTCCGGTACGGTGGAGCTGAAGGACGAAGTGGCAGTGCGCGCTCCCAGGAAGAAGAAGTGAAGGCTCGCTGAAGAAGAAGTGAAGCTCGCGGAGGAAGGAGTGAAGGCTAGCAGAGCTTTTCTAGGTACTACATCGTGTGCTTTACAATCTCTAATAAAAAGTTCACCAAAATTATACAAATACCATTACTGAAAACACTGTTTTCCCAATCACTTTTCCGTGTCTTTTTAATTTTTACGACTAAAAACTGTTTTTGAAAAGCAAAACACATTCTACCTGTTTTCCTTTTTTAGTTTTTAAAACCAGAATTCTCAAAACTGTTTATAAAAAGAGTTATCAAACAGGCTATAATTGTTGTTCGAATCGAACAAAGATAGAGAGAAAGAAGGGGACACACCGCAAGGAGTGTTGGGAGAGCTTCGTTCGAGTTCAAGCCCTGTTTACAGTAAGCAGCGTTTCCGAGAGGATAGAAGTATAGAACCTTCTGAGTTCCCTCACAGACCCGAAAAGAGCATAGTTGAAGTTGTCACGCAAGGATCAATTGATAAATGGACAAGAGCGGGTTGTTCTTTTATTTATTTATTATTTAATATTTATTTATTATTTAATATTTATTTATTATTTATTTTGTGAACCACTTTAGACAATGATGGCCATTGGCCAATCACGATGATATGACAAAACCGTCAATCGCAACGCAAGCGCTTCAATTGGGTTGGGCCGCTGGCTGTTTTCAGTAAACAAAACTTTTCAGATGGAGTTGCTTTTTGCACCTTTTTTTACTTTTCACACGTCTTATAATTATTTTCCAAAAATACTACACTTCTGGAAATGCAAAGTAAATGTTAAAATTACTTTTCTCTAATAATATAATCTCCAATATTAAATTGCGACATTTACTGCTAGTTTTAGTGTGGAGAGATGTTGATCTCCCAAACACTTAATAACGTAATCTCTCGGACTCATTTATAAGCAAAAATAATCATATTAACACTTATTAAGAAAATTAATTGAACTCATTTAATTTTCTTAATTTCATCTAAAAAGTAATTGTATTGCCTAAATTACCCTACATTCAACTTTATTGAAACTTGTTTTCAGGGCCGGATATTCAATAAGGCAATTATGGTTATTGCCTAGAGCCCCCAAATTTATAAGGTCCCCAAATTTTTTTAACAGTAGTATTATTGATATAAATTATTTTTTAAAAAAATAATAATGTTTGAGATAGGACCCAATATTTTATAAGGCTCATATCTTATATTTTTTATATCTCTTTTTTCTTAACATTTAAACTACTAGTCCACGACCTATTTATTAGTTTTTGCAAATGAAAAGTCACTTAATACTCAACAGTGAGTTTCCTAGTATCGGTAGTATTGCTGAGCCTATGATCTATTGGCTACTTGTACGGTTACCACATTAATGCAATTTACTTTTCTTTGACAAAAAAATAAAAAAAAAATCACTATTTACTTTTGTCTTTTACGGATCTTCAACCTTTTTGTTTCCTCTCAGTCTCTCTCTTTCTCATTCTCTTTGTTCTCAATTCTCTACTACTATATTCAAGCAATTATTTGACTTTTCAGCTTTCATATAATCATATTCTAATTTGTGAATTGGTATACCCCTACATCAAGTGACCAACTCCAAGTGACATCAAGTAGACACTCACACACGTTGATAGCATTTCAGCAGATTTGATCATTTCACTCATTTTCTTTGCTTTTTATAAAGTAATTGATTGAATTGAAATTGAATGAACATGTACAAATTATTTTTAGATCTCATTTTTTTATTGGGAATGAAGATTTGGTATGATATACTTTTTGCGGTTAATTTCGTAAGTAAGATCATGCAATTTAAAGATATGCATATAGATGATGCTATAGATCACTTAAGAGGCCTTATAACTTATTTAAAAAAATTATAGGGAAAATGGTTTTCCATCTGCATTAGAATCCACCAAAGAAATAACTATTGGGATCGATATAGAGCCCAAGTTCAATGAAAAATGTAAGATTTATAGGAAAAAAACATTTTGATGACATTGTTAGTGATGAGATAGCTCATTCTTCTGAAGATTCTTTTCGCATTGATTATTTTTTTGCATATATTAGATCAGTCTATTTCTTCTATTGAGAGTCGATTTGAACAATTTTTAGAATATGAAAACATGTTTGGTTTTTTATTTGATTAAAATAAATTTAAAACTTTAGGGGAAGATGAATTGAAAAAATATTGTATCAATCTTGAAAAGTTTTTGAGTTTTGAGGACCATTATGATATTGATGGTCTTGATTTGTTTTCAGAATTAAAGTTATTGAAAGAAATTCTAACAAATGAGATTAACACATCATTAAAAATATTGAACTATATAAAAAAAATTAGGTTCTTTTCCAAATACATACATTGCTTATATAATATTATTAACATTATTTGTAACTGTCACGACCGCTGAAAGAAGCTTTTCAAAATTAAAATTGATTAAATCATATTTAAGATCAACTATGTTATAAGATAGATTGAATGAGTTAGCTATATTATCTATTGAGAGTGAGATGTTAGAATTACTTGATTATAAAACTTTAATAAATAATTTTGCAGCTCAAAAAGCCAAAAAAATAACATAAAAATTATTAGTCTATATTAACATGAGCCTCTGTCTTAATTTTTGCCTAAGGCCCCAAAATTCCTAGATACGGCCCTGCTTGTTTTAAGTGGTCATACTCTCTTTCTATCGGCACATGATGCATTAAATAGAGTGGTTAAAAAATAAAATATGAATTAAATAAAGGGCAATTTGGGATGATATCATTTAATAGGGGTGAAATTAGTTAACTTTTGCTTATATTTTAGTCCACCATAGGTGGGTGCTTTTTTGCTTATAATTGAGTCCGAAGGGAGTACTCTAGACTCGAATTAATATAAGAAAAAAAAACTAACTCATATTAATTAAGAAATTAGCTAACCTCATTTAATTTTCTTGATGTCATCTAAAAATCAATTGTATTCTCTAGATTACCCCTCATGGAAGACTTCAATTTTATTGAAACTTGTTCCAAATGGAAACACTCTCTCTACATGTTTATTAAATATGATTATTGGAAAATAAAATATGAATTTAATTAAAAGGTATTTTGGTACAAGATCATTAAATAGAGTAAAATTAGTTGAGATTCGCTTATATTTTGAACCATCATAAGTGAAATTTTTGTTGCTTACTACTCTGAACTCGAATATAAGAAGAAAAAAACTAACTCACGCTAATTAAGAAAATTAGTTAACCTCATTTAATTTTCTTGATATTATCTAAAAATCAACTGTATTCTCTAAATTACCCTTCATAGAAGACTTCAATTTCATTGAAACTTGATCCAAGTGGAAATACTCTCTCTACACGTTCATTAAATACGGTCATTGGAAAATGAAATCTGAATTTAGTTAAAGGGCATTTTGGTACAAAGTCATTAAATAGGGTAAAATTAGTTGAGATTTGCTTATATTTTAGATCACCGTAAATGAATTTTTTGTTGCTTATATTTGAGCCTAAAGGGAGTATATTTGAGTAAGATGGAGTAGATGAGTAGCTAGCGTACTTATTTCATTAGTTTCGTACATGATATATTGGAAGTACATATATCATCACTTTATAGATTGTGTTGGTATGATATAACTAAAACGGAGAAAATTTTGTTTCTCCTTACATTATTCAATTGAACTTATATCTAAGTAGGAGGAGTAACTCAAATCACTTGGCCACTGACACATACCCACTGGCCCACGAAGACACTGTTACAGTTGATATTGGGATTGAGGTCAAGGAAGTGGCGCTCATCTAAATTGAACTTTTGAATGATGCTGAAACAAGTTTCACCTTCTTGCACGCCATGAATTGAGCTGCATATTGGTTGTGCAACTGTAAAATTAATATAGTAAATGTTAGATAGCGGTTTATTATTATCATGATAGAATTTATAGTTGTATATATAACCTATAATTAATATTCTACATCACACTTTTCTCGAACTTCCTCCCCAAATGATTAGATAACATGACAAAAACTACTATCATAAACTATATATTGTCCCATTAATGAAGTATAATATACTAAAAGCTAACCAGTATTAATGCCACTCAAAATATATATTGCTGGCTTAAAAAGCCAATTGCAGATTTACCTGTTGGTACTGGTCGTTGATCACTTTCAACGGCAAACATCATAATGAGAAGAAATGATAAAATCAGAGCAAAGCTGATGTTAATAGACTTCGCCATTATTCTTCCTCTTCCAATCCCCTTTTCAATTATCTGTCTCTAATGTTATGTGGTTTTAGGCACTGGGGGTTTAGGTTTATATAGAAAAAAAAAAAAAAAAAAAGAAGAAGAAGAAGAACCCAATGCATGGAGGCAACTAGTTTTCGAGGCATGTCATTGGATTTTAAGATGAAAGCCGGCTATAATTGGATTATTTTTTAGGCAGCGTATAATTGGATTATGTTTTTTTGGGTGACTATAATTGGATATATAATTTTGGCATTTGTGGGGTTCTAATTGATTTATTGTATGGTATTTGTTATTAGCGATGGCCGATGGAATTACACAATCATGTTTCACGTTAACACATCTTCCCTCCTTCTCTTCTTGCCAGGTCATGTCTAAAAATTTCGTGTTAAAAATTAAGATAGAGGTCATGTTAATATTGTTAATTATGACTTAGGAATGACTTTGTTACTTCAGTTAGGTGGTTAGTCGTTCCTCTCTAAGCTAACTATATATATAGTATCTTGCTGTATAGGAAAAAGGGGGGCGAATGTGAGTGTAAGTGAGAACGATTACGGAGAGCCGTCTGAAGTACATATTAATGGTGTAACCTTGTCTGAAGTTGATTGTCTGAAATAAAAGAAGCATTTTTTCTCTTGTATATTCTTTCTTCTTTCTTCGTGTCCTTGATTACGTTATCTTAAGCTTTCAATTGCTTGCCTTCTTTCCCAACAAGTGGCGCCGTCTGTGGGAATATTGAAAGAAAGATAATCAAGAATGGCAACGAAGTATTGATATTGAGAAGTTCTCTGGAGCAAATGACTTTGGGTTGTGGAAGATCAAGATGGAGGCTATCTTGATACAGCAAGGGTGCGAAGAAGCGTTGAAGGGGGAGATGAACATGTCATCATCTTTAACGCAGGCAGAGAAAAAGAAGTATAGTTGACAAGGCAAGAAGTGCAATCGTTTTGTGTCTTGGTGATAAGGCACTCAGAGAGGTGGCAAAGGAGAAAACAGCTGCAGGGTAATGTGGACGAAGCTGGAATCTTTGTACATGACAAAGTCTTTGGCCCACAGACTTTGTCTGAAGCAACAACTTTACTCGTTCAAGATGGTGGAGTCAAGAACGATTGAAGAGCAGTTGGCAGTCTTTAACAAGATTGTTGATGACCTTGAAAACATTGGTGTGAAGCTGAAGATGAGACAAGGTCGTTATCCTTCTCAATTCTTTACCTAAACCTTTGAGCATTTCAGAGATGCGTTTGTTGTACGGGAAAGATCAGATAATTACTCTGGAGGAGGTTGTGACCTCAGTTCGAACCAAGGAGTTGCAGAAACTTCAAGATTCGAAGGGTGTAGAGGAGGTTTCGTCTGTTCTAGTTACAGTGAAAGGCAAGGGAAAGAGCCAGAGAATAAAGGAAGAGGCAAAGTCTGAAGGCAAGAAGCAGATCAAATGTTACAAGTGTCAAAGATGGGTCATATCAAGAAGCATTGTCCTGAGAAATATGCCAAGGAGCCTAGGATACAGGAAACTGCAATGTTGCAGAGGCTTCTGAAGGATATGAATCTGCAGGTGTTTTGGTAGCTTCGTCTGAAGACTCTCTGAAGAGTTGGGTCATGGATTCAGGGCGTACCTATCACATGTGCCCTGTGAAAGATTACTTTGAGACCTTAGAACTAAAGGAGTATGGGTCTGTACTTCTTGGGAACAACAAAGCTTGCAAGGTGCAGGGCATTGGGGCAATCAGACTAAGGATGTTTGATAACAGAGAGATGTTGCTGCAGGATGTGAGGTACGTTCCAGAGCTCAAAAGGAACCTTATGTCTATTAGCATGTTTGATGTTATGGGGTATTCCACCAAGGTGGAGGGTGGAATGATGAAGGTGTCCAAGCATCCATAGTTGCTAAGGGGAGAAGAAGTAATGGGTTGTACATTCTTGAAGGTTCTACTGTCATTGCACATGCATCAGTTGCAAGTCAGTCAATGGTAGACAAGACTAAACTGTGGCACCTACGTTTGGGCCATGTTAGTGAGAAAGGCTTGGTGGAGTTGGAGAAGCAACAACTGTTGATGGGAGATAAGCTTCAGAAGCTGATTTTTGTGACCAGTGGTGTTTTGGGTAAGTCTCAGAGAGTGCATTTGGGACAGGGTAACACACTTCCAGCAGACCGTTTGAATATGCTCATGCAGATTTGTGGGTCCATCTAGGACTCAGACGCATGGTGAGGGTCTTATTTTCTGAGCATTATTGATGACTTCTCCAGGAGAGTTTGGGACCTACATTAATGAAGAACAGGTTGAGACATTTTAGAAGTTTCAGAGAATGGTATGTTCAGACAACTAATCAACAGGGGACCAAGCTGAAGGTACTAAGAACAGACCAATGGGTTTGGAATTGGTTTCAGAAGAGTTTAACAATTTTTGCAGGGACCTAGGGAATCAAAAGACATAAAACTGTGGCAGGGACTCCTCAACAAAATGGACTTGCTGAAAGGATGAACAGGACCATTATGGAGAGAGTCAGATGCATGCTTTGGGAGCAGGGATGCCTAAGAATTTTTTGTGAGAAGCTGTTAATACTGTTGTATATCTGATTAACAGGTGCCCTGTCTCTGCTTTGGGGTACAAGACACCTATGGAAGTTTGGAGTGGAAACCAGCTGATTACTCTAAGCTGAGGGTGTTTGGGGCTTTGGCATATGCACATGTCAAGCAGGATAAGCGGGAGGCACGAGCTGAAAAATGTATCTTCCTTGGATACGCTGAAGGAGTCAAGGGATATAGGCTATGGAGGGTTAGAACCTAAACCTTCAAA